>CM019829.1:109447041-110047041 GCA_009763385.1 Coix lacryma-jobi var. lacryma-jobi
GGTAGCTGAGCCTCAAAAAGCTACCATCGATGGTTTCCGAGTTTGGGCCTCAAAACTCGGGGTGGCCGGTTTCTGAGTTTGGGCCTCAAAACTCGGGGTGGACGGTTTCCAGGTTTGGGCCTCAAAACCTGGGCTTGCGGGTTTCCGAGTTTGGGCCTCAAAACTCGGGGTGGACGGTTTCCAGGTTTGGGCCTCAAAACCTGGGCTGGCGGGTTTTCCGGTTTGGGCCTCAAAACCGGGGGTGGTCTGAAAGAACGGTCGACGCGTGGCGGCGTGGAGAGGCTGGCGCGGCGGCGAAGCTATCCACGAGGAAGGCGCGGTGGTCGACGTGACGGCACGTGGCGGCATCAGGGAGGTCGCGTCGAGGCAAAGCTACCGGATGTGCGGGCGTGGCCGTGGGATGAAGATCGTCAGGACTGGACGGTTTTACCCCTGGGGGGTATTTGGGTTGAGTGCTTAATGTAAGGGCGTTTTGGTCTTCGGACGTGCGCCTATATATATGAAGGGGGTTGCTAGGGCAGCCGCATCCTTGAGGAATTCTTGGACGGTGTCTCTCTCATTTTGTTCCTGTGAGAGAAGGCTAGGGTTAGGGAGAGTTGGCTCTTGTTCTTGAGCTTTTTGCCACCCAAGCTTTGATTTGCTAGGAGTGGCTTGTAGCCCGACACAGAGTGCTTAATCAATCATCCATTCCTCTGAATCCAAGGATCAAATTCGTGCTTTAATTTGTCTTGCGATTTTGTTCTTCGCGTTTGCACGTTTTCCCTCTTTCGATCTTCACGAGAATTCTTGTTTCGAGGGAAGATCCACAAATCCGTTTGAACCATCTTGTGTAGCTTCGTGAGAGTCTTCCTTCTACCGAAGGAATTTCTCGAATACCTCACGAACTCACAGATCGGGTGTATTTAGTTTTGGGATCGAGTTCTTGCCCGTTCTTCACCATTTTCTTCGATTCACCGATTTGGAGTTAGGTTCGAGCCATGATCTCTTAGGGGTAGCTCACTAACATCCTTGTGATCCCTCACACGAAATATGAGCCCTAGTGCTTTTGATTTGAGGGAGATCGGGTTGATTCGGTGAACAACAGTGGGCTGGTCGGGGTGACCGGACGTTTCTTCATAGCGACCGGACGCACCCTGATAGGGTCCGGTCTTTGATCAGTAGCGCAGACCAGCTCGCGCGGAGTGACCGGACGCTATCCCGTGCGTCCGATCGTTGAATCCCCCTCGCGTTGCTCGGGGGAGGTTGAGGTTACCCAAACTCCATCCTGTCACTAGTTGACTTGCGTGGATTTGGGCGAGGGAGCTTTTGTGGTGTCCCGCTGTGTTCCTAGGGAACATCCACCCATTCTCTTGGGTCATGGACATCACGTGTGTCGGCTTTGCTCTTGGGGTTGATTCTGTTGGGACAGAGGCCAGAATTTCGGAAGAAATTTTTAGGCTCCCATTCACCCCCCTCTGGTGGCCTTGCTTTAGCATTTTCGGTGAAGGTTCGGATATTTAGGTAAAGATAACTACCGATTTTTACCTTTTGGTGAAGGTTCGGATATTTAGGTCCGACGAACCGGACCTTCCCTTGGTTGAGACCTCCCAAGGTTGTCAGATGTTTGGAAATTTGTTATTGATTGTACCTCTTAGGTGTTGACTTTTTCTTCCATACTTTCTTGGTCTGAGTCTTCACTTCCTGTGGTTCACTATCTTGAGGTTTCTCTTCTTTCTTTTCTGGGACAGTGTCGATAGCTTCTTCTTCGTGATTGGCCTCTCTATTCTTGATAGTTTGTCTTCTTTGGCTTTGAGAGCAGCGTCTTTCACTTCTATTCTTCTTGGGTGCTTCATTGGGCATGTACTTGATGAAATTGGATCGTGCCTTTTCTCCAGGAAAGTGAAAATGGATTTCCTCTTGTAGATGATTGTACTTGTAGCGTAGAGGAATGGTCTTTCTAGGATGAGGTGGACATCATTGTCTTCTCATGTCGAGGATCAAGAAGTCTGTGGGGACTTCATGACCTCTAATTCTGACTACGACGTCTTCCATCATTCCTTCTTGTTTATGCCTCTTGATATGGTGTCACTCATGTTATTTGTTCGTCCAGTAGTTTGAAGTGAAGCGTTAATTGTGGACACTGGCAACATCTTGCTCAGTGTGCATGTTCTTGTAGATCTAGGACCTTCACTCTGTAGAATGTGGGAGTTGGCAAACTCCTCTATGTTTTGTTCAAGAGTGTGTCCTGCTCATGAAGACAAGGTAGAGATCAAGTACATGGGCTCTGTTGGTGGAAAAACACCAACAGAACCAAAAGTTTTGTTCATTCCTCTCTAACCTTAGGCACATTGAACAAGATGAACTTGTTGTTTATGTGTTCAATTCAATTTTAACATGAGTGATAGGATCAAAAAGATGATGAGCATTAAAGTAGCATCTTAAAAATATTTAACAGATCAGATTGTTTAACCCAAGGAAAGATAATCTATGCATAATGTGTCGATCTTTTCATGATTATGATATATCATCTTCCAAAGGTAGGATGCACAACATTTTAGCTCATTTGGTTAAGATAGTGAGATGAAGAGAGTGAAGCTAGGAATAAAGAGTAAAGAACTGAATATGTTGAGTTGATTAGGTTGGATCATGTGAGGTGCAACTTAAACATGTTTGATTCTTATTTATGCGTAGACTAGAATTAAGGAGAAGCTTTTTAAAGTGATGGTCACACACCTTGAGATGTTACCTTTATCATTGAAGAGTGATGTGTCGAACCACCTTGTGGAAGCTTCTCTTGTTTGGCTGGTTGTTCTTCATGAATAGCTTGTCTTCTCTTGCTTATCTCATAGTGAGCCAGCTGAGTCTTGTCCTCAACAGATCCAGATGATGGAGACTTTGTCAACTATTTTCTTGATTTGTAGGCTTAGGTACTGTCTCTCCATCGTCTACTTCTTGTGGTGCAGTGGCTTCATCCTTTATGATATCCCCTTAATTCCTGGCAGTTGGTTCTTCCTTTGTCGATTGAGTCAACATCTTCTCTTGGTTTTATTTGGCTGCTCATAAATGGTCTAATTGTTGAAGAGGCAGTGAACCTTTTGGTCAAAGATCCAAAAGTGGATTTCTCTAGTTCCGACAAAGATGACAACATTGAAGGTTTTCAAGAACGATCTTCCAAGAATGAGTGGTGGATCATATTCTTCTTCTTGATTTGGATAGCGTCCAGTGGCCTATTCTGATCAAAGTGTTGAAGCTGGATTTCTCCGTCCTCCCCTTTAAGCAGATCTAGACAACGAAATTGTGTCTCCCCCATGCTGGCTTGTGAGGAAGGTGGATGCCCAAATTTCATTAACAACATGTTCATGTGTTGAATTTGTAGACCTTGGTGTTGTTGAAGTCGTTCCACATCATCCCCCAAACTAGCTCTTGTGTTAGAAGACAGGATAAGTTCTCACTGCTTGTGTTTGTACTATTTGATCAGAGGGTTTAGAGACGAGTGCCCCCATGATGGTCTTTGTCTTCTAGTGGCCTAGCTCAGACTTATTCACCTATTTCCATGGAGTGAGTACATGCTTTGATTGTAGGTATTGTTTTGTGGCACTCATCTTCTGTCTTGTTCTACGGATCTCACTTCTCCATGACTAGTGAGTTGTGTCTCCCTTGCGCAAGTTGAAGTTCATGTGTCTCTTCATCTCCAGTGTGGGTTCATCTCAGGACTTTCCCAAATTGATATTGAAAGTTTTCCTGCAGGGGTTGGTCCAATAAAATATCCAACATCCACTATAGCATACTATCGGCTCAAAAACCAACCTATACACCACGTCTAATTTGATTTAGGAAGGCGTTTCAACCTAAGCACCATGCTTAATTTAAAAGCCTTTGAAAGCAAGATCATCACTCCTAAACTAGGCACCATGCTTAATTTAAGAGATGTATGAAAGTACTTCAAACCTAAACATATATTATAGCAAATGAGAGTAGCATTAAAGCATTAAAGAGATTCACTCAAATGGTGATGAGAGAACATGATTAGTATATAGCACATGAACATGTATTAAAGGTAGGGGCAATCAACATAGCAACATGGTAAGAGATGTTCTTAAGTGTATCCCCAAGCTTAGATTTGCAAAAACCAAGATTGGATGAATGTAATTCAATGTTGCATGATGATTAGTTGGACATACCTTGTGTTTGTCGTTCCTTCGAACTCTTTGCTCCAGACCTGGAAAGGTTAGTGACAAGAGTACCCGAAGGAATATTTTAACAATTATATCTCTACGCTCATTACACAAGCGCAACATAAAAGGAAGGTGAACACTGATCTGAAAAGTGCTTGTTTTAGGACACTCAGCTTGTCTTTGGGAAACCTTCAGAATGAGATTTGGTGAAGTGGTTTCCCCTCCAACACCAACTTAAGAGCACAATGAGATCTACAAAATTTGTGATAAACATATGGATCGACAACCACCCTTTTGAAGTTTTTGTAAACATGAAGTGTGAGGGGGTTGAAAATCTCGAGTGTGGCAATGTTAGACACACCAATTGAATCAGGAGATGTTTCATATGAGCATGGATTTAAAGAGGTGTTTATGAAGTAGCTTCCATGCTCTTTGATATCGTCTTGCTCAAATTGAGAGAAGAACACCGAAGGATGGGGTTCAAAATTTTCTAAAGTGTGGGGTGTTTTCTCTAGAGAAGGTTCTGTGACAACCAAATTATTAGAAGGATTTAAACGTATTTCAAATTTGGTTGTGTGTTCCTCCTCGTGTTGGTCCGGATTGGGCTCGACTTCTTCTTCTGGGCCAGTGTAAGGAGTGTTTTCAAGGATTTTATTTAGGATGTCTCCTCCTTCACTAACAAGTTTATGTGAGAATGATCCTCCAAAAGCTAAATCGAGATGTAGAGCAGCTTCCTTGTTAAGACCACAATAAAAGTGAAAGTGTAGCACATGGTCAGGAAAAGGTTTGGGCTAGAATTGGTAAGGTGTTTGAACCTAGCCCAAGCTGCTCTTAGCGTCTCCTTCTCTTTTTGTTTGAATGTAAGAGCTTCGATTCTAAGATTAGCGATTCGAAAAAGAGGGAAGAAAGCAAGACAAAAGTTGTCCCGAAGTTCATCCCAATTTCCATTTACGCCCCTTACGGAATGGTCATACCATTTTCTCGCTCTTCCCAAAAGGGAGAACAGGAATAGTTTCCATTTAATGGTCTCTTGTGTCATGCCGGTAATAGTCCGACAAGAACACAACTGCTCAAATTCCCTATGGTGGGTGTATGGATCTTCGTCTTGTGACCCAGAGAAGGATTTCTCCCGAACCATGGCTATAAGAGCAGGGCGAAGCTCATAGCCATCTGTATGATTGGGGTGTGATGATGGTGGAGGCTCCAACAAGTCACCCTTTGGAGTAAAGAATTTAAAGATAGGAGTGAAATCCTTGTGGTAAGAAGTGTGGTGGTGAGGTAAAGGAGGTGGTAAAAGAAAAGAAACACGGACGAACTTGGTTCGATTCTAGAACAGCTACCGTTCCCCGGCAACGGCGCCAGAAAGCTTGTTGGGTATTTTAAACGCACACAGAAAAATCCGCAAACGCACGGATACTGATGTAGCTTTCGCCCGAGAGTATTTCAGGGTATCAATTTCCATGGGGAACGTGAAGTGTACTAGAAGAATTAAGAACGTCCAAGAAAAGAATGGAAATGCAGTTAGAGAGGGATATAAGGGTTTTCTAAGCGGGTTAATTAAAGGCTCACTATACTTTACTTACATCAGAGCAGCAGGTCCTTTCCAACTCTTGAGAAAGACTAGGAAGAAGGTAGTTGGGGGAAGGCTGCTGAAAGCTCTACATGAACACCAACCCTAACGTGGTGGATTACAAAGACCTGACAGAGCTGTCACCTCTGGGGCTACCACAACTATCCGGAGGATTGGGCGCAAACTCAGGTAAACCCTAGTCTAGACACCGTGTCTCCACTAACGCTTACTACTCTAATTTCTGCGGATAACTTGAGCACTCAATACGAGTAGAGATCCAGTAAATAACATAAAGCAAGAACTGAAATCAAATATAATTCTTAGAAATAGTAAATGAAGAACCTGGAGATTACTTGAAGACAAACCAGATACTGCACCAATATAATGTCGAGGAAGATCCGGCTCCTCCTTAGCTCTCTCCTTCTCCTCTCTCTAATCCGACCTCTAATTACAACTAGATGAACTAGACAACTAGAACTAGAACTAGAAGAACTAGAACTAGATCTAATTGTAGATGAACTAGAAGAGATTCATCTAGAGGGACCTCTACTTCTAATTGAAACCATAGTTTCTGATGTGCGAACACAAGGTTGATATGTGCCCTTGTGGTTCCCTTCCTGAGTGATGAGTGATCGATCAACGGGCAACATGTCTCTTGGCTGTGTTGACGTGCAGGTGCGGAGCTCGGGCAGTGGTCGAAGGCGAGGTGAAGGTCAAGTAGGGACGTGACGTGCCGACGGACCGACAGCGATGAAGGGCGGACGTGGAGCGTGGACCGACAGACCGGGAGACCTGAGGACCAGATGTGGTAGTTGGCACGTGGCGTTGACAACCAAGAGCACATGGGGATGTGTGGTGCATAGGCCGAGTCGGGAGGAAGGTGATGGCATCGTGACACTTGGCGGGAGGCCGAGAAGGATGGCGAATGCACTATGCCCGGCGGGAGGCTGGACATGTTCCGGCATCGGTGCTGGAACTCGGGGTGTGCGAACCACATCCCGTCTACGGCGCGGGATCGGTAGCTGAGCCTCAAAAAGCTACCCTCGATGGTTTCCGAGTTTGGGCCTCAAAACTCAGGGTGGCCGGTTTCCGAGTTTGGGCCTCAAAACTCGGCATGGACGGTTTCCAGGTTTGGGCCTCAAAACCTGGGCGCGTGGGTTTCTGAGTTTGGGCACAAAACTCAGCCTGAGGACAGGTTTCCCGGTTTCAGCCTCAAAACTGGGGGAAGGCCCTGGTTTCCCGGTTTCGGCCTCAAAACTGGGGGGGTCCGCAAAAAGGACGGTCGACGCGTGGCGGCGTGAAGAGGCTGGCGTGGCGGCGCAGCTATTCGCGAGGTAGGCGCGGCGGTCGACAGGGCGGCTTCCTGAGGCTTGCGTCGAGGCGAAGCTAAGGATGAGATGGGCGCGTGGCCGTCGGATCGGCAATCAGCAGAGTTGGACCGGGATACCCCTGGGGTTGGCCGCTTCGCTCTTGTATCTAGGAGTAGAAGGGGATTATTGTTTTAGGGTATAAATAAAAGAGGCACCCCTCCTCTCTCCCTATCCTTGCAGTCATTTGTTCCTGAGCACTCTCTCTCTAGCCCTCGCTTAGGTTCTAATCATACCTCGCTGCAAGCAATCCGCAGAGACGGGAATCATACCTCTGTGTATTTGGATCTTTTGAGGAAATGAGACCGTATTCTCGTTGTCTCCTCGGGTGGAGGAATTTCGGCTGAAATCGAATCGAATCGTGACTTGTGTTCTTCATGTTTTGTTTTTTCATCTCCCGGGGATTTGCCTCGTTCTCCCTCTTTGTGAGATGATTTTCGATTCCACTTGAATAAATTTGTTCTTGGTCGTGAGCCCCTTCTTTCTACCGAAGGAATTCTCTCCTAACCTCACGAATCCATAGATCAGGTTGATTTCGCGTTCGTTCTTCGTTCTTTCCCCCTTTCCGGTGATCCTCGGATTTCTCTTGATTGACTTGGTTTGGTGCGATGATTTCTTAGGATTAGCACCCCCATACATAGAGGAACACTTGGGAGGAGTTTGATCGAAGTCCCTTTTGATTTGGTAAAGTTCCAATTGGATTTGCCTTTTGTCCCGAGCGTTTTCGTGCTCTCTGTTCATCCGTGGACAGTCCGCGCCCCCAGCGGCGGACAGTCCGGGGATCGGGACTCGACAGGATCCGATCAGCGCAGCGCGATACTGTTCTCGGTCTCATGATCGGCGGACAGTCCGCCAGTGACCCGCGGACAGTCCGGGGTCACATCGGATGCTGCACAGGATGAGCCTCGGGACGCTTGGGCGTCACTGTTCACGTGAACCGCGGACAGTCCGGCGTGCAAACCTTGGAAATTCTGGCAGTCATCCAGAACTGTTTTGGAACAGTTCAGTTTCTGGTTTTTTGCCGGCGGACAGTCCGGACTTCTAGTGCCGGATAGTCCGGCGTTCAGCGGACAGTCCGAGATCCTGACCCCGGACAGTCCGCGAACCTGCAGTGTGTGCAGTTTTGCTCTGGAGCTTTTGCAGTTGGTTTTGGGGTTTCTCCGGGAGTTCCGCTGTACCACTAGGACATCTCCTAGGGTATCCACCTACTCGTAGGTCGTGAACTCTCCGGTCGTCTCGAGTTGTTGCTTTTGGGGGTGATTTTCTGGGACAAGGGCCATTCTATTCACAAGTTGAATTTGAGTCTCCCATTCACCCCCCTCTGGTCGCTAATCCGGTCCTTCAATTGGTATCAGAGCAGGTTAAGGATCTTCTCTACCTTAATCGGTTTCGGATCCTAAGGGCGACATGGAACGAGGGAACGACAAGGCTCCTTGGTTCGATGGAACGAACTACTCCTATTGGAAGATTCGGATGCGTGCTTACCTCAACAACATCGGATCTTCTGTCTAGGAGATATGCGAGAATGCTGAGTACGTAGTCCTTGCGGCTCGTGTGGGTCAGATCCAGATTGACCAGCACGAGGCCAACTCCAAGGCTCGTAATGCTCTTTTGGCCAGCATCTCCCTTCCTGAGTTCGAACGTGTCTCTGAGCTTGAGACAACATGAGAGATCTGGGTGAAGTTTCAAAGCTATCACGAGGGGACAGCTCATGTCAAGACCAGACTCTTCGAGACGTACAAGCGCGAGTACGAAAACTTTGTTCAGTTGGAGGGAGAGACGATTGACGCCTTGTTCGCTTGTTTCCAAACGATTGTGAATAAGATGCGTGCCAATCGGGCTAACCTACCCTATGACGATCATGAGAGGGCACTCAAGTTACTATATGCCCTGGATCAGAGGGTATGGGAGGTGAAGGTGTCAACTATCATTGAGTCTCCATCTTATGACACCCTCACCATGGATGAGCTGTTCAGCAAGCTCAAGTCCACTGAGATCGATCACCTAACTCAGGCCAAGCTAAAGAACCCATCTTCACATTCCATGGCCTTAGTCTCAGGCACAGGTGGATCGACTGTCTCTGCTAATGCTTCATCTCCTCTTGTTGCTTTGTCTTCTTTGCATACAGTCACGGAGGAGCAATTGGAGGCTCTTGGAGACAACGAGCTCGCCCTCGCCATCACCCAGTTCTCGCGGTTTCACAACAACCGCCTGAATCGCCGGCGTGGTGGCGCACGCGAGGGCTGCTACAAGTGTGGTGATCTAGACCACTTCATGGCGAACTGTCCCAAGAACAACAAGAAGTCTTCCGGCAAGAATCGCAACTTCAGGCGCAAGGGCAAGCCAGAGTACAAGACCGAGAAGAAGAACAAGGACAGCTTTCACCGAGAGGACTTGGAGAGGGCTTTCGACGCCGGTCGGCGCGTGCTCTTCACCGGCAAGGGTGACACCAACAAGTCCTCCGACAGCGACTCCAGCGACAATGGGTCCGAGCACAAGACTGAAGATCGCTCCAACGGACTCTGCTTCTTCGGCAACTCCTCCAAGGGCATGTGCACCAAGGCCCTGGATGAAGAGGACTCCAAGTGCCAGGCGAAGAACGCCGATGACGCCAACAGTGACGACAACGACGACAACGCCTTCGAGGTATCAAATTCCTCTCTTGTCGATCGTCTCACTGATGAGTGCGATAGCTTTGCAGAGTTAGTCCTTGATTTGGAGAAGAGACTCAAGGAGGTTCTCCAAGAGCGCGGTGAGTTTAAGGCCAAGATGAAAGAGGCGCTTAAGGAGCTTGAGTTTGCTAAGTCCGAAGTGAGGGTGACCGATGATGAAGACTGTGATGAGTGCACCACACACATGGCAAACTTTTCCACCCTACAAACCAAGTATGCCTCTTTGATCGAGGTGTATGATGAGCTGAAGAGTAGGCTAGACTTGGTGGGTGAGTGTCGTCAGTGTGCTTCCATGAAGAAGGAGCTGGAGGAAGTGAAGGCGAGGCCTTCTTTGCTGGGTGCGTGCAAGCTTTTCCCTAGCTTGCGAACTGAGTTGGCAGAAGTTAATGCCAAGCTTGCTGAAGCCATAAAGGCTAGCTCAGTCAGCACCTTGTCCGCTCCATGTGAGCGATGCGTGGGGTTGGAGCTTGAGATTGCCAACTGTCGGCATGACAGGATGCAAACCGGGGAGGAAAACACATACCTCTAGTCCATCCTGAGTTGGGCGTCGTGCAGTGAACCGCAGTTGGGCATGATGATCAGTCAGTTCAAGAGGGGAACTGATTGCTCAGGAGTAGGCTTTGCTTCAGGTGGGAAGGGCGCTAGTAGCTTTGGCAAGATCGGTGAGTTTAGTGGAGTGAGCCCTAGTGAGAAGCCATCCGCTATCCCTAAGCTTACCAAGATCACCCCACCTGAGCCTTCCAAGCCTATCACCAAGGATGGCATCCTTGATGAACCTCCCAAGGCTCCACCTCACAAGCAAGTGTGGGTTCCCAAACCTAACCATCTTAGGAACACACTTGACACCCTTCCTGACGTCTCTAGTGATCCCCTTCCAAGAGGGAAGCAACCAGCCAGAGTGAACAACCCTCGCAACCGTAGGAACCAACAACCCAAGAGAGTGGTGAGGTTCGAGTGCGAGTATTGTCATCGTGAGGGTCACCTAGCTGAGTTTTGCTTTTGGAGGAAGAGAGATGCTAGGAAGGAGTTGGAGCTGAACAACCAGGCCAGACACCACTCTCTCCATGGTGTGCAAGGTCGGGGAGTTCAGAGGCAGGGCGCTAGACCTGGAGGTGCACCTCCTCAGGTTGCTAGGCCTCAGGCAGCTAGACCACAGGGTGGTGGTCGTACCCGTCGCGGTTCCGGTCGTCCTCAATATGATTGTGAGTTGAGTGTAAGAGGTTTTGCTGCTCAGTCCCATAGCGGACCACCTTTTCAGTATGGTGGTGATCACTTTGATCAGATGGGACATAGTGGTGAGTTTGGAGGTTTTCCGTTCCATAGCGGACCACCTTTTCAGTATGGTGGTGAAGGCTATCCACCCATGGGACGAGGACAGTTTGGTGTTGCTCCTAACACTTTTTCTGGGCCTATGACACAACACTAGTATCCTTCTCAGCATACTAACCCCAGTGTTGTGCCATACGCTCACTTCCTGCCTTTCTATTGATGCAGGAACTTCGGTGGGAGAACATGTGGCTCATGGAATCCGGGTGTTCGCGCCACATGACCGGAAAGAAGGAATGGTTCTCCAGCCTTAGCCCCGTGATGCACAAGGAGTACATCACTTTCGGGGACAATAGTAGAGGTAAGGTTGTTTCTCATGGAGCTATTCGGCTCAATGAGAACTTTGTTCTTAAGGATGTTGCTTTGGTTTCTGAAGGTCCAAGAATGCAATAGCAAGGCGACCAGAGGGGGGTGAATGGGAGCTAAAAAATTTCTCTCAAAACTTTGGCATTTTGTCCCCAAAATCGATCCCAAAAGCTTCAATCGAAACCATGATGCTCACGACCCTTGGAAGAGGGTGGATGATCCCTAAGATCACAGCGGAGCACCACAAAGCGATAGCAAACCAATCGGCAAAAACACCGAAGCAAGTTCGACCCTCAAAAACCAAGTCTCGAACGTAGATAGACGGCTACATCGAGAAATCCCCAAATACCTATGCTAACAAGTAGCAAAGATACCTAGAGAGGTTCCTTGGTCAACTCTAGGGCTAAACGAGAAGTCCGAAAACCAAGCTAAGAAGCCGGAAGAGCAAACGCACTAATCCGGAGGCTTCAGCCAAATCCCAGACTGTCCGGCCCTGGGGTCCTGGACTGTCCGCCCCTACTGCGGACTGTCCGCAAGGGGATAGCGGACTATCCGCCGGTCAAAACACCAAAACAACACTGTTTCTGCAAGTCCCCTGGACAGTCCCGGACTGTCCGCGGTTTATACCGGCAGACTGTCCACCGGTCAATCGAGACCCAAACAGCAGAGACTCGCGGCCACTGCTCTGGCCAAGTCCCCGACGCGCGGACTGTCCGCGGGAGGACCGACGGACTGTCCCCGACCTCCCAGTGAGGGCGATTTCGGTTGACCCTCACACAACTCTTCCCAAATCCGAATCAAGACTCAATCCCACGTTCCCAAACTTGGAGAGAATGATCACGAGGTAGTTAGGAGACTATCCCCAAGAAATTATCCGCTCAAATCAACTCAAACACCGGGAAATCGAAAGGGGAGGAGTATGAATGAAAAAGCGCCACGAAAACGAAATCAACTCGATCTACTTGCTCGTGAGGAGTTAGATGAATTCCTTCGGTGGAAATGATCTCCTCACTATAAAGAACAAGTTGATTCAAATGGATTTCGCAAAGACGCAGTAGAGAGGGAGATCGAGTGACGGGAAAATCATGGAGAAACGAAGAACACGAAGAAAACCCGAATCAAGTCATCGATCTGCAGCCGTGTGGCTACCACGCGCTACAACAGTGAGATTATGGTCTCACTTCCTCAAACTCTCGAGTACACAGAGGTATGATTCTCTGCGGATCTCAGTAGCTACAGCAGGGGATTGGGGGAGCAGGAAACCCTAGAAGCAAAGAGCAAATGACTGAGATAGATGGGGAGGAGGGTGTCTCCCTCTACTTATCCTAATTCTAATTCCTACTCTACCCCTCTCTAATTACACAGCGAACCAGCTAAACCCTAGGGTTATTCTGGACCAACTCGAAGATGCTGGTGATCCGACGGCCACGCCCACACAACTGGTAGCGTTGCCTCGACGCAACCTCACCGATTGCCGCCACGTGCCGCCACCGCTCCGCTCGTCCTTTTCTCGGACTTCGCCCCTGGTTTTGAGGCCTAAACCGGGAAACCAGCCTTCACGACCAACCCCCGGTTTTGAGGCCCAAACTGGGAAACCAGCCGACCATCGCCTGAGTTTTGTGGCCCAAACTCAGAAACCCATAGCGCCAAGGTTTTGAGGCCCAAACCTGGAAACCATCCTCAGCCCGAGTTTTGTGGCCCAAACTCGGAAACCATCAGCGCCCAGGTTTTGAGGCCCAAACCTGGAAACCGTCCACTCGGTGGTTTTTCTGTGGCTCAACCACCAAACCGAGCCGTAGATGGGATGCACCGCTCGTGCACCTCGTCCACCGACATGTGTCCCCAGGTCCTCGACCCAAGCAACATCGTGCCCGCAAGTCTTCGCTCGTCGCTGTCCCAGGCTGTCAGCCACGACAGCTGATTCTCGGGCCACCGGTCCCTTAGTCCAAGCCTCACGTCCGCCCTTCGCCACTCTCGGTCCATCGGCACGGCATGTCTCTACTTGACCTTCACCTTGCCTTTGATCACTGTATCCGTGCTCGACACCTGCACAACACAAGCCAAAGAACATGCGCATTATCCCAGTTGACAATCACTCATCACTCAGAGACTCGGCATACACCCATGTATCCGCAATCTCCCCCTTGATGAGTGCATTGTCAACTAACAACACAAACCATAATAGAATAGAGGAAGGAAGGAAGAAGGAGAGAGAACTCGACCAAATGACCCAAAAGCATATCAAAGCCGAAGAAGGTCAAGTGGAAAGAGCAAAACAACTTGGTTCCCAAAGACCTGGGCAACGACTCGATGCAACCAAGCAATGCAAAGCTAGCCCTCAAGAAGAGGTAGAATGGGCTCAACACCGCTAGCGGGAAAACTCGATACCAATTGGAAAATCAAGCAAAACAGAGCTAGCCCTCAAGAAGAGGCAGAACAGGCTCAACACCGCTAGCGAGGAAGCTCGATACCAAACGAAGAAAGCTTGATACCAATTGAAGAGACATAACAGCAAAGGTGCTAGTCCCTCAAGAAAGAGGCAAAGGCTCAACACAACTAGCTACCAGCTCAAAAACTCCCCCTCACGAAGTGCACACAACCAAGAAATCTCCCCTTAAGTCCAACTTGGAAAGCACAAGATTTTGAAAATGTTTTTCTCCCCCTTAGTTGAACACTCAGAGAACATATGATTTGCAATTTCTCCCCCTTAGTTGAAAATGCACCAGCAAGCAAATTTCTGCCTCTTCCAAAATGCATATGAGTCAAAGATGCAAGTTAGCAGCTCCAGGAATATAGTCGATAGAATATGAAGATGCTCGACAGAATGCTGATCCGATGACTCATAAAATGCATAGAATGCTAGCAAAGGCTCAAACAGATCACCAAATGTGAAATATGAATCTGTAAGCAAAGTGAGCAGTTTTTAGCCAAAAGGTATTCACCAACAAAATAGCACCAAACATGTATAGACAGGAAGTCAAACAGGTGCTAAACATGTATACTAGGTGAACTACCCCTAGCATAGTTCAACCATCATGCTATAGAATGAAACATAGACTTGTGTATTCAAATTTTATCGGAGTTGCAACGGTTAAATTACACAAGTTTAAATTTCACCATATGATTGCGAGAGGTTGAAAGCTTGTCATCGCCTAACTTTTCAACTGTGTGAAGCCTATGCAGAAGCAATCAGAAGCTTAAAGCAACAGTTTCGGTCATACACTACATAGCTCAAGTTTAACTCAAAGTGCAATGAGAAACAGACTCGAAACTGTGATGTGCTGACAAGCTGTCCCGTCTCGATCTTTCCAAATTACTTGACTTGGTTCAGAAATAAAGCAGAATATGAACATACCAAGCAAGCGAATGACTCAGAACTAGAGACATAGCAACCTAGCATATATGAAAAACACAAGTGATTTCAACACATTCTACACATGCTAGTTGCATATCTCAATGGTGAACATTTTTAGATTTTATGTTCGTTAAGCAGGTTCACCATTCAAAAATAGCTCAGCTGACAACATGCATTAGTGATCAGAAAGAGCATAAGCTACAAGTAAAGCATCAGAGCATATACTACACAGAGCATAGTCACATTCCAAAGATTATATACGTGAAGCTCTGAATGTAAATATGCAAGATGAAATGCAAAGATGCATGAAGAAATCAAATGAAAAAACAGAAAGTCAGTTTGTGATACAAGAACCAAAATGTTTCCCCCATCTAAAAGGGGAAACACACACCAAGCTGACCTCTCAACCTAGCAAAAGTTGATTGGTCCAAAGGCTTGGTGAAAATATCAGCCAACTGATGATGAGTATCGACATGGCGAAGGTCGATATCACCCTTCTCATAGTGGTCTCGCAGAAAATGAAAGCGCACATCAATGTGTTTGGTCTTAGAGTGCAGCACGGGGTTCTTAGCAACGCTAATAGCACTCGTGCTGTCACAAAGCAAAGGGACGCGAGAAAAGCTCAGACCAAAATCACGCAAAGTGGCCATCATCCAAAGCAAAGGGATGCGAGAAAAGCTCAGACCAAAATTAGCCTCCGTGGTAGACTGGGTGACACTAGACTGCTTGCGAGAAGACCACGATACAAGAGAAGAACCAATAAACTAGCAAGTCCCAGAAGTGGACTTGCGCTCAATCAGGCAACCAGCGAAATCAGCATCAGAGTAACCGCAAAGGGAGAGGCTGGAGGAAGCAGAATACCAAATCCCAAATTCTGGAGTGAAACATAAGTACCTCATAATGCGCTTGACCACCTGACGGTGAGAAGTGCGCGGTGACGACTGAAATCGCGCGCACAGACACACCGCGAACTGGATATCCAGGCGTGTCGCCGTTAGGTACAGCAGCGACCCGATCATACTTTGGTACTCCTTCTCGTCCACTGCTTCTCCATCCACATCCGCATCCAGGGCTGCCGTGGTCGGCATGGGTGTTGGAAGAGGCTTGGCCTCACCCATGTCGAACTTCTTCAGGATGTCCTTGGTGTACTTGCCCTGGTGCACGAACGTCCCCTCTCGGGATTGCTTGATTTGCAACCCGAGGAAAAACGTCAACTCGCCCATCATGCTCATCTCAAACTTCCTGCTCATAGTGTCTGCAAACTTGGAAACCAAAGCATGAGAAGAACCACCGAAAATGATATCATCCACGTAAATCTGGACCAAGAGAGTATCATTGCCTTGCTTGAGGAGAAAGAGCGTTTTATCCACACATCCCATTTTAAAACCCTTAGCAAGCAAAAAGGTTTTCAACCTATCATACCAGGCTCTAGGGGCTTGTTTCAAACCATATAAAGCTTTGTGAAGTTTAAAAACATGGTTTAGAAACTTGGGATTTTCAAAATCGGGGGGTTGTCTCACATACACTTCTTCTTCTATGTAGCCGTTTAAGAAGGCACTCTTGACATCCATTTGAAAAAGTTTAAACCCTTTGGATGCAGCAAAAGCCAAGAGTATCCTAATTGCCTCCAAACGAGCTACAAGAGCAAAAGTCTCCTCATAGTCTATCCCCTCCTTCTGACTATACCCCTGGGCTACTAGTGTGGCCTTGTTTCTCACAACATGGCCATCCTCTCCTTGTTTGTTTTTGAAAACCCATTTTGTCCCAATAGGATGACACTCAGGAGGAAGAGAAACCAAAACCCAAACCCGATTTCTTTCAAATTTTTCTAACTCCTCATGCATGGCATTGACCTAATCTGGATCAGATAAAGCGTGTCCAACATCTCGGGGATCAAAATCAGCAACAAATGCAGAATGAGCAAAGTGAGAGATTTGTTGTGACATTGACCGAGTGACACGTTCGCCAATGCTGCCGATCATCTGTTGAGGCGGGTGCTGGCGCTGGATGTGTCGTGGCGCCTCCCGAACTGATGTAGCCTCCCCCTCAACAGCAGCTGGCGCCTCCTCGGGTACAAAGGGTACCGCTCGAGGTGGCGGACCCCACGGCCCCCAAGATGAAGAAGTGTCGGGGCCGTAAGTCGTAGTAGAGGCCGCTCCTTGTGGCACAGCAGGTGGAGGGGGTACTAGATCATCCATACCTTCAACACCCTCATCCTCGTCATCAAAGAGAGGCTCGCCAACCTCATGATCACTAGCACGCTCAAAACGAGAAGAAGGAAAAACCATGGTCTCATCGAAGGTGACATCTGATGTCTCCATGACTCGGTTAGTGTCAAGGTTAAGTACACGATATGCACGAGTATGAGTTCCATAACCCAAAAACGCACCGTCAGAAGAACGAGACTCAAATTTGTCCAGGTTACCTTTCTTAAGTATGAAACAGTGGCAACCAAAGACTCTAAAATAACTGACCTTGGGCAGTTTTCCAAAACGCAACTCATAAGAAGTCTTTTCCAAGAAAGCTCGGAGAAAAATGCGATTGGAAATGTAGCATGCAGTGCTCATAGCTTCGGCCCAATATCGCCTAGGAGTCCTATGCTCATCGAGCATCATCCTGGCCATCTCTACAAGGGTCTGATTCTTCCTCTCTACAACACCATTCTGAGGGGGTGTGTAGGGGGAAGAAAACTGATGCTCTAAACCCAAAGAGTTACAAAACTTCTCAAAATCCGAATTCTTGAATTCGGAACCATTATCACTTCTAATAGCTCGCATCGAGTTCAAAGGGAACTCATTCTGAAGACGCAAAATCAGATTGCGAGCAAAAGAGAAAGTCTCGGTCTTCTCAGCTGAAAAGAAGACCCACGAATATCTCAAAAAGTCGTCAACAACAACAAGCACATACCACTTCCCCCCAACCGAGCTCACCCGAGCCAGACCAACAAGGTCCATGTGCAAAAGCTCTCCAGGGCGCTTGGTCATGACCAGAGTCATTGGATGGTGGGGAGCGGCAACCATCTTCCCATGTCTACAAGAGTGACAAACAAGATCCTTCTCCATAGACAACTTGGGCAATCCTCGGATTAGGCCAAGTGAGCTTAGTATTGCAAGCAAGTCGAAGCTCAAATGTCCAAGTCTCCTATGCCACTTCCAAAGATCAGAGGAGGAAGGTCCAGCCACAAGACAATGAGAAATGCCAAAAGACTCCGAGAAATTCGCACGAAAGACTTTTCCAATGGGCGAAATCAAACACACAAGATTGCCCTGAGGATCCAAAATACGACTAAGATTCAGTTTAAAACGAATCTCATAGTCATCATCAAAGAGTTGCAAAACAGAAAGAAGGTTAAAATGCAAGTTAGAAACAAGAGCAACATCGCGCAACACAAAGTGCTCATTAACTCGCACCGACACACGAGACAACACTTTACCTTTGCTATTGTCGCCGAAGGTGATAAACTCCTTTCCGGCGTCTGGACTAAGATTGGAGAACCACTTGGCATTTCCGGTCATGTGCCTCGAACACTCGGAATCCACCAACCAAACTTTCTCCAATCGTTTTACCTACATCAATAAAAAGACATAGGGTGAGCATACGGTCCAACACTGGGGTTAGTGAAGTAGGGAGAATACCAGTGTTGGGCCGGTTGCTCAAAAGAACGGTTAGCAGAAAAACCATTCCTAGCACGCCTACGGGAAGAGCGATCACCACGTAGAGGAAAACGTGGTCCGCTAAGGGAGGAGCGTCCATCGCGATACTCAAAACGCGGTGGGGGAAAACGCTCAACTACAAAGCCACCGCCACGGGGTCCATAGCCTACAACTGCAGGCTCCCGCCGGGCATGACCTCCTCGCGGCCTAGGCCTAGGAACTTGAGGTTTTGGACCTCTCGGCCTAGGAGCACGCCTCTGAACATTCGACACATGTACGTCATGGAAAGGATGGTACATGTCCATGTTGTTCATCTCCTTTGCGCGGCGCGCCTCTCTCCTGCGCCGAAAGCAAAACTCACTCAAGTGTCCATCTCTCCCACAGTGCTCAGAATGGTACCTCACCGCTCTCAAAGGGGGTTGTTGGTACTCACGGTAGTGGGTGTGGATCACTTTGCCCTTCTGTGGCATAAGCTCCTCCTGGATAGGTGGCATCGTGTCAAGCTTGTTTTTCAGGTGGTTGGGCTTTGGATGCCATGTCTATTTCTTGGGTGGAGCTCTCGGAGGTTCAACGAACACACCATCCTTGGTGTTGGGCTTGAGAGGCTCTTTGGGTGGAATCTTTGTAAGCTTGGGAGTAGTGGTGGAGTTGGGCTTCTCACATGGGTTCAGAACACTCGACTCTCCAATCTTGCCAAAAGATGACACATCAACACCCAGAGCGAAACCTACACCAGGACCTCCGGCAGCACGCTTGAACTGGGAGATCATCATCCCAAGCTGCGGCTCACCACTAGACACCCATGACAAGATGGTCCGAAGGTATGTGTTTTCCTCTTCTGTTTGCATCTTGTCATGCTTCACATTGGCTATTTCCATCTCTAAGCCCTCACACAACACGCACCTAGTCACACAAGTGCTACCCGAGCTGGCCTTCTCAAGAGACACAATCTTGGCATTCTTCTCTGCCAACTCGGTTTGCAAGCCCGCACAGGACTTGCACGCACCCAACAGCAAGGATCTAGCCTTCAGCTCATCCACCTCTCCTACCAACGCAACATACTTACCTCTCAAAGTGAGACGGTCAGTCATGTGCGTGGTGCACATCTCACACTCAACCTCCTCAGAAACAACCATGGTGGACTTGGCAAACTCAAGTTCCTTCACCGTATCCTCCCACTTCTGCCTAAACTCCTTGCGCTCTCTAGCAGCATGCCTAAGCAGCTTATCTTGACTAAGGAGGGTGGCAGTGAGTTTCTCGACCTCAGTAGAAAGCTCGTCGGGGGTCAGAGATACCTGGGAGGTGTCGTCGTCGTCGTCGTCGTCGTTCCGAGGGGTCTCCTTCAGCTCGCCGTCGACCTCCTTGCCGAGGGCCATGGTGCAGAAGCCCTCGTCGTCGGCGAAGAAGCAGAGGCCGTTGAGCTTGTCCTCAATTCTCTTCTTCTTCTCGAACTCGTCATCGCTTGAGGAAGCGGAGTCATCATCCGAGTCGTCGACATCGCTGAGCGTGGCGAAGAAAGCACGCTGCTCAGCCTGGGCCTTCTCCAAGTACTTGGTCTTGATGTACTCCTTGTTGAAGCCGCCCTTCCGCTTGTGCTTCGTGGGGACGTACATCTCCTTGCGCTTGCCGGAGTCGTACTTGTGCCCATGATCCGCCTTGCCGAAGACTTGCTTGTTCTTCTTCGGGCAATTGGTGATGAAGTGGTTGGGGTCGCCGCACTCAAAGCATCCTGAGCGTCCTCCTCCGCGGCGATGGTTCATGCGGTTGTTATGGAACCGCGAGAACCGGTTGGCGAGCAACGCCAACTCGTCATCCCCCATGAACTCTAACTGCTCCTCTATGACAGAAAGAGGAGAGAAAAGTGCAAAACCTCCAGAGGTGTTAGCAGAAGAGCCAAAAAGCAAAGCCATTGACGGGCTAGAAGGATTTTCATAAGAAGCCCTCGCCATGGCATCGATCTCACTAGACTTGAGCTTACTGAAGAGCTCGTCGCACGTGAGGGTCTCATAGTTAGGCGATTCGATGATCGCCCGAACCCTGGAATCCCACACCGATCGATCAAGAGTATGCAAAAGCTTGAGAGCTCTCTCATGATCGTCTAAAGGCAACAGCTCCTTGTTAGCCCTCATCCTGTTGACAATCACCTGAAAGCGAGCGAATAAACTTTCTATGCTCTCGCCAGGCATGTGTCGAAAGTTCTCATACTCTCTCTTGAACGACTTATAGAGATGGGTTTTGACTTGAGTGGTTCCCTCATGGAAACGCATGAGAGTAGCCCAAATCTCCCGAGCCGTAGCGAGGTGTGAAACGCGATCAAACTCACTCATGCTCAGACATGAGAAAAGAGCATTACGGGCTCGGCTATTGGCATCGTGCTCATCAATCTGATGCTGAGTAGCACGAGCAGCCAAGACCACGTAATCGGCAGAGTTGCAAATATCCCAGATGGAAGCACCCAAACTCTGCAGATAGGCCGACATGCGTATCTTCCAATACGCATAGTTCGTGCCATCAAAGAATGACGGTTTGCCTACGCCGTGATCCATGTCACCTTCTGTGGATCTGGAACCGGCTAAGGTGGAAGATCCTTAACCCGCTCCGATACCAATTGAAGGACCGAGAATGCAATAGCAAGGCGACCAGAGGGGGGGGTTGAATGGGACCTCAAAAATTTCTCTTGAAACTTTGGCCTTTTGTCCCCAAAATCGATCCCAAAAGCTTCGATCGAAATTGTGATGCTCACGACCCTTGGAAGAGGGTGGATGATCCCTAAGATCACAGCGGAGCACCACAAAGCGATAGCAAACCAATCGGCAAAAACACCGGAGCAAGTTGGACCCTCAAAAACTAAGTCTCGAACGTTGATACACGGCTATGTTGAGAAATCCCCAAATACCTATGCTAACAAGTATCAAAGATACCTAGAGAGGTTCCTTGGTCAACTCTAGGGCTAAACGAGAAGTCCGAAAACCAAGCGAAGAAGCCGAAAGAGCAAACTCACTAAACCGGAGGCTTCAGCGAAATCCCGGACTGTCCGGCCCTAGGGTCCCGGACTGTCCGCCCCTACTGCGGACTGTCCGCAAGGGGATAGCGGACTGTCCGCCGGTCAAAACACCAAAACAACACTGTTTCTGCAAGTCCCCTGGACAGTCCCAGACAGTCCGCGGTTTATACCGGCGGACTGTCCGCCGGCCAACCGAGACCCAAACAGCAGAGACTCGCGGCCACTGCTCTGGCCAAGTCCCCGACACGCGGACTGTCCGCGGGAGGAACGGCGGACTGTCCGCGACCTCCCAGTGAGGGCGATTTCGGTCGCCCCTCACACAACTCTTCCCAAATCTGAATCAAGACTCAATCCCACATTCCCAAACTTGGAGAGAATGATCACGAGGTAGTTTGGAGACTATCCCCAAGAAATCATCCGCTCCAATCAACTCAAACACCGGGAAATCGAAAGGGGAGGAGTATGAACGAAAAAGCGCAACGAAAACGAAATCAACCCGATCTACTTGCTCGTGAGGAGTTAGATGAATTCCTTCGGTGGAAATGATCTCCTCACTATAAAGAACAAGTTGATTCAAATGGATTTCACAAAGACGCAGTAGAGAGGGAGATCGAGTGACGGGAAAATTGCGGAGAAACAAAGAACACGAAGAACACGAACAAAACGCGAATCAAGTCATCCAACTGCAACCGTGTGGCTACCACATGCTACAACAGTGAGATTACGGTCTCACTTCCTCAAAATCTCCAGTACACAGAGGTATGATTCTCTGCGGATCTCAGTAGCTACAGCAGGGGATTGGGGGAGCAGGAAACCCTAGAAGCAAAGAGCAAATGACTGAGATAGATGGGGAGGAGGGTGTCTCCCTCTACTTATCCTTATTCTAATTCCTACTCTACCCCTCTCTAATTACAGAGCGAACCAGCTAAACCCTAGGGTTATTCTGGATCAACTCGAAGATGCTGGTGATCCGACGGCCACGCCCGCACAACTGGTAGCGTTGCCTCGACGCAACCTCACCGATTGCCGCCACGTGCTGCCACCGCTCCGCTCGTCCTTTTCTCGGACTTCGCCCCCGGTTTTGAGGCCCAAACCGGGAAACCAGCCTTCACGACCAACCCCCGGTTTTGAGGCCCAAACCGGGAATCCAGCCGACCATCGCCTGAGTTTTGTGGCCCAAACTCAGAAACCCGCAGCGCCCAGGTTTTGAGGCCCAAACCTGGAAACCGTCCTCAGCCCGAGTTTTGTGGCCAAAACTCGGAAACGATCAGCGCCCAGGTTTTGAGGCCCAAACCTGGAAACCGTCCACTCGGTGGTTTTTCTGTGTCTCAACCACCAAACCGAGCCGTAGAGGGAGTGCACCGCTCGTGCACCCCGTCCACCGACACGTGTCCCTAGGTCCTCGACCCAAGCAACACCGTGCCCGCAAGTCTTCACTCGTCGCTGTCCCAGGCTGTCAGCCACGACAGCTGATCCTCGGGCCACCGGTCCCTCAGTCCAAGCCTCACGTCCGCACTTCGCCACTCTCGGTCCATCGGCACGGCACGTCTCTACTTGATCTTCACCTTGCCTTTGATCACTGTATCCGTGCTCGACACTTGCACAACACAAGCCAAAGAACATGCGCATTATCCCAGTTGACAATCACTCATCACTCAGAGACTCGGCATACACCCATGTATCCGCAGTTTCTAACTTGCATTACAATTTGCTTTCTGTTTCACAACTTCTTGAGGATGATTATGAAGTGCGTTTTAAGAAGGGTCTGAGTCGTGTTTTAGACCCTCGGGGAGATCTTGTGTGTCGGGTCGTCCCTTTTGGCCGCGTTTTCAGAGCCGATTTTTCTCGTTCTTTCGGCTTTGCTAGATGTTTGATGGCTGGTCCTTCTTCTGATTCGTGGAAGTGGCATAGGAGGCTCGGTCACTTGAGTTTTGACTTGCTTGCAAGACTTAGCTCACTTGGCCTAATCCAAGGATTGCCCAAGCTTAAGTTTCAGAAGGACCTTGTTTGCCATCCTTGTCGTCACGGGAAGATGGTTGCTGCTTCTCACCCACCTATTAATCAGGTGATGACAAAGCGACCCGGCGAGCTTTTACACATGGACACAGTTGGTCCAGCTCGGGTTTGCTCAGTGGGTGGGAAGTGGTACGTACTAGTGATTGTTGATGATTTTTCGTGGTACTCTTGGGTGTTCTTTATGGAGGGTAAGGATGAAGTTTTTCCTTTTGCTCGTGATCTGATTTTGAAGTTGAAAACTGAGTTGCCCCCTGATACCATTAGAGCTATTCGTAGCGATAATGGTACTGTGTTTGATAACTCTCAGTTTGCTTCTTTCTGTTCTTCTAATGGAATCGAGCATCAGTTTTCTTCTCCTTATGTCCCCCAGCAGAACGGTGTTGTTGAGCGCAAGAACCGGACCCTTGTTGAGATGGCCAGGACGATGCTTGATGAGCATAGGACACCTAGGCGTTTTTGGGCCGAGGCGATCAACACCGCTTGCCGTGTTTCAAATCGCATCTTTCTTTGGGCTTTCATGAAGAAAACATCTTATGAGTTGCGTTTTGGACGGGTACCCAAGGTGTCTCATTTTCGGGTGTTTGGGTGTAAGTGTTTTATCCTGAAGCAAGGCAATTTGGACAAAATTGAATCTCGCTCTGCTGATGGCGTGTTTCTTGGTTATGCATTGCATTCGCGCGCTTATCAAGTTCTTAACCTTGAAACTAACCAGATAGTGGAGACCTACGAGGTCACATTCGATGAGACTATGCCTTGTGTTTCTTCTGCTTTTGATGTTGCAGGAGAACAGCAGCTGGGAGAGACCATCCTTGTGGAGGAGGAGCAGGAGAATGCCGATTGGGGTGATCCCGAGCCAACTCCACTGGCTGCCCCGTCGACCCTGCGATGACTACTTCAGCTCGAGGACCCGATCCCACGACGTCTTCTTCTTGGGGTCCTCTAGAGCCACCTCTCCAGCGAGCACCTGCTGCACCTGAGGGAGCGACAGCATCTGGCGAGGGGGAGGCGACTTCGGCGAGGCAAGCACCCCAGAGCGTTCAACAAGTTCACCCCCCGCGTCAGATGATCGGCGGCATCGACCAGTGAGTCATGCGGTCGCGAGCATATGAAATCTCTCACTTTACTCATTCTGCATTCGTTGCTTCTTTTGAGCCCAAAGATGTTGGACACGCACTTTCTGATTCTAACTGGGTAAATGCCATGCATAAGGAGCTAGAAAACTTTGAGCGAAACCAAGTTTGGACCCTAGTTCCACCTCCACCAGAATGCCACCCTATAGGTACCAAATGGGTTTTCAAAAACAAAGAGGGTGAGGATGGGATGGTAGTGAGGAACAAGGCTAGGCTAGTAGCCCAGGGTTTCTGCCAGAAAGAGAGGATAGATTATGAGGACACCTTTGCCCCTGTAGCCCATCTAGAAGCCATTAGAATCCTTCTAGCCTTTGCTACTTCGAAGGGTTTTAAGCTTTACCAGATGGATGTCAAGAGTGCTTTCTTGAATGGGTATATAGAGGAAGAGGTTTATGTTAGGCAACCCCTTGGTTTCGAGGATCCCATGTTTCCAAACCATGTTTATAAACTTTCAAAAGCTTTGTATGGTTTGAAACAAGCCCCGAGAGAGTGGTATGATCGTTTGAAAACCTTTTTACTCTCCAAGGGTTTTAAAATGGGACGGGTCGATAGAACTTTGTTTCTCCTCAAGCAAGGCAATGATACCCTGCTAGTCCAGATTTACGTGGATAATATCATCTTTGGTGGCTCCTCTAACGCGCTTGTTGCCAAGTTTGCAGATGAGCAGGGAGTTTGAGATGAGTATGATGGGTGAGTTGACCTTCTTCCTCAAGCAAACCCGAGACGGGACGTTCGTGCATCAAGGAAAGTACACGAAGGACATCCTGAAGAAGTTCGACATGGGCGAGACCAAGCCTCTTACGACGCCCATGGCGATGACTGCTGCGATGGACGCGGACCAAGACGGAGAGGCAGTTGACCAGAAGGAGTACAGGAGCATGATCGATTCGCTCCTCTACCTGACGGCAACGAGGCCGGACAAACAGTTTTCTGTGTGTCTGTGCGCTCGCTTTCAGGCGTCCCCTCGGACTTCCCATAAGCAAGCAGTCAAGCGCAAGTCTACTTCTGGGACTTGTCAGTTTCTTGGCTCCTCTTTGGTTTCGTGGTCTTCTCGTAAACAGTCGAACGTAGCCCAATCTACTACAGAAGCCGAGTATGTTGTCGCTGCTTCTTGTGCTTCACAACTTTTATGGATGGTTGCTACATTGCATGATTTCGGTCTAGATTTCAGTCGGGTTCCTTTGCTTTGCGACAGCACTTCTGCCATTAGTGTGGCAAAGAACCCTGTTCTTCATTCCAAGACCAAACACATTGATGTTCGCTTTCACTTTCTTCATGATCACTATGAGAAAGGCGACATTGATCTTAGGCATGTAGACACCCATAACCAGGTTGCAGATATTCTCACCAAGCCTTTGGATCTCTCAACTTTTGCTAGGTTGAGAGGTGAGCTTGGTGTGTGTTTCCCCTTTTAGATGGGGGAAGCATTTTGCTTGATGTACCATAGACTGACTTTCTGATCCTTTTTGTTTTTGGGTCTTGAGTCTTTTTGGTTTTGTTTTGGCTCCGATTCTGACTTCATCATATGTGCATCTTGCATTTTTAAGCTTCATGTCTATATTCTTGAGAATGAACTTATGCTCTGATTAGTGTATGCTTCGATGATATATGATGATGCTTGTAGCTTAGGCTCTCCTTGATCACTAATACATGTTGTGAGCTAACCTATATTTTTCAGAATGATGAACATGCTTAATGAACCTAAAATTGGATACATGTTCACCATTGAGATTGGCAACTAGCATGTGTAGGATGTGTTGAGGTCACTTGAGCTATTTCATATATGCTAGGTGTTGACACTCCTTAATGGAATCACTCTAAGAAGAGAGCCACATAAAATAATAAACTAGTGAAAGCACTAAAGAGTGTACGGGACACTACTAACTCCACTTAACGTCAAGTTGTCATCCCCAACATGAAGTTAGCAATGCAAATATATCAGGGCACTAGATTTAAAGATAGATATTTACCCGCAAGCGCACAAATAAACACACCCGCTGTAGAAGCATTTCACCCAAGCTAGTCTCAAGTATCGTTATTTATATTTAGCCTAGAGACTAATCAATTCAAGATATGATGGCATTGTAAGGACTTAACAGCATTTAATATGGCACACTTATAATAAGACTGATAACACACTAATTACTTCAAACAGGAATCAGGTTACAGAGTAAATGATATGATAAATAATTGATAAAGGATAACAGAGATTAGATCAATCAAGGATAAACTTAGAATAGTACTACCTAGCAAGTGATGATTAGAACAAGTATTAATAAGAAACATTCCTAAGTTATTCTAATTACAAGTCATAGCATACATTGATTAGTGCAATTATATTGGGCAATCATTGGCTAGGTCACGTCATATTTATAATCAAGAGGCAACTCCATAGTAAAAGTGTCAAACAAAGTAACCCTTAAACCATGAGTTAACTGAGCCATACTGAACACTATATTTGGGAGGTGGAATACAGAGGACTCAACAGGTCTGTCACACCTGCGATCTACCACTCTATCCGGAACATAGGACACATTCGCAGATAAATAACGTATAGGCACCACGCCTACACAGCATCTATCACCCACCCGTTGTACTTTAAGATGAGCGCTATACGAACATGATTATAAACATAAAGATGAACTATCTATGCCAAATATATAATCAAAGCAGACTATAAGCATTATAACTAAGAATATAATCATTGATGTCTTAATCATATCAATTGTATGTCTATCTAGAACACGATGATGAACAATAAGATGAATTAAATCATTGAGAAGAACTAAAGTACGAACTATAACATGAACTAGAACAAGATTATGAACTAGATGATGAACTAGACGATGAACATGAACTAGACGATGAACTAGAACATAAGCAATGAAGAACAATGATGAACTAGAAGAGCAATTATGAAATAGATCCATACTGTTAATACAAGAGAGAAGATCTTGGGTTTACCGAGCCTTCTCGTGATTAGGTCAGGAATCCAAGCGAAGCTTGCCTCCTCTAATCCTATTCTATCTACTAATCTAGGTAGATGAAGTTCTAGGGCTTCCAATTGATCTCCTTCTGAAGCTCTGATTGATGATGTCTAATGATCAAACCCTGATTCTCCTCTGAAGAGGGGGGTCAGGGGCTGTTTATATAGCCCTGGGCGATGAACCGTGGCCCTTGGATCAAACCGACTCGAGGTACGGCCGAGATGCATCCTAAAGGTCGGTGGAGATAGCTTGCAGAGGACGGAACCCAGCGGGCCCAGGGGCGACCGGTCGGTCTCTTGGTGGGACCGGTCGGTCTCACTAGTCGGCCTCTCGCGGTGGTTGACCTCCTGGTGTCTTCTTACGTCCTCTGGAGTCTTCTAGAATAATCCTTATGTGGTGGTTGCGTTATCTCCCATCGGTTTCCTTCTATGGGAAGCTTTCGGTGCTGATTTCCTAGTTTAGTCCCTGCAGAATCATAATTCACCAAAACTCGTGGAATATTGTCAGTTGAAACCCTAAACCTTTGTTGGCGATCAAATTCTTGTCATTTTCATATTTATTTATCCCTTAATTATGATAGATAACCAGTGTCAACACTAGGTCGCTATGTCTCTAGGTCTGAGTCTTTCACTTGCTTGGATTGTTCATATTCTGCTTAAAATGAACCAAGTGTTAGTGATTTGAAAAGATCGAGATGTGATTGCTTTGTCAGCACATCATGGTATCGAGACTGTTTCTCATAGCACTTTGAGTTAAACTTGAGTCGTGTTGTGTAAGACCAAAACCGATGCTTTAAGCTTCTGATTGCATATGCATAGGCTTAGCACGGTTGAAAAGTTAGGCAATGACAAGCTTTCAACCTCTTGCAATCACATGCTGAATTTAAACTTGTGTTAATAACCGCTGCAAATTCTTCGATAAAATCTGAAAACACAAGTTAATGCTTCATTCTATTACATGATGATTGAACTGTGCTAGGGGTGGTTCACCTGGTATACATGTTTAGCACTTGTTTGACTTCCAGTCTATACATGTTCAGTGCTATTTTGATGGTGAAACTCCTTTCTGAACGGCTTAAAACTGCTCACTTGGCTTATGCATTCATATCTTATTCGGTGATCAGTTGGAGCCTTTGCTAGCACTTTTGCATGTTGCTTTGTAGTCGTATCAGCACTCTTTAGAGCATTCTTTCACTCTTTCGAGTATATACCTGAAGCTGCTAACTTGCATTTTTAACTCATGTGCATTTGCTTGACTCCGATAGGCATGATCTAGCTCCGTTTTTACTTACTTGAGTCTTTTTCCCCTCTCTTTTGATTGCAATTTGCCCCCAAGGAGAAGAATGTTTCCGATGGTGTTAATTTGCAATTTATGCTTCACTTGCTGAGGGGGAGTTCTTTAAGTGAGGGGGAGTTTTTCTGCCTGCTTCGAGTCGATTTTGTTTTTGATATCGATCATTTCAGCTAGTTGTGTCGAGCCTCTGTGCCTCTATCTTGAGGGACTAGCTGTTTTCATCATGTTTTGATGGTTCTTGATTGGTATCGGGCTTACTGCTGGTTGTGTTGAGCCTCTGTGCCTCTATCTTGAGGGACTAGCAGTAGTTGCTTCTTATGCAGTCTTCATTTGGTATCGGGCTTTCAGCTAGTGGTGTTGAGCCCTTTCTGCCTCTTCTTGAGGACTAGCTTATTTCTGACTTGGTTGCGTTGAGCCGTTGCCCATGTCTTTGGGAACCAAGTCTTGTGCTCCGATTTTGATCGAGTTTTGCTCCTTGATGAGTTGTTGCTCCGATTTCTTGCTTGGTTGTGTCAAACCGTTGCCCATGTCTTTGGGGACCAAGCTTTGCTTATCTCGAGTTGTTCTTCTTCGGCCTTTTCTCTGGCTTTTGGACATCTCGAGTGAGTTTTTCTCCTTCTACCCAATTCTGCTTCTTTTTATTTTGGTTACGGTTACTATGAGTTGACGATGCACTCATCAAGGGGGAGATTGCGAACACAAGGTTGATATGTGCCCTTGTGGTTCCCTTCCTGAGTGATGAGTGATCGATCAACGGGCAACATGTCTCTTGGCTGTGTTGATGTGCAGGTGCGGAGCTCGGGCAGTGGTCGAAGGTGAGGTGAAGGTCAAGTAGGGACGTGCCGTGCCGATGGACCGGGAGCGGTGAAGGGCGAACGTGGAGCTTGGACCGACGGACCGGGAGACCTGAGGACTAGCTGTGGTAGCTGGCACGTGGCGTTGACAAGCAAGAGCACATGGGGATGTGCGGTGCATCAGCCGAGTCGGGAGGAAGGTGATGGCGTCGTGACACTTAGCGGGAGGCCGAGAAGGATGGCGAATGCACTGTGCCCGGCGTGGAGGCTGGAAATGTTCCAGCATCGGTGCTGGAACTCGGGGTGTGCGAACCACATCCCGTCTACGGCGCGGGTTCGGTAGCTGAGCCTCAAAAAGCTACCCTCGACGGTTTCCGAGTTTGGGCCTCAAAACTCGGGGTGGCCGGTTTCTGAGTTTGGGCCTCAAAACTCGGCATGGACGGTTTCTAGGTTTGGTCCGCAAAACCTGGGCGCACGGGTTTCTGAGTTTGGGCCACAAAACTCAGCCTAAGGACAGGTTTCCCGGTTTCAGCCTCAAAACTGGGGGAAGGCCCAGGTTTCCCGGTTTCGGCCTCAAAACCGAGAGGGAGATCCGCAAAAAGGACGGTCGACGCGTGGCGGCGTGAAGAGGCTGGCGTGGCGGCGCAGCTATTCGTGAGTTAGGCGCGGCAGTCGATGGGGCGGCACGTGGCAGCATCCGGAGGCTTGCGTCGAGGCGAAGCTAAGGATGAGATGGGCGCATGGTCGTCGGATCGGCAATCAGCAGAGTTGGACCGGGATACCCCTAGGGTTGGCCGCTTCGCTCTTGTATCTAGGAGTATAAGGGGATTATTGTTTTAGGCTATAAATAAGAGAGGCACCCCTCCTCTCTCCCTATCCTTGCAGTCATTTGTTCCTGAGCACTCTCTCTCTAGCCCTCGCTTAGGTTCTAATCATACCTCGCTGCAAGCGATCCACAGAGATGGGAATCATACCTCTGTATATTTGGATCTTTTGAGGAAACGAGACCGTATTCTCGTTGTCTCCTCGGGTGGAGGGATTTCGGCTGAAATTGTATCGAATCGTGACTTGTGTTCTGTGTTCTTCACGTTTTGTTTTTTCATCTCCCGGGGATTTGCCTCGTTCTCCCTCTTTGTGAGATGATTTTCGATTCCACTTGAATCAATTTGTTCTTGGTCGTGAGACCCTTCTTTCTACCGAAGGAATTCTCTCGTAACTTCACGAATCCATAGATCGGGTTGATTTCGCGTTCGTTCTTTGTTCTTTCCCCCTTTCCGGTGATCCTCGGATTTCTCTTGATTGACTTGGTTTGGTGCAATGATTTCTTAGGATTAGCACCCCAATACATAGAGGAACACTTGGGAGGAGTTTGATCGAAGTCCATTTTGATTTGGTAAAGTTCCAATTGGATTTGCCTTTTGTCCCGAGCGTTTTCGTGCTCTCTGTTCATCCGCGGACAGTCCGCGCCCCCAGCGGCGGACAGTCCGGAGATCAGCGCAGCGCGATACTGTTCTCGGTCTCGTGACCGGCGGACAGTCCGCGAGTGACCCGTGGACAGTCCGGGGTCACATCGGACGCTGCACAGGATCAGCCTCGGACGCTTGGGAGTCACTGTTCATGTGAACCGCGTACAGTCCAGCGTGCAAACCGCGGACAGTCTGGGAGTCGTCCAGAATTGTTTGTGAACAGTTTAGTTTCTGGTTTTTTTGCTGGCGGACAGTCTGGACTTCTAGTGTCGGACAGTCCGGCGTTCAGCGGACAGTCTGGGATCCTGACCCCGGACAGTCCACGAACCTGCAATGTGTTCAGTTTTGCTCTAGGGCTTTTGCAGTTGGTTTTGGGGTTTCTCCGGGAGTTCCGCTGTACCACTAGGACATCTCCTAGGGTATCCACCTACTCGTAGGTCGTGAACTCTCCGGTCGTCTCGAGTCGTTGCTTGTGGGATGATTTTCTGGGACAAGGGCCATTCTATTCACAAGTTGAATTTGAGGCTCCCATTCACCCCCCCTTTGGTCGCTAATCCGGTCCTTCATGATGTGGAGATGAATAATGAAGATGGAGATGCCTGGAGAGGGCGGTCTGGGTCTGGTTTTATAGCCCGGAGCGTGGAACGTGAGCCCTTGGATCAAATCGACTTCAGGGACGGTGGAGATGCATCCTAAGAGGCGGTGGAAGAAGGTTTCAGAAGGCGGAGGCGAAACGGCCTCCGTGGCCGACTGGTCAGTCATGGGGTGGGACTGGTCGGTCTGGCCCAGTGGGCCCACGTGGCGGGCCGCCTCGTGGTGTCTTCTGGTGTCTTCTAGATCCTTCTTTTGCAGATTTTGTTGCGAAATTAATATCTTTTCATCCGGGACTCCGAATATAGCAAATGATATGTCCATTTGGATCATCTCGACGAGCCCTTCGCAAAGGTGCACTCCAGTTCATAACTTGAGATACTTTTATATGGCAAAATATTTATGTCCTACAAAACAAGTGAGAGCACCAAAACTCGTGGAACTTGTTCGTTTCAAACCCTACAACTATGCTTTGTAATTCATTTAGTGTCATTTCATGCAATAGTTGATGGTTAATATTGACTATAAGGACCGTCAACAATGATGATCACAAGAAGAGCAAGAAGAAAGACAAGAAAGGAAGGAAGGAAAAGAAAGAGAAGAAGAAGGAAAAGAAGAAGGGTGGTTCCTATGTTGTGACATGGGATAGTGATGCTTACTCAAGCGACGATGATGATTCTAGTGATGATGAGAGGAAGACCACCAAGAAGAAGGCTATGGCTAGTCTTGCTATCTCAAGCAAGCCTTCTATCTTCGACACTCCATCGACATGCTTCATGGCTAAGGCCGCTAATGTATCATCCGATGAGAGTGAGAGTGAGAGTGATGATGATGAGGAGTACTCAAAGGAGGACCTCATGAGCACGCTACAAGATGCTCACTCTTACATTGAGACTAAGAGGAAGGAGTGCAAAGAATTGTGCAAGGCCAACAAGGCTCTTGAGCAATCCTTTCATGAGCTCAAGTCTACTCATGTGAGGCTAGAGGAAGCCCATGAGAAGCTTGATCAAGCTCACACTAGGCTTAAGGAAGCCCACTCCCCCTCCTTGATGTTGACGGTCCTTATAGTCAATATTATACCATCAACTATTGCATGAATTAACATGAAATGAAACATAAAGCATAGTTGTAGGGTTTGATTCTAACAAGTTCCACGAGTTGTGTTGTTCTCACTTGTTTTGCAGGGTTATCAATGTTTCACCATATAAAAGTATCTCAATTGATGAAACAGAGCACACCATTGCGAAGAGCTCGTCGAGACGATCAAAACAGACATATGGTTTGCTACATTTGGAGTCCCGGTGAGAGAGTCCTTGTTGGATACGACTTCGAAGCTTCTAGAACAGCCTGGTGTGATCACCAAGCAACATAATTCAGGGGCTAAACTGACAGATTCCATAGCTTTGGTGAATTGCTATCTTTCAGGGAGTTTTACAGCAGATGGAAAGAGGTAGAGTCCTACTCCAACACGACGAATTGCGCAAACGGATGGAAAGTCGCGTTAGGGCAACAAGGAAGGTTCCAGAAGACACCTCGTCGAAGGCGACACCTGGTGGATGTCAGGTGGGGCCGGCCAGCCCCACCCCCAGGCCAGCCGGCCTAGGGCCCCCTGCAAGTGTCTCCTCCTTCGCGTGATGCGTTCCAATACAACTCTACTATGCATCTCGACCACTGATCGAAGTCGGTTTGATCCAAGGGCTACTGTTCATCCCTCCGGGCTATAAAACCAGACCCAGACCCCCTAGGGAGGCATCTCCATCTTCATTATTCATCTCCATATAAGAAACTAGAGTTTCAATTAGAAGTAGGGGTCCCTCTAGATGAATCTCTTCTAGTTCATCTAGAATTAGATCTAGTTCTAGTCCCTCCATTTCTAGTTCTTCTAGTTCTAGTTCTAGTTCTAGTTCTAGGCATCTAGTTCATCTAGTTGTAAATAGAGATTGGATTAGAGAGAGAAGGAGAGAGAGCTGAGGAGGAGTTGGGTCTGTCGGATCTTCCTCGACATTGTATTGGTGCAACATCTGGTTTGTCTTCTAGTAATCTCCAGGTTCTTCATTTATTATTTCTATGTAATTGATTTAATTTCAGTTCTTACTTTATTTTATTTACTGGATCTCTGCTCGTATTGAGTGCTCTAGTTATCCGTGGTAATTAGAGTAGTAAGCGTTAGTGTAGACATGGTGTATAGACTAGGCTTTACCTGAGTTTGCGCCCAATCCTCCGGATAGTTGTGGTAGCCCCAGAGGTGACAACTCTGTCAAGTCTTTGTAATCCACCGCGTTAGGGTTGGTGTTCTTGTAGAGCTTTTGGCAGCCTTCTCCCAGCTACCTTCTTCCCAGTCTTTTTCGAGAGTTGGAAAGGACCTGCTACTCCGAAGTAGGTAAAGTATAGTAAGCCTTTGATTAGATAGACCCGCTTAGAAAACCCTAAGATCTCTCTACCCACATTATCATTCTTTCCTTGGACGTTCTTAATTCTTCTAGTACACTTCACGTTCCCCGTGGAAATCGATACCCTGGAATACTCTCAGGTGAAAGCTACATCGATATCAGTGCGCTTGTGGATTTTTCTGTGTGCTTTTAAAATACCCAACACTTGATTAAAGTAAGATTGAGGATGTTATAGAAACATGCAATGTAGGAGTTACATGTGATATTCTTGATGAATCTTTTTATGCTCCTACCATTGTTGCTCCCACCAATGCATCATCATCTAGCTTAACTAAAATGACTACTTCTACTACTTGTCATTCATCATTAGTGGTAGAAAATGAGAACCTTAAGAATAAGGTTAATGAGCTCACTCATGCATTAGGCAATGCCTATGGTGGAGATGCCCGCTTGCTTAAGTGCTTGGGTAGTCAAAGGTTCCCACATAACAAAGAGGGACTTGGCTATACCCCCAAGAAGGGCAAGGCGGCCTTTGTTACTCACAAGACTTGTTTTGTAAAGAGCAATGGTCGGTTTTGCCATAGTTGCAAGCAATCCGGGCATATAGAGCAAAATTGCTTTAACAAGAATAAGAACAAAACAAATACAATGCTCATATGTCATCTATTCGATTTGATTCTTGTTATATGCTTACAAAGGGCACTAATGGTGTGATGGCTAAGTACATTGGTGCACCCATGGTTTGGCCCAAAGAAGAAGGCAATTTGGGTGCCCAAGAGCTTGGTTACTAACTGTTGGTATAAATTAATGCACACTCTACTTTATCCGCAAGCGCACGGATAAGATCTACCGATGTAGCACTTCACCGGAGTAACCCAGTTTTAATATCAAACCCAAAGGAATGGATAGTGTTAAGTCTTAAAGTCTAACCCCTGAGTAGCTAACAAGGACGGAGAATCCAGAAGCATAGAGGGGATCACTAAGGCTATCTAATTCCAATTTAAGAGGGATATGTTTATATTATTCTTAGTGGGGAAGTTGCCATAAAAGGTCACAAACAGAGTATTAGTCTTTTATGAAAATGTATAATCCTACCGAGCCTACACACGGGTAAGTGGACTATAGAAGAATCAACAAGGCTATAAGAGTCACCCTTGCGAACAACCACTACTACCGGCGTTATAGGAGGCATTTATGAGCTATCAAGTCTAAGCACCATGCTTACACTATCCAACTACTCTAACTCTAGAGCAACTTAGAATGAAAGTACTCAAAAGAGAGTCATAAACCTTAAGAATAATAAAACAATGGCTCAAACTTAAATATAGACGTTGATTACCGAAACAATCGCTGAAGCAAGTTGAAGATGAACTTGAATCCGCAGGTACAAGATGAAGAAGTTGATCCGATAGGCCGGAGCTCCTTCTTGATCTCTTCCTCTCTCTCTCTTCTAGTTCTAGTATAAGACTAGGTTCTAAACCTAACTAGAGGGGTAACTAGTCTTCTACTTGATAGCTGGCTCTTGAAGTCTCTTCTAGGGTTTCTGAATGAGGCGTAGTCTTTTCTGAAGAGGGACTTGATCTTCCATGGGGCCTGGGGGGCTGTTTATATAGCCCTGAGGGATCAACCGCGGCCGTTAGATCAAACTGACTTCACGTAGGGCTGAGATGGATCTTCAGAGGCGGCGGAGGAAGCTTGCAGAAGACGGAAGCCGGCGGGCCCGGGGGGAGAACGGTCGGTCTCCTGGTGGGACCGGTCGGTCCCACCTGGCAGGGTCCCACGATGCCCGACCTCCTGGTGTCTTCTAGTGTCCTCTGGAGTCTTCTAGAATATTTCTGACGTGCCGGTTGGGTTATCTCGCGTCGATTTCCTTCTAGGGGAAGCAATCAGTGCTGGTTTCCTGGTTTAGTCCCTGCAGAATCACAATTCACCAAAACTCCTGGAATATTTTCAATTAAAACCCTAAACCTTTGTTGGTGATTGAATTCATGCCCTTTTCATATTTATTTATCCTTTAATTTTGATAGATAACCAGTGTCAACAATTCCCCCAAGCTTACCCTTTGCTAGTCCCTTAGCAAAACCAAAACTTAACAATGGATCAGGAGTTGCTACAAAATCTTCACTTCCAACAAGTATACCTGCTGTTATGCAAAAATTCTCCAAAACATATCATGTTATTCTTCATGGGGCTTATTACTTTTACCTTAGATCTTGAATAATTGAGAGATTGAATGATCAAATCAAGCACTATGTCTCTAGTTCTTTCACTTCACCTTTATCCCGGAGTTTTAATTAATTTTTTTAAAAGCTTTAATACATATGTTGTCAAACTAAACAATGGATCCAAAGAGAAAATCAACCAACCATTGAATCAAGAAGTGCACGTGTATGGAAAAAATGGAGTCGGATGCTCTTTTGAATATACTCACTCTCTTCTGTTTATCAGAGACATATGGCTATTAGGCTAATTCTACTATCGGGCATGTGTCCATTTTTTTCTGATATATATATTTATTTTTTTCGAGGTTCTGGACACTTGTCCCTTTTTATTTCCTCGGGATCTTTTTTTTTGAGGTTTCGGACACTTGTCCCTTTTTATTTCCTCAGATCTCTTTTTTTTTCTTTTTTTTAAAGCCACATGCTTCCAACAAGCTTCTGAGAGAGTAGCAACAGATAATTATGAGCATTTATGCGGAAGATGGATGAACTGTGTAAGTGATCTCAATTCAATGGTAAGATAACATCTCACAGGGTCACAAAGCTTAATTTAACTCAATGCAATTATTAATCATGTTTATATTTAGAAATCTCTGGAACTTTAGTGTTGTTTAGAACAAGATAATAGCAGGTCAGATCATCACATGTCATATCCCAATTACCTGGACCTTAGATTAAGTATTTGCCAACCATGCATTTAATTTTATTTTAAGGCATCATTATTAATGAGGAGAACTCATACTTTGAAGGCTAGGTACTTGAAAGAAATTAGATAGAGCAACTATTCATCATTTCCATGCAAAAGATTAGAGAGAGAGAGTTCTCTTTACTCATCAACTTTTTAAAACAAAATAGACTATTTTATTTATTTAATCTAACACACTTTAAGATATAAAAGCTAATAATAATAGTAATAAAGACATACCTGAATTGCGAAGATAACGGGGGTGCGTCTCCCCCAAGCTGGTTCCCTTAATAGCGTTGAGCCTTCATGTGCCCATATATTTTTGTCTCTTTTTAATTAATGGTGAGCCTTCATGTGCCCACATATTTTTGTTCTTTTCTTTTTAAGGGTGAGCCTTCATGTGCTCACATTTTTTTTGGTGTTTTCATTTTTAAGAGTGAACCTTCATGTGCTCACATATTTTTAGTGTTTTGAATTTGTTTATGGAATTAAAAACTTAAGAGGATAAAGATACTTACGTGGATACATGGGGATGCCTTCCCCCAAGCTGAATGTTGACGTAGTCGTTCGATCTTGCAATGTAGCAGACTGGCAGTGGATATGTCCTTCCTCGATTAGATGTTTGATTGATGTTATGTTTGTTGCGACAGTGCTCCAACAGTGGATGGAGCATTCACTTGCTTGTCAGCTTTTCTTGGCCTTTTAAATCCTGTGAAACTCAAATAGATAACAAAACTTGTGGAACAGATTAAGTATTAGCGGTTGGCCACTCAAGCCTTAGTTGTCTAGAATTTCAGTAAGATCTCTTTCTCAATATTTTTATATTTTTATATTTTTATGATGCAAGAGAAACTGCACAGGATGAATGCATGCATATTTATTTTTATTATTTTTATGCCACCACGGTGAACATCCTTGCGGGTTTTTACACACCATAGGATTATTCACATGGGGCTTTATGGTTTGTAGTGTAACAAATGCAATATTTTTATTTTCTTTTCTAATGCAATGCAGAAATTAAAATGTTTGTGAATTAAATATGATGATGCAATGGTTAAATATGATGATGCAATAAATGACTAAGAATTAAATATGAGAAATATGTAGGAAAGTAAATACGAGGTTAACTACCGATTTTTACCTTTTGGCGATGGTTCGGATATTTAGGTTCGATGAACCAGACCTTCCCTTGGTTCAGACCTCCCAAGGTTGTTAGACGTTTGGAAAGTTGTTATTGATTGTACCTCTTAGGTGCGGACTTTTTCTTCCATACTTTCTTGGTCTGAGTCTTCACTTCCTATGGTTCACTGTCTTGAGGTTTCTATCCTTTCTTTTCTGGGACAGTGTTGATAGCTTCTTCTTCATGATTGACCTCTCTATTCTTGATAGTTTGTCTTCTTTGGCGTTGAGGGCGACGTCTTTCACTTCTGTTCTTCTTGGGTGCTTCATTGGGCATGTAGTTGATGAAGTTGCATCGTACCTTTTTTTTCCAGGAAAGTGAAAATGGATTTCCTCTTGTAGATGATTGCACTTGTAGCGCAGAGGAATGGTCTTCCTAGGATGAGGTGGACATCATTGTCTTCTCCCATGTCGAGGATCAAGAAGTCCGTGGGGACTTCATGACTTCTAATTCTGACTATGATGTCTTCCATCATTCCTTCTTGTTTATGCCTCTTGATATGGTGTCACTCATGTCATTTGTTTGCCCAGCAGTTTGAAATGAAGCGTTAATTGTGGATGCTGGAAGCATCTTGCTCAGTGTGCATGTTCTTGTAGATCTAGGACATTCACTCTGTAGAATTTGGGAGTGGCTTCTCCATGTTTTGCTTAAGAGTGTGTCCTGCTTATAAAGACAAGGCAGAGATCAAGTGCATGGGCTCTGTTGGTGGAAAAACACCAACAGAACCAAAAGTTTTGTTTATTCCTCTCTAACCTTAGGCACATTGCACAAGACAAACTTGTTGTTTATGTGTTCTATTCAAACTTAACATGAGTGATAGGATCAAAGGATGATCATAAAAGTAGCATCTTAAAATATTCAACAGATCAAATTACTTAACCCAAGGAAGGATAATCTGTGCATAAAGTGTCGATTTTTTTATAATTGAGATATATCATCTTCCAAAGGTTAGATGCACAACATTTTAGCTCATTTAGTTAAGACAGTGAGATTCAAGAGAGTAAAGCTAGGAACTAAGAGTAAAGAACTAAACATGTTGAGTTGTTTAGGTTGGATTAAGTGAGGTGCAACTTAAACATGTTTGGTTCTTTATGTATGTGCATACCAGAATCAAAGAGAAGCTTTCAAAGGACTAAACATGCTGAGTTGATTAGGTTAGATCAAGTGAGGTGCAACTTAAACATGTTTTGTTCTTTATTTATTTTTATACTAGAATCAAGAAGAAGTTTTTAAAGTGATGGTTACTTACCTTGAATGTTACTTTGTCATTGGAAAGTGATTGTGCTGAACCACCTTGTGGAAGCCTCTCTTGTCTAGCAAGCCTGTCTTCTCTTGCTCGTCTCACAGTATGTTTGAGAGAAGGAAGATCACAGTGGAATCATCTTTATAGGTGTCGACCTTCCTTCTCTATGTGTCGACTTATCAGTGAAGGCACATTGTTCCTCGACTATGCTGACTAGGATCCTCCCTCTTTCTTGTATTAATTTTGTACTATGAGGATGTAGGGACAGTTCCACATTCTTCTCTTGTCAACCTTTCTTGTTTTTCTTTAATTATTGGGTTGGCAAGAGACTTGAATTTAGAGCTGCTACTCGAGTGCCTCTATGAGAGTCTTTGTCTTGTAATGTCACAACTGAGATTTGTCCTCTCAATAGTGTCTAGATGATGGAGATCTTGTCGGTTGTTCTTCTTGATTTGTTGGCTCGGGTACTATCTCTCCATCTTCTTATTCTTGTGGTGCAGTGGCTTCATCCTTCATGATGCCCTCCTCAATTCTTGGTAGTTGGTTCTCCCTTCGAGGTCTTCTCTTGGTTCTCTTTGGCTGCTCATAAGTAATGTAGATGTTGAAGATGCAGTGAAAGATCCAAAAGTTGACTTTTCCAGGTCCGGCAAAGATAATAACATTGATGGTGCTCAAGAACGATCTTCCAAGAATGAGTGGTGGATCATATTCTTCTTCTTGACTGGGACAACATCTAGTGGTTTGTACTGATCAAAGTGGCGAGTAGGAGATCAATATGTCTTGCAGTTGGGTTTCTCCTTCTTCCCTTTGATTCTGAAACACATCTAGACAACACAATTGTCTCTCCCAGACTGGCTTGTGATGTAGATGGACTCCAAACAACATGTTCATGTGTTTGACTTGTAGATCTTGCTATTGTTGTAGTGGTACCATCTTGTCTCCCAAGCTAGCTCTTGATTAGAAAAGAGGATAACTTCCCACTTCTTGTCTTGATGTCTTGGACAATGATGGTTGTAGGCATAAGTTGTCTCATATGAGGTAAGTTGCATCCTGTTTGTCATTAGTGCCCAAGCAAGACTCAAAGCGAGGATATTGCCAGCACCATTCATGATCTGAGAGTAGGTTTGTGTGTCTATGGCTTGAGTTTTGGATCTTCAATATTCAGACCAAACCATGCATGAACAAAATCTCTCTCCTGCATAATGTTAGTGGATATATACCCGAAGGATTGCAAGAATTTGAAGCAAGGGTTGTTATCCATAACTTATGTATTTTGCATCTACGCTAATAAAAAGATGTTTTAGGATTATTTTAGCATAGACTAGTATGTGTTGGCTGCACATTAACATGATTCAAGGCAAAAGATAACTTGCAGTAGAAGACAAAACAAAATAAACTTTGATACTCACAGTACTTTCATATATGATGAACGAGCTGAGTCTTCGTTGTGCAAGAGTTGTTGAAGTTCATTGTACGCCTTGTTTCATCTCCAGTGTGAGTTCATCTCCGGACTTTCCCAAATTGATATTGAAAGTTTCCCTACAGGGGATAGTCCAACAAAATATCCAATATCTACTATAGCATACTATCAGTTCAGAAATCAACCTAGACACCACGTCTAATTTGATCTAGGAAGGCATTTTAACCTAAGCACCATACTTAATTTAAAAGCCTTTAGAGGTAAAATCAACACACCTTTTAGCTCAAGAATCAAACCAGACACCATGTCTTACTTTAGTTCATGAAAACAGTTAAACTAAGCTCCATGCCTAATTTAGAAGGTGTATGATAATACTTCAAAACCAAAGAATATACTATAGCAAATAAAGATAATCATGAAAGCATTGTAGAGATTTATTCAGATGGCGATGAAAGAGTATGATTAGTATATGAGCATATCCTAAAGGTAGGGACAACCAACATAGCAACATGGCAAGAAATATTCTTAGAAAGCCTATTCCCCAAGCTTGGATTTTGCACAAATCAAGATTGGATGAATGTAATTCAATGTTGCATGATGATGGGACATACCTTGTGTTTGTTGTTCCTTCGTTCTTTTCTGCTCCAGACCTGAAAAGGTTAGTGACAAGAATACCCAAAGGAATATTTTCATAATTATATTTCTATGCTCATTACAAGGACAGTGCAGCAGAAAGGTAGGCATAGCTCATATCCAGGTATTATGATGGGGTATAAGGATTCTACTAGTTATAGCTTGCTCATGGGGTAGTGATAGATAAGAGTGGAATTCAAAAACAACATTCATAAGAATAAAAACAAAAATAATGAAAAGACTGGGACAAAAAGGAAAAAGATAAAAGTATGATTACAAGGTTAAACTAAGACATAAGATGATCTACCATTCCCCGGCAACGGCGCCAGAAATGCTTGTTGGTATAAATTAATGCACACTCTACTTTATCCGCAAGCGCACAGATAAGATCTACTGATGTAGCACTTCACCGGAGTAACCCAGTCTTAATATCGAACCCAAAGGAACGGATAGTGTTAAGTCTTAAAGTCTAACCCCCTGAGTAGCTAACAAGGACAGAGAATCTAGAAGCATAGAGGGGATCACTAAGGCTATCTAATTCCAATTTAAGAGGGATATGTTTATATTATTCTTAGTGGGGAAGTTGTCATAAAAGGTCACAAACAGAGTATGAGTCTTTTATGCAAATGTATAATCCTACCGAGCCTACACACGGGTAAGTGGACTATAGAAGAATCAAAAAGGCTATAAGAGTCACCCTTGCGAACAACCACTACTACCGGCGTTATAGGAGGCATTTATGAGCTATCAAGTCTAAGCACCACGCTTACACTATCCAACTACTCTAACTCTAGAGCAACTTAGAATTAAAGTACTCAAAAGAGTGTCATAAACCTTAAGAACAATAAGAACAATGGCTCAAACTTAAATATCGATGTTGATTACCAAAACAATCGCTGAAGCAAGTTGAAGATGAACTTGAATCCGCAGGTACAAGATGAAGAAGTTGATCCGACAGGCCGGAGCTCCTTCTTGATCTCTTCCTCTCTCTCTCTCTCTCTCTTCTAGTTATAGTATAAGACTATGTTCTAAACCTAACTAGATGGGTAACTAGTCTTCTACTTGATAACTGGCTCTTGAAGTCTCTTCTAGGGTTTCTAAATGAGGCGTAGTCTTTTCTGAAGGGGGACTTGATCTTCCCTGGGGCCTGGGGGGCTGTTTATATAGCCCTGAGGGATCAACCGCGGCCGTTAGATCAAACCGACTTCACGTAGGGCTGAGATGGATCCTCAGAGGCGGTGGAGGAAGCATGCAGAAGACGGAAGCCAGCGGGCCCAGGGGGAGACCGGTCGGTCTCCTGGTGGGACCGGTCAGTCCCACCTGGCAGGGTCCCGCGGTGCCCGACCTCCTGGTGTCTTCTGGTGTCCTCTGGAGTCTTCTAGAATATTCATGACGTGCCGGTTGCGTTATCTCGCGTCGGTTTCCTTCTAGGGGAAGCAATCAGTGTTAGTTTCCTGGTTTAGTCCCTGCAGAATCACAATTCACCAAAGTCATGGAATATTGTCAATTAAAACCCTAAACCTTTGTTGGTGATTGAATTCATGCCCTTTTCATATTTATTTATCCTTTAATTTTGATAGATAACTAGTGTCAACACTAACCTTGGAGGACCCAAAAAGATTTGCGTACCTAAAAAGAATTGATCTCTTTTGTAGGAAAATTACAAGGCCGAAGCAAGGCATTGGGTGCTTGATAGTGGGTGCACTCAACACATGACCGGAGATGGTAGAATGTTCGAATCAATCAACACTAGTGGCAATGATCATGCAGATGCAATTACATTTGGTGATAACAAGAAAGGCAAGGTCAAAGGTTTGGGCAAAATTGCAATATCAAATGACTTGAGCATCTCCAATGTGCTATTAGTGGAATCTCTCAACTTCAATCTATTGTTCGTGGCACAATTGTGTGATTTGGGATTCAAATGCATATTTGGTGTGGATGATGTGGAGATAGTGAGTGTTGATGGAAGTGACTTGGTGTTCAAAGGATTTAGATATGAGAATCTCTATTTGGTGGATTTTGATGGAAGTGAAGCTCAATTGACAACATGCTTATTCACCAAATCAACTATGGGTTGGCTATGGCATAGGCGCTTGGGACATGTTGGAATGAAGCAACTAAAGAGGCTAGTGAAGCATGACATGGTAAGAGGGCTAAAGGATGTTCACTTTGAGAAGGACAAGCTTTGTAGTGCATGCCAAATGAGAATGGAAGTTGGAAACACCCATCCAAACAAAGGAATGATGAGCACTACACATGCACTTGAGTTGTTGCACATGGACTCATTTGGACCAACTACATATGCAAGTATTGGAGGAAACAAGTATGGCTTTGTGATAGTAGATGACTTTACAAGATACACATGGGTCTTCTTTCTCGTTGACAAGAGTGAAGTGTTTGGGATATTCAAAACCTTTATCAAGAGAAGCCAAAATGAGTTTGATAGAAGAATCAAGAATGTGAGATGTGACAATGTGAGTGAGTTTAGGAACACAAGAGTTGATGAGCTATGTGATGAGTTTGGAATCAAACATCAATTCTTGGTCAAGTATACACCTCAATCCAATGGGATAGTTGAAAGGAAGAATATGACACTCATTGATATGTCAAGATCTATGCTTAGTGAATACAATGTGAGTGACACCTTTTGGGCTTAAGCAATCAGCATGACATGCTATTATAGCAACCGACTCTATTGTCACTCTCTATTGAAGAAGACACCATATGAGCTCCTCAATGATAGAAAGCCCAACATTGCTTATTTCTGGGTCCACTACGTTGTTTTCACCCTTTAGCAACGACCAAAATACGTTGCAAAAAGCTCATTTTGGGTGCAAAGCCGCAATTGCACCATTTTTTTCGTAAACACATGTTGCGCAAAGTACCATGGTATTAGCCTTCAACCACAAATGTCTTTTTGTCGTTGCACTAATTTTGGTATTGCAACACAGTGAGGTGTTGAAACAATCATCTAAGGGCACGCTCGAGTTGGTTGCAATGTATCCTGTTGCGACGTATCAGGTGAGGCCAGAGGTTTCAATTGCATCCACGCCACGTGTTGCAAATGTGTAAAATGAGGCGTTGCAAAGCATTGTATTGCTACACTCCATTTTTGGTTGCTACAGGGGAAGCACCTCTATTGCCACCAAAGTGCTTTTGGGTGCTATATATATGTGGTTCCCTCTTTTACCATGAAGTGTGTTTCGGTGCAATAGGTGCTGTCCTCTATTTCCACTAGGTTTGTTTGGATGCTAGAGGTGGATGCCTGTATTGCCACCCAATAGGGTTGGTTGTTATAGGACGGACATTCTATTCGAACCAAAAGCATTTGGAAGCTAGAGGTGGAACAATGTATTGCCACATAGTGTGGTTGGTTGTTACATGTGATCTCCTCTATTGCTTCGAAAATGTTTTGGTAGGCAAAAGTTCATGTCTCTATTACCACCATAATAGTCGGTTGCAACATGTGTAGCCCCTATATTGGCACGACCCTTTGTGACATCAAAAAATCTGGGTTGCCCTAGGATATCTTTTTCCATGGGTGTTGCTTCCATACTTTTGTAGCTATTGCAACGTGTCTACTCTGCCACACTCATTTAGTTGGACCACCAACAATTTAAAATAATATAATACAAAATCAATAATAATTATGCATTTATCATCCATCAAACACGATTGAACCATTCAATATAAAATTACATGACACATGTAGTACTAAAATACTAAAAAGTTTCTGACACATTGTTTCAATGAAATGTAAAGGGTGACTTGATACGAAATGAATCATCCTATGATAATCTGATATGAAATGAAGCACTTGATCAGCAATCCCATCACTTGATCAGCAAAGGGTGACTTGAAGACGATCCCATCACTTGTTCGCTCCATTGAAATGCCTTACTTTTCTAGAAAGAATGAATGGCATTTGTTTTAGCATCAAGTAAACTAAAATTATCAAAAAGGGGCAACAACATCAGACACTAAACCAAAGTTTCATTGCTCATCATCATAAAATTTTCAAAATGACAACATATAATGAACTCAACTATAAACACTTTGACAACAAAAACAAAAACATTCACAACAGGTAGTGGAGTTACCAAATATCAACTCCTGTCTTTTTGCCGGTAGGTCATCTCTTAGCTGCTTTTTCCTTCAATTGTTCTGTAGTAACGAATTTCATGGCCGTTGCTGCCTTATTTGCTTCATTGCTTGCACCTCTAGTACTTCTTGTACTGTGAACGCCAATTGCCCTTGGTTTATCAGCGAGTTGAGATTCCTCCGGGTTGTCTTCAGGCTTGTCCTGGGAACAAATAAGGTGGAAGGCTAAAATTAGGCGTCATTTTGTGCAGTATCAGATGACAGCACTAAAAAGATGTCAACCTGATGTGAGGAGACCTGTGGTTGGCTCAACAACTTCAGTACTCATTGTTGACGCTAAAATTTGTATCTTCAGCGTCAAGCACACTACGAGGCCCTCAGAGACCGTGTAGAGCAAGAGTCCTGATCTCTTGAACCTTCAAGGGTGAAACCGGGCTTGATGATTTGAATCTGAGGTGTGCTAGTCAAGTTGACATGCAATTGACAAGGAGAAAGAAAACAACATCAAATCGTAGAACCTACCGGTTTGGTGCCAGACAGTTCAATAATGTACGGCTCTAAAACAGCCATCATCAGAGGAAATTGACTACAAAGTCAACTTCTGACAGTGCAAAGCATATAATCATTGAAGTTGTAGAACGGCTACCCAAGATATGTAAATAGAACAGAGATACAACTAGGTGATCTAACTTAGTTGATAAAAGTATAAGACCCTACATATATAGCAAAAAACCAATGCAAGACCGATAGATCGACTAACTATGCTAGCAATTCTGGTTATTAACAGTGGGGTGTTTCCATACAGCCATAATAATGACCAGATCGACAAAATAGCTTGATTACCAACAGTGGTGTGTTTCCATGTAGCCATAATGATAATCAAGCTAATTCATGTCCAACATAATCAATAGATTTGCTAGTCTTAAATCAGTGCATGCGTACATGTTATGGGTGAAAGCATAACTGGATCGGCTATTTAGCCGATACAGGGTCCATGAGGCACGAACAAGATCTATCTACTAAGCTACAGTTTGATCCAAAACTAGGTAAGTTTGATTTCGACATACCTATCAGCGGGGTTCAAAAATACAGCCATAACAAGTATATTAAATCAAATCTACTTATTTTTGGATCAAACTATAACTGAGCAGATATCTCGAATGTACAACATGTAACAATCGAGATCCACAAATTAGCAGATACAAGTTTAGATCGACTACTCTGATGAGAAGCTTAGAGCGAAAAGTCTAGATGACATTTAAGCTTGGTCTAATTTGTCAGTCTCGATTAGGCAAGATATTATTGTAATAAATAAAATTAAAATAAATAAACAATATCGATAACTTGATGAATCTATTAGATTGTCAAATCTAATAGAGCCGATAACTAGTCAAGATCGACTATTTCAAGAGGTTAATGTTAGCCAATGCAGCCTGACAAATGACGAACTTAAACCGATAACTAACTCATATCATAGCTTAAAAAGAGTTTGGTCTAAGCCAAATACAACCTTATTAAACAATAACACGAGCCATGACAATACTTACAAGCAAACCAAAGGTCGATTCAACCGATGCAGTCCTGTTTGTTTGAAGGTTTTGTCGAGATCTACTTTACTCCTACTCCTAAAGTTTTGGCCGGAGGCCGAAAGAGATTGTTTGATTGATTGTTTAATTTTTCTTTACAATAGACGTAATTCTTCTTTACAATAGACGGGACTTTAACTATTTATAGCCCGAAAGACTCCTAACCTAATATGACTAGGTTACAATCATGATATATTAAACAAAAACTCAGACTCCAACTCTTTTCTTCGGCTGAGTTCGACACCTATTCAAATTTACCGATTCGGGTCCAAATAGACCTTCTCAAAAGTGCCTTTTACCGAAACATGTCCTTTCCTTATTTAGTCGATTTCCTTAATCAAACCGGCTAAAAAATCTGGTGTCAACACATGCCCCCCAATTTCGGGATGAAATTTATTTATTCCCGGAATTGCCAATTTTCCTTTCTTCTTCATTAGCTGATCAACTGAGGCTTCATATTCACCAACCATCATTTCTTCTCCTCATTCGGCTTTCAAACCCTAGCTTCCAAAAAGCAAGCTTGCCGCCACTCTTGAACTCAGCAAACCAAATGACTGCTCAAGAATCTGCAAGTCATCAACTACTCAAGACAAAAGGCGACCTTGGACTCCATCCCTGAGGTAAAATCTTTGCCCCCAAATTTTCTTCCTCTCCTAGCGATCTCTACACTCCTATTTTATTTACTTTTTTCTGCAATTTTGTTGAAATCTTTAGGAACATCAAAACCAGATTTTCATCCCGGTAGATGGTAGCTTAGATAGCTTTTTCCTTGGTCCAGTAGGCAACTCTGACCTTTCTTCAGTAATAATTGTGGAAACCCAGAGAATCCCTTTTAAACAGTCTGATTTGAACTTGGATCTCTAGCACAAGAAAACCTCTTTGAGGAATTGGCCATCAATTATCCTAGGCTGGAGAGATTGGCTGATCAAGGTAGCAGCCAAGAAGAAGACAGATTGGATTCTACGGAACTTAGATCAATGTATCACTCTGTCTCTCTCTGACATGAAGAAGAATGAACCTCTGCTGAAGGCTGCTTGTTATTTCTGGTTCGGTACCTTCAATGCCTTCATGTTCAGGCAAGGTCCTATGACCCCACTTTTAGCTGATGTGCATATGCTGCCTGGTCTGAATATTACTGGAAATATCAACCCCCACAACCTTTTGGTCAAACCTTCTACAAGGCTAGAGAGCGTTAGAACAGGAGGCTGGTCTCAATATATCACCACTTTCAACACTGCTCAGAACAATGTTTCAGATAGGGAGCATACAACTTTGCTGAATATGTGGTTAGATAGATATCTATTTTGTGGACAGGGTTGTGCTCCATAGTCCAATTTTCTAGTGTTGGCAGAAAAGATATCAACGAACTCTGAAATTCCTTTGGGCAAATATCTTCTGGGAGCTATGTATAGCCCGCTGGACAAGGTCTCTCAGTGCTTAATGGAGAATAAGACTATCTCAGCAATCACTGGCCCCTGGTGGTTTTTACAACTCTGGCTCAATCTCCATCTCCACAAGTTAGTAACTCCAGAGCTGACATCCCTATCATTTCCTTCATCATCTTATTTAGAAGGTCAAGAAAAACAATTAGCCGATGCAGAAAAGGTGTGTTGATGCACATCCTCTGGTGAAGCTACAACAATGATCACCATTAACGAATCAACCAGTTATTTTTTCAAGCTCTTCTACCAAGGTCCCCCAAATGGCATTCTTGAATGGTTCAGTTACCCAGATATCCCAGAATTTCAAAATCCCCTATCCTTCAGATTTCAAACTGAACATGATGATGACAGTCTAAAAATTCTGAGCCATTTGGTGATGCCTTGTCTTTTACCCACTGAGATCAGGCATGGCAGGGGAAAACCCACTACTTCATATGAATTTCATTACCCTTCCATAGCAGCCAAGCAAATGGGTTTCGGCCAAGTGCCCCCAGCCTTATTCTTTGCTGATAAACTGAAGCCAAGGGAAACAATATCTTCAGCAGTAGAGTACAATATAATTCTACAACTGGAGCAATGCACTTTCCGAAAATCATTAGAGCACGGAACTGCCAACCCTTTTCTGCTTCTTCTTTTGATAGTTGGTGGCAACAATGGAGTCTACATTTGTTCAATGAAGCTGTCTCTACATATTGCTTTAGCTTGGATCCAGATTTTCAAGCAAGTGATGAGGTGTGCTTCTATTCTTTTCCCTTCTAAACATTGTGCAAATTATCCTTGCTATTTAGACATTATCATGAATATTTTGTAGGATCTGATTAGCCTGGCTCCCCCTTCAATAAATTACAATATATGGTTCCCCAATCCAAGACTTGGCTGGGATGCTCCCACCATAAAAACAATGATGAAGAGAAAGGCTGTCGAAATCCCTGATGACCAACCCCTCAACACTTTCATAAAGGGGGCTGGCTCTTCTAAAGTAAAGAAGCCTAGAACCAAAACCAAGAAACCCACAACCTCTGAGGAGAATCAGCCACCATCACCAATCAAAGCCACTACTACAGAGGTATGAAAGTTACTTTCTGCTTTATCTCCTCTTATTCTCAATTTTGATCTTTTTCTTTCTTTCTTCTGTCTGGGAGCAAGAACATTGGATATAGAAGTTTTTATTGTAGAGTCAACTCTGCCTCCTTCTCGTAGTACTCATCAGGAGAGTTTCCCACAATATCCAGGTATAATTTTAGCCGATCACGCCTTTCTTATTCACAATAGTAGCTTTTGCTTAACAAGATTTCATTCCAGAGCAAATCCCTGAAACTCGGCTGTTCCTGACTCACAAATCATTCGAAGAGAACAGGTACTTCAAAGAACATCTTCCCCTTCTCTAATAATCTTATTTGTAAATTTCAATCAATCCTTGATTTGTGTTGGGACAGGGACATACCTCCTCTCTTGTTATTCCTTTTGACTTGGAGGATTATATTGATGAGGGAGAGGCCACAACACCAGAAACATCAAATACACTTTCATTTTCTGAAGAAATCAAAACTCAACTTCAATTGTTGTTCCCTCTTCTGGATTCAAACACAACAGACCTGGTGCAAGATGCAGGTTGAATCAAGGAGATCTTCAATTTAATCAAGAATGAGATACCAGCCGATCTCAACAAAGCTCTGTCTCCTGTTGCTCATATGGAGTATCATGAACCAGAATTTTCTGAAGCACAGGCCAAGCTTATGACTCATGAAGCTCAAATAGAGTTACGAGAGAAAGAGCAACACTGCATCTCCAATATGATCACTGTGAAAGATACCATGGATCGGCTAAATAACTCTTCTGCTGTCATCATTGGAACTTTATCCACCCTGCAGACTAAAAGGGAACAACTATTGAACAGGCTTCATACTATCGATGAATCCATCCAACATGAAGAAGAGAAACTGGCCAATGTTCCAGTCATGCTTTAGGATAAGAAAAAGAAGATGACACTTCTTCACAGCGAGCTCCAAGACATCAAAGTCAAGAAAAACTCAATCCCAGGCTCAAGTGAAGAAGACCACAAGAGAATAGCCGATATAGACAATATCCGTCTAAATGCCCTTAATGTACTAAAATTGGCTCTGAACATGTAATTTCATTTGTTTGAAAACTTGTGTTTATTGAATTATGTAATTCTCAACAATTGTTCTTCTATAAATGAAATAATCTTTGTCACTTAATTAGTCTAAAGTCTTCTCGTTACTTCCATCAGCAACTTTAGCCAATTTCATTTACAGGATTTCCCAAACGATCTCCCATCGGCTATTTAGCCGATCCATTATAGGATTTTAGATCCAAAGTTTCCAACCGGCGCCCCTTTGTTTTCACGCCTCTACATATAAATAATAACCGCCGACTCCGATAAGAAATACACATCCATCGTATTCTCCAGCTCTTGCTCTTCTCCAAACCGCCCTCTTTCTCCTTCAAACAGTAGCAACCCGAAGCAAAACCATGGCACCGCGACAAACATCCCGCGGATGATGCGTCTAGCAACGGGCCCCCGCTGATCCACTGTCGCCTTTTCGAGTGACTACTTCCTCTTGTCATTTGACTTCTCGGATCAAGGCCAGTCACTTTCCTGAGAAACCCCTAACTTCTTTTCTCCCACAGCTCTCCTCCCTGAGCCGAAGATCAGGGTCTTAGCAACCCCAAGACCCGAAAGAGCACACCTTGGCGCTGGATGAAGACGTTTGGCGTTTCATCCGCGAGTACTCTAGCACCAGGAGCCTCCTGGACGAGGAGTAACGCCGAGCCGCCCGTGCCGAGGATGAACTGGCGACGGTTCGTGCGAGCCTCGACAGCACTATGGAGCAACTGGAGGCATCCGACACTAGAGTGGTTGGTATACCCTTCTTCAGATTTCTGTGATTTTCCTCTTCATCTGTTATTCGTTGATCCTGGATTTCGGCTGAATCAGCAAAATCATATTAGTTGTCCATATATAATCTCATCCAATTGCTTAGGTCTTTTTGCAACTGTTGCTTGAATCTTAGCTGATTCAATTTATGTATGATTGAATCAACTATCTTTGATTCCTTTCTTGCTTAATGCAGAGCTCCAAAGCCAACTCGGCTCCCTCCCAGAAGCGGCCACCACAGTCACAGACTTCGTGAACGCCCGTGGGGCGACGTTGGAGAAGCGCCTGCAAGATCTCCCAGTACGTGCCAGGGAGCTGACCCTCCACAACATCAATCATGGCACCACCATCGCCCTCACCGGAGCAGAGCTCAGTGGGGCGTACATCCACGGCCGGGTGGCTCCATCCTTCATCGGCACCCGGACGAGGGATGACTTCAGGGAGCTTGTGGAGGAGTTCTAGCCACTAGGGACCGCCATGGTTGTGGTGTCGCACCTGGAGGACCTCCTCAACAAGCTTTTTCTTGAATAGATGTAGTTTTTATGTTTCTGCAAGTGATCTCTGAGCTTGGTCTGTTGAACAATTGACTTTGTTTCTACCCCTACATCGTCAGGCTTATTTTGTTTGTAATATATATATGCCTATCTTTGCTTGGGATTTATCTTCCATTTTTCCTTATGCTCCTTGGAGTCTTATTATTTTTGGTTTATGACGGGTACGTCTAGCTGAGTACCTTCTTGTACTCAGGGTTTTATTTCCCTTATTGTTGCAGATGGCCAGACCTTCTTTGGTTACTCCAAGAACTGCCTATACCTGACTACGGGTGATGAATAGACCAAGGGCTTGGTCCTCTATTGTCTTACCTGCTGCTTTTGTTGGATATTGATCATGTCATGGCACTATATTAAGTGTGAGTTGGTGTTTCAAAACTATTCGCTTCCGCAACTGTTGAACTACGGTTTGTAATATTTTAATCGCACTCCGATGTATTTTAATTATGTTCAAACTTTATGTAACTTGTGGACATGTATGCTAAATGACGTACGATCTTGGCCGTTCGTGAAATGTTTGAAATCCATCGAGATTTCCGGAATACCGGGTTCATACGAGCTTAATTACATGTCTGTCATCGTGAAAGCAAGGATTTCTATGCTTAATCTGGTGTAAATTGGTTGGTTCTGTCACAACGACACCCTTGTATCGGCTATTGGCAATACTTGACTAATCATAATAAATCTACCCACATGCTAGAATAGTATTTCTTGAAATATTTTCCATTAACTGCTCTGAAAAATTCAACTCCTTCCATGGTCTCATAGAAATATGCATTGCCAGGAGCACATGTTGTGATTTGATAAGGCCCTTCCTAGTTTGGTGACCACTTGCCATACTTATTATCCTTAGTTCCAATCGGCCCAAGATAACTTTCCAAACCAAGTCACCTTCATTGAATCTTTTCTCCCTCACTTTTTGGTTATAACACTTAGCAATCCTGAGTTTATGAGCCTTAATATTTTCCAGAGCCTTTAGCCGATGAAAATTTAAATCATCAAGATTGTTCATCATGAGATATCTATATTCACCGGCTTTTAGATTATTTTGTTGTAACACCCTTATGGATCCAATATTGATCTCCGAAGGTAACACAACATCATGCCCATAAACTAACTCATATGGTGAACACTTAATCGAACCATGACAAGCCATCCTATAGGACCACAAAATTTCATTGAGTATCAAGTGCCATTTCCTTGGATGCTCCCTGATTTTCTTGTTAATGATCTTGATCAATATTTGATTGGATGCCTAAAACATCCTCAATTTTCCACGAAGGGAAAATCCACAGAATGATTTATCATATGATAGAATCAGGACCTGATTTTATCATATTATCATATATCAGTCGATATCACAGTCAAACATCATAATATTACATGGTTATAAGCATTACATCATTGGGGTATCACCTATTACAGAGTTTATGGTAGCGGAAGTCTATCGAGTGAAGACTCCTCCTTCATGGGCATCATCAGAGTTGTCGTAGCGCAGCATCGACTCCATCTTCTGAACCAAACTTGAGTGTAGGCACGAAACCTCCTATCCTCCTAGAGTCAGTACTTATGAAGCAGGAAATCTGCACACCGCCAGATGTGTGCAGGCCAATGAGCTTTAGTGGAAAAGATAAAACAAGGGATCTGGCAATCCTAAGATTTGGCTGTGGTTTGCATCCTAGCGCATGAGCAGTAATAATAATCAATGTAATAATGTTATCAAGTTTTAACACATTCCCATTCACACACATCCACATCCATCCACCATATCCTTATCCGTATCCATCTCAATCATCTCGACACAATCACCTTATCTCATCTCACACACTTAGGTCGATAAGGCCAGCTCCCTCCCAGCCTTGTCTCAACGGCCCGTAGCCTCACACCAGGCTCACGGCCGAAGCTCAACTACCAGAGGGAGAAAAGAGAACTCTCACTACATCGGAAACAAGTCAGGGAAAAGGTCCGCAGCCAACAAATTGGCTAAGTATCGATCGATCAACCATACACTCTGCAGAGGTTCTACAATATTGTAACACCCTAAATTTCATTTTTCAAATTTAGTAATAAATTTGAGCATTTATTTAATTTTCTGACCATTTAACCTAGCTCAAATATTAATTTTCGAATCACTAAAATAAACCCTAGAGCTTAGAAACATTTTTGTTGCATTCATGCTGGTGCATAATATTTTTGTTTGAGTGTAGGATAGGTTGGTTGTGTTCAATTTCAAATGCAAATTTGAATTTGATCAAAGTTTGAGCTTTTAGAAAATGAAAAGCTTTTCTTTTAAACTCTATCACCTATTTCCTCATATCTAGCCCACCTGCAGATCCGGCCCGGCCTGCTTCCACCCCTCCCTTCCTTCCCTCTCCCGCTTTGCTCTTGGCCCACTAGGCAAGGTGGCCCGCCTGCGGCTCACTCCCTCTCCTCATCGCCCGTGTGCGCTCAAGCCCACCAACGGCCAATCTCCCCTCCTCTCCTACGCACGCGCGAAGGCGCTGCTCGGTCCAGCGGCCTGCTGCCGATGGCCTGCCGCACTCTCTCCCTCCCCTCACTGCGCGGCGGAGCCCACCTGTCAGCCGAAACGGCCCCGCCCGCGCCCTCCTTTCTCTCTTTGGTCCGCGGGACCCACGTGTCTGTGACCCACCCTTTCTTCCCTGCCGAGTCTTTACTCCGTCGCTTTCACTCGGCTAGGCGATTAAGGCCTTCAAGGAGGCCATCAAAACCCACCTTCAACGGCCTCGGTTGTAACCGTCGCCGTTCGCTCTTCTACCGAGCCCCAGCGCCCTATATAAGGCCCCTGCCGAGCTCTCCTATTCACTCCTCCCCCACCGAGCTCCCATCTCTCCCTCCTCCACTCGGCGTTGGCCCCGCACAGCCCTCTCCGATGTTGCAAGTGTTGACGCTCAATAATGCTCATAATTAACCATCAACTATTGCATAAATTAACATTAAATAAAACATAAAGCATAGTTGTAGGGTTTATTCTAACGAGTTCCACGAGTTTTGGTGCTTTCCATTGTTTTGCAGGATATTGAATTTTTCACCGAATAAAACTATCTCAGATATTGAATTGAAGTACACCATTGCGTAGAGCTCGTCGCACTGATCAAAACGGACATATTACATGCTATATTTGGAGCACGGAGCAAGAAGATATTATTTTCCAAAGGAATTCGCATATTTGGTGGAACCCACATGCAACAACCAGTCGCATGGCGACACGTGGCAGCTGGTCAACCTGAATTCTCGAGCGCGGGAACAAGTAAACCCCAGCCCGGCCAACTGCGCCACGAAACGTGACCCAGCAGGGGCACACGCGCGCTCGTGCAGGCCGGCGGGAAAGAGCGCTCGTCGTAGGCTCAGACTAGACCTGAGCATTTTGTGGGCCGGGCCTGGTTCGGGCCGGGCCGAAAAAAAGCCCGGTTATGTCGGGCCGAAAAAATCCTGCCCATTACTGTCCACTGGACGAGTCGGGCCTGCTATTTTCGGGCCGGGCCGTCCGCGTAATTTATAGTGTAAAACAGCTAAAATAAGCATTTCGGGCGGAGAAAAAATTTTCTCGGCAGCAAGATCTCTGCCCAGGCCCTGTCGAGTAAGGTTCATGGGCGGGCCAAAACCCGGCGGGCCTAGGCCGGGCCCACGGGCTGGGTCGGGCCGGGCTCAAAATGCTCAGGTCTAGCTCAGACCAGGGACAGATGGCGGCCCTGGAGTGGCTGGGTGGAGGCTGAAGCTGGTTCAGCATCACCGGTTGCGGTCTGTTCGCCCAGGAGGCAGTTGGGCCGGCCCAACCGGCCGGTCTAGCTGACCAGAAGGCCTATGTGCACAAAGGCGAAAGATTTAGTACCACATCGCTTGCTCAAGGTGGAGGGGAGGCCAGGAGCACCTATATAATAAACTCCAGACCCCCTGAGGCAACACAACAACATTAGAGAGTATTTGTAGAAGCGTCCCTCGAAGGACAACCTCTCCTCTCTATGTAATTAGGTTTAGATTTTCCAATGTAATAGCTTAGCTCTAGTCGGGAGTTAGGGAGAGCGGAGCTGCACTTCGGTTCCGGAGGTGTCTTCTTTGTAAGACTTATGCTTTAATATATTTATTTTCTCTATTTACTTTATGCTTTATTATATGATTAGTATAGTTGTTATATCTTGGCATGGGATCTCTGTTCGTATTGAGTGCTCTAGTTATCCTAGGTAATTAGAGTAGTAATCGATAGATTATACATGGTGTTTAGTCTATAGGTTACCTGAGGTTGTGCTCAATCCCACGGAATAGTTGTGGTAGCCCCAGGGGTGACAGCTCTATTAGGCCTTCGTAGTCCACCACGTTCGGATTGATGTTTCGTAGAGCTTTTGGCAGCCTTCTCCCAACTACCTTTTTCCCAGTCTTCTTCGAGAGTTGGAAAGGACGTGCTGCTCGAAAGTGCCAATGTTTATGACTGCTATATCTTTTCATCTTTGTTGCCTTAGAACCTAAGTAATAGAGAAGTATATAGGAACCTTGATTTCTCCTGTTGTCCTCCCACTATAGTTATCTATACATATATCATTGAATTCTCTTTGATGTGCTTTCATTATCATATATATCATATATCAATTACTCCTGCTTTAGTCTAATTAGTACAATGAGTTAGTAGATGCATGATAGTAAGTTATCAGATTCTTGACTCTTGCTTCCCTGTGGTAAAATATAAATAACGATCCTGAAATACTCCTGGTAAAATGCTACGATGGTGTTATGTGCGCTTGCGGAATCTTTCGTATTCTATTTGTACTAATGAATGTCAACAACAAGCTCCCTCTCCGAGCTCGTGGTAACCTCCGCTCCCTCCCATGCCTTTCTCTTCCGAGTTTGCTGACCTGTAGCGGTGTAGCAGTGAGCTCCGAGCTTCCATCCATGGCCGCCGCCGCGTTAGGGTTTCTATTCCGGCGACCCCACCCCTCAAAAACCCAATGCTCGAGTTCGCAAGGCTCCGACGACCTCTCCGGTGGTCTCGGTTGAGTCCCGGGTGGTCTAGAACGTCGACCCAGTGCTCCGCCGCCGAGCTTCGGCCTTCTCCCATGGCGGTCCACCGCGGAAGTGCCATCCCGGCCGCCGGCGTTTACCCCCGAACCCTCTCAGCCGTCGATCTCCCCTCGGATGGCCCGGATTAGAACATACCCTTTCGGGTGTGTAACTGGTCCACCGGGTGGACCGTGGACTTGGTCCACCGCTCCAGCACAGCGCGTCCACAAGCCGCGTGGTGGACCGTGCCAATCAGGTGGCGTCGCGTGGCCACCACATCAGCCGTCCAGCCCGGTCAGCTGTCCACGCGCGTGCAGCTTTACAAAAAGGCCCCTGATCTTCTTTGAAAATAACCCGCAATCCACCCTAGTGTTAAGGAACCTTGTTTTTATTCGTTTAAGACCCTGAGGTTTCCTGTAATAGTGGTCGTGGTCCAGATTGCGCAGAAATGATGAAATTCATTTGTTTTAATTCAAAAAGGAGTTCTGTTTATTTACAAAAGTGCCATTGAACCTTGTTTTGAGTATAACTTTTGATTTAAAACTCCAATTAGAGTGATTCTTGCGCTCACGTGTTTGTAGAAATGCATAGAATAGTTTTAGAATCTTTTTATCTTGTTTTAGCACTGTTTGGTGTACTGTTCTAATAGATTATAATTTGTTTGCTTGTAGTGATTGATTTGGAGGCTTGTATGGTGATATTGTCCGCGTTTAGGGTGTAATCTCTCCGTGTTTATCAAGAAGCAAGTATCTGGACTTCGAGATGAGTAGCAAGATGAGGATTTGAGACAGGCAAGTGTAACAATGGAAATCCTTGTACCTATTCAATATATAATAATTCATTATGCACGTGTCAAATACTGAAAGCCTGTAGGGACTTACCACTACTAGAGAAAAGGCCTTTGGACAATAGACAGATTCGACCATTAGTCTCGAATTTTTTGGGTCCGAGACTAAAGGATCTTTAGTCCCAGTTGGTAACACCAACCGGGACTAAAGGTTCCTTTTCCTCGAGGCAGCCGGGACTAAAGGGTCAATGTTCTTTAGTCCCGGTTGGTAATACCAACTGGGACTAAAGGTATGACCTTTAGTCTCGGTTGGTATTACCAACCGGGACTAAAGGACCTTTTAGTCCCGGTTGGTAACACCAACCTAGACTAAAGGTCCTTCCAGACACAATTTAAAAAGAAGAAGTATCCTATTCTATCAGATATGTAGTGTAGCTCAGTTGGTAACGCACGTGAAGGCTAACTGTGCGGTTTTGAGTTCGAATCTCCACAACCACAATATTTTTTCGTTTTTATTCCAAACCTTTAGTCCCGGAACCTTAGTCTCGGGTCCAGAACTGGGACTAAAGGTCCCTGAGACCCGGGACTAAAGGCCTATCCTCCAGTAGTGTACCTAGAATACTTTGAACCTTATATCCTTGTATCCTATGGGTTGGTATGCATGTTTGGATAGATGCTTCCACGCATAACCAAGATTAATTAATTTGACTAATGAGTTATGCAATATGGATTAAAATGATGCTTTTTAGCAACATGGTTTGGAGGACTCTATCCTAAAGCGACAACCCAGGAAACACCGTACAACCATGAGGATCACATGGCTCTGATCTTAGCTAATTACTTAGATTAGTTCTAGCTCGTCTGTAGCTTACCGAAAGGGCAAGAGGGGGGTACCATGTAGCTTATGGGCCCTGTCCTGCTTAGGTGAGCACTATGTGGTATTTGGAGTGTCACCTTAGGGGAAGGTGTCTATAACTCTTGGGAGACTGAAACCTAAGCGGCTACGACTTGTTAGGGCGTCTTTGGAAAGGCTTTGTAGTGAGACCCTGCCGCACATCCTTGGTAGATGTGATATGGGAGTAATTAACCCTGGCATTTGGGAATCACGACTCATGGGTAAAGTTGTACACACTCTGCAGAGTTTGATCAAACTGTTATAACAGCCGTGCTCACAGACACGAGCGACCTTGATCCTTTATGATTGGGTACTATCTGGATCTTTTGGAAATGATATTAATCCTGATTAATGATACTTTACACTTGGGATGGTTATTCACTAAAGTAGTGATTCAGGTATAATAAAATATGACAAACTAAAATTGCTAACCGCAGTCAAACCGAGTCAAGCCTTTTGAGCCTTCATAAACCCCTGAGTTATACTTGCTAAGCATGGTGCGCTTGCGCTTGTTTTACTATCAACAAAAATCCTGGATGGGTACCAGATGTTGGAGACTAGGAAGAGGATCTTGAAGAGTTTCTAGAAGCTGAAGGTTGAGGTTCACCAGTCGATGTCCCTGTGGAATCATGGAGTTCTCCTGAAGTTTAGTTTATCGTTTCCGTTGTGTACCTGTTCAAGACTAGTACGTCTTGTTGGAATGTTTGAATATCGATATGTAATAAATCACAACTTTTGGTATCTACCTTGTTTTGTCACTGTATGTGTGATTTGACGTCCTGGGTACACATTTGGTTAGCATTCGGTTTTATCCTTAAAATCGGGTGTGACAATCCAATCAAATAATGTCTCCATACCTTGAGAGCATGTACCACTGCTGCTAACTCTAGATCATGGGTTGGGTAATTCAGTTCATGTTTTCTCAACTGTCTTGATGCATAAGCAACAACTCTGCTTTCTTGCATAAGAACACAACCAAGACCTTGTCACGAAGCATCACAATAAATGGAGAAGCTTTTAGTGATATCAGGCATGATAAGCACTGGTGCAGAGGTTAATCTTTTCTTTAACTCCTCAAAACTTGCTTGGCACTCTTCAGACCATATAAACTTGGCATTCTTTAATAACAGAGATGTCATAGGTTTTGAAATCTTTGAAAATCCTTCAATGAACCTTCTGTAGTACCCTGCCATTCCGAGAAAACTACGGATCTGACTCACATCCTGAGGTGGATTCCAGTTCAACACATCCCTGACTTTGTTAGGATCCACTGCTACACCACCATTTGAAATGACATGGCCAAGGAAAGACACTTCCTTCAACCAGAATTCGCATTTGCTGAATTTTGCATAGAGTTGATGTTCTCTGAGTTTCTGTAACACAAGCCTCAAATGCTCCTCATGTTCTTCTTCATTCTTGGAGAATACCAGAATATCATCAATGAATACCACCACAAATTTATCAAGGTATTCCATAAACACTTTGTTCATCACGTACATGAAGTAAGATGGTGCATTAGTAAACCCAAAGGACATAACTGTATACTCATAAAGCCCATAACGTGTTGTGAAAGCAGTTTTTGGAATGTCAGACGGACGAATTCCCAACTGATGATACCCTGAACGAAGATCAATCTTGGAGAATACACATGCACCTCTCAACTGATCAAACAAATCATCAATTCTTGGTAGAGGATATTTGTTCTTGATGGTTACTTCATTGAGAGATCTGTAGTCTATACACATTCTCTGTGTTCCATCTTTCTTTCCAACTAGCAGAACTGGTGCTCCCCAGGGTGAAGAGCTAGGACGTATATAACCCTTGTCCTGTAGTTCTCTTATTTGTTTCTTGACTTCCTCTAACTCATTTACACCCATTCTGTATGGTCTCTTTGCAATTGGTTCAGTTCCAGGTAAAAGATCAATTATGAACTCAATGTCACGTTCAGGTGGCATACTTGGCAAATCATCTAGAAATACATCTGGAAATCATTCACTACATTGATATCTTCAAGTGTAACACTTTTCATCTGATTGACCATAACAATCTCGGGTTCAGGCGAGATAGCTTTGAATTCAACTTCCTCACCAGACATAGATGTCAAGAGTACAGAACTGTTTTCACCTCGAACGACTGCTTTTCGTGGTCTTAAACAATCTCTTCCAAGAATCATATCAATTCTTGAAGTTTTCAACACAATAGGATTTGCCATAAATTCTACCCCCCTTATTTCAAGACTTATAGTAGGGCATTTTTGAGTAACTTGTACTTCTCCAATAGGTGTACTGACTAACACATTCTTCTTCAGTGCACACACTGACATATTATGTTTCTTTACAAATAAATGAGCAATGAAGGAGTGTGAAGCTCTTGAATCAAACATCACTGAAGCTGGATTTGAGTTTACCAAAAGTGTACCAGTCACAACATCTGGAGTTTGACTAACTGCTTTTGCATTCAAACAATTCACTTTTCCTTGAATGAAATTGTGCTGCCCTTGCTTCTTTTTACCAAGTTTGTCGTGGTTTCACCTATTGGTTCTTACCCTTGCCTTGTGGATGATGTACTTTTCTTATCGGACATTTGTTGAAAATGACCAAGTTCACCATAAGTGTAACATCGGTCATCTGTGGTAGCAAGAGTATCTGGAGTATTATCCCTCACAGACGTACTATCAATTTGATCCTGACTCGGAACAGAAGTGTTGCTTTGTGGTTGTTGCAGCTGATATTGATCATAACTCATATGACTTGACTCATCTGGGCTATTTTGCCGACAACTTTCCTGATAGGTGAGACAAAGACAGTTGTTGCACACAGATTGTTGACTCTGAAGCTTTCTTTTCTTCTCTTGAATCTCAAAATGCTTACTCCTGAGTAATAAAGCTATATCCGCCAACAACTGAAAACTTTCAAAAGTATGAGACAACAACTGATACTGCAATCCATCATTAAGTCCTTCCAGAAATAATTCTTGTTTCTTGCTATCTTCATTGACTTCCTTGGGTGCATAGCGTGATAACTAAATAAATTTATCATGATATTCACTCACAGACATATCTCCCTGCTTCAATTCAAGAAATTATTTCTTCTTCAATCTTACCAAACCAACAGATACATGATGAGAACGAAAACCATTCCTGAATATCTGCCATGTAATCTCTTCATCTTTTGGGTGACTAGCTTGGAAAGATTCCCACCAATCAAGTGTTGCACCATGTAGTTGCCCTAAAGCATAGAGAACCTTCTCTTCATCATTACATTGAACTATCTTGAGTTTCTTCTCTATGGCACGAAGCCAATCATCAGCTTGCAGAGGATCAGGTGAATAAGTAAAAATTGGTGGACATCCATTCAAAAACTCTTTTCGCTTGTTTCTCACTTTAACACGCGCTGGTGGATTCCGCTGGAGATTCTGGATTGTCTGTGTCATATGTTGCATAAGTTGAGTTTGCACCATCATGAATTGCTCCATAGACACTACAGGTTGACTTTATGGATTGCTTTCATTACCACTGCCACTGATGGTATTTCTTGTGTTCTCCATCTGTTTGGAACCATGACTGACATCAGTCCCAAGTGACCATGACATAGGTTGTCTGATCTTGATAAAGTCAACTCACTAAAATAAGAGATATTGATAAGGAAGATAGAATTGAACCCCAACTATCTAATCCTACAAACTTAAGCCTTAACTTCTAACTAGATGAAGATGTGGTCATCACTTCCACAACTCATCACAATCATGACAATGAGAACATATATGATGAATGATTGACTTTGATGAGGAAGGTTTGAGGCTTTTCCCGGTTTAGTCCATGTCTCGCTATGCGCTTAATGCTTATGACTAACCGGTGGTGTTGAGTTGTGGTGTTTCTGTGTTGGTGTGCATGTGCGACATGTGTCTCTTGGCTGTGTTGATGTGCAGGTGTTGAGCTCAGATATAGTGGTCGATGGCGAGGTGAAGGTCAAGTAGAGACGTGTCGTGCTGACGGACCGGGAGCGGTGAAGGATGGGCGTGCCGTGCGGCGGATGTGCCATGCCGATGTACCCAGAGCGGTGAAGGGCGGACGTGAGGCTTGGACTGACGGACCAGAGGGCCAGAGGACCAGCTGTGGTAGCTGGCACGTGGCATCGGCAAGCGAGAGCACATGGGGATGTGCGATGCATCGACCGAGTCGGGAGGAAGACGATGACGTCGTGGCACTTGGCGGGAGGTCGGACACGGGCTTGCGTGCGGCGCAAGTGCCGTCGGCCGAGTCAAGAAGGATGGCGAAGGCATTGTACCCGGCGTGGAGGCTGGACATGCATCGGCATTGGTGCCTGTGGTCGGGGTGTGCGAACCACATCCCGTCTATGGTGCGGGTTCGGTAGCTGAGCCTCAAAAAGCTATCATCGACGGTTTCCAGGATTAGGCCTCAAATCCTGGGGTGGCCGGTTTCTGAGTTTGGGCCTCAAAACTCGGCGAGGACGGTTTCCAGGTTTGGGCCTCAAAACCTGGGCGTGCGGGTTTCCGAGTTTGGGCCTCAAAACTCAGGGTGGACGGTTTCCAGGTTTGGGCCACAAAACTTGGGCTGGCGGGTTTACCGGTTTGGGCCTCAAAACCGGGGGTGGTCCGAAAGGACGGTCGACGCGTGGCGGCGTGGAAAGGCTGGCGCGGCGGCGAAGCTATCCACGAGGAAGGCGCGGTGGTGGACGTGACGGCACGTGGCGGCATCAGGGAGGTCGCGTCGAGGTGAAGCTACCGGATGTGCGGGCGTGGCCGTCGAATCAAGATCGTCAGGACTGGACGGTTTTACGCCTGGGGGGTATTTGGGTTGAGGGGGCTGCTAGGGCAGCCATATCCTTGGACGGTGTCTCTCTCATTTTGTGCTTGCGAGAGAAGGCTAGGGTTAGAGGAGAGTTGGCTCTTGTTCTTGAGCTTTTTGCCATCGAAGCTTTGTGTTGCTAGGATTGGCTTGTAGCCCGACACCGAGTGCTTAATCAATCATCCATTCCTCTGAATCCAAGGATCAATTTCGTGGTTGAATTCATGTTTCGATTTTGTTCTTCACATTCTTCTTTTCTCCACGATTTTCTCCTCCCCCGATCTCCCTCTACGCTGTGTCTTTTGAGATTCCGTTTGAATCAACTTGTCCTTTGATGTGAGGAGAACATTTCCACCGAAGGAATTGATCTCTACCCTCACGAACAAGTAGATCGAGTCGAAATCGTTTTTGTTCTTCGTTCTTCCCCTTTTCTAGTGTTCTTCAGATTTCTCATGGATTAGTTGGGTTGAAGCGATGATATCCTAGGATTAGCTTCCCAACACGTAGAAGAACATTTGGGAGAAGTTTGGTTGCAACCCCGTTCGATTTGGTGAAGATCCAATCGATTTTGGTTTTGTCCCGTGCTGTTTTTGCGCTTTCTGGGAGGTCGCGGACAGTCCGCCATAGTGGTCGTGGACAGTCCGCGCATCAAGGTTCCAGCCTGAGCAGTGGCTGTTTGCCTTGGCATTTTTCCCCTCGGGTGACCGGCGGACAGTCCGCCAGTGACAGGTGCGGACAGTCCGCGAGTCGCGCATGGACTTTGTAGCACCTTTGCTGTGTTTTGCTTCGTAGCCGACGGACAGTCTGCCAGGACCCGTGGACAGTCCGGGGTCTTCATCGGACGCTGCTACGGGCAGGCATCGGACGCTCTGAGTTCACTGTTCACGTGAACCGCGGACAGTCCGGGACCTGTCCAGAGCTGTTTCAGAACAGTTCATTTTTGGGTTTTTTGCCGGCGGACAGTCCGGACTCCCAGGCGCGGACAGTCCGCCCTTGACCGGACAGTCCGACACCAGCAGCCCGGATAGTCCGGGATCGTGCTGAGAGCTGACTTTTAGTGCGTTGGCTCTCCCGACTTTTCCGCTTCGTTTCCGGACTTCTCGTTTGCTCCTAGAGTTCACCTAGTAACCTCTCTACATATCTTTGCTACGCGTTAGCATCGGTATTTGGAGGAATCCCGACGTATCCCTATATCTACGTTTGGGAGTGGTCTTTTAGGCACGAACTTGACTCGAGGTTTTGAGAGTTTTGGTTTGCTCTCTTGTGTGGTGCCTCGTTGTGATCCTAGGGATCATCCACCCTCTTTCCGAGGGTCGTGGGCATCACGTTTGAGTCCGAAGCTTTTGGGATTGATTTTGTTGGGACAGAGGCCGGAATTTCGGAAGAAATTTTTAGGCTCCCATTCACCCCCCCCCCCCCTCTGGTCGCCTTGCTGTAGCATTTTCGGTCCTTCAATTGGTATCGGAGCCAGTTAAGGATCTCTCTACCTTAATCGGTTTCGGATACGCGAAGGTGACCTTTTGAGAGCGGTTTTGTTTCCGACTTTGTTTGTCGAGGTGTTGAGCTTTTGTTTGGCTAACACTAACGGTGCTTTTAGAAATGGCTCTAGCTTCTTCTTCTAGCGTGTCTTTGTCCACAGGTTTGTTTGATGGACATGCAATTGATTAGGTGGAACGCGAGGTGGATGATTTGTTGGACTTCCTCAGGGATGATGAGCACTCAAACGAGGAAATTATACGCGAACTTGGCAAGGCCAAGAAAGGTACACTTGTCGCTAGCCTTGGGATTTTGTCCCAACGTTTTAATAGTTGTGATGAGTATAATGATAGACTTGATGAACACTGTGATACCTTGCATAATAAAATTGAGAAGTTGAATTGCTCCATCACTAGGCTAAAAAATGGTCTTTTTCATTGGAAGTCTAGTGCATCTTTACCTTGCACCTCTTGTAGTGACATGGTTAGGAAGAATGATGAGCTATGCTTTTCTCTTGCTAACTTAAAATCTGAAAATGAAACATTGAAATCAAATGCTTCCATATCATGTCTTGTTTGCTTTGACTTGCGCAAGGACCTTGTTTATGCTAAATCTGAAATAGCCTTGCTTAGGTCAAAAGCTTCTTTACCATGTGTTTCATGTGAGTCTTTGCATGCTGAAATTAACAAATTAAAATTAACTCACACCACATGTGTAGATGAACTTGAGCATGCTAGGGCTGAAATTGATGAGATAAATTCTAGGCCTTGTAGCTTGTGCTCTTTGAATAAAAATGCTTGCCTTACTTCTTGTGCTATTCATGATTCTTTGCTTGATGTGAATGGTGATGTTCCTTCCACCGATTTCATGTGCACATCATGCATTGATTTAGAAAAAGAAGTTTTGGCTTTGAAAGTTTTGCGCGATGATATGAGCGCCAAGTTGGTTGAGCACAATGATATGAGTGCCAACCTTGAAAAAGAAAATGAACTCTTGCGTACCACATATGCCGAGTGCATTAGGGAGGAGATGGAAAATTTGAAAAACACTCCTTGTGGTACTTGTGACCGCCTCATGTTTGAAAATGAGGTTTTGGCCAAAAGATGCAAGAGTCTTTGTGCTAAGTCTTTTGAGTCACGCATTTCTTGCAACTTCGATGTTGATATTTCTAAGTTTGCGTCTTTGCAACCGGAGTTGAGTTCTTGTGCTGCGCGTGAGTCTTTTGACTATAGCATTAGTGTCAAGGTTTTGGATAGCTCTTTCATTGCTACTCCTAACCTTGTTGTTTCTTCGGATGATGTCCAAGGGACATCTCTTGATAAGGGTGCTTCTCATATTTTTGGGACTCATGCTCCCAATCCGGTTTTCCATTGCACCTTTTGCAAGAAGGATGGACATTCATTCGATTTTTGTTTTCGCTGTGTCAAGCACGAACGACGTATTCGAGCTAAGGCTTTTAGGAAGCCGCATAGCCTTTCCCATGGCACGTGTGCTCCTAGTGTTGGCACCAAGTTGGTAGTTGATGCTTCTTGTTCTAAGCCCCAAGTGACTTCTCACTTGTCGGAGAATGGTGTGCCTTCCAAGAGGCCTTTGTACCATTGCTCTTTTTGTGAGAAAGATGGGCATCAAGAAAGCTTTTGCTATCGGCGTGCCAAACGTTTGCGCCAAGCTCGCTCTTCTAGGAAGATGGTGGTTCATAGCCCTTCTCATGCAATGAACGCTTGTGCTCCTAGTAAGAAGCCCCTCTTTGTTGATGGGTTTTATGACTCCTTTTCTAGTGGGATAGGTCATGGTCGTGGACATGCTTCTAGTGCTTCCTCTCTTGGTCCACGTCATGCTTTTCATGATGCTTCTATTGGTTCTTCTACAAAAACCTTGGAAGATGTTTGCCTCCTTTCCCGTGGTACGACTCGTTCTTCTCCTCGAGTTGTCCTTTTGAGGAATGCTTCCAAGGGTGTTTCACAATTGCATTTGAACCAACTTTTGCATCATGCTAACCCACAAGATAAGTTGAGATTTGTGACAAAGTCTTGGGTTCCCAAGTACATGCTTGCTAACCCTTCGGGATCCAAGACTCGGGTTATTTTGTCGTCTTGTGTGTAGATATGAGGACGCGGGGTGGAGAACATGCGCCTGATGGAGCTTGATCTTTTAGATGTGATCAAGATTTGATGGTTCTCTACACCCCGCTTAGATTTGCCTCCAAAGAGGCTTTTGTTATCTAGTGAGCTTTCTTATACACTCATACCCTATACATCCATTATTTATGTCTTGTGGTATGAGATGGTTCTTCATGTGCTCACTTGTATAGTTCTTGCATGTACATTTTCTTGTGTATCATGTTTTGTCTTAGTCTAGCATGTGCTATCTTGTATATCATATGTCATGCTAGCTTTATGTATAGTTTTGTGGAGTAGCCAATTTTCATGCTAGTCTGTGATCTTCATGAACATTATGCCATGCTTTATCATACTTCTCCATGAGCTTTACTTGTAGAGGTGTGATGTTCATTAGGTGTCACTTGTCAGGTGCTAGTTTTGGTTAGCTACATGTACCCTGTTGATATGATTAGTTTGAGCACTAGCCATTCCACAATTTTATCATGTTACATGCTTTTGGATCTATTGATATCATTATCTTGCATTGTAGCATGTGTTGAGGTTTAGGCTGTGTTTGGGTTGATCATGTTTTTAGGCTGTATTTTGCTATATAGTGCTTTATCCTGTTTGTAACACCTCAGGTGTTTACATGAATAAAATGTTGTCCTGTCATCATAAGCATGTCATAGCATCATGTGCTAGCTCACCTTGAGATGCATTCACTAAAATGAGTTTAATTCCTAAAATGTGAGCATCTTTGGTTATATGCTTGTGATGCAGCTCAAAAACCTAATTTAGAATGTCATTATGAAGTAACTTGTGTTCATTCCCATTTGACTAAATTCATGTAAAGGCATGAATCCAAGTTCAACAATTCAAAAGAATATAAAATTTATTTAGCCTAAAAATGGGAAAATCATTAAATTCCTATATAAGTTAATTAGCCCTTTCTAGTTAACTCAAAATCTATGCATAATTAGGGGTCGACCCTAAAAGCTTTTTGGTAGATCTTGAGGAGAGGTACAACTTTGGTATTCAAAGTTTTCAAAGTTTCTGTACAAAATTTACAGTAATTTCAAATTTACTCAAACCCTGGAAATGGTCACCTTTTGACTTTAAACTTGCATTTCAAAAACTATTTGAAATCTGAGTTTGAGATCTACATCAAAGTTGTAGAGAATTTCAAAACGAACATTGCATTCATTGACCATTTTTCAAGTGTCAATGAAAATCAAAAGTAATTTTGCTTCTACTGCAAAACCCTAGTTCTGTCCCCTTTTCAAATTTCCAATTTGAAATTGATTTGAACTGTTTTGATCAAATTGACCTATTTCCATTTGAAATCAGCCAAAGAGTGTTAAAGCAAAGTTGTACAACTGTTCAAGCTCTACATTTTATATTTTGACAAATCTTGAAGTGTAGGTCAAATTTCAAAAGTAATTTTGAATTTCAGTAAGGGGGGAAAGAGCAATGAACAGTGCATGAAGGGGGGAAGCTCCTGGAGCTCGCCAGCGAGCTGCTTGATCACGCTGGGGACCATGCCCTGCGCCAGCGAGCTGCTTCCTAGCTTCGCGCGCGAGTTCAACACGTCGCCGCCCTCTCCTTCATCCCTCTCGCACCGCAGAAACGCCGTATCTCGCTTTTCTCCTCTGCTTGCTCGTCGCCGTCGCCGTCGCTCTATTCAGCGACGCCGGCCGCGTGAGAGCTCGTCCGCCCCGTTTGACCGCGTCACCGTGTTCGCCTCGCCGTTGCGGAGCTGTTGAGCTAGGTCGTAGCCTCGCTCGCCCCCGCAACCGCCCGGCGTAGCCGTCGTCTTCGTCTCCGGTCCCGGACACCTCCATCGACGCCGCCACCGTGGTCAGCAAGCTCGGAGTCCGTTCATCCTCACCTGAGCTTCGTTATCGCTTTCTCGTCTCTTCCTGATGCTCTAACACCAGGTCTTTGACCTTATCTCCCTCTATCTCAGCCGGAACAGGTCGTCGCCGTCGAGCCGCACCACTGGAACCCACCGTCATCGTCGTCCTCACCGTTCAGAGCCGCGTCATCTTCGGAGACCTTGCCCGCTAGAGTCGTGGTGAGCCCCTGGTGCTGATGCGCACGTCCACAGTTTCGGTAGGGCTCTCAGTTGGCCAGCATGCCGTCGCCGTGCCGCCGCGTCCGCCTGTGTCGTCGTCGGAGTAGAGAGAGAGGTCGAGGGAGGGAGTTTGAGGGTTCATCGAAGCCGTGAGGTGAAGGGGAAGGCGCTGAGCCGGTTGGTTTGGCCGGAGAAGGTCCCGTTGCTCCGGCGTGCGCGAGCCGAAGCTCGCCGCCGTCAGCCATGGAGTCGGGGACTTGTCGTTGGGAATTCGACAAAACCCGAGGGCCTTGGTGCAAAGTCTATGACTCAGAGGAATAGTGCTCAATAGTGTCAAGGGCTTAGTTGTAGTTTTGTTAAAGCCAGAGGGCTTTTCTGCAAAACCGGCAGTGCAGCGCGGGAGGCCCGAGTTGGGCCGGCTTGTGTGTGAGTTGGGCCGAGCGGGCCAGTTTTGGCCCAACGTGGTTTTTCTTTATTCAAACGCTTTAATCTATTTTCTGTTATGTGCATACTAATGCTGATTTTGTTATTTTTGGATGAATTAATCTGTTGATCCATAAATCATGAAAAATTTTGTACATGTTCTATGAAATGTGTAGTTTTTACGAAAAATATAATATGTGCATGTTTCTGTATTTTGATCTGCAGTAAAAATTATGCCTTTTAATTCTTGAATAAGTATTTAATGATTTTTATAAAATTGAATTTAACTCCAAAAATGCTGAAATTTATTTTGTGCACTGCTTGGATCATAACCAATCTGTGTACCAAGTTTGAACTAATTTGAGCATAGTCTGCCTCACAACATAATTTTCGGCTAGTTAAATTGCTTTCTTTATGCATAAACAATGTTGTGAAACATAAAACCTAAGTTTCTTTTTGATAGATTTGAAGGTTAAGATAAGTGAATTATCTTGATCTGCTACTTGATGTTGGCAAGTGTCATTCATGTAAACCATGTATGTTTATACAAATTGGCTTTGTTGGTTTGCAACTGTATCGTGATGGAAAGTTGTTACAAGATAAATGTTTATAGCTTAGAAAATTTCCATCTTTACCATGATCATGACATGAGCATCTCATCAAGCAAGCACTCTATTATTGTGTAGCTTCCGAAGTGGTCGATTGTCTGGACGAGGTTGGTCCAGGGAGTTCGGAGTGTCCTGTTGATCCAGAATATCAGGAGTTTCCGACTTTTTCGATCAACGAAGGCAAGCCCCGGTTCATTTAACCATTTCCTTGGATTTACAATTACACTTATTTTCGATAACCTGATTCATTAAATGTTTATCAAATAAATGCTTTAAACCTGTTGATGCATGATCAACCTTGTTATCGATATATCATTCCTTGATATCTTCTTTATGCAACTGTTAGAAATGCTTAGTCTTGCTTTATGAAGCTTTTGATAAATATTTTCAATGCTTATCGTTTTGGAATGACAATGAGAAAGAAGGATGGTTAAGACCAGACGGGCACATACATCGAACCTTGTGTTGGTGTAGGGTGACCCGGATGTGTCGAGATAGGGTTAACCGTTGTTGGCCTGCTAGATTGAGAAACTGTGAAGTACCGATCATATGCTACGGTAAGCTCTGCATTGGTGGTTCTTAAATGAGAACGGCTAATCGCGCACTGGGAGTGGAGAGATGGCGGGAGTACTAGCTACCCTCGTGGGTTAAAGTCCCGGATTGGAGGTGTACGAGTACTCTCGGGTGGCGCGGACCCGGTCTTGTTTGGAGGATCCGAGGTTGGGGTTGGTATATGCGTGATCTAGGGTCTACATATATTGTATGATCGTGGAAAACTCCCAGATCTGGTTGAATCGGTTCGAATCGTCGTGCTCCTCGGTTAAGGAGACTCAATCTTTCGACCCACATCGTAGAATAAAAGGAAACTAGCTGAAGAAAGAAGGATAATGATATTTCATTGATTTTCACTTTCAGTTCTTACCAAGTACTTAAATGAATAAGTAAAAATTTGGATCTAGAACTACTTTAGTAAGCTTTTATGCAAATAAAAAAATACTGTTGAGCCTACCCAAGCCAGCATACCTGTTTCTTCTCTTCTCTTGTCGGGTAAGCCTTGTTGAGTACCTTTGTACTCAGGGTTTGTTAATCCCCTGTTGCAGGTGACGTTCACGAGCAACCTTGCTTTGAGGCTTGTTGCGTGACCGTCATTGAGGAGGACGTGTCCGGGGAGGAGTAATGCAACCCTTAGGCGGGGTTGTTTGTGTGAAATACAGTTTTATTAATGTTGTTTCCACTACCTAGGATAAAGTTTGAAACTATGGTTTGTAATAACGACGTGAGTTTGAACCACTGGTTTGTAAAATTTATGGTGTAATACTTTCGCACTCTTATCTCTGATGTATATTATTTGTGAAATGTTATAATACTGCATGACTCTTGCAATGATCCTAGGAATGTAAGGAAATGTGGATGAGTCGGGTTACCCGATGACACGTGAGGGGTCTTTTGGGTTATGGGGCATAGGCTTTGACTGTCTGAGGTCTGTTGGATAAGGACAGGTACTCGTGGGCCTTATTAATTCAGAAGGTTCTGTCACAGCTGGTATCAGAGCGATCATTGCAGCAGTCTTGGAGTATTGTCGCAAAACTTCAAAATGATTTGAGTCAAAACTATTTTCAATTTAGTTTGGTCCAAAATGCTTCTGACTTACCTTGTTCATGCTCTTCGATCTATGTTCTGTCTTAAGTAGTAGATCGTAGATTGTTAAGTGGAGCAGCATGTTAAGTAAGCCTTAATTTGAAATTGTTGCTAAATTCCTACTCCTATGTAAGGGAGTATAATTTAAATTTTATATGCTTTATGCGTAAGTACGCTTCATGCATCATGCTTAATCCATTTGTGGTATATGTATAGTTGGGTAAGGGTTAGAATCCAATCCTTTCTTGCTATCCAAAAAGTATTTCCTTTATCTGCCTAATTCAAAATCTTATCTCACAAGGATGCCGCGCGGTAAGGAGACACCTCGCAAGAGTACGGGTCCCCATGGTGTACCCAAGCACCAACTCGCTTCCCGCAAGGAGGAAGAGTCCAGATGCAGCTGAAGATGAGATGGGTACGATCATTGATGATGGAGAGGTAGATGGGCAGAGTGAGGAAGATCCTGATATGGTTGAGTCTGCTGATGACAGTGACAGTGAGAGTGAGGGTGACGAGTGAGTCGTCTCCCACTAGAGTGTCAGGCGTGGATCTTGTACCCTAGGGGGTAAGGGCTATGTAATAGTTAGCTTAATACAATCTTAAGCTAGTGAACCATGTATCAGTCTGTTATGCATGAATGATGTAACATGAGTGTGTAAGCAATTACTGTTTTTGTATCATAACCCAGAAATCAATAAAGTTGGTTTGTTTATGAGCAGATGCCTCGTACCCGTGCTGCTGATGGGACTGGTTCGTCTCAGGATGGGGAGGGTGTTCCCAATGCACCCCCAGTTCCACCAACACTGGCAGAAGTCATTGCTGCACTCATGCGTGCCACAACAGACAATGCACCACATGGGCAGCGTGGCCGACATCATCATCAGGCCCAGGAAAGTACTTATCAGGATTTCACCGAAACCAGGCCACCGGTATTCACAAAGGCTGATGAGCCTTTAGAAGCTGCAGATTGGCTCCGTACTATGAATCAGAAGTTTGAGCTAATCCACTACACTGAAACTCAGAAGCCATCCTTCGCAGCCCAGCAGTTGAGGGGAGCTGCGGGGACTTGGTGGGCAAACTTTGAAGCTGCCCAAGCTCCAGGACATCGCATTACCTGGGATGAGTTCTCGAGAGCTTTCAAAGCTCACTACATTCCAGCGGGTGTGATGTGGATGAAGGCCGAAGAGTTCTTAGCCCTCAGGAAAGGGGATCAGCCAGTACAGCAGTATATTGGCAAGTTTAATCATCTGTCTCAGTATGCTCTGGATCACGTGAACACCGATGACAAGAAGCACAGTTGCTTCATGAGGGGGCTGAATACGAAGATGCAAAAGATGCTGGCAATGTGCGACGATAATATATCCTTCAATGATGCAGTGAATAAAGCTATATCTGCAGAGGAGAAGCATTTCAAGCATCTTGAAGCTAAAAGGAGGAAGGGTGGGAGTTCGACTGGATCGTTTGGTGGCAATAAGAAGCGCCAGCATATCATCTACCACCTAGTCCAGCATAACCGTCCACAGTACCGTCCACCTCAGCAACAACAAGCCAGCTCACAGCAGTCATCTGCTAGAACTGTTGTTAACCCTAACTATCCATGATAGCCGAATGCCCCTGGCATTCGAACCCAGACTCCCCAGAACCACAACTACCCATGCTACAACTGTGGGAAACCGGGCCATTTCTCCCATAATTGCTCGTATCCCAGGAAGAGTATCCCAAATACTCCACAGGGGCAAAGTGGTCAGAATTCCCAGCAACGGCCACAGCAACAGCCACAGCAGAATCAAGGCCGCAATAACAATCAGAAGAATAAGACCGTCCAGAAGACTGGTCGGGTGTATTATGCACAAGCAGCAGATATTCCTGAAGGGGAACCCGTCATGATGGGTATGTTTTCAGTTGCTCACCATCCTGTCGTATTACTATTTGATTCTGGTGCATCGCATACCTTTATCAGTAAGAGATTTGTTGAAAAACATCATATATCAACTGGGGAAACACAAGAAAATTTCCTTATACACACACCTGGAGGTCGTTTATGCACAAAGGAAGTGGCACCTCAAGTGCCCGTAGAGTTTGCCGGGCATACTTATCCCACTAATATGATAGTAATCAAGGATCAAGATATAGATGTGATCCTAGGGATGAACTGGATGTACCAGCAGAAGGTAGTATTAGATGCCTTGCATAGAACAATCAGGTAGATTATACCTAATAGTACTTCTGAACTCTTTATCCAACTTCCGATTCCCAAGAAAACCGTTGACCAGTTGTGCGGCAGCGTCTGTGCAACAACAGTTAAAGAGGTTCAGGATATTCCAGTAGTCTGTGAGTTTCCGGATGTGTTTCCTGAAGACTTGCTGGGGTTACCACCAGACCGTGATGTTGAGTTCAGCATAGAGCTAAAGCCAGGAACAACACCAATATCTCGATGAGCCTATAGAATGCCACCTAAAGAACTGGCAGAATTGAAAGTTCAGTTGCAAGAGTTGCTTGATAAGGGTTATATCAGACCTAGTTCATCACCATGGGGCTGTCCTGCTTTGTTTGTCAAAAAGAAAGACCAAACTTTAAGGCTATGTGTGGACTATCGTCCGCTCAATGATGTCACAGTGAAGAATAAGTACCCATTACCGCGGATTGATCTTCTGTTTGATCAACTCGTGGGCGCCGAGGTATTTTCCAAGATAGATCTAAGATCTGGGTATCACCAGATAAAAATAAGGCCTGAAGATATTACTAAAACTGCTTTCACCACCAGATATGGCCTGTATGAGTACTTAGTCATGTCCTTTGGGTTGACCAATGCTCCAGCTCACTTCATGTACCTGATGAACTCCGTGTTCATGCCTGAGCTAGACAAGTTTGTAGTGGTATTCATTGATGATATTCTGATATATTCCAAGAATCCACAAGAACATGCTGAACACCTCAGAGTAGTGTTGGGCCGTCAAAGAGACCATCAATTATATGCAAAGTTTAGCAAATGTGAGTTCTGGTTAGATAGAGTTCCATTTTTGGGTCATGTGTTATCGGCTGAAGGTGTAGCTGTGGATCCAGGCAAGGTACAAGAAATCCTTGAATGGGAGTCCCCCAGAACTGTTCATCAAGTTCGCAGTTTTCTGGGTATGGCAAGTTATTACCGCAGGTTTATTCCAGACTTTTCCAAAATTGCCAAACCTATAACTCAGTTGTTAAAGAATGAAGTCAAGTTTGTCTGGTTGGATAAATGTGAAGAAGCTTTTCAGAAATTAAAGAAATTTTTGACTACAACTCCAGTCTTAGCCCAACCCAATATTGAGAAGTTGTTCGATGTGTATTGTGATGCTTCTGGTATCAGGATTGGTTGTGTCTTGATGCAAGAGGGCATAGTAATAGCTTATGCATCTAGGCAGTTGAAGCGTCATGAAGAACACTATCCAACTCATGACTTAGAGTTAGCAGCAGTTGTCCATTCCTTAAAGATTTGGCGTCATTACCTCTTGGGCAACACATGTCACATATACACCGACCACAAGAGTCTGAAATATATTTTCACTCAGTCAGAGCTGAATATGCGACAACGGAGGTGGTTAGAGCTAATCAAAGATTATGATCTTGAAGTGCATTACCATCCTGGAAAGGCAAATGTTGTAGCCGATGCTCTTAGTCGGAAGATTCGTTGCAACTATACCACAGTCAGACCCGTAGATCTTGCTCTCTGTTCCGAGTTAGAAAAACTGGGTATTCAGATGATCACGCAGGGCAGTTTGTCTAATATATCAGTTCAGTCAGCTATCCAAGATCAGATTGTAGCTACTCAGAAAGAAAATAAGGGTATTGTTCACCTTAAAGAGAAAGCCAAGGCAGACAAGCTTCTTGCTTCCGAGTTGATGAAGCAGGATTAGTCTGGTTCAAAGACAGACTGGTTGTTCCGAAGAATCCTGAGTTGAGGAAGCAAATTCTAGATGAAGCTCATCTTACCCCGTTTGCGATTCATCCGGGAAGTACAAAAATGTACCAGGATCTTAGGCAAAGATTCTGGTGGACTAAGATGAAGATCGAAATTGCAAAGTATGTAGCCAGATGTGATACTTGTCAGAAAGTCAAAGCCATTCATCTTAAGTCAGCTGGTGAACTACAGCCATTGCCAATTCCTGCTTGGAAATGGGAGGACATCAGTATGGACTTTGTTGTTGGTTTGCCAAGAACATCCAAAGGCTACGACTCTATTTGGGTTATAGTAGATCGTCTGACCAAGGTTTCACACTTTATACCAGTCAAGACTCTCTATCCGCCATCAACATATGCTAAGATATATTTTCAGAGAATTATGAGTTTACATGGAGTTCCAAAGACTATTGTCTCAGATAGAGGTACTCAGTTTGTTTCAAAATTCTGGGAAAGTCTACATGAGTCTCTGGGCACTAAACTCCTACATAGCACAGCTTACCATCCACAGACAGGGGGTCAGACTGAAAGAGTAAATCAGATACTAGAAGATATGCTCAGGGCATGTGCTCTTAACTTCCCATTTAAGTGGGATGAGTGCTTACCATTAGCGGAGTTCTCATACAACAATAGCTATCAAGAGAGTATCCGTATGGCACCATTTGAAGCTTTATATGGCAGGAGGTGTCGGACTCCGTTACATTGGTCTGAACCCAGTGAAAGATGGTTCTTTGGTGTCGATCTAGTTCAAGAGACCGAACAGAAAGTCAGACTCATACAAAGCAATCTGAAGATAGCACAATCCCGACAGAAAAGCTATGCAGATAAACGGTGTAGGCCTTTAACGTTTGCCAAAGGAGATTTTGTGTATCTAAAGGTGTCACCCACCAAGGGTGTTTATCGTTTCGGGGACAAAGGAAAACTTGCTCCCCGTTACATCGGACCATTTCAAATCCTAGCCAAGTGTGGCAAAGTGGCATACCGCATTCAACTACCAGCTCATCTATCAGAGGTTCATAATGTGTTTCACATCTCTCAGCTGAAGAAGTGTCTGCGAGTTCCTGACCAAGTGATTGATGTTGAAGGGGTACAACTTGAGCCTGATATGACCTATTCAGAATATCCCATCAGAATTATCGATCAACGAGATAGAGTGACTCGACGACACACTAACAGGTTCTATAAAGTTCAATGGAGTCAACATTCTGAGGAAGAAGCAACTTGGGAAACCGAAGAATTTCTGATGGAGCAGTTCCCTGAATTCTATGCAACCATACAGTCAGGACAGTGAAAAGGGTTGACTAACAGAACATGTTCCTAGTTTTATAAAAATTCAGTAATCTTCATCCCCGTATCCCACAACTTTAGTAGTTGGTTTAGTTTATAGTTAAATCTCGGGTCGAGATTTCTTTTAGGGGGGAAGGATGTAACACCTCAGGTGTTTACATGAATAAAATGTTGTCATGTCATCATAAGCATGTCATAGCATCATGTGCTAGCTCACCTTGAGATGCATTCACTAAAATGAGTTTAATTCCTAATATGTGAGCATCTTTGGTTATATGCTTGTGATGCAGCTCAAAAACCTAATTTAGAATGTCATTATGAAGTAACTTGTGTTCATTCCCATTTGACTAAAGTCATGTAAAGGCATGAATCCAAGTTCAACAATTTAAAAGAATATAAAATTTATTTAGCCTAAAAATGGGAAAATCATTAAATTTCAATATAAGTTAATTAGCTCTTTCTAGTTAACTCAAAATATATGCATAATTAGGTGTCAACCCTAAAAGCTTTTTGGTAGATCTTGAGGAGAGGTACAACTTTGGTATTCAAAGTTTTCAAAGTTTCTGTACAAAATTTAAAGTAATTTTGAATTTACTCAAACCCTAGAAATGGTCACCTTTTGACTTTAAACTTGCATTTCAAAAACTATTTGAAATCTGAGTTTGAGATCTACATCAAAGTTGTAGATAATTTCAAAATGAACATTTCATTCATTGACCATTTTTCAAGTGTCAATGCAAAATCAAAAGTAATTTTGCTTCTACTGCAAAACCCTAGTTCTGTCCCCTTTTCAAATTTCCAATTTGAAATTGATTTGAACTGTTTTGATCAAATTTACCTACTTCCATTTGGAATCAGCCAAAGAGTGTTAAAGCAAAGTTGTACAACTTTTCAAGCTCTACATTTTATATTTTGACAAATCTTGAAGTGTAGCTCAAATTTCAAAAGTAATTTTGAATTTCAGTAAGGGGGAAAGAGCAATGAACAGTGCATGAAGGGGGGAAGCTCCTGGAGCTCGCCAGCGAGCTGCTTGATCACGCTGGGGACCATGCCCTGCGCTAGCGAGCTGCTTCCTAGCTTCGCGCGCGAGTTCAACACGTCGCCGCCCTCTCCTTCATCCCTCTCGCACCGCAGAAACGCCGTATCTCGCTTTTCTCCTCTGCTTGCTCGTCGCCGTCGCCGTCGCTCTATTCAGCTACGCCGGCCGCGTGAGAGCTCGTCCGCCCCGTTTGACCGCGTCACCGTGTTCGCCTCGCCGTTGCGGAGCTGTTGAGCTAGGTCGTAGCCTCGCTCGCCCCCGCAACCGCCCGGCGTAGCCGTCGTCTTCGTCTCCGGTCCCGGACACCTCCATCGACGCCGCCACCGTGGTCAGCAAGCTCGGAGTCCGTTCATCCTCACCTGAGCTTCGTTATCGCTTTCTCGTCTCTTCCTGATGCTCTAACACCAGGTGTTTGACCTTATCTCCCTCTATCTCAGCCGGAACAGGTCGTCGCCGTCGAGCCGCATCGCTGGAACCCGCCGCTGCCGTCGTCCTCACCGTTCGGAGCCGCGTCATCTTCGGAGACCTAGCCCGCTAGAGTCGTGGTGAGCCCCTGGTGCTAATGCACACGTCCATAGTTTCGGTAGGGCTCTTAGTTGGCCAGCGTGCCGTCGCCGTGCCGCCGCGTCCGCCTGTGTCGTCGTCGGAGTAGAGAGAGAGGTCGAGGGAGGGAGTTTGAGGGTTCATCGAAGCCGTGAGGTGAAGGGGAAGGCGCTGAGCCGGTTGGTTTGGCCGGAGAAGGTCCCGTTGCTCCGGCGTGCACGAGCCGAAGCTCGCCGCCGTCAGCCATGGAGTCGGGGACTTGTCGTTGGGAATTCGACAAAACCCGAGGGCCTAGGTGCAAAGTCTATGACTCAGAGGAATAGTGCTCAATAGTGTCAAGGGCTTAGTTGTAGTTTTGTTAAAGCCAGAGGGCTTTCTGCAAAACCGGCAGTGCAGCGCGGGCAGGCCCGAGTTGGGCCGGCTTGTGTGTGAGTTGGGCCGAGCAGGCCAGTTTCGGCCCAACGGGGTTTTTCTTTATTCAAACGCTTTAATCTATTTTCTGTTATGTGCATACTAATGCTGATTTTGTTATTTTTGGATGAATTAATATGTTGATCCATAAATCATGAAAAATTTTGTACATGTTCTATGAAATGTGTAGTTTTTATGAAAAATATAATATGTGCATGTTTCTATATTTTGATCTGCAGTAAAAATTATGCCTTTTACTTCTTGAATAAGTATTCAATGATTTTTATAAAATTGAATTTAACTCCAAAAATGCTGAAATTTATTTTGTGCACTGCTTGGATCATAACCAATCTGTGTACCAAGTTTGAACTAATTTGAGCATAGTTTGCTTCACAACTTAATTTCTGGCTATTTAAATTGCTTTCTTTATGCATAAACAATGTTGTGAAACATAAAACCTAAGTTTCTTTTTGATAGATTTGAAGGTTAAGATAAGTGAATTATCCTTTTCTGCTGCTTGATGCAGGCAAGTGTCATTCGTGTAAACCATGTATGTTTATACAAATTGGCTTTGTTGGTTTGCAACTGTACCGTGATGGAAAGTTGTTACAAGATAAATGTTTATAGCTTAGAAAATTTCCATCTTTACCATGATCATGACATGAGCATCTCATCAAGCATGCACTCTGTTATCGTGTAGCTTCCGAAGTGGTCGATTGTCCGGACGAGGTTGGTCCAGGGAGTTCGGAGTGTCCCGTTGATCTAGAATATCAGGAGTTTCCGACTTTTTCGATCAAAGAAGGCAAGCCCCGGTTCATTTAACCATTTCCTTGGATTTACAATTACACTTATTTTCGATAACCTGATGCATTAAATGTTTATCAAATAAATGCTTTAAACCTGTTGATGCATGATCAACCTTGTTATTGATATATCATTCCTTGATATCTGCTTTATGCAACTGTTAGAAATGCTTAGTCTTGCTTTATGAAGCTTTTGATAAATATTTTCAATGCTTATCGTTTTGGAATGACAATGAGAAAGAATGATGGTTAAGACCAGACAAGCACATACATCGAACCTTGTGTTGGTGTAGGGTGACCCGGATGTGTCGAGATAGGGTTAACCGTTGTTGGCCTGCTAGATTGAGAAACTGTGAAGTACCAATCATATGCTATGGTAAGCTCTGCCTTGGTGGTTCTTAAATGAGAACGGCTAATCGTGCATTGGGAGTGGAGAGATGGCGGGAGTACTAGCTACCCTCGTGGGTTAAAGTCCCGGATTGGAGGTGTACGAGTACTCTCGGGTGGCGCGGACCCGGTCTTGTTTGGAGGATCCGAGGTTGGGGTTGGTATATGCGTGATCTAGGGTCTACATATATCATATGATCGTGGAAAACTCCCAGATCTGGTTGAATCGGTTCGAATCGCCGTGCTCCTCGGTTAAGGAGACTCAATCTTTCGACCCACATCGTAGAATAAAAGGGAACTTGCTGAAGAAAGAAGGATAATGATATTTCATTGATTTTCACTTTCAGTTCTTACCAAGTACTTAAATGAATAAGTAAAAATTTGGATCTAGAACTACTTTAGTAAGCTTTTATGCAAATAAAAAATACTGTTGAGCCTACCCAAGCCAGCATACCTGTTTCTTCTCTTCTCTTGTCGGGTAAGCCTTGTTGAGTACCTTTGTACTCAGGGTTTGTTAATCCCCTGTTGCAGGTGACGTTCACGAGCAACCTTGCTTTGAGGCTTGTTGCGTGACCGTCATTGAGGAGGACGTGTCCGGGGAGGAGTAATGCAACCCTTAGGCGGGGTTGTTTGTGTGAAATACAGTTTTATTAATGTTGTTTCCACTACCTAGGATAAAGTTTGAAACTATGGTTTGTAATAACGACGTGAGTTTGAACCACTGGTTTGTAAAATTTATGGTGTAATACTTCCGCACTCTTATCTCTGATGTATATTATTTGTGAAATGTTATAATACTGCATGACTCTTGCAATGATTCTGGGAATGTAAGGAAACGTGGATGAGTCGGGTTACCCGATGACACGTGAGGGGTCTTTTGGGTTATGGGGCACAGGGTAGGACTGTTTGAGGTCTGTAGGACAAGGACAGGTACTCGTGGGCCTTATTAATTCAGGAGGTTTTGTCACACTGTTGCATGGTAGTCTTGACTAGTTTGAGTTCAGTTCTCCTTGCGGTATCATTCATAGGTAGGCCTCTTTTGTTGAGTGTTCACCTTATGCTTATTATGTGACTAACCGCTTTGTGGAGACCTTGAGGTCACACTAGACGAGACAATGCCTTGTGTTCTCTTCTGCTTTTGAGTGTGCAGGAGAACAGGAGCCTGGAGAGAGCATTTCGGCTCATGGACCCGATGACTAACCGCTTTGTGGAGACCTTGAGGTCACACTGGACAAAACAATGCCTTGTGTTCTCTTCTGCTTTTGAGTGTGCAGGAGAATAGGAGCCTGGAGAGAGCATTTTGGCTCACGGACCCGATCCCACTTCTTCCATGACTTGGGGTTCCATTCGAGCAGCTCTCCAGCGAGCACTAGCTGCACCTGTGGGAGCGACAGCATCAGGCGAGGGGGAGACGACTTCGGCAAGGCAGGCGTCCCGGAGTTCAGCAGTTTCAGGCATCCCCTCGGGTATCACACCAGCAGGAGGTCATGCGCTTCTGGAGGTACGTCCGACACACTTCTGAGTTTAGATTTTGTTACCCTTCTTCTTCGACCTCTTTCTACTGTGTGGTCTTTTCGATGTGGATTTTGCTGGCTGTCGCTTGAGCATTTCTTGGCTCTTTATTTGTGTCTTTGGTGCGTGTTTCCCTTTTAGTTGGGGAAGCATTTTGCTTGTTGTATCTTAGTTGGACTTCTCTGATACCCTTTTTGTTTTGGGTTTTCCGTTTTAGGCTAGTTTTGCTTGGTCTTTGATAGACTAGCTTTTGCATGCATTTCATCATGTATTTTAGCGCATTTTAGAGCTTCATGTTTAGAGCAATGAGAATGAGACTATGCTCTTTTTGGTATGCCCTGTTTATTCATGATGGTGCTTGTAGCTTAGGCTCTTTTTGATCACTTGATACATGTTATGAGCTAAGCTATTTTTGCAAATGGTGAACTTGATTAATCAACTATGAAACCTTTAATTTGTTCACCATTGAGTTTGGCAACTAGCATGGGTAGGATGTGTTGAGATCACTTGTGCTATCTTTTGTATGCTAGGTTGCTATGTCTCTTACACTGAGTCATTCACTTGTTTGGATTGTTCATATTTACCTTGTGCATAAAATTTGATCCAAGTCTAAGTGAAATGAAAAGATCGAGATGAGATTGCATGTGTCAGCACCTCACAGTATCGAGACTGTTTCTCATTGCACATTTGAGTTAAACTTGAGCCGTGTAGTGTAAGACCGGAACCGGTGCTTTAAGCTTCCGATTGCTTTTCTTGCATAGGCTTAGCCTGGTTGAAAAGTTAGGCAATCACCATGATTTCAACCTCTTGCAATCACATGCTTTAATATGAACTTGTGTTAATACCGCTGCAATCTCCGATAAAGTTTGAAAATAACACAAGTATATGCTTCATTCTATGGCATGATGATTGAACTTTGCTAGGGGTAGTTCACCTTTTATACTTGAGTTAGCACTTGTTTGATTTCCTGTCTATTCATGCTAAGTGCTATTTTAGTGGTGAACTACTTTTGAATGGCTTAAAACTGCTCATATGCTTTATTATTCATATTTCGTATTCACTTGATCAGTTTGAGCCTTTGCTAGCATTTGTATTGGCTGCTACACTTTCAGGGCAGCACCCTTTTGAGCATCTTTTCATTCTGATTGCTATACACTTGAAGCTGTTGCATTGTGCATATCATGCATTTTTAGCTTAGTGTACATACCCCCAGCTCCGATACACCATATGATGCCCCCATATGCTTTTGGTTGATGACTCGTCTTGTGTTTGTGTCAACCTTGTGAAGAGATGTTAAAACCCCTCAGCATGTTCCCTTTTGTCAAGGGGGAGAAGCTGTTAGCAAGGGGGAGTTTGTGTGTTGGCATAAAAGGGGAGATTCATGCATTTTGGGCAGAGCTTTGAGCAAGGGGGAGTTTAGCTCTTTTATGTTCTTCTTCACTCGGTATAGCTCTTTTATGTGTTTCAATTGGTATGCATCTTTTGGTATGGAATGCAATTGGTGTCATGAGCTTTGTTACATAGCTTTTGTGTATAGGCTTGATTTCAGGGGGAGTCGGTTTTGTCTTGCTGCTTCTCCGCGTGCTCCGTGTGTTTGTGTTCCATTTGGTTTTGAGCTTCTTTTTGTGTTTTCTCGGTCGGTATCGAGCCTGCTAGTCGTGTTGAGCCGTTTTGCCTCTATCTTGAGGGACTAGCAGTTTTTGCTTGGTATTTTCGATTGTTGTGGAGCCTTCAGCTAGTTGTGTTGAGCCGCTTTGCCTCTGTCTTGAGGAACTAGCTGTTTTCACCAATTTTTTGGCTGCTTGTGATTGGTATCAAGTCTTATGCTAGTTGTGTTGAGCCTCAGTGCCTCTATCTTGAGGGACTAGAAGTTTTGCATTCTTATGCGTTGGTTCAACCTCAATTGGTATCGAGCCTTGAGATAGTGGTGTTGAGCCTTTTCTGCCCCTTCTTGAGGACTAGCTCATTTTTGACTTGGTTGCGTTGAGCCGTTGCCCATGTCTTTGGGAACCAAGTTTTTCGCTCTGTGTGATCGAGTTTTGCTCTTTGATGAGTTGTTGCTCCGATCCCTTGCTTGGTTGCGTTGAGCCGTTGCCCATGTCTTTGGGGACCAAGTTATGTTCATTTCAAATTGCCCCCTCTTTAGCATTTCCTTGGCTTTTGGGCATTTGAATGGATAATCTTCTCATGACAAGTGACTTTGTTCCTTGCCCCTCTATGGCTTTGGATCACTTGAATGAGATTTTCGGTTTTGGTATCTCAAACCATCTCTTGTGCCTAGTTTTTGTCAATTCAATCATCAAGGGGGAGAAAGAGAAAGAGAAAGAGAAAAAGGGGGAGAAATTTCGACCCAAGTGAACCCAAGTGGATAAGTACCTTGGTTTCTTTTGTGATGATTGTTTGACAATTTATTTGAGATTGGTTTTCGAGTACCTTTTGGGATTTCATGAAACTCTTGTTTCTCTTGACTCTTCGGTTGTGTGGAGGCTTTGCCCGCTTTTCCCATTTCTTTCGGGACCGAGAGCTTTTATTTGAGTTTTCATGATCCTTCCTCATCTCAAGTAGCCTTGTGTTTGCTTTTGCTTGGCTTTTGGGCAATTGAATCAGGCTTGCCTTCAAACCCTTCCTTTTTGGTTTTATTGTTAGTCAATGCATTCATCAAGGGGGAGATTGAGAACATATATGATGAATGATTGACTTTGATGAGGAAGGTTTGAGGCTTTTCCCGGTTTAGTCCGTATCTCGCTATGCGCTTAATGTTTATGACTAACCGGTGGCATTGAGTTGTGGTGTTTCTGTGTTGGTGTGCGTGTGCGACATGTGTCTCTTGGCTGTGTTGATGTGCAGGTGTTGAGCTCGGATGCAGTGGTCGATGGCGAGGTGAAGGTCAAGTAGAGATGTGTCGTGCCGACGGACCAGGAGCAGTGAAGGATGGGCGTGCGGTGCGGCGGACGTGCCATGCCGATGTACCCATAGCGGTGAAGGGCTGACGTGAGGCTTGGACTGACGGACCAGAGGACCAGAGGACCAGCTGTGGTAGCTGGCACGTGGCATCGGCGAGCGAGAGCACATCGGGATGTGCGATGCATCGGCCGAGTCGGAAGGAAGACGATGGCATCGTGGCACTTGGCAGGAGGTCAGACACGGGCTTCCGTGCGGCGCAAGTGCCGTCGGCGGAGTCAAGAAGGATGGCGAAGGCGTTGTGCCCGGCGTGGATGTTGGACATGCATCGGCATCGGTGCCGGTGGTCGGGGTGTGCGAACCACATCCCGTCTATGGTGCGGGTTCGGTAGCTGAGCCTCAAAAAGCTACCATCAACGGTTTCCAGGTTTGGGCCTCAAAACCTGGGGTGGCCGGTTTCCGAGTTTGGGCCTCAAAACTCGGCGAGGACGGTTTCCAAGTTTGGGCCTCAAAACCTGGGCGCGCGGGTTTCTGAGTTTGGGCCTCAAAACTCGGGGTGGACGGTTTCCAGGTTTGGGCCTCAAAACCTGGGCTGGCAGGTTTACCGGTTTGGGCCTCAAAACCGGGGGTGGTCCGAAAGGACGGTCAACGCGTGGCGACGTGGAGAGGCTGGCGCGGCGGCGAAGCTATCCACGAGGAAGGCGCGGTAGTCGACGTGATGACACGTGGCGGCATTAGGGAGGTCGCGTCGAGGCAAAGCTACCGGATGTGCGGGCGTGGCCGTCGGATGAAGATCGTCAGGACTGGATGGTTTTACCCCTAGGGGGTATTTGGGTTGAGTGCTTAATGTAAGGGCGTTTTGGTTTTCGAACGTGCGCCTATATATATGAGGGGGCTGCTAGGGCAGCCATATCCTTGGACAGTGTCTCTCTCATTTTGTGCTTGTGAGAGAAGGCTAGGGTTAGAGGAGAGTTGGCTCTTGTTCTTGAGCTTTTTGCCATCCAAGCTTTGTGTTGCTAGGATTGGCTTGTAGCCCGACACCGAGTGCTTATTCAATCATCCATTCCTCTGAATCCAAGGATCAATTTCGTGGTTGAATTCACGTTTCGATTTTGTTCTTCACGTTCTTCTTTTCTCCACGATTTTCTCCTCCCCCGATCTCCCTCTACGCTATGTCTCTTGCGATTCTGTTTGAATCAACTTGTTCCTTGATGTGAGGAGAACATTTCCACTGATGGAATTCATCTGTACCCCCACGAACAAGTAGATCGAGTCGAAATCGTTTTCGTTCTTCGTTCTTCGTTCTTCCCCTTTTCTAGTGTTCTTCGGATTTCTCACGGATTAGTTGGGTTGAAGCTATGATATCCTAGGATTAGCTTCCCAACACGTAGAAGAACACTTGGGAGAAGTTTGGTTGCAACCCCGTTCGATTTGGTGAAGATCCAATCGATTTTGGTTTTGTCCCGTGCTGTTTTTGCGCTTTCTGGGAGGTCGCGGACAGTCCGCCATAGTGGTCGCGGACAGTCCGCGCATCGAGGTTCCAGCCTGAGCAGTGGCTGTTTGCCTTGGCGTTTTTCCCCTCGGGTGACCGGCGGACAGTCCGCCAGTGATAGGCGCGGACAGTCCGCGAGTCGCGCAGGGACTTAGCAGCACCTTTGTTGTGTTTTGCTTTGTAGCCGGCGGACAGTCCGCCAGGACCCACGGACAGTCCGGGGTCTTCATCGGACGCTGCTACGGGCAGGCATCGGACGCTCTGAGTTCACTGTTCACGTGAACCGCGGACAGTCCGGCGTACAAACCGCGGACTGTCCGGGACCTGTCCAGAGCGGTTTCAGAACAGTTCGTTTTTGGGTTTTTTGCCGGTGGACAGTCCAGACTCCCAGGCGCGGACAGTCCGACACCAGCAGCCCGGACAGTCCGGGATCCTGCTGAGAGCTGACTTTTAGTGCGGTGGCTCTCCCGGCTTTTCCGCTTCGTTTCCGGACTTCTCGTTTGCTCCTAGAGTTCACCTAGGAACCTCTCTACATATCTTTGCTACGCGTTAGCATCGGTATTTGGAGGAATCCCGACGTAGCCCTCTATCTACGTTTGGGAGTGGTCTTTTAGGCACGAACTTGGCTCGGGGTTTTGAGAGTTTTGGTTTGCTCTCTTGTGTGGTGCCTCGCTGTGATCCTAGGGATCATCCACCCTCTTTCCGAGGGTCGTGGGCATCACGTTTGAGTCCGAAGCTTTTGGGATTGATTTTGTTGGGACAGAGGCCGGAATTTTGGAAGAAATTTTTTAGGCTCCCATTCACCCCCCCTCTGGTCGCCTTGCTGTAGCATTTTCGGTCCTTCAGACAAAGATCCAAATCAATCATGATCATAAAGTCAAACATACAACCACTTAGTTGCACGTGACATACATAAGACTCAACAACGTTACTAAACGTTCTTATTCTATGAATGGCAAGTCTCCTAATGGACAACAGATGTGATAAACTTCATCCAGGCCACGATAAAACAAGGTCCGAAAGTTTGAACATCAAGAATTTGCAATAGAATAGAGATAAGGAGTTAAGCATACTTTTTAATAAATTATAAGGTAAAGAGAGAGTGAAAGAAAACTTTTAATCGACCAGTTCTAACTAGGCTGAGCGTCCTACAGTCAACATAGCTTTGATACCAATTTGTGACACCCCATTTTAAGGATAAAACCGAATGCTAACCATATGTGTGCCTAGGACGTCAAATCACACATACAGTGACAAAACAAGGTAGATACCAAAAGTTGTGCTTTATTGCATATCCATATTCAAACATTACAACAAGACTTACTAGTCTTGAACAGGTACACGCCGGAAACGATAAACTAAACTTTAGGAGAACTCCACTCCATAGGGACGTCAACTGGTGAACCTCAACCTTCAGCTTCTAGAAACTCTTCAAGATCCTCTTCCTAGTCTCCAACATCTGGTACCCATCCGGGATTTTTGTTGATAGTAAAAAAAGCGTAAGCGCACCATACTTAGCAAGTATAACTCAGGGGTTTATGAAGGCTCAAAAGGCTTGACTTGGTTTGACTGCGGTTAGCAATTTTAGTTGGTCATATTTTATTATACCTGAATCACTACTTTAGTGAATAACCATCCCAAGTGTAAAGTATCATTAATTAGGATTAATATCATTTCCAAAAGATCCAGATAGTACCCAATCATAAAGGATCCAGGTCGCTCGTGTCAGTAAGCACGACTGTTATAACAGTTTGATCCAACTCTGCAGAGTGTGTACAACTTTACTCATGAGTCGTGATTCCCATATGCCAGGGTTAATTACTCCCATATCACATCTACCAAGGATGTGCGGCAGGGTCTCACTATGAAGCCTTTCCAAAGACGCCCTAACAAGTCGTAGCCGCTGAGGTTTCAGTCTCCCAAGAGTTATAGACACCTTCCCCGAAGGTGACACTCCAAATACCACATAGTGCTCACCCTAGCAGGACAGGGCCCATAAGCTACATGGTACCCCCCTCTTGCCCTTTCGGTAACCTACAGACGAGCTAGAACTAATCTAAGTAATTAGCTAAGATCAAAGACATGTGATCCTCATGGTTGTACGGTGTTTCCTGGGTTGGCGCTTTAGGATACAGTCCTCCAAACCATGTTGCTAAAAAACATCATTTTAATCCATATTGCATAACTCATTAGTCAAATTAATTAATCTTGGTTATGCGCGGAAGCATCTATCCAAACATGCATACCGACCCATAGGATACAAGGATATAAGGTTCAAAGTATTCTAGGCTTTCAGTATTAGACACATGCATAATGAATTATTATATATTTTATTGGTACAAGGATTTCCTTTGTTACACTTGCCTGTCTCAAATCCTCATCTTGCTGCTGATCTCGAAGTCCAGACACTTGCTTCTTGATAAACACGGAGAGATTACACCCTAAACGCGGACAATATCACCATACAAGCCTCCAAATGAATCACTACAAGCAAACAAATTATAATCTATTAGAATTTAGAACAGTACACCAAACAGTGCTAAAACAATATAAAAAGCTTCTAAAACTATTCTACGCATTTCTACAAACACGTGAGCGCAAGAATCACTCTAATCAAGAGTTTTAAATCAAAAGTTATGCTCAAAACAACGTTCAATGGCAGTTTTGTAAATAAATAGAACTCCTTTTTGAATTAAAACAAATGAATTTTGTCATTTCTGCGCAATCTGGACCGCGACCACTATTACCGGAAACCTCAGGGTCTTAAACGAATAAAAACAAGGTTCCTTAACACTAGGGTGGACTGCGGGTTATTTTCAAAGAAGATCAGGGGCCTTTTTGCAAAGCTGCACGCGCGTGGACATCTGACCAGGCTGGACGGCTGATGTGGCGGTCACGCGGCGCCACCTGATTGGCGCGGTCCACCACGCGGCTTGTGGACGTGCTGTGCTGGAGCGGTGGACCAAGTCCATGGTCCACCCGGTGGACCGGTTACACAACCGAAAGGGTATGTTCTAATCCGGGCCATCCGAGGGGAGATCGACGGCTGAGAGGGTTCGGGGGTAAACGCCGGCGGCTGGGACGGCACTTCTGCGGCGGACCGCCATAGGAGAAGGCCGGACCTCGGCGGCGGAGCACTGGGTCGACGTTCTAGACCACCCGGGACTCAACCGAGACCACCGGAGAGGTCGTCGGTGTAACACCCTAGGTGTTAAGCAACCCTAAATGCATAACTTGACATAGCATAAGCATGGCATGTCATCTTTTCATGTGCATTTGTGTGTGTGTTATTTAAGTCTTTGTGAACCTCCTAGTATTACTATGTTTTGTTTCCTGTTTCTAACCAAGTGCCTTAAACCAAAGTTGTAGATCTTGATGGAAGGAATAACTTTGCTTAAAAGTACTTTTTCAGAAAAGGACTTTTAAATGTTATTTCTTGCATTAGCAAACTAGGTTAGGAGTAAAATTCTTTTCCTAAGTAGAAGTTGGACTTGAGCCTTAAAGATGAATTGTTCCTTGCAAAATTCTAAGCAACTTTGCTTTTAGGAACTTTTTCTAATTCGGCTTAGTTTGGGAGTTATGGAGCAGCAAAGTTTTGAAAAAAACATCTTTAGTTTAAACCCCGTGGACCCCACCTATCAGCCCCTCCTTCTCCACCGTGTGCCCGCCGCTCACCCGCGCGCCGTACACCGGCGAAAACCGCGGCAGCCGCGCGAGACCGCCTAAACCGCCGCTCGCCGCCACCCATGGTTTCCGCTAGCCCTGACACCTCTCCCTGTCCCCTCTCTGCGCCGTTGCCGCGCGGCCGTCGATGCCTGGCCGCCATCGCGCCCGGTTGGGACGGCCCCGATAGGAAGTGGCCAGGTGCAATGCACCCAAGCGCGCATCTCTTTTGCCTCCTCCTTCGCCCGCGCGTGCAACCGGGAGCTTGCTCACTTGCACTCTCACGCGCTCGCCTCCTTCCTCTGCTTATCTCCTCTAGTTCATAGCGTCGCCGCCGCCCGCCGAACTCCGGCGAGCGATTGCTCACCGCTCAACGCACCGCCGCTCGATTCCTTCTGCCAACCTTTGAAAGGTCGAGATGGCGGACTAGAGGGGGGGTGAATAGTCCTTTTAAAATTAATCGCAACGGCTAACCGAAACAAATGCGGAATTAAAACTATCGGTCTAGCCAAGACTACACCCCTCTACCTATACTCTATGACACCTTACAAAAGATCCTAGACAATGCAAATAAGGTGTCGGGCTAGCTAGAGCTCACCTAATCAATCTAGCTTGCAATGTCACACAAACCTAAGCAACTAGTACTTCAAGCACGGGGGAGCTCCTACACAATCTAGTAAGCAAAGCACAAAGCCTAAGCTCACTAGCAATGCTCAATAACAAGGCTACACAAGCCAAATTAGAGAGCTCAACTTAGTTACACAAACTAAGCAACTAAACACTAGCACAAGAATAAGTGTTGCAACACAAGCTAGTGTAAAGACCAGGTGGTCGGTACTACCGGGCTGCTAGGCCGGTACTACCGACACCGGTACTACCGGGCTTTTATGTCGGTACTACCGAGCACCTGCGGGAAGCTACGAAATCGAAGTGGATGAGATGCAATCTCAGATCTAGCAAATACCCCACTTCCCTAGATGATGTAGATGACAACTGTAGCTTCCCCCAAGTCTTGGTTCCTTGCCAAAATGTGGATCGAGCCTTCCCAACCTAAGATAGAGTGATGGAGGGAGGAAGAACACGAAGAACACAAGAACAAGCGTAATATGCAAGGAAACAAGAACAATAAGAGCAACAAGAGACGGGGACACAAGATTTTATCCCGAGGTTCACTTGGTTGCCACCAAGCTAGTCCCCGTTGAAGCAAGCCCAAGGTTGCCGCCGATCCTCTCGCTATGGGTGACACTAAGCCAACCTCTCCACGATGGAGTGCTCACCAAGAGCTCTAGCTTTTGATCCGGCCGGACCACTTGACGCTCTTCACGCCTCTTCTCTACTGGAGTTGCTCTTCGCGATCTCCCGCGGGGAGAGCACAATGCCCCTCACAAAGCTTCTCTGGAGCCACGCACAATCTTCACGCGGGCTTCACGATGGAGACACGCACCAAGCCGTCTAGGAGGTGGCAACCTCCAAGAGTAATAAGCACCACCGGCTTGCAACTCGAACACCTAGTGCCACTCGATGCTATCTCTCAAAGCAACGCACTAGGATCGCTCTCTCACACAATCGAATAAGCACTAAAGCACATGTGTGTTAGAGGGGTCACTAGCACATCCACACAAGCCACCAAGGCTATGGAGTGCTTAGCCAACTTGACCAACCAGCCCAAGGCCGGTTACCACGACTATATATAGCTAGCCCCAAGGGCCAACTAGCCGTTATGCCCCTTCATTGGGCATTCTGCGCTACGGTCGGTAGTACCGACCCCCCTGGGCGGTAGTACCGACAATGTCAGATCTAGCCGTTACACACGGCGCGTTGACCAAACGAACAACCGAGTCATGGTCAGTACCACCGACGGTCGGTAGTACCTGCCCTATGGCGGTACTACCAACAGGTCAAACTGGAACTACACAGAGAGCTCGCAGACATCCTCCCGACCTCGGTACCACCGATGGTCGGTAGTACCGACAGGACAAAACTGGCCACTTCCAGAGAGCCTCCAAACTCCTCACACCACGAAACCTCCAACGGTCGATCGACCCTATGGCGGTACTACCGGCAGGCCAAACTCAGCTCAACACAGAGAGCCTGCAAAACCCTTCAGGACCACGGTACCACTGACCCTCTGATCAGTACTACCGAGGGTCGGTACAACCGACCCTACGGCGGTACAACCGCCAGGCCATTTCAGACTCAACACAGAGAAGGTTGCACACAGCACCCTTGGGCGGTACTACCGACCCCCCTGGGCGGTACTACCGACCACACTCAGAGAACTTCCTTTTCTTCTCTTTGTTGATCCAAATCAACTCCAACAACTTCTCCTTTGTAAATGTGCCAACACCACCAAGTGTACATCACCATGTGCATGTGTGTTAGCATTTTCACAATCATTTTCAAAGGATTTTCTCTTTCACTCATAACGCCACTCGATCTTAGTAACATCGCAAAGTTAGATCGCTCAAGTGGCACTAGATGACCGATATGCAAACAAGTTTGCTCCTCTTAATAGTACGGCCATCTATCCTAAACCCGGTCTTAATCTTCTCTACACACCTATGACTGGTGAAATGAAATGCCCTATAAGTATACCTTTGCCTTGCGCATTCCATTCCATCTCCTCCATGTGTTGATGCAACACATGCACCAACCTCTTCATCAAATGATATGATCCACTTCATATCATCACATGGCCTCCATGGTCCATCGATCTTGACATCACTTGCTCTTCACCATCGCTTCAGTCCTTCGGTGCCAAGTCTTGCTTAAGCCTCCCGACACTCGGTACCAACGGCTTCAAAGCCTCTAACTTGCCCTTCACCTTCGCAACCGGTCCATCAAGCCAAGTCTTGCCATGATCTTCACCAACTTAGCCACATGACCACATGTCATGTTTCATGTGCATTAAGCTCCTCCATGATCATCACATGTGTGAGCTTCACATCAAGTCCAAGCCATTCACCTCCATGGCTCAAGTGCTCATAGACATGTACCTGTGGACTAATCACCTTTGTATCTCACATAAACACCATTAGTCCACCTAAAGTTGTCACTCAATTACCAAAACCAAACAAGGACCTTTCAATCTCCCCCTTTTTGGTAATTGATGACAACTCTACAAAGATATGGAAATTATGCTTATTCCAAGCTAGCATTTCACAAGAATGTAAATTGCTAACTTGGTTTGGATTCATGTTGCTTGCCCAAGCTATTTTACCATGTGTAAAGGATTTTGGACAAGTAGCACAAATCCGAATTGGTAGTATTAGCTCCCCCTACATATTTGCTAGAGTGTTTGGAAATGAAACTTGCACATATGCATAGATATTGAAGTGTGGGAGAGTAATTACTACCAAAATGTGCTAAGGTGTATAGAATAACCTTTGAAGTGTGATATCGATGAAGTTCATACTTGTACACCTTCTTTAGCACCACAAGTAGCTAGACATCATAAAAACTAGAAAACCCCGTGAGATCAACATTAAAAGCAAGGGTCTAGTTTTGCATAGAAAGCACAAGTCTAGCTATCATCCTATGCATGCTAGTTATCAAATCATCAATTAAGTACTATAACTAGCATACACCACACAAGCATGCATATAAAAATTTGAAACTAATGCAATGCAAGCAAGCACATGATTATGCACATATCAAATGCAACAACCAAGTTCATGAGCTTGCTCCCCCTACTTGTGTGATCTTTGTTACACTCTCTCCCTTTCATTTTTTCACTCTCCCCCTTTCATTTTATCTTTCATTCCTTTTATCTTTGTTATACTTCCTCCCCCTTTGTCATCTATTTCCATAAAAGGTTTCCATAAAGGAGGTTCAAAATTATTAAGAGAGAGATGTTTGTTTCATTTCATTTGTGTTTCAACATAGATCATTTGCATGAAACATTCAACACGGTTTGCTCTAGAGTAAGCTTCTTCACACATTTTGCAATGGTTATCTTACTCACGTTGGTTAAATGTTCCATTGCTCATTCTCTAGATTAAACACTAGGATTGCAAGCCCATAAACATGTTATATGTTACCACTAGATCATGTAAAGCATAGAAGCAATAGTGGCATCATATAAGCATCAAAACATTTGATTTTCATGGATGCTCCTAGATAGTATCACAAGGATGTCTATATGCTCTAATCAAGTCCTAAGCATAGTATGAATGCATATGACAAACAATGATACCTTGCTATCTTGGAGTAGAGGTTAGTCATTTGATTCCAACTCCGAAAATAGCAATGTGAAGTCCATGGTGAAGACCAATAGATACCAATTGAAAGAATCAAATCTTCACCCATATGATCAAGTGCACTATCTTGTTGTGGTTGGCTTGCTTCTTCATTTGACCTTTGCTTGCATATAAATACCACTTGAGTTGGCATGATTTACTTGTCTATCTTGGATGTTGCTTGCTTCTTTAGATCAACCCTTTTAATATCTTCAACTAAGCATCTCAAATGACACTTTAGATCACCACTTCCATGTTAGCCTTCCAAGCCTTGCTTGGTTAACCTAGCAAAGGCGGCAAGCCCCTACAAAAGGGAGAAGTGACCTCTCTCCAAAGAATCATCCTTGATACTCACTTGAATTGACCTTGTTTGATTGATCCTTTTGGACTCTTCTTGAAATGTGACTTTGAATCCATATTTGAGTCTTTTTCTTTCTTCCAAATGATCTTTAATTTGATACTTGAAGTTGATCTTTATCTTCATCTTGATGTTGGTCTTGATCTTCAATTTGAGTACCAATTGTGTGCCAAATACACTTCCACAATCAAGTGACCTTGTACTCATCTTTGTCATGCTTCTAGCTCATTTCAAAACCAAACATAGGTCCCTCACCCACTTATAAACATGATTCCAACTTGAGGGCCTTTCAATCAAAGTGACTCTAGATCAATCCAATATTTGTCACTTTTCTGGCAGATTCTATCCTTCTCGAAGAAACATGCATATCTCCCAAAATATAAGTCCAATGACTACAAAATTTGGTGAAGATGTGATTCTCTAAGTGTTCTAGCAGCCATAAAAAGTTGAGCTTCATTGGCTTTCTAGATTGCTACCAGATTTCAATTCTTTCCATAGTACAACATGCTGAAAACTGTTGCACTATAGTTGACAAGATCCACTCCAAAACTGAAGCATCACTTATCCAATTATCATGAATTTTGCACAGAAACTAATAACATAAGTGAAGAGCATGTGTACCAAATTTCAAGCCAATCCAAATAGATTTGATCCTTCAAACATGGCTATTATCACAGCTAGCTCAGATTTCAAATTTTCGACAACTTTGAGCAATTGGGCTATACTCTACCAATTTGAATCAAACTTGAGCTAACACGTTTGAATACTCTCACAAGACATATATCCATTCAAATCACATACTAAAAGAAGTCTCATGAACATATCCATTCAATCTAACTTAATTTTGATCACTAAGCATCAAATCCATTCAATCATCTTATAGCAAGCAACATATGCATATATATCCGATTCAATCATCTCATATGCATCTAAAATAACTTGATCAACTAGAGATATACCTTAGTAGCTCATGATTGTGACACCCTAGTGTCAAGCACTGCATTAGGAACCACATTTAGCTACTAAAATGCATGAGCAATGCATTGCATCATTTCATGTGCATATGAGTGGTTTTTGCCTTTTGTTTATTTATCTAGATTTTGGATTTCTATTGGGCTTGATGGTTAAAGTGGATTTATGTTTTGGCAAATAGCTTTATAAAATAGAGAATATTGAGTAGAGTGCTTTTCATGTTGGTATTTTTACCTGGTTCAAAATAGTTTATCAAATAAAAATGAGGCAAGCAAAATATTTTATGTTTCAAAACTGGCTTTGTTTACGTGGAGGTTGTAAAAATGGTTTTCAGAAAAAGTGTCTTATATGAAAGTTGTAGAGAAAATTATTTTGAGCAACTTTTATTTTTGGGTCAAAGCCTGGTTTGGAGTTTTTAAAACTGTTTTTGAATGGTCAAAGTTGAAAAGATTTAGAAAAAGAAAAAGGATTTCGTTTTTTCTCCCCCGCCCTCGCTTTCGGCCCGCTTAGCCTTTTCGGCCCACCCGCACCGCGCCGGCCCACGCCGCTCACGCGCGCCCTCGCACCGCGCCGGCCCAGCGCTCGCCCGCTCCCACGCGCGCTCGCGCGGGCCGCGCACGCCGGCCCCGACAGCGCCGCTGACACGCCCGCGCCGTACGCCGGCCGGCCTGCCGCGTGGCGCCGCGCCGTATCCGCCTTCGCCACTCCCCGCTCGATCTTCGCGTCCCGAGCAAGCAAGCGATCCCGCTTGCCCACTCCGCGCTCGCCTCGCCTGCCGCGCCACCCTCGCTCGCCGCGCCGTCGCCCGCCGCATGCCACGCCGGGCCCCGCCACCCCCACCGGCCGGCCAAGGCCACGGCCAAAGCCTAGGCCGCTCTCTCGCCCTGCCAAACAAAACCCGAGCACCCTCCTTCATTCGCCCACTCACTCACTCAGTTCGCGCTCGCCTCTCTCCGTTCCACCGAACGCCAGAGCCAGCGCCCGCACTCGCCACCACCTTTCCCTTCACCGTTCTGGCCACGCCGAAGCCTCGCCGTCCGATTCTTCGTGCAAGCCACTCCGCCTATACCCCGGACACCTGGTGCTCACACTAGCACCATCTCCCGAGCTCCCCCGACACCGGAGTCCGAGGAGCGCCGCCGCGATCGCCATCAGCGCCGCTCGGAGCCCGGAGCCGTTCGTCCGCAACCAAGCCTCCGCCGAGTCCCCTCTTCTCCGTCGAGCATCACCGAGCCAAGGCAAGGTGAGAACACCAACTAACCTCAATGCTACCGCTCTCACCCATCACTTCTTCCCTGACCGAGCACTGCCACCGTTCGCCATGACCGCTCGTGTGGCCAAGCTTCTTCGGAGCTTCCCGAGCCAAACCAACCACCTAGCCTGTCCCTCAAGGGCTAGTGAAGTGTGACGCACCCGGTAATTTCACCGGCGATCGCCGGAAACGGCGTAGCCGTATGTCGCCGCCGGCACGCTGCGGCCGTGCGCTGGCCAAACCATCCAAATCACCCGATGCGCCTCGTCGAGACGAGTCGATCCAGCACCACACCGCCGCCGGAGACCTCGCCGCCGGCGAGCAATCGCCGGTCAAACCTCCCCCCTGCTTCGCCCTCTCTGACGGGTGGGCCCCGTTGACCAGCGGACCCCGCGCGTCAGCCTCACCCGGTCCATGGACCACGTTCATGCAAGGCCGAGCCGGGAGGATTCAAAAGTTTTTCTTTTTGGTTTTATTTTCCAAAAATGCTTGTTATTTTTGTGTAGCTCTTTTTACAAGTCCAAATGAAGCACTTTCAGTTTTGTTAGCTTGTTTATGAGTAGATATATCATGGAAAAATATGAAAGTATTTTTGGTAAAATTTTATTTTACTGTTTCTATTTATTTCAGTTTATATGCTTTTGTTGAGATAAATGGTTATATATGTTTTCTGGTTGAGATAATTCCTGGAAAATTTTGTGTAAGTTTAGTATCATGATTTGCACCTGTGAAAAATATATGATGCACTGTTTATGTAGAAAACATTTCTGTTATGATTAAAAGTCCTTTTTGGCTGATTTCTTAGAATAAATGTTAAGGTGTTTTATATGTCAAAATAAAATGTGGGAAAAATTGTGTAGTCTCTGTATGTCATGTTCAAGCTAAAAAAAATGTTGAGCATGAGCTGTTGTATGGAAGAATCTAAAGTTGCTTTACAAATGTACTTTTCTGTGTTTTCCTTTGGAAATTCATGTAAGAAATAATATAATGTTTCTATTCATGGAACTTTGTTGCTAAGTATGGAATATGTAGTAGAATCTGGGAAAAATATGAAATTGAGTTTAGCACCCTTTTCCAGTAGGGCTGTAGTTCAATAGGTTTAATTTGGAATAAATTTGTTTATTTTGTGTAGGCTTGTATATTTATGCTCTAACAGCAAGTTTTCTACAATAGAATGTTTATGGGTAGAAGAAGCCTGGAAAATTATAAAATCTTCTGTTTGACACCTTTTGTGTGAAAAGTTAGTTCAAAGCACCTTTTGAGCAGTTTATTTGTTCTTTTTTATATCTGCAGTTCTGTATTTTATTTCTGGCTAAAAATTGTTCAGTGAAGTCCAGCAGATGTTATTTGCCTTCTGGAATTTTTGTGGATTTTTTGGGTTCAGAAAAATGCACTTGCAGTTCAAACTCAATTTTCTTTTGAATTATTAAATAAGAAATAGGTGAATAAATGGATTTTGTTTTATGAGATAAATAAGTATTTACCTCAATATCAAAAGTGGTTCAACAAGTTGGTTTTGTTGGTTTGCAAGAAATGTTCTTTTCTTACCACCGCATCTCGCACCACGTATTATTTATTTATCATTTTCAACCGCATTGCAATAGGATCGACTCTTCCGGAACCCGACCAGGAGCAGGAGGCAAGCGCCGAGCAGGAGATCCCGGAACTGCATCAAGCCGAGGAAGCCGACCCCACGGCCGACACTAACCTGCCTGAGTGCCCCTCCCACGAGGCCTCAGTCTTCTCTCAAGGCAAGCCCCGGAGCATATTAAGCCTCCTATCTTTTGCAATTAAAAATTACTTGAATCCTTTTATATTGTGATGCATTAGGTATAGGAGTTGGAATGAATCCTACTTGCTACATTACCATTCCTTGGTTATTGATTAATATCTACCTTGTTATCCTGTTATTTATTTACATTGTAGAATTGCTTAGCTTGCTTAATAAAAGTAGTAATTAAGGATGTTTCCGTAATACCCTGATGGGTATTTACCGGATCACGGTTGGCTATATATTGCTATCGTGGAAAAGGACCTAAGTAGTAATGAAATATGGTCAACTGGAAGGCAAGGCACAAGTTTGGAAACTTGGGGCAGTCCGTCCGTTGGATCGTGTAGGTTTGTATCGATGTTGGCCCTCGTTCATTTTTGAACGCGCCCTTTTACTTAGGGATATGTCGGTGCTGTAATCATCGACCCCAAAGCTGGTTAGAATCTGTTCGGGCCGGTCTCAACCCGTGTCGTGCCCTCTAGTATGGAAATGCGATCTGCCGCGTGAGGCCATCGCCAGGTTCCAATTGGGTGGTCCGTGCTGTGAGCCGCGACGATTACCACCACGAACACGCATCGACCGGTTGCCTAATGCATGGACCCGACGGGGAAAGTGTGGGCTGGTATTAAAGGTCTTTCACCAGCTGGTTTGGAATTCGATTCGAGTCACCGTCTCCCCCGGTTAGTGGGAAACTATGGCGAGCTTCACCACGATACAACTCCATGTGATGTTTTAAAGGTTCAACTGAAAATGTGGATAAGTCAACTGGATATGGTTATATTATTGTTTGTTAGACTCAAGTGTGTGCAATAGTTCAGGTGCAAACCTAGAGTAAAGAAATAGGTCTAAAAATGACAGCTCATCAATATCATTAATTCCTCACTTATCTTAATTTGAGCTTTTCGCAACTAAAGATCCCAGCTCCACCCAAAAAGGCCTTGCATATCCTTGGTGTCTTTATTTTCAGTTGGACGGGTAAGTCTAGCTGAGTACATTCCCGTACTCAGGGTTTATCCCATTGTTGCAGATGGCCAGGTCTACTTTGGCTATTGTAAGCACTGCCTCTACCCAGTGGAAGGTGATGAGGAGTAGGCCCAGGGCAGGGTCGTCCAGAAGCTTCCCCTTTTCTTTTGTTGGTCTGAGACTTCTAGTGGCACATTATCTAAAAAGGGAAGAGTGAGTTGTGTTGAGTTGGATTTCTCAAACAATGTTTTATTTGGACCACATGTGTTGTGGTCGTGTTTCAAACTTATTTAAGCTTCCGCACTTTTAAATTCAGTATTGTAATAACTCCGTCTTAAATTCGTACTCTGATGTTTTAAATCTGGTTTCGTTTCCCTGTGACGTATCTTTGCGAATGTAATTCTTGAACAATGCGATCCTGTATGTTGTAAGATGATAGAAATCCTTCGAGATTTCCGGACTACCGGGGTTATATGGGTTCAAGTATGAGTCGATGTCAGACGGATTTGACTAAGACGGTACTTGAGCTCTTATAATCAGGACGGTTCCACCACAATGATCATCAAATAGCAAGCTTCTTCTTCTATCATTTGCAAGCCTTCAAATATTTCTAATCAATCACCACAACTTGAACTTTGCACTTGTATGTTATACCACTTGGACTTCACTTTACTTGACTTGGCATTGGGATGAGAATAGCAATAAGCTTCATTACTTGTGTTGGGGGAAAGGACCCTCGGCAGAAGCGCCGCTCGAACTGGTGCTCGAAATTAGCCCTCGCGCAACGCCTAATGTCCTTGCGAGGTCCCTCTCCCATTGGAGACCGTTACCCTGACCCCCGGACGCGGGGTCAACCCTTGTCGCTTTGTTGTACTTCCGTGCAGGTCTAAGGCGACGGTCGCACTGCAGGAGACCTTCGCTGACTCACGACGCCACCTTCGCTTGGAGCGAAGATCGAGGCAAGCGGCAAGTATGCGCTGCCCCAGAAGCAAGCGAAGCCGAAGATCCGGCGAGCGCGGCCGAAGGTCAGGATCGCCGCACATCTCCCCCGGAGGCGAGTGAAGCCGGAGGCCCGGCAGATGGCGGAGGGGCGCGGGCCCGAGGGCGAGCGCGACCGAAGGTCAAGACCGCCGCACCTCTCCCCGAAGGTGAACAAGGGCCGGGTGGCGGCGCGCTGGAGTGTGGCCGATTAGGGTTTCCGCTTCAGCTGTGTATGTACGCCTTTGCCCTTCCTCCCTGCGCGGAGGCGAGGAATCTTTCCTGTACCCTTTTGTAATTTGGCCCGTGCCCCTTGGCATTCCCTATAAATACCAAGGGGATGAACAGTGTAAGACACGACCTTTTGGGAATTTGAGCACTTTCCACTTCCGTTTTACCTTCGCTACTGCATCCGACACTTGGCCGCCTTCGCTCTTTCCCCTGCACAAGTGCGGAGGTGGGGCAAGTGCGTTCCAACAGTTTGGCGCCGACCGTGGGGAGCGAAGTCTGAAATGGCGGGAAACAGGAGAGCGCTTTCGACGAGGGACCAGCGCGTTGCTAGAGAGGCGGCGGCGGTGGTCCCGCCTGCTGAGGAAATTGCACAGCCCTCGGGAGGAGAGAATGTCACCCCGGAACCCCAATCCCTGGGCCCCCAGGCCCGAGTGGCGACGCAGCCACACCCGCACACTTCGGGAGAAGGAGAGGGAGAAGAAGAAGAGGTGGGCCTCGAGGCCCTTGAAAGGCTCGAGGCTGAGCTGCAAGAGAAGAAGAGGCGCCTGGAACAGCTTGAGAGACATAACCGACTGCGCTCGATCAGACAGAGGGCAGACGAGGCCAGGGAGCAGCTTCGCCGTATGGAGGAATCCCTCGCTGCGGCAGAAGCCGAAGCCGAAGGCTGGGATAATGAGGAGTTACCCCCGTTGCGAGAGGGGAATGAGGAGCCGAATCAAGATAACCTTCGTCACCATCCACCACCCCCACCACCACCAGTACACCCAGAGCCATATCCTGTGAGACACCCAAACTTCCGCCAACTCTACCCAGATGAGAGAGAACAAAACCTTCGCATTCAGCGAAGGCATCAGCAACACCAAATGCCGTACGATCCAAAGTCACCACTCTCCCAAATACTCCAAACCCAGCCCTGGCCACCATGCTATAATCCACAAAACCTACCCCGCTATGATGGATTTTCCGACCCTCGCCAGTTCATCATGAGCTACGAAGCAGCGGTTGCCGCAGCAGGCGGTGACGAATCAACAATGGCAAAATCCTTTGTCATCATTCTGCGAGACATCGCACAAACATGGTACAGCAACCTTCGCCCCGGAACTGTGGATTCCTGGGCCTCCCTCAGAGACAAGCTGTGTACAAATTTCAAGGGCATCACTCCAGCCCCGTCAAACCCCATCGAGCTATTCAGTTGCAAGCAGGAAGAACGCGAGCCGCTCCAAGATTACTGGCGAAGGTTCATTCAAATCAGAGCAAGGACCCCTGGGATATCTGACGAGGCTGTCATCCTCGCTGCAGTCAGTGGCCTGCGCCCAGGACCATGCTCCTCAAAATTTGCCAGAAAACCGGCAAACTCAATCGAAGAGTTGCATGAAACAATGGAAAGATACTGTAGAGCTGATATGGATTTCAGAGCGAAGTCCGATGCTCGGAGGTCTCAGCAGAGGCCACAGCCGAGGCCTCAACCGAGAGAAAGCAACCTTCGCCAAGAGCAAAGCAACGTCGGGGCAATCAACAAAGCAACAAATTATGAACATCAAACACGGGACGCTCAACACCCGAACAGCCAAGCCTCGCAGGTTTTGCCACCTCCGCCGAACCAGCGGTACCAGCAGCGAGATCCTGCCAAAATGTATTGTCACTTCTGTGGAATGGGAAAGGGGCACACAACAAAGCAATGCGAATGCTTCGCCAAGGGAAAGGAATACCAGGAATCCAGGAAACTGTAACACCTCTGGTGTTTAAGTATGTAATTAACTTGACATATCATCATTAGCATCATTAATCATCTTGATCATGATTTCATGTGTATGCATTTGCTTAGTGTATCATTTTATGTGAAGTACCTCTATTGCAAAAACCCTAATTAGCCCACTTCTTTCTATAAGGGCAAAATGGTAATTTCATCTCTGTGTTTAGCTTTGTGTAATTCTTGATCCTTTGGTGTCTTGAAGTTCTGTTGTGTTGACCAAAGTTCAAAAATCAGAATTTGATTTGAAATCCCTTTTGCAAAACCCTAAATTTCCAAACCCTGGATTTTATCCCTCTTTTTGTAAGTCAAAAATTATTCAAAATTTGAGGTTGGTCCAAAAAGCAAAGTTGTAGATCTGTCAAAGAGAAACAACTTTGGTATTCACAAGTTTTCAAGTTTCTGTGCAAAATAGTGAGTTATTTCAAATTCATTCAAATCCCAACTTTTGTTCCCTTTTCAGTTTTCAAAATAAGTTCAAAAACTAATGAGTTTCAGGAAAAGTGTATAATAGCAAAGTTGTAGGTTTTGACAAATGGAACAACATTCATTTATAAAGATTTTCAAGTTTCAGTTCAAAATCAAAAGTAATTTGGAATTGATTCAAATTTCAAAAGTGTCCCCTTTTCTGTTTTCAAATATTGTTCAAAAACTATTTGGAATTTGAAAATGTTCATATTGACAAAGTTGTAGATCTCTTTTTTCTGAACAACTTTGGTGTTTTGAGTTTTTGTTGCCCAGTTCAAATTTTGGGAGAAATTTGCAAATTTCAGAAACTAGCCAAAAGTCAAACCCTACCACTAGCTCTGTTCCTCTTCTTCCTAGGGTCAGGGGGGGGGGGCCCGGCCATGGCGCCCCGCCGGCGTCGCGCGTGCCGCACGCCTGGCTGCTCCCCACGCGCCACCAACCTGTCACCGCTGTCCCCTTGTTCCCTCCGCGCCCGCACGCGAGCGCTGACCCGCGCTCCCGTCCCCTACAGAGCTCTGCGCATCGCCGCCGCGTGGCCATCGCCGGCTAGCTCACGCCCGAGCCCCGGCTGCACGCCATCACCCCCGCCAGAGCGTAATCGAGTGCGCACGCGTCCGCCGAGCTTATCCACCCCGCCTCGAGCTCTCTACCGGCCCCTGGCCGCGGCTATATAAGCCCGCCGGAGCTCCGACCTCCGCACTCGACCCCGCCGCCGTGGCCAGAGCACTCCAAAGCTCCCGCCGCTCAACCACCTAGCCCGAAAGCTTCGCCTTGAGTCCGTGAAGCTTCCCCACCTTCCAATTTCACCTCCCACGTCTCCAGTCGCCCGGCGTAAGGCCGTCGTTCCCATCTCCGGCGGACCACGACGAGCACGGGTCCGTGAAATACTCCCCCTCCGGCCACTGATACCTTCCACTGACCCCGGAGTCGGCTTCCTTGGCTCCGCGCGACCCTAACCAGGCCCTTGCGGCCCCGTGTGTTGCGCAGGGTCGCCGGACCGCCGGAGAGCCGCTGCGGTCATCTTCTTCCCGAGCCCCAGCCTCGAGCACGTATCGAGCACACGTGTCCGTCTTGCCGAGCCCGAGCCTCGAGCACACGTGTCCGTCTTGCCGAGCCCGAGCCTCGAGCACACGTGTCCGTCTTGCCGAGCCCGAGCCTCGAGCACACGTGTCCGTCTCGCCGAGCCCAGGCCTCGGACGGACGCTCACCTTTCCGTCTCGCCCGAGCCCAGGCCTCGGACGGACGTTTGATCTCCGCTTCGCCCGAGCCTTGCGAGGAAGAGCACAGTGCTCTTTTTCCTTTTTGGGAAGTTGTGAATAGTATGGCTTTTTCATCTTTTTGTATGATTTTCTGTATTGCTCTAAAAATTCTGAAAATTTTACAGTACAGTCTTTATGCTGTGTAGTATTTTATAAAAATATGAAACTTAAGTTTTGTGCAAAAATTTGAAAATGAAAAATCTCCCTTTTAATTAATAAATGATGGTTTTGGATTTTTTACAGAATGATTTATAACTCCAAAATTTATGAGATCACTTTTTGTGAGCTAGTTATGCCATGACAAGTCTCTGGTGAAATTTTGAAGGCATTTGGAACAAGTTGATTTTTGAGCTTAATTTTAATTCTTGAATAGTGACTTTTATTAATTTATCTCTAGATTTAATTGAGCACCTTAATGACCTCCAAAAATTATGAAATTTGTTTTGCCATATACTTGTACCATAATGAACTTATGAGATTAATTTGGTAAATTTTGGAGCACCTTCATAAAATGACCTTTTTGAAATAATTAAGAAAAATAGAAAAGGTGATTAGGGTTAGCGTTGAATGCCCTGTGATGTGACTTTTGGATTGCTTGATGTTCATAGACCCCTACCCTTGGTCTATGATGTTTGTGATGCTATGTTTAGATGATGCTTAGGATAATTTATGATAAGGTCTAGTTTGATCAATATTGCTTAAGGAAGAAATGGTTACCTTTTATGCTCAACCTAGATTTCGTTTATGCCTTGCCTAAGAGTAATCTAGAATCAGTGGTATTGTTTTGCACCGTAAGTCCATATCATCATTCTCATGAGCATTCATCATTGCATCCGTATAGTTGACGAAGAAGGACCTGAAGTCGAGGTAGCCACCGAAGGATCTGTCCCCGAGGCGACCCCGAGTTCCGACACCTACTCCAACCCCGAGTCCGTTCTTTTTGCCATCCAAGGCAAGCCCCGGTGCATTTAAACCCTTCCTTGCTTTTATAAAGTTTTTCTTAAAAGTTTTATTTAAACTATTGCATTAGGTTGATAGGAGTTGAGTGAAATCCTATCTGATGCATTATCGACCTTGACCAATGATACACCCGATACCTGCTTTTCCAAAACTATTTGCAAAATGCTTAGCAATGCTATATGATAGTTTTGCAATAAAAATGCCAATTTCAAAAGTGTGATCACTTTAAGAATATTTATGGGAATTTCTGGTTTACTCCCACTATTGGCTAAGTATCTGATCCGTATTTAGTCAATGGGAAGGAGAGGTTGTCCTTGCGTACGGTGCCGTCATGTCGTAGTCCGGGACTCGACAGTTGACACCGACCGGGACGGGTTGAAAAACTGACAGGACTGTTGCGCTTGGGTGAGATATAACCAAGGCACAGTTGCTGGCTGGAAAATTAGGGACCATCCGTATGGGGGCCTGCTGGGCAGGACTTGCAACTATTCACATACTACGGAAAGCTCTGGCTCCGAGAAATCCATTATTGGACCGACAACCGCGCACTGGGAGTGGAGAGATGGCGGAAGTAGCATGTACCCACGTGGGTTAGAGTCCCGGATTGGAGTGGTGTACTGTACTTCCGGGTGGCGTAGGACCGGGCCCAATAATGGAGGAATCGTGGAAGACGAGTTGGCATATGCAAGCTTGGGTGCTACATATGCAGTGTGGATAGGGATCCTCAGCTGAGTATTATTTATCCGGATTAACGTTGCTCCTCGGTTATGGAGACTTGTTCCATTGACTCTCAACGGAGAGTGGTTCTCAACTAGGAATGTTTTGAAATATAAAATGAATCATGAATGATGAAGAATTGAGGAATACTGAATCTTTCAAAATAAAATAAGATTTACGAAATGCTTTTCTGCAAAATACTTGATCTTGCTTAAGCCTTACCTTGACTACCCTAAGCCTTCATTCCTGAGTCTTCTCCCTTTTTCTTTAGTCGGGTAAGTCTTGTTGAGTACCTTTGTACTCAGGGTTTTATTACCCATGTTGCAGGTATGGCAGATTCCTCCGTATGCCTTGGACCCTGCTGTGTGACTGTTGTTCAGGAGGAGGCCGATGAGGCCGATGAGTGATTATTCACCCTCGGGCTGGGGAATGTATCTTTAAGTTGTTGTCATATGCTACTCTGCCAACTCTATCTATTTGAACTATGGTCTGTAATAACTTCACTTTAAGTTTATGTTGAACCCTGGTTTGCAAAACTATTGTTATCTAAGTCTTCCGCTATTTACTCCGATGTTATTTGTCAAAATGTTAAAGAGATTGCAACTGAATTGTGAGATGATCCTGCGGACATCGGGCACTGATGTAGCCCAGTAGCGGAACCGGTCTTAATCTCTTGGCTGTACGGATCGACTGTCAGTGGTTGACGGTGGTCAGTGGGCCATGGGATTAGGGCCGTTACGTTACAGAGTGGTATCGGAGCATCTCACTATGACGTTGCAATTTTTGCGAAAACTTCAAAATGTTTTTAACAAAAAACTAAACTTGACTATTTTAAGTCCAAATTGCTTCTCTCATCTCATCTTGTCTTTAGCAACTAGTAGCAAGACAACTTGTATAAGCCCTATGTACCTTACCTTAGTAGTTGCATTGCCTTGTTCCGTAGGAACGATTCATGCATCATGTCACATTCACTTAAGTCTATAAAAGAGTTCGTTGGGATAGTATGCCTATACCTTTTTCTTGCTAGCCTTTCTCATCTATAACCTCTTATCCAGATATGGCCTTTATCAAGCGGACTGCCCGCAAGTCGACTGGACCAAACGGTGTGTCGCGTCACCAGCTGGCGCCACGCACCGGAGAAGAGACTGGAGAATCCTCCAATGGTCGTCGTTTTCCCCGCCGCACCCGCAAGCAGCTGAAGGAGGAGATCAAGAATCTGAAGGCTGAAATGGAGAACATGGAGCATGACTTCTACCTTTCCCGCATGGAGTTTTATGAGGCACGAGCTTCCTTGGAGCAGGCCAACCGAAACACGGTTCGCGCTATCCAGCAGCGTGATGCAACATGGATCCGAGAGGATGTCACCAGAGCCCAGCTCCATGGACTGCAGCAATACACCGCCCAGTTTGAGCAGTACAATGATATGCTTCATGAGGAAGTGCATCAACTGCATGACCAACTCCATCCCTTGGTACCCCCGGTTATGGAAGACCCCGAAGATGGAGTTGTGGAGGAACCTGAAGTGGAACATGAGCCTGATCAGAATGAGGAAGTGGAACCTGCTGAAGATGTCCACGTTGAAGATGAAGATGAGGAGGAAGAGCCTGAGCTTATCATCGAGGATGAGGATGATGACGAAGAGTTGATCTTCATCGATGATGACTAGACTCCTTGTGTCTATACCATCTGCTTACCTAAAGCCTTAAGTCTAGGTTTGTGGCGTTAGTTGGTCTTCTATCTAGTCGAGTTTGTATCTTGTCTTGTACCCTTCCTTTGTCAGTCAGTGGTTATCTGTCGAACCTCTGTAAAAGTTATCTACCCTTGCATCAATGAATCTTATCAGCCAGTTTCGTTCAAAACCAATCTTTGTATGCTGAGTTCCGAGTTGCTTATACAGATGCCTGTGAACACCCGTACCGGAGCCGGAGGTGCTGGAGATGACCGTCTCCCAAACCCTCCACCTGTACCAGCTACACTAGCTGACGCCATTGCAGCCTTGGCCGCCGCTGCCAATCTAATGGCTCAAAACCAAGGACAGCAGAATGTTGGAAACCGTGGTCGCCGCAACAAACAAGGGACAACCTATGTGGAATTCACTGAAACCCGACCACCGATCTTCACAAAGGCCGATGAACCTCTCGAGGCTGACGACTGGTTACGCACCATGGAACAGAAGTTCAGTCTCCTGCTCTGCACAGAGATCCAGAAGCCTCGGTTCGCTTCTCAGCAGCTCCGTGGCCCCGCAAGTGCCTGGTACGCCAACCTGTTGGCTGCCCAGCCTGAAGGTCACCAGCTGACCTGGGAAGAGTTCCGCACCGCTTTCAGAGCACATCACATCCCTTCGGGATTGATGAAAATGAAGTTGGATCAGTTCTTGGCCCTGCAACAGAAAGATTCCACTGTCATGCAGTACGTGGGACAATTCAATCACCTCGGCCAGTATGCCTCCGACTATGTCAACACAGAGGAAAAGAAGAGAGATTGTTTTCTCAGGGGTCTACACCCTAAGATTCGCAGAGGTCTGTCCAACAACCTAAACGGATCCTACCATGACGTCGTTGACCGTGCTGTCGCTTTCGAGGAAAGCAACCGCCAGTATCAGGAAGAGAAGAAGAAGAAGAAGGCTGGGTCTAGCAGTTTCTCCAGCAACCATAAGCGCCCAAGAGTCATCTACCACCCCAGCCACCATCAAACCCGTGCCCCATACCCCCATCAGCAAGTGGTCGTTCGTACCGCAGCCACCACCCATAATGCCAACCAGCAAAGTGCCACTCAGCCGAACGCCCCAGGTGTTCGTGTCACCGCCCCACAAACAGCTTACAACCTCCCATGCTACAACTGTGGCCAAGTTGGTCACTGGGCTCGCGAGTGCCCAAAACCCAAGAAGAATACCCAGTATGCACAGAAAGGCCCTGGAGGATCACAGCAGCAGCAGCACCGTGCACCGCAGCAGCACGTCCAGAAGGGCAAGCTTGTCAGGAAGCACGGGCAAGTCTACTTCACCACCGCCAGTAACATCCCAGAAGGAGAGCCCGTCATGCTCGGTAGGTTCCCTGTTGCCAATCATCCTGCAGTCGTCTTGTTTGATTCTGGTGCATCGCATTCCTTCATCAGTCGCACTTTTGTCATCAAGCATGAGTTGCCCATGGGGGAGTTAAAAGAAAGTTTTTGCATACTTTCGCCTGGAGGACGGATAAATACTAAGGAAGTGGTCCGCAGTATCCCAGTAATGTTGGGGAAACATGTTTTTCCTACCACCATGATAGTACTGCGCGATCAAGAAATAGATGTCATCTTAGGCATGAATTGGATGTGTCAGTATAAAGCCATGATAGACATCTTGAATAGAGTTGTGAGAGTGGATATTCCTAACAGTACCGCCAAACTCCTTCTCCAACTTCCTATGCCTTCAAAACCAGCTACCACACAGCTAAATGCTACCTATGATCAAGGGATCCAGGATATCCCCGTGGTCTGTGAGTTCCCTGATGTCTTTCCAGAAGATCTTCCTGGTCTACCTCCCGACCGTAATGTTGAGTTTGCTATAGAGCTAAAGCCCGGGACTGCTCCTATATCCCGTAGAGCTTATCGAATGCCTCCCAGAGAGTTGGCAGAGCTGAAGATCCAATTGCAAGAGCTATTGGATAAGGGTCTCATTCGCCCAAGTTCATCTCCTTGGGGCTGTCCTGCTATCTTTGTGAAGAAGAAGGACAAAAGCCTTCGCCTGTGCGTTGACTATCGCCCACTCAATGAGGTCACCATCAAAAATAAATATCCCTTGCCTCGCATTGATCTTCTGTTTGACCAGTTATCTGGAGCCAGAGTGTTTTCCAAGATCGACCTCAGATCTGGCTATCACCAGATAAAAATTCGTCCCGAAGATATTCCCAAAACAGCTTTCACCACCAGATACGGCCTATATGAGTACTTGGTCATGTCTTTTGGCTTGACCAATGCCCCCGCTCATTTCATGTATCTCATGAACTCTGTGTTCATGCCAGAGCTCGATAAATTTGTAGTCGTGTTCATTGACGACATCCTTGTCTATTCAAGAACTCCTGAAGATCATGCCAAGCATCTTCGTGTCGTTCTCTCTCGTCTCAGAGATCACCAGCTGTATGCCAAGTTCAGTAAATGTGAATTCTGGCTAGATCGAATTCAATTCCTTGGTCATGTCCTGTCCGCTGAAGGTGTGTCAGTTGACCCTGGAAAAGTGGCAGATATCTTGGATTGGAAGCCACCTACCACTGTCCGCGAAGTTCGCAGCTTTATGGGAATGGCTGGATACTATCGTCGTTTCATCCCAGACTTCTCCAGAGTTGCCAAGCCTATCACAGAGTTGTTGAAGAATTCCGTGGATTTTGTTTGGTCAACAGCCTGTGAGCAAGCTTTTCAAGCCTTGAAGAAACTGTTAACTACATCACCAGTCCTGGCTCAACCAGATATCGAGAAACCTTTTGATGTATACTGTGATGCATCTGGTATTGGTTTGGGTTGTGTCTTGATGCAAGAAGGTCGAGTGATCGCTTATGCCTCACGGCAGCTTAAGCGACATGAGGAGAATTATCCAACCCATGACCTTGAGTTAGCAGCAGTGGTACATGCTTTGAAGATATGGCGTCATTATCTGTTGGGCAGTGCCTGCAATGTGTACACCGATCATAAGAGTCTGAAGTATATCTTCACTCAAGAAGAGTTGAACATGAGACAGCGAAGATGGCTTGAGTTAATCAAGGATTATGATATCGAAGTACATTACCATCCTGGTAAGGCGAATGTAGTCGCCGATGCCCTCAGTCGCAAGTCATACTGCAACTGTCTGACGACGAAGCCCTATGATCTTTCCTTGTGCCATGAACTTGAAAGGATGGGTATTGAAATGGTACCACAAGGAACTCTGAGTAATGTCAGGATAGAGACCTCTATCAAAGAACAGGTCATTGCTGCACAAAGAGATAACCCTGGAATCAAGCACATCATCGAAAAGGTCCAGACCGGTAAGGCTGATTGTTTCAGGATCGATGATGTAGGAGTTGTTTGGTTCAAGAACCGTCTAGTAGTCCCCAAGGTGCCTGAGTTGAGACAGTTGATCCTTGATGAGGCACACCTGTCTAGGTTTTCCATCCACCCCGGCAGCAACAAGATGTACCAGGATCTAAGGCAGAGATTCTGGTGGACAAAGATGAAGATTGAAATCGCTCGCTATGTCGCTCGCTGTGATACTTGTCAGAAAGTCAAGGCCGTGCACATGAAGCCTGGAGGAGAATTGCAGCCTTTATCTGTACCTGCCTGGAAGTGGGAAGATATCAGCATGGATTTTATTAATGGACTACCCAAAACTAAGAGAGGTTTTGATTCCATTTGGGTAATCGTGGACCGACTCACCAAACAAGCTCACTTTCTGCCAGTCAAGACCATTTACACCGTCCCCACATATGCCGCCTTATACAAGAACAACATAGTAAAGCTTCATGGCATACCCAAGACCATTATCTCTGATCGTGGTACTCAGTTTGTCGCAAAGTTCTGGAAAGCGTTCCATACCTCGCTTGGAACCAAGCTCTTACATAGCACAGCTTATCATCCTCAAACAGATGGACAAACTGAGCGAGTCAACCAAGTGTTAGAGGATATGTTGAGAGCATGTGTGCTCACCTTCGCGGATACTTGGGATGACTGTTTGCCCTTGGCAGAGTTCTCATATAATAACAGTTATCAAGAAAGTATCAAAATGGCACCCTTTGAAGCACTGTACGGTCGTCGTTGTCGTACGCCTCTCAGTTGGTCTGAGCCCGGAGAAAGAGAATTCTTTGGAGTTGACCTGGTCAAAGATATGGAAGAGAAAGTCAAGCAGATACAAGAGAATATGAAGATTGCCCAATCTCGACAGAAGAGCTACGCTGACAAGAGACGTCGACCTCTGAAGTTTCAAGTTGGAGATTATGTATATCTCAAGGTCTCACCCACCAAAGGAGTCACTCGTTTTGGAGTCAAAGGAAAGTTAGCACCCCGCTACATTGGTCCGTTTGAGATTTTGGAATGTTGTGGCAAGGTAGCTTACAAGCTAAAGTTGCCCGATCATCTCTCCGCAGTCCACAATGTTTTCCATGTCTCCCAACTCAAGAAGTGTCTCCGAGTACCAGAACATGTCGTGGAAGTTGAAGGTGTCGAGCTAGAGCCTGATCTATCCTACTCAGAATATCCAGTTCGAGTGTTAGATCACAAGGATCGAGTTACTCGAAGAACTACCACAAGGTGGTACAAAATCCAGTGGAACCAGCACTCTGAAGAAGAAGCTACGTGGGAATCTGAAGACTTCTTGGCAAAGAACTACCCCGACTTTCTCGAATCCCTGTCAATGTAAAGTTTTGTCTTTATCCCTTCTTTGTCCTTTCTTAAGACGCAGAATCTCGGGGCGAGATTTCTTTAAGGGGGGAAGGCTGTAACACCTCTGGTGTTTAAGTATGTAATTAACTTGACATATCATCATTAGCATCATTAATCATCTTGATCATGATTTCATGTGTATGCATTTGCTTAGTGTATCATTTTATGTGAAGTACCTCTATTGCAAAAACCCTAATTAGCCCACTTCTTTCTATAAGGGCAAAATGGTAATTTCATCTCTGTGTTTAGCTTTGTGTAATTCTTGATCCTTTGGTGTCTTGAAGTTCTGTTGTGTTGACCAAAGTTCAAAAATCAGAATTTGATTTGAAATCCCTTTTGCAAAACCCTAAATTTCCAAACCCTGGATTTTATCCCTCTTTTTGTAAGTCAAAAATTATTCAAAATTTGAGGTTGGTCCAAAAAGCAAAGTTGTAGATCTGTCAAAGAGAAACAACTTTGGTATTCACAAGTTTTCAAGTTTCTGTGCAAAATAGTGAGTTATTTCAAATTCATTCAAATCCCAACTTTTGTTCCCTTTTCAGTTTTCAAAATAAGTTCAAAAACTAATGAGTTTCAGGAAAAGTGTATAATAGCAAAGTTGTAGGTTTTGACAAATGGAACAACTTTCATATATAAAGATTTTCAAGTTTCAGTTCAAAATCAAAAGTAATTTGGAATTGATTCAAATTTCAAAAGTGTCCCCTTTTCTGTTTTCAAATATTGTTCAAAAACTATTTGGAATTTGAAAATGTTCATATTGACAAAGTTGTAGATCTCTTTTTTCTGAACAACTTTGGTGTTTTGAGTTTTTGTTGCCCAGTTCAAATTTTGGGAGAAATTTGCAAATTTCAGAAACTAGCCAAAAGTCAAACCCTACCACTAGCTCTGTTCCTCTTCTTCCTAGGGTCAGGGGGGGGCCCGGCCATGGCGCCCCGCCGGCGTCGCGCGTGCCGCACGCCTGGCTGCTCCCCACGCGCCACCAACCTGTCACCGCTGTCCCCTTGTTCCCTCCGCGCCCGCACGCGAGCGCTGACCCGCGCTCCCGTCCCCTACAGAGCTCTGCGCGTCGCCGCCGCGTGGCCATCGCCGGCTAGCTCACGCCCGAGCCCCGGCTGCACGCCATCACCCCCGCCAGAGCGTAATCGAGTGCGCACGCGTCCGCCGAGCTTATCCACCCCGCCTCGAGCTCTCTACCGGCCCCTGGCCGCGGCTATATAAGCCCGCCGGAGCTCCGACCTCCGCACTCGACCCCGCCGCCGTGGCCAGAGCACTCCAAAGCTCCCGCCGCTCAACCACCTAGCCCGAAAGCTTCGCCTTGAGTCCGTGAAGCTTCCCCACCTTCCAATTTCACCTCCCACGTCTCCAGTCGCCCGGCGTAAGGCCGTCGTTCCCATCTCCGGCGGACCACGACGAGCACGGGTCCGTGAAATACTCCCCCTCCGGCCACTGATACCTTCCACTGACCCCGGAGTCGGCTTCCTTGGCTCCGCGCGACCCTAACCAGGCCCTTGCGGCCCCGTGTGTTGCGCAGGGTCGCCGGACCGCCGGAGAGCCGCTGCGGTCATCTTCTTCCCGAGCCCCAGCCTCGAGCACGTATCGAGCACACGTGTCCGTCTTGCCGAGCCCGAGCCTCGAGCACATGTGTCCGTCTTGCCGAGCCCGAGCCTCGAGCACACGTGTCCGTCTTGCCGAGCCCGAGCCTCGAGCACACGTGTCCGTCTCGCCGAGCCCAGGCCTCGGACGGACGCTCACCTTTCCGTCTCGCCCGAGCCCAGGCCTCGGACGGACGTTTGATCTCCGCTTCGCCCGAGCCTTGCGAGGAAGAGCACAGTGCTCTTTTTCCTTTTTGGGAAGTTGTGAATAGTATGGCTTTTTCATCTTTTTGTATGATTTTCTGTATTGCTCTAAAAATTCTGAAAATTTTACAGTACAGTCTTTATGCTGTGTAGTATTTTATAAAAATATGAAACTTAAGTTTTGTGCAAAAATTTGAAAATGAAAAATCTCCCTTTTAATTAATAAATGATGGTTTTGGATTTTTTAGAGAATGATTTATAACTCCAAAATTTATGAGATCACTTTTTGTGAGCTAGTTATGCCATGACAAGTCTCTGGTGAAATTTTGAAGGCATTTGGAACAAGTTGATTTTTGAGCTTAATTTTAATTCTTGAATAGTGACTTTTATTAATTTATCTCTAGATTTAATTGAGCACCTTAATGACCTCCAAAAATTATGAAATTTGTTTTGCCATATACTTGTACCATAATGAACTTATGAGATTAATTTGGTAAATTTTGGAGCACCTTCATAAAATGACCTTTTTGAAATAATTAAGAAAAATAGAAAAGGTGATTAGGGTTAGCGTTGAATGCCCTGTGATGTGACTTTTGGATTGCTTGATGTTCATAGACCCCTACCCTTGGTCTATGATGTTTGTGATGCTATGTTTAGATGATGCTTAGGATAATTTATGATAAGGTCTAGTTTGATCAATATTGCTTAAGGAAGAAATGGTTACCTTTTATGCTCAACCTAGATTTCGTTTATGCCTTGCCTAAGAGTAATCTAGAATCAGTGGTATTGTTTTGCACCGTAAGTCCATATCATCATTCTCATGAGCATTCATCATTGCATCCGTATAGTTGACGAAGAAGGACCTGAAGTCGAGGTAGCCACCGAAGGATCTGTCCCCGAGGCGACCCCGAGTTCCGACACCTACTCCAACCCCGAGTCCGTTCTTTTTGCCATCCAAGGCAAGCCCCGGTGCATTTAAACCCTTCCTTGCTTTTATAAAGTTTTTCTTAAAAGTTTTATTTAAACTATTGCATTAGGTTGATAGGAGTTGAGTGAAATCCTATCTGATGCATTATCGACCTTGACCAATGATACACCCGATACCTGCTTTTCCAAAACTATTTGCAAAATGCTTAGCAATGCTATATGATAGTTTTGCAATAAAAATGCCAATTTCAAAAGTGTGATCACTTTAAGAATATTTATGGGAATTTCTGGTTTACTCCCACTATTGGCTAAGTATCTGATCCGTATTTAGTCAATGGGAAGGAGAGGTTGTCCTTGCGTACGGTGCCGTCATGTCGTAGTCCGGGACTCGACAGTTGACACCGACCGGGACGGGTTGAAAAACTGACAGGACTGTTGCGCTTGGGTGAGATATAACCAAGGCACAGTTGCTGGCTGGAAAATTAGGGACCATCCGTATGGGGGCCTGCTGGGCAGGACTTGCAACTATTCACATACTACGGAAAGCTCTGGCTCCGAGAAATCCATTATTGGACCGACAACCGCGCACTGGGAGTGGAGAGATGGCGGAAGTAGCATGTACCCACGTGGGTTAGAGTCCCGGATTGGAGTGGTGTACTGTACTTCCGGGTGGCGTAGGACCGGGCCCAATAATGGAGGAATCGTGGAAGACGAGTTGGCATATGCAAGCTTGGGTGCTACATATGCAGTGTGGATAGGGATCCTCAGCTGAGTATTATTTATCCGGATTAACGTTGCTCCTCGGTTATGGAGACTTGTTCCATTGACTCTCAACGGAGAGTGGTTCTCAACTAGGAATGTTTTGAAATATAAAATGAATCATGAATGATGAAGAATTGAGGAATACTGAATCTTTCAAAATAAAATAAGATTTACGAAATGCTTTTCTGCAAAATACTTGATCTTGCTTAAGCCTTACCTTGACTACCCTAAGCCTTCATTCCTGAGTCTTCTCCCTTTTTCTTTAGTCGGGTAAGTCTTGTTGAGTACCTTTGTACTCAGGGTTTTATTACCCATGTTGCAGGTATGGCAGATTCCTCCGTATGCCTTGGACCCTGCTGTGTGACTGTTGTTCAGGAGGAGGCCGATGAGGCCGATGAGTGATTATTCACCCTCGGGCTGGGGAATGTATCTTTAAGTTGTTGTCATATGCTACTCTGCCAACTCTATCTATTTGAACTATGGTCTGTAATAACTTCACTTTAAGTTTATGTTGAACCCTGGTTTGCAAAACTATTGTTATCTAAGTCTTCCGCTATTTACTCCGATGTTATTTGTCAAAATGTTAAAGAGATTGCAACTGAATTGTGAGATGATCCTGCGGACATCGGGCACTGATGTAGCCCAGTAGCGGAACCGGTCTTAATCTCTTGGCTGTACGGATCGACTGTCAGTGGTTGACGGTGGTCAGTGGGCCATGGGATTAGGGCCGTTACGTTACAGAAACCTGCTCCGTCAGACTCCCGAACCATAAACCACACAAGAAAACCAAGCTTCCACCCACCAAATCCAACATACCACTATACCCCCATAAACTACGGCCTACCTTCGCAACAACCCTCCTACACTCACCACCCAATCTACAACCAAAACCATTATCAGCCAACAACCACCCCACAACGCCAAAACCCACCTTACACAGTCACATACCCAGCTACCCCCCAAAACCAAATTCCAACAAACCACCAAGCCACCAGCGCTCTGCCACCACCACCGCCAATCCCCGCGTTACCAGCACCACAACCTGTGAAAGCCGAAGCCTCGAGCCAAACGACCATCAACAATCCAACATCGACCTTCGGTGTGATTCTAGCTATCACCGGAGGTTCAAATGAAGACCATGGTAACAAATGGCAGAGGAAGGAACATGCCAGACGCGTTCACCACGTGGCCGTCGAAGGACCACATAAATTCGGTCGTTGGTCTCACATCCCCATAACCTTCGATTCCAGTGACATGAAGCTAAGAGATTACCCTCACACAGATGCCATGGTGATCGAAACCAACCTCGCTGGGTGGACTGTCACCAAAATCCTGGTCGATACAGGAAGCTCCGCTGACATCTTGTTCGCTTCAACCTTCGACAGCATGAAGCTTGACCGAAATCTTCTGCAACCGGCCGACAACCCCCTATACGGTTTCGGTGGTCAACAAGTGAGAGCCGTCGGGAAAATTTCTCTACCCGTGACCTTCGGCGACCAAATCAACTGCAGGACGGAACATAAAACATTTGATGTCGTCGACATGTTCTACCCATACAATGCCATTTTTGGCCGAGGGGTCACAAACGCGTTCAATGCGGTCATCCATCCCGCCTATCTATACATGAAACTTCCCGCTCCGAAGGGTGTGGTCGCGGTATTTGGGGACCAGGACATTGCAAGGACAGCTAAAGGGAACGTAGCCCCGGGGCAACGTAATGTACACAATTTGTCCAAACCTCAAACCCCCGGTATCAGCGACGAGGGCGAGGTCCGCAATGACAGAGTGAAGGCGGCGCCAAAGGACGAAACCAAACAAGTCCAACTCTTCGAGGGTAATGCCGAAAGAAAGGTGCTTATTTCAGCCAATCTAGGCCCTCAATCAGAAGGCAGCCTCGTCACCTTCCTCAGAGAAAATTTCGACACCTTCGCTTGGTCCGCAGAAGACCTAAAAGGAGTCAACAGATCAATGATCGAGCATAGCCTGAACATCAAAACAGGCTATCGCCCAATCAAACAAAAGCTTCGCAAGATGTCAGAAGAAAGAAACGAGGCAGCGAAGGCTGAGGTAAAAAGGCTTCTGGACGCAGGCGTCATTCGCCCAGTCAAATACCCAACTTGGCTCTCAAATGTGGTCCTAGTCCAAAAGAAGAACAAAAAATGGCGAATGTGCGTCGATTTCACTTGCTTGAACAAAGCCTGTCCGAAAGATGATTTCCCCCTCCCAAACATAAGCACCCTGGTCGACAGAGCGGCAGGTTGCCAAATGCTATCCCTCCTTGATTGCTTCTCAGGCTATCACCAAATCTGGATGAATGAAGAAGACGAAGAAAAAACAAGCTTTATCACACCCTCGAGCACCTTTTGCTTCCGAAGGATGGCAGAAGGTTTGAAAAATGCAGGCTCAACCTTCGCTCGCATGACCTCCGAAGTTTTCAAGGATGAGCATGTTGTCTCCGCCTATGTCGACGACCTAGTCGTTCAAAGTGAACTAAAAGAGAACCACATACCAGACTTATCGAGGGTATTCAGCAACCTCCGGTCCGCCGGACTGAAACTAAACCCAGAAAAATGTGTTTTCGGGGTAAGCGAAGGTAAATTGCTAGGTTGCATCGTCTCAGCCAGAGGAATCGAAGCCAACCCTGAGAAGATTGATGCCATCATGAACATGGAACCTCCGACGACCAAGAAAGCAGCTCAGCGTCTGACCGGTCGTTTGGCAGCACTTAGCAGATTCATCTCAAGATCCGCAGAGCGAGGGTTACCATTTTTCGAAACACTCAGAAGCAACGCTCCATTCAACTGGGGTCCCCAGCAGCAAAAGGCCTTCGAGGAGTTGAAAAAGTATCTGACCAGCTTGACTGCCATAACCAGCCCAAGCAAGGGAGACTTATTGTTACTCTACGTCGCAGCTTCGCCACACGCTGCAAGCGCAGTCCTCATCAAGGAGCTCCGCGAAAACAACAAAACCAGACAAGCCCCAATCTACTATGTTTCAGAAACCCTCGAAGGCCCAAAGAGAAATTATTCGGAGCTTGAGAAAATAGCATACGCCGTCGTCATGGCATCAAGAAAGCTAAAGCACTATTTCCAGGCGCACGAGATACATGTACCTTCGACGTACCCTCTCGAGAACATTTTCAAAAACAGCGAAGCCTTTGGAAGAATAGCAAAATGGGCAGTCGAGCTTAATAGTTATGCTGTAACCTTCGTTGGTAGAACAGCGATCAAATCGCAGGTGCTGGCTTTTTTCATAGCAGAATGGACACCCGACCCTCGCCCCGGTGAGCTGCAGCAGGACCAGTTTTGGATCGTTTACGTCGACGGGGCCTGGGGCGCAACTGGAGCCGGTGCCTCGGCCATTCTAGTCTCGCCTTCCGGGTCGAAGCTGAGATACGCACGAAGGCTGGACTTCAAGTGCACAAACAACTCCGCTGAATATGAGGCTGTGATTCTGGCACTTTCAAGGTTGCGATCGTTATCAGTCCGAAGGGCACTCATCAACACAGACTCTCAAGTCATTGCGGGGCACATTGAAAAGAACTACAAAGCAAAAGATCCAGAGCTTCAAAAGTATTTTCAATATGTACGAAGGTTAGAATCTTTCTTCCTCGGCATAACAGTAAAAGCAATATCGAGGACTGAAAACAGCAAAGCAGATTGCTCAGCCAAAGCAGCAGCGCAGCAGCTACAGCTCCCTCCGGACGTGTTCTACGAGGTTTCCACTCGGTCAGCCTTCGAAGCTTCCGAAATCAGCATCAAGCTGATCAACACAATTCAATGCGAGGATTGGAGAGCACCTATCATGGCCTACATCAAAGGACTCCATGAACCCAGCTCCAAAGAAGAAGAGAACAGACTAAAGCAAAGAGTGCGAGGGTACAAGATTGTGGATAACACCTTGTTCAAAGCTTCGGTAACCTCACCTTGGCTCAAGTGCGTGTCACAGTCCGAAGGTAACGACATTCTCAAACTCATCCACGAAGGTATATGTGGTTCACACAATGGCCCGAGGGCACTAGTAGGAAAGGCTTTCCGGCAAGGTTTCTACTGGCCAACTGCGCTGAGAGACGCTGAAACCATCGTCAAGAAGTGCGAAGGTTGTCAACTGACAGCAAAAAACCAAAACACCCCAGGGGCTCCCACAACCCTCATATGCCCAACCTGGCCTCTACAAAGGTGGGCAATGGATCTCGTGGGCCCACTACCGACGGCTCCGGGGAACCTTCGCTATGCGGTGGTAGCCGTGGAATACTTCACCAAATGGACCGAAACAAGACCGCTGTCCTCCATAACCTCCCTCGCAGTAAAAAGGTTTTTCTGGCAGCAGATAGTTTGTCGCTTCGGAGTCCCCCAACATCTAACCGTCGACAACGGCACCCAGTTTGACAGCGAGGTTTTCAAAGAGTTCTGTGCACAAATCGGAACAATTCTATGCTTCGCCTCAGTCCGACACCCGCAGTCCAACGGTCTAGTCGAAAGAGCCAACGCAACAATCTTCCAATCCATATCCAAAAAATTGCAAGGCAGACCCAAAGGCAAATGGGCAGACGAGCTAACTGCAGTCACCTGGTCTCACAATACCTCCGAATGCAGAGCAACCAAATTCACACCCTTCAAACTTTTGTTCGGCGAAGAAGCCGTGCTACCAGAGGAGCTAAAATACGTTTCACCAAGAACAACCCTCGCAAGTGATGAGCCAGCCAAGCTAACTGACAAAGACTTGCTAGAAGAAACAAGATGCAGCGCAGTTCACAACCTTCGCAAGTATCAGGAAGAGACCAAAAAATGGAGAGATAAAAAGGTCAGAATCAAAAACCTGCAGAAGGGTGACCTCGTCCTCATCCGTAAACAAAACGCCAGCATGGCCGGAAAGTTCCAGCCAAAGTGGATAGGCCCGTTCCTGATCGCAGAATGCAATCGCCCAGGCTCTTTCCACCTCTCCGACAGCGAAGGTAGTATCCTACCACACACCTGGAACATCGACGACCTTCGCAAATTCTACCCATAGCGGAGCCTTAGCGAGCCCTCGCGTTATGTAATCTTTGTCACTTTCTATGTTATCTACTCTCATGTACTTAACAAAAACAGGAGCTGCACTCTTTTTCCTTACGAAGGGGCGTAAGGTTTTTTAATGAGGCAGTATCCAAAGCATTAATACAGGCTAGAACCCCCCAAAAAAAAGCAAAATCTCCATCCTTCTACTCCCAAGCATCGAAAAAGCGGATCTCTTTCAAAGAGCGCTACATTCGATGAAAACCTGCTAAGATTGCTTCGAAAAACATTCCTTTTCTTTTCAAAGCAAACTTCACCTCCGCCTAAGATAAGGGGAGGAAAGTCGAGCACCCTGGCACAAACGACAGGGGCTCGCAAAAAGCAAACTCACCTCCGCCTAAGATAAGGGGAGGAAAGTCGAGAACCCTGGCACAAACGACAGGGGCTCGCAAAAAGCAAACTCACCTCCGCCTAAGATAAGGGGAGGAAAGTCGAGAACCCTGGCACAAACGACAGGGGCTCGCAAAAAGCAAACTCACCTCCGCCTAAGATAAGGGGAGGAAAGTCGAGCACCCTGGCACAAACGACAGGGGCTCGCAAAAAGCAAACTCACCTCCGCCTAAAATAAGGGGAGGAAAGTCGAGCACCCCGGCACAAACGACAGGGGCTCGCAAAAGAAGCAAACTTCACCTCCGCCAGAAATAAGGGAAGGCGCGAAGTCCAAAAAGTCGAGCATTCTCGCACAAGCAAGCCAGGCCTCGGCGCGGGCCCACATTCTCCGTCTCGCCCGAGCCATCCAAGCCAGGCCTCGGGCGGGCCCACATTCTCCGTCTCGCCCGAGCCATCCAAGCCAGGCCTCGGGCGGGCCCACATTCTCCGCCTCGCCCGAGCCCTCCACGCCAGGCCTCGGGCGGGCCCACATTCTCCGTCCCGCTCGAGCCCTCCACGCCAGGCCTCGGGCGGGCCCACGTCCTCCGTCTCGCCCGAGCCCTCCACGCCAGGCCTCGGGCGGGCCCACTTTCTCCGTCTCGCCCGAGCCCTCCACGCCAGGCCTCGGGCGGGCCCACATTCTCCGTCTCGCCCGAGCCCTCCACGCCAGGCCTCGGGCGGGCCCACATTCTCCGTCTCGCCTGAGCCCTCCACGCTAGGCCTCGGGCGGGCCCACACTCTCCGTCTCGCCCGAGCCCTCCAAGCCAGGCCTCGGGCGGGCCCACTTTCTCCGTCTCGCCAAAGCCCTCTAAGCCAGGCCTCAGACGGGTGCATTCTCTCCCGCCTCGCCCGACCAATGTGGCACCCTCGTCCAGCAGAGTCTCGGCATAGCAACCGTCACACCGTCTTGCAAACCGCAAAATCCAAACCATCGACCTTCGTAACACCCTCAAAATAGTGACTATAGACAAACGGGTCACTGTCCTCTCCAAATCAACATGTTAAAAAGCAGTGCGCGAGCCTCGCTAAAAGAAAAAGGGGGCGTCGCTGTTTTTTCAAAACAAGCTCACACGAGCAAGTGCGCGAGCCTCGCTAAAAGAAAAAGGGGGCGTCGCTGTTTTTTCAAAACAAGCTTACACGAGCAAGTGCGCGAGCCTCGCTAAAAGAAAAAGGGGGCGTCGCTGTTTTTTCAAAACAAGCTTACACGAGCAAGTGCGCGAGCCTCGCTAAAAGAAAAAGGGGGCGTCGCTGTTTTTTCAAAACAAGCTTACACGAGCAAGTGCGCGAGCCTCGCTAAAAGAAAAAGGGGGCGTCGCTGTTTTTTCAAAACAAGCTTACACGAGCAAGTGCGCGAGCCTCGCTAAAAGAAAAAGGGGGCGTCGCTGTTTTTTCAAAACAAGCTCACACGAGCAAGTGCGCGAGCCTCGCTAAAAGAAAAAGGGGGCGTCGCTGTTTTTTCAAAACAAGCTTACACGAGCAAGTGCGCGAGCCTCGCTAAAAAAAAAGGGGGCGTCGCTGTTTTTTCAAAACAAGCTTACACGAGCAAGTGCGCGAGCCTCGCTAAAAGAAAAAGGGGGCGTCGCTGTTTTTTCAAAACAAGCTTACACGAGCAAGTGCGCGAGCCTCGCTAAAAAAAAAGGAGGCGTCGCTGTTTTTTCCAAACGAGCAAGTGCACGAGCAAGCGCGCGAGCCTCGCCAAAAATAAAGCAGGGCGTCGCTGTTAAAACAACATAAGAAACGTCAAAATAGCACAGCAAACACGGCACACAACCCATACGCTTTTCTCATACCGTTACAAAATAACGTTACAACAACGAACATATCCCAAAATAAAAAATCTTTACAAGGAACCACCGCTCCCCTCAATCAACACCAAATCATCCAAACCTTCGGCCTCCACCTCAAACCCCCCCTCCACTGGAACCAGGGGTTCCCACAAAAAAGGAGCTGCAGGGACAATTGGCAGCTCCCCGGATAAAACCCTCGCCCTATACATGTACCTATGCCTCGTCTCGTTAACTTCCGAAGGTTCTTCCTTCGGGATCACAAGCGCCCCATCCGAACCAAATTCAAGCTCCCTTTGCCCGAACAAATATTCCAAAGCTGCGTTCTCGTCAATATCATCATCACCGCCAGCTTGCGAGGTCGAAGAAGACCCAAACAAATAACGATCGGCTTGGCGGTCTGTATAGTCTGTTTCGCGCCAAAATCGACTTGACCTACTATTTTTTAAATCATATCTCCGCACCTTCGACCACCAAAAACGTTCAAAGGAAAGCGAAGGATATTTAAATCTAGCGCGAGCCCATGATTCACCAGTTATAAAAACATCTTGGTAGTTCAACATCAGCGGGGTCACGTCGAATACGTCTAGCACGGTTCCGTCAGGAACCTGCATGTTGCACAAAAATACGAGATGTCTCAGCCTCGTCAAGTCTTTACAAACAACCATAGTATCTACAAAAAGGCCTCCCTCGCCCCAACAAACCCAGGCATCACACCTGCCCAGCTTCCCCTCGGTTGATGTCCAAACCCTCGCCAGCGGCGACAGCCGAGGTCCCAGCTGACGCCTCCTCCGCCGCGGATCCCTCCGCAGCAGCCTCGACATTTGTCGTAGTCTCCTCTTCCATCGCCGTCGCCCGCGCAGCATCTCCTTCAACGATCGGCCCGCCCCCGGTCAACGCCTCGATCTCGGCGAGCGTAACCCCTGCATAGCTTGGCTCGGGGGCGGCTTCGGAGTCACCCCTCGCTGCAACTTCCGCAGGCGGCGAGGGCATCGCATCTCGTCGAGCCTATAAGCAAAACAAAAGACAAACCTCGCCAAAATCAACAAACAACCCCTCTAGAACAAAGCAACAAAAATCAAAAAACTTAAAAAAAAAATGCAAACCTGGCGCGTAGCCTCGGCAGCTTCTTCGAAGGCGAGGGCTCGGCCACCTCCGGAGATCCAAAACTTGCGAAGCAAACGCATCGCACAGTTCCGAACTTCTGCGTCATCAACCTTCATCTGACGAACCTCTTCAACCGACGGAAAGACATGGCTCGGCCTTTTGACCTTGCGAAGATGATCACAATCCGCCAGTCGAAGTGTGCTCGCCATTGCCAAGGCCCCGGCGTAGCCACCAAAATCGGCTGCATTGGAAACTAGCGAGCTAAACACATCAAGCTCGTTTCCCAGCGAGCCCTCGAAGGCCTCTGCATCAGCTGCAGGCAATGGCTCTCCGGCTGAGCCCCCAGCCTCGGTCAGACAACAATCAAGTTTACGTTTGACGTTCTCCATGCTCGTTCGCCAAGATTTTTTCAGATCACCTAGCCGACCCTCGGCCTCAGCCAAAGCCTTGTCTTTCTCCTTTCCCGCGGCAATCAGATCAGCATTACGCTTCGCCAGCTCAACCGCCTCCTCTCGAGCCTTCGCAGCCTTCTCCGAAGCAATCTTCGCTTCATTTTCTTTGTTCTCTAGGCTCCGCGCCAGTTTGCTATTCTCCTTCTCAAGTTCAGTAATATGGTTCCTCATAAACTCCATGTCGGAGCTAACCTTCCGCCTCGCTGAGCGGTTCAAGAGCATCAGCTCCGCCAACTTGACGTCAACGTCATCAAAGGTGTCGCCAACCGCTTGATCTGCAAGAAGAACCTCCGCCTCCAGCACACAAATGCGGCCAAAGATCCGGCCCAGAAAACGCCTTTCCTCCGGGCTACACTGCAAGTGGCAATCCCGAAGGTCCGGACTGGTGAACAGTGCAGTTGCCGGATCAGAAATCCCAAGCTTCTTAGCGTATTCCGGAAGGCTTGACCGGCTAGCCTCGCCAAACGGTCTTTTTCCCCGGGATCGCGCAGAGTCAAGTTCCCCATCAAACTCAGACCCCTCCACCCAAAGGTGCGAGCCCGCAAAGCTGGGAACCGCACCTCGTCGAGGGCTACCTGGCTCAATATCTTGTACAATTTCAATTGCGCCCTGGGCAACCATCGCACCAACACTAGGCGAGGCTCCGCCTCCAATAGACACCTCCTCATCCGTGTCATGCCCTTCAATAGAACCCTCGCTGCCTTCATCAGACGAACCCTCGTCCGTCTCCCCCTCCTTTGCGTCCTTCTCCTCCACCTCATCATCATCAGATTCATCCTCATCGCCCGAAGTCTGGACCAAAGCGCCGATCCCTCCAACGCGAGGCACGCGTCCCCCGACTGAACCGGCACCCCGGCCGCTCCGAGCCACGGTCAAGGAAGAAGTGCCCGCAGCAACAGAGCCAGCAGCGACCTTCATCGCAAGCACCTTCGCTCGGCCACCAGCTCCGCCACGGCCTCGACCACGGCCTCTCTTCGGCCGAGAGACGATCTCCGTTCCTCCCGAAGCCTTACGCTTCCTCTTCTTCGGCGCATCGTCGCTCGAAGGAGCGGGCCAGTCGGCGTACCGAATACAAAGAATGTCAAACATTCTGTTCACTCGACCTTCGCCGCCCACCAAGCTATGGATAGCCTTCACTTCCAGTGGGGAAAGCTTCCCCACGAGCTCGTCCGTCCACTGCTGAACTCGTTTGAAAACAGCTTCGTTCCCGTCCTCGCGCCTCGGAAATTTCTTAAGAGTTTTTTCCCAAACCTTCTCCAGATCCAAACTAGGTTTCTTCAAGCCCCTACCTTCGTACCTTGGGTCATTCTCCACAACGAACCAAGTCCGCCTCCGGCCAAGAGGCCAAATCTTGGCACAGCAATATTCCTCCACTAAATCACGCGCACACTGAGAACGCGCAACGACCCTCAGGCAATCAACAGCAGCATGGGCCTCGATGCTCATCTTAGCTTCGGCGCCCACATCTCCAAGCACCGGAAGCTCGCCGCAAAGCTCGGAGCTGTCACTGAGTTTGTAATAGAACCAGAACTCCTGCCACCCGCTGCTCCACTTGTTCTTCTGCGCTTGCACCGGCAGCTCCGCGCCGGCGCGATGGCAAAAAGTGTACACCACGAATTGTCCAAGGCTGGTCTTGCCCTCGCTGTCCGTAATCTTGCGATGCTGCATGTGAACGCGATGAGTGCGAACAAAACCCTCGACATGAGGGACAACCCCCTGAGACCTGCAGGCCCAGACGTAGACCGACATCTTTGTGAAGCAAGAAGGCGTAAGCTGATGAAACCGCAGGCTGAACCTCCGCAGGACCGAAGTCACGAAGGAGTCAGCTGGGAAGCGAAGGCCAGCCGAAAAGAACTCTTCAAACACCACAACTTCATCTGCGTCCGGCTTCGGCACGGTCTCCCCACTGCTGGCCCTCGCCTTGCCTTCCTCAACCCAGCCCCACCGCACATAAGATGCAATCTCACTTGCGCAAACCCGGCTAAGACCAAACTCGAAGGTAATCCCCTCATCCGCGGCTGTGGGAGAAACAACACGAGCAGTTTGCTTCAACCTAGCCATCTCTTCAGCTGCTAACGCTACCGAACAACGAACGCCTGTCTCAACCCTCGCAGACAAGCTAAAACAAACCTTCGCTACAAGCAAATTGCAACAGCAGGATGGCTATAGCAGCAGAGGGCACAATCAAAACTCCCCACCCACTCGTTCTATTTATAGTCCGGGAGACGAGCCCCTCACCCGACGAAGTCGGCACGACAACCAAAAAACACAGCGCAAAAAACGAAACAGGCCTCAATAGTATAAAACAACACCACAACAGCCCAGCCCAAAGCAGACGCGGGCGTCGCTGCCGAGGGCCCCTTTTTTGTCCCCATAAAAAGGCGCTGCTTGGGCCTAAACACGGTCTTTTAGATCCAAGGCAACGAGGGGCTACTGTTGGGGGAAAGGACCCTCGGCAGAAGCGCCGCTCGAACTGGTGCTCGAAATTAGCCCTCGCGCAACGCCTAATGTCCTTGCGAGGTCCCTCTCCCATTGGAGACCGTTACCCTGACCCCCGGACGCGGGGTCAACCCTCGTCGCTTTGTTGTACTTCCGTGCAGGTCTAAGGCGACGGTCGCACTGCAGGAGACCTTCGCTGACTCACGACGCCACCTTCGCTTGGAGCGAAGATCGAGGCAAGCGGCAAGTATGCGCTGCCCCAGAAGCAAGCGAAGCCGAAGATCCGGCGAGCGCGGCCGAAGGTCAGGATCGCCGCACATCTCCCCCGGAGGCGAGTGAAGCCGGAGGCCCGGCAGATGGCGGAGGGGCGCGGGCCCGAGGGCGAGCGCGGCCGAAGGTCAAGACCGCCGCACCTCTCCCCGAAGGTGAACAAGGGCCGGGTGGCGGCGCGCTGGAGTGTGGCCGATTAGGGTTTCCGCTTCAGCTGTGTATGTACGCCTTTGCCCTTCCTCCCTGCGCGGAGGCGAGAAATCTTTCCTGTACCCTTTTGTAATTTGGCCCGTGCCCCTTGGCATTCCCTATAAATACCAAGGGGATGAACAGTGTAAGACACGACCTTTTGGGAATTTGAGCACTTTCCACTTCCGTTTTACCTTCGCTACTGCATCCGACACTTGGCCGCCTTCGCTCTTTCCCCTGCACAAGTGCGGAGGTGGGGCAAGTGCGTTCCAACAACTTGATTCAATCACATGATGATCAACATGAAATCAATTGAATCAAGTCTCCAATGCCATGGTACCTACACACATTCATCCACTTTTTGATGGTACCCAAACTAGTTTGGGTCCTCTCAAGTTAGGGGCAACATACTTAGGCAATGCCTTAGTATGAATAGCGGGATGAGTTGCAATAGTAGCCTTAGAGGTACCATTTTCATCCTTCCTAAGCATAGAATCATTAGCAATTGAAATAAGCTTAGGAGTGTTACCTAGGTGACATGAATTAGCCATGTGTCCCCTTTCCTGGCATGAGTAGCAACTTCTCTTGGATTGAGCCTTCTCTTCCTTGCAAATGTGTTGCTTCTCATTGCCTTGCCTCTCATGAGTTGCTTGAGCCTTCTTCTCAAGCTTGTTAGGACACTTCGAGGCAAAGTGTCCCATATCATCACATTTGTAGCACTTTGAGGTCTTGTGTTGATCTTGATCTTCTACCTCCCCTTCTTGTCTTCTTCCCCATATCACCATCTTCATGGATGATCTTTCTTTGCACTTGGGGCTTCTTCTTGTTGGGGCAAGCTTTTGCAAGATGTCCCATCTCATGGCACCGATAGCACATGAAATGAGATAGCTTCTTTTCTTCTTGCTTCTTCATTTCTCTTTCATATCTTCTCTTGCCCCATCTCTTCCCTTTGACATTGCTCTTGTTGAAGCCAATGCCACTCTTGTCACCATAGCTTCTTTGATTATTCATCATGTGCTCATGGGTGACCTTTGATCTACACCACCTCTCTATCTTGTTGCTCAAGTTCTTCACTTCACTTTTGAGCTCATTGTTCTCCTTCAAAATATTAGTCTCACAAGACAAGGAAGTAGATCAAATATCTATATGTGAAGAACATGGCCTAGATAATAAATCATTACAAGAGGTGGATACATGTTTCTTCTCTATATCACATGGGTTAGCACAAATATGTGATTGATCATTTGACCCAAATGAGGAGCTCTCACTAGTTTTAGTTTCTTCATTAGAAAGCTTCTTAGTGAGAAAAGCATGGTCTTTTACCAAGTTATCATGAGCAACACTAAATTCCTCATGAGTCAATTTAAGCTCATCATGTGAACAAATAGTAACATAAAGTAGATGCTTTTGTTGTTCACATGCATTCTTTAGAAATGAGTTTTCTTTTGTCAATTTTGCATTTTTAGACATCTCATTTTCTAAAGCGATGGTCATTCTAGCATATTTACTCAAGAGCTCCTCATATGCATTAAGATCAATCACATTAGCTTTGCGAACCTTAGTGTCACCGTGTGACATGAAGCAATGTGATGTAGTGGTTGGAGAGCTCGAAGAAGTATCACTCTCATAGCTGGAGCATGAACCATCATCATCAAGTGTGCTTGGAATATCATCATCACTTGCATCACTTGAGCTTGAGGTGGAGCAATCTTCCACAATCACGGAGTTGTGGTCTTGCTCAACCACCTCGTGTGCCTCTTCCTTGGTCTCACTAACATCATCATCATTTGGAGCACTCCCATACTTGTCATTGAGGAACTTCCACATGTTATGGGAGGACTCCATATCCATGATTTCACTAAAGATATCATCATGCAAAGATCCAAAAATGATGTTAGTAGCTTGGCACTCGAGATCTAGGCATTTCTCTTGTGCTTGAGTTAGATTCTTTTCATCCAACACATGAGAAAGGCCTACATCTACGATCCACCACATTTGAGGGCAAATAAACTTGAAATTACACATCATCCATGTTTTCCATCGTGTAAAGTGAGTGCCATCAAAAATGTTTGGACAATCAATGCCTAGCCCGTAAGTCGCCATCCTCTCGGGTCGGTAAAGAACACAAATGAGAGACCTAGCTCCGATACCACTTGAAAGGTCGAGATGGCGGACTAGAGGGGGGTGAATAGTCCTTTTAAAATTAATCGCAACGGCTAACCGAAACAAATGCGGAATTAAAACTATCGGTCTAGCCAAGACTACACCCCTCTACCTATACTCTACGACACCTTACAAAAGATCCTAGACAATGCAAATAAGGTGTCGGGCTAGCTAGAGCTCACCTAATCAATCTAGCTTGCAAGGTCATACAAACCTAAGCAACTAGTACTTCAAGCATGGGGGAGCTCCTACACAATCTAGTAAGCAAAGCACAAAGCCTAAGCTCACTAGCAATGCTCAATAACAAGGCTACACAAGCCAAATTAGAGAGCTCAACTTAGTTACACAAACTAAGCAACTAAACACTAGCACAAGAATAAGTGTTGCAACACAAGCTAGTGTAAAGACAAGGTGGTCGGTACTACTGGGCTGCTAGGCCGGTACTACCGACACCGGTACTACCAGGCTTTTATGCCGGTACTACCGAGCACCTACGGGAAGCTACGAAATCAAAGTGGATGAGATGCAATCTCAGATCTAGCAATTACCCCACTTCCCTAGATCATGTAGATGACAACTGTAGCTTCCCCCAAGTCTTGGTTCCTTGCCAAAATGTGGATTGAGCCTTCCCAACCAAAGATAGAGTGATGGAGGGAGGAAGAACACGACGAACACAAGAACAAGCGTAATATGCAAGGAAACAAGAACAATAAGAGCAACAAAAGACGGGGACACAAGATTTTATCCCAAGGTTCACTTGGTTGCCACCAAGCTAGTCCCCGTTGAAGCAAGCCCAAGGTTGCCGCCGATCCTCTCGCTAGTGGTGACACTAAGCCAACCTCACCACGATGGAGTGCTCACCAAGAGCTCTAGCTTTCGATCTGTCCGGACCACTTGACGCTCTTCACGCCTCTTCTCTACTGGACTTGCTCGTCGCGTTCTCCCATGAGGCGAGCACAATGCCCCTCACAAAGCTTCTCCGGAGCCACGCACAATCTTTACGCGGGCTTCACGACGGAGACACGCACCAAGCCGTCTAGGAGGTGGCAACCTCCAAGAGTAATAAACACCACAGGCTTGCAACTCGAACACCTAGTGCCACTCAATGCTATCTCTCAAAGCAACGCACTAGGATCGCTCTCTCACACAATCGGATAAGCACTAAAGCATATCTGTGTTAGAGGGGTCGCTAGCACATCCACACAAGGCTATGGAGTGCTTAGCCAACTTGACCAACCAGCCCAATGCCGGTTACCATGACTATATATAGCCCCAAGGGCCAACTAGCCATTATGCCCCTTCACTGGGCATTCTGCGCTACGGTCGGTAGTACCGACACCCCTGGGTGGTAGTACCGACAATGTCAGATCTAGCCGTTACACACGGTGCGTTGACCAAATGAACAACCGACTCCTGGTCGGTACCACCGATGGTCGGTAGTACTGGCCCTATGGCGGTACTACCGATAGGTCAAACTGGAACTACACAGAGAGCTCCCAGACATCCTCCCGACCTTGGTACCACCGATGGTCGGTAGTACCGGCCCTATGGCGGTACTACCGACAGGCCAATCTGGGACTACACAGAGAGCTCCCAGATCTCCAGAACTCGGTTACATCAACGGTCGGTAGTACCGGCCATTATGGCGGTACTACCGACAGGACAAAACTGGCCACTTCCAGAGAGCCTCCAAACTCCTCACACCACGAAACCTCCAACGGTCGATCGACCCTATGGCGGTACTACCGGCAGGCCAAACTCAGCTCAACACAGAGAGCCTGCAAAACCCTTCAGGACCACGGTACCACCGACCCTCTGATCGGTACTACCACAACCGACCCTATGGCGGTACAACCGCCAGGCCATTTCAGACTCAACACAGAGAAGGTTGCACACAGCACCCTTGGGCGGTACTACCGACCCCCCTGGGCGGTACTACCGACCACACTCAGAGAACTTCCTTTTCTTCTCTTTGTTGATCCAAATCAACTCCAACAACTTCTCCTTTGTAAATGTGCCAACACCACCAAGTGTACATCACCATGTGCATGTGTGTTAGCATTTTCACAATCATTTTCAAAGGATTTTCTCTTTCACTCATAACGCCACTCGATCTTAGTAACATCGCAAAGTTAGATCGCTCAAGTGGCACTAGATGACCGATATGCAAACAAGTTTGCTCCTCTTAATAGTACGGCCATCTATCCTAAACCCGGTCTTAATCTTCTCTACACACCTATGACCGGTGAAATGAAATGCCCTATAAGTATACCTTTGCCTTGCGCATTCCATTCCATCTCCTCGACGTGTTGATGCAACACATGCACCAACCTCTTCATCAAGTGATATGATCCACTTCATATCATCACATGACCTCCATGGTCCATCGATCTTGACATCACTTGCTCTTCACCATCGCTTCGGTCCTTCGGCGCCAAGTCTTGCTTACGCCTCCCGACACTCAGTACCAACGGCTTCAAAGCCTCCAACTTGCCCTTCACCTTCGCAACCGGTCCATCAAGCCAAGTCTTGCCTTGATCTTCACCATCTTAGCCACATGACCACATGTCATGTTTCATGTGCATTAAGCTCCTCCATGATCATCACATGTGTGAGCTTCACATCAAGTCCAAGCCATTCACCTCCATGGCTCAAGTGCTCACACACATGTACCTGTGGACTAATCACCTGTGTATCTCACATAAACACCATTAGTCCACCTAAAGTTGTCACTCAATTACCAAAACCAAACAAGGACCTTTCAACCTCTACGCCCTAACCTCCTCTCTCACCAGCTCGGGTTCATTTCCTCTCTTCTCCTCTCTAGTCGGTGGAACGCCGAGTGCTAGTCTCGGGCTGTCGCCATGCTCGCCGCCATGACCTTCACGTGGTCCGGCCGTCTCGGGCCAAACCACCTCCAACAGAGCCCCGTTCTCACCTCCTCTACCTCCGTAGTTGCTTAGGGTTAGATGGAGACCTTTCTCTCGCCGTGTTTCGACCGAAACCGAGCCGTGCCACAGCTATGTCCGCCGCGGACCGCCGCCGTGCGTGGCGCCGGGCAATGCTGAGGTCGGCAAGGCTCGATAGTTGCCCTGGTAGGTTGCTTAGGGTCTGCTTGAGTCAGTGCTTGTGTCGCTGAGCCTCGGAACAGCCAGGTGAAGCCTCGCCGCCGAGTTGCCGTGCTGCCGCTTCGCCATTGTCGCCGTCGAGCTTGCTCCGGTGAACCTCTGGCCGGGAGACCTAGCCAACCATGTCCGCCTCGCGAAGACGAAGCTAGCCGGGTAGATGGTTGCACCGGAAACCTCACCGCCGGCGAGCTAGTGCCGGTCAACTCCGGTGGGTGTGCTCTGCCTCCGACGCGTGGGCCCGTTGACCGGGTGACGTGGGGTCGCCTGACTCGTGGGGCCCACTGGCAGTGAGTGGATGGGAGAAAGGAACAATCTGGGTACGCTAGCGCTCGGGGTAGCTAGGTGTGTTTAGCGTTTTGTCCTGTGTCTGGTGGTGCTTGTAGTGGGGTGTCCGTAGCGTTTTAGGTCGGTTTTCTTTTAAATCAGTTTTGCAGAAATGGTTTAAAGGCTTTAAAAATTCATGCAAGGCTCATTTGAAGGCCAAATGCTGTGGAACAAATTTTTTTGTGTTAAGAATGAATAGGGCTACCTGTGAAAAATGTTAAATGCATATTTTGTGATACTTTTATGTGTGGTTTAAATTAATTTAGGAAATTGCTGTTAACTTGGAAAATGCATAACTAATTCTGTGTAGCTCAGAAAAATGTGATTCCAATTTTGTTAGGTTTGTGTAGATGAGTAGTTTCTGGAAAAATGGAATATGAAGATGCTCTGTAGAATTTATTGGCTGTAGCAATTAAAATGATTAAATGTTGTTTTCTTGTTTAATTTGTAGTAATTAAAATATGAGGAATATGAACCTGAAATCGAATGCTTGACAATTTGTGCTAGGATGTATAGTTCAAGGCACCTTTTCATTATATTATTTGTCTTTTTCATAGAGGGCAGTGTTTAAGTTCAAATAGCTTGAAGAATTAACAGTGGGTTGGTTTACATGTTGTTAGCCTAGAGTAATTTTTGTAGATTTTTCTAAGACTGTTTGCAATAAGTTGCTGTTATAAGCATGCTTAAGTAGGCTAAAAGTATAGTGAGTAAAGTGTCATCTTAACTAATTTAGGAAGGTTAAAAATGAATTATCTAGAAGCAAGGTAGTTAGGAGTCAACTGGATGATATTGACTATCTTGTTGAAGAGAATGCAGTAGACGACATGTGCTTATCTCCTGATTAACTGTTAAACCTGTCGCATCCCATACGCATTCTATGTGCATTCATCCTACTTATGCATATTATGCATCATACAGGATCGGTAGAAGAGATTTAGAACCCACTGCAACAAGAAGAGCTGAGCCAGGAGGAGACAGTGCCCGAGGAGACCGGAGGAGCCGACGTCGAGGAACTGCCCGAGTGCCGCGACCACCGTCCGTCTGACTTCGAGAAAGGCAAGCCCCGGAGCATTTAACTCCTACAGTTTGCAACGGTTTACAAATTAACCTGATATTGATTGTGCATTAGGTCTATAGGTATTGAATGATACCGTTGATGCATTATTTACTTATCCTTGTCCACCAGCAATTTTTATCTTGATATCCCTTCTAGGTCTAGGCTCAATTATATGCTTAGCCCTGCTTAGATTGGTAAAAGTCGGGTGATTTCCTGTCTCCCGCATTTAGGTGGATACTGATCATGACTAGCCTGGTGCTATCATAGAGATAACCATGTGATAAATAATCTGAGACCGGGTGGGATGTAGGAGCAGCAGGACATGGGTTGTGTGTGCTAGTAGTCTCCCGTCTGTGTCGCATAGGACCCGTTTCGGGAAGTGCCCCTTCAGTCAAATTGAACGCGTCAATCACTTAATGGAGCAGGTGTGAGTACCTCCCGTGAAGTCGAGTAAGGTTATTCGAGCCGGTGATGGAGATGTTGACGCCTAACACCTAGGGCCTCAGCTGTACCGTGGGCAACTATTCAGAGAAACCTGGCATGGTCCGAGGGCAGGCGGGGCCTGATTGACCTGGCATTTCCGTGGGCAGCTATAGCTTGAGCGACCTGGCATTGAGATAACCCCCGGTGTAGAAGGGCCCATGGCCGTCCCGCGAACTGTGTTCTCGAATCTCCTGAGTGGCAGCCGACGGCTACCGAGCGCAGGTGTAATCGGGCGAGTGTGCGACATTTTATCTCCAGCTGGGTAGGAATCGATTATAATCGCCATCGCTCCTGGATAATGAGTAATTGACTTTAGACCACTACCCGTAGAACTTATGGAACTAAAGATGGTTATAATGTTGAATCTGAAAGGCTATTGATGAAATAGTCACTCTTGCTTGAATAAGTAGTCAAGTGTTTGCTTTAAATCAGGTGCAAATCTAGTTAATCAGGTTGATTACATAAATTGACTGCCAATACCCTAATGATGACTAATTACTGAAAATGCTTTTATGCAAAAGAGTAAGTCTAGCCAACTCCAGATACAGCTTTGCATACTCCTTGTTGTCACCTTATTTCTGGTTTATGATGGGTAAGTCTAGCTGAGTACCTTCTTGTACTTAGGGTTTATTCCCTTGTTGTTGCAGATGGCCAGTGCTTCTGTGGCTACTGCGAGAACTGCCTGTACCCAGTTACGAGAGATAATTAGACCATGGGCACAGTCACTTCTTATCCTCACCTGATGCTTTTGTTGGACTGATCAGGCATATGGCACCGTATTGTGAACCAGTGAACTTATGTTTTAAAACTATGTTGCTTCTGCTACTATTTCCAAACTATGGTTTGTAATATTGATTCGTACTCCGATGTATTTGAACTATGTGCAACTGTGATGTAACTTATGGGCATGTTTGCTGAACTATTACGATCTTGGTTGATGTTGAAATGATTTGAAATCCTTCGAGATTTCTGGACTACCGGGTTTGTACGAGCTTAAGTACATGATAATCCTTATGAAAGCAGAGATTTCGGTGCTTAATCTGGTATAAATTGGTCGGTTCTGTCATAGCTGGCATCGGAGCATGGTTTAGCAATATTTTCCATAAGTGTATTTGAAAACCAGTATTTTCCAGAAAGAATTGTAATTGCCAACTTACATGTTGGGGCCATGGACCGCTGAGGGGTCAGAGGACTTTTTGGACGAGTTCGGCATGCCTACCATTTTGTGGAGGGTGCTGCACTTGGTTGGATACCAGGAGGGCCTGGAACCACAGTATCACTGGCATCGGGTTCAGTTTTCAGAGGACCGCTACATGTATACAGTGTAGGTGGATGTGCCCAGCCGTGATGCTCAGGATCATGTATGGTGTCGCCGGGTGTTCGCAGGGATGGAGCTAACAGGGTTGCCTATACTATTCTTCGGGACATTATGGAGGACCACCCGGAGGTGGTTGCGCAAGCCACTGCTAGCATCTTTTCGACGACGGACCCTTACCAGTCAGTGTGGCGTCAGCCGGGTGCCACTGTGCTGGGGGCCAGTTCCTTGGAGCGAGAGCACTGTGCGGGACCAGCTGGGAGTGCTATGGCTGCACTCATGGCTACCTATGGGTGTCTGTCACGTAGCTACGACCACCTGGACCATATTCTCAGTGAGGAGATAGCTGCACACCACCAGAGTCGAGAGGAGCATACTACAGAGATAGACCGTCTAACCACAGAGCTAGCTCATATGACTGTGGAGAGGGATCAGGCTCTTCAGAGGGAGCAGGACATAGCACAACAGCTCAGTGACCAGCAGGGGATGACGACCTTCTTGTCCACGATCATGGCTGAGACTGAGGAGTCACTCCGAGGTGTGTGACTTGAGGGCATACCTGCGACCGAGCAGAATAGGCTTCTCAGGCTTCAGGTGGGAGACTTGGAATTACAGCTCCATCACCTCCAGGACTACAATGATCGCCTGCATGAGGAGATCCATCGCCGAGACAATGAGAGGAACCCCATCTTTCCTCAGGAGGACCCAGATCCACGTGTTTCTTCTAGATGTCTCGAGCGATGATGATGTTGATGGTGCTGATCGAGAGTAGGCTAGATAGTGGTTTAGCGCCCCGTGATCTTTTGTCACGTCCGTTGTGCTTGAGCTTTTGTTGTTATCCTGGGATGATGTACGGTTGTGTTGTGAACCTGTGTGCGCGTGCTGCAAGACCCTTGAAAAGTCCCATATGTATGGGCATCTATGGATGTTTTATGTTGACTTTTGCATATTTGTGATGGGCGATCTTATTATGTGAAGCTGCGATGTGGAATGAAATTTATTATGCCCCTGTAATTGTTTGGCGAATTCGTTTTCCGAATGAGATTAAGTTTGGCATGGTTTATTGTTCTCTACAATAATTGCAACATCACCTAATGATCACTGCTATCGATATATGTAGATGACGATGACTCGCAGTGGAGCTGGCGGTAGTGGTGGTAATGATGACACTAGAGACAACCGCCATCCACCACCTCCCCCACCGGCCACTCCTGAACAACTCTTCGCTCAGTTTCTGGGGAGCCAACGCAATATCGAAGCGCTACTGCGGGAGAATTTGGCGCATGGCAATCAACGCCTAAAGCCAAATCAGTATAGCTCTTTCAAGGATTTCCTGGATACGAAACCACCCATCTTCAAGGAAGCTACTGAACCTCTGAAGGCGGAAGAATGGCTTCATACCATGGAGCAGAAGTTTCGGTTACTCAGGCTTACAGAGGAACTTAAGGCAGAGTATGCTGCACATCAGCTGCAAGGACCGGCCGGGATTTGGTGGGGACATCATCGTACCACCTATCCTGCCCGTGTACCAGTCACCTGGGGAATGTTCTCACAGGCTATTCGAGGACATTATATTGCGCCAGGCTTGACCCAGATGAAGGTGGCAGAGTTTATGAGCTTGACGCAGGGAACCCGATCAGTTACGGAGTACCACCACGTGTTCAATTCCTTATCTCGTTATGCCCCAGAGTTTGTGGACACTGATGCCAAAAAGATAGCTGGCTTCAAGAGAGGGCTGAATACCAAGATGGGCAAGTCAGTGGGAACTTCGTCTCGCACCGTTTTCAATGACTTCATTAGTGACTGTCTAATTCAAGAGAATCACAACAACAAGCATGCCGCGGGCAAGGCCCGAAAGAGGACATTGGAATCTGGACTTTCCCAGCCTAGAGGACCACCAGCACAGCGTCTTCAATATCGACCACCGGCGCCTGGAGCTCGTTTCAGGCCACCGCAGAAGAAAGCTCAACAACAAGCTCAGCGTAATCAATGACCGTACAAGATAGCAGCAACCAAAGTTCGAGGGGGTCAAGGCAGCTCAACCGGAACCAAGCCTCTAGTTTGTGGGCCATGCTTCAATTGCAACCAAGAAGGGCATTTCGCAAGGTATTGCCCGCACCCGAAGAGGCAGCAGGCCAACTACCCCACACGCCTGCATAACATGACTGCCGAGGAAGCTCGTGCAGGAGAGCTCGTGACCGCTGGTATGTGTCTCGTTAATCATCATCCTGCAGTTGTATTGTTCGATACTGGGTCGTCACATTCTTTTATGAGCAAAGCATTTGCACAAAAGCATAACCAAGAAATGTCTGAAATGGATTATGGGTTCCGTGTGAGTTCCGTTAGGAGTAGCGTGTTATCTAGACAGATGGTTTGTAACGCAACCATCGAGATTGGAGGGCACAAGTTTGGAGCTAATTTAGTAGTTCTACCTAGACTAAGCATGGATGTAGTCTTAGGTATGAGTTGGATGACTATGTGGAGTGCGGTGTTAGACACTGCTAATCGAACTCTTACCTTATCCGATGGCCGGACGGGTAACAAACTTAGCGTATCTCTTCCTCGAGGTGCCAATTTTGTTGACCTATCTTGCACTCTTGCTATAGAAGATCTTTCCAAAATTCCAGTTGTCCGAGAATTTCCAGATGTATTCCCAGATGAGTTACCAGGACTACCGCCCAAGAGAGCCATGGAATTCGTAATTGAGTTGTTACCAGGGACTGCACCAATCTCTAGAAGACCGTATCGTATGCCGCCCAATGAGCTAGTAGAACTCAAAACTCAAATCAAGGAACTCTTAGAAAAGGGGTTTATCCAACCTAGCGTGTCAGAATGGGGTTGCCCAGCTTTATTTGTTAAGAAGAAGGATAAATCACTGCGCATGTGTGTGGACTATCGTCCGCTCAATGCCGTGACGGTCAAGAATAAATATCCATTACCAAGGATAGACATTCTGTTTGACTAGTTGTCTAGAGCCAAAGTGTTTTCCAAGATCGATTTGAGGTCGGGATATCATCAGATCCGAATTAGGCCACAAGATATTCCCAAGACCGCATTCACAACCAGATATGGATTGTATGAGTACCTTGTCATGTCCTTTGGATTGACAAACGCCCCAGCTTACTTCATGAGTTTGATGAATTCGGTGTTCATGCCGGAACTGGATAGGTTTGTGGTAGTGTTTATCGATGATATTTTAGTCTATTCAGAAAACCCAGAAGACCATGCAGAGCACTTGAGGATTGTTTTGACCAGGCTCAAGGAGCATCAGCTCTATGCTAAGTATAGTAAGTGCGAGTTTTGGATGAAGAAAGTGCATTTCCTCGGTCACATCTTGTCTGAAGAAGGAATCTCAGTGGACCCCAGTAAGGTGCAGGAAGTAATGGATTGGAAGGCTCCAACTTCGGTTGGTGAAATTCAAAGTTTATTGGGTTTAGCAGGATACTATCGTCGTTTCATTCCTCATTTCTCCAAGATTGCAAAACCTATGACCAGCTTGTTGCAAAAGAACCAGAAGTTTGAGTGGACAGAGGAGTGTGAGACCGCCTTCCGTACCTTGCGGAAGATGTTGACCACTGCTCCTGTTTTAGCTCAACCAGATATCGAGAAGCCTTTTGATGTCTTTTGCGATGCATCAAAAATTGGTTTAGGTTGTGTTCTTATGCAAGAAGGCAGAGTAATTGCTTATGCATCTCGACAATTGCGGAAACATGAAGTGAATTATCCTACACATGATTTGGAATTATCTGCAGTTGTACATGCTGTGAAGATCTGGAGACATTATTTGCTTGGCAACGTTTGTAATATGTATACAGATCATAAAAGTCTCAAATATATTTTCACTCAACTAGAATTGAATATGAGGCAGAGAAGATGGCTTGAGTTAATTAAGGATTACAATCTACAGATTCACTATCATCCCGGTAAAGCGAATGTCGTAGCCGATGCTTTGAGTCGGAAATCGCACTGTAATGCTTTGAAGTTACTACCAGAGGATGAGTTCAGTTTAATACATCCCGCAATGCTACATGACCTTGAGTTACACAACACGTTGGTTGATCAGTTCTTAGAAAGGCAGAAAACCGATAGGGGAATTTATCACATCAAGGAGAAACTAAAAGCTGCAACTAGACCAGTCAAGCACTTTTGAGTTGATGACAACGGAGTTCTATGGTTTGACCAGCGCCTAGTAGTACCCAAGGATAGAGAACTCAGAAATCGGATTATGGACGAAGCGCATTTGTCCAAATTATCTATTCATCCTGGTAGCACTAAAATGTATCAAGATTTGCATTCAAGATTTTGGTGGACTAAGATGAAGAAAGAAATCGCTACTTATGTGGCTAGGTGTGACACATGTTGTCGAGTGAAGGCTATTCACCTGAAACCAGCCGGAACACTTCAACCGTTAGCTATACTCGAGTGGAAGTGGGAAGAAGTGAGCATGGATTTTATCACCGGTCTGCCCACTACTCAGAAGGGAAATAACTCGATTTGGGTAATTGTGGATCGTCTTACCAAGACCGCACATTTTCTTTCAGTCAAGACCAACTATAAAGCACCAGACTATGCAGAGATTTACTTGAGTCAGATTGTTCGACTCCATGGTGTACCAAAGATCATAGTTTCGGATCGAGGACCACAGTTCACTGCACCATTTTGGGAAAAACTGCAAAAGGAATTAGGCACGAAACTAGTCCGAAGCTCGGCCTATCATCCGCAAACATCAGGACAGACTGAAAGAGTGAACCAAGTGTTGGAAGATATGTTAAGAGCCTATGTAATATCAGCTAAAGGTTCTTGGGAGAAATGGTTGCCTTTGGCAGAATTTGCTTACAACAGTTATCAAGAGAGTATTCAGATGGCGCCTTTTGAAGCCTTATATGGTAGAAGATGCAGAACACCGATAAATTGGGTTGAACGAGGAGAACGTCGATACTATGGAACTGATTTCGTCAAAGAAGTAGAAGAACAAGTTAGAAACATTCAATAACATATTGCAGCTGCACAGTCTCGATAGAAAAGCTATGCCGATAAACGTAGAAGACCGCTTGAGTTCAATGTCGGTGACTACGTCTACTTGAAAGTCTCACCCATGAAAGGTGTTAAGCGCTTTGGAGTTAAAAGAAAGTTAGCACCAAGGTTTGTAGGGCCTTATAGAATCATAAAAAGGAGAGGAGAAGTAGCTTACCAGCTACAGTTACCAGAACATTTGAAGGCTATTTTTCCTGTATTCCATGTGTCGCAACTGAAGAAATATCTTCGAGTACTCAAAGAAGAAGTACAACCAACAAAGATCGAGTTACAATCGGACCTTACCTACTTTGTACATCTGTATCGAGTGCTTGATGAAAAATAAAGAGCAACTCGCGGAAGAATAATCAAGCAATACAAGGTAACATGGAACGAACAAGATGATCAGGATGCTACTTGGGAGACGGACGACTATCTTAGAGAGGTGTATCCACAATTTTATGAAAAATGGTCAGTAATTCAAATCTCGGGATGAGATTTTTTTTAAGGAGGGGAGGGTTGTAGCACCCTAGGTGTTAAGCAACCCTAAATGCATAACTTGACATAGCATAAGCATGGCATGTCATCTTTTCATGTGCATTTGTGTGTGTGTTGTTTAAGTCTTTGTGAAGCTCCTAGTATAGCTATGTTTTGTTTCTTGTTTCTGACCAAATGCCTTAAACCAAAGTTGTAGATCTTGATGGAAGAAACAACTTTGCTTTAAAGTACTTTTTCAGAAAAGGTATTTTAAATGTAATTTCTTGCATTAGCAAACTAGGTTAGGAGTAAAATTCTTTTCCTAAGCAGAATTTGGACTTGAGCTTTAAAGATGAATTGTTCCTTGCAAACTTCTAAGCAACTTTGCTTTCAGGACCTTTTTCTAATTCGGCTTAGTTTGGGAGTTATGGAGCAGCAAAGTTTTGAACAAAACTTCTTCAGTTTAAACCACGTGGACCCCACCTGTCAGCCCCTCCTTCTCCACTGCGCGCCCGCCGCTCGCCCGCGCGCCGTACACCGGCGAAAACCGCCGCAGCCGCGCGAGACCGCCTAAACCGCCGCTCGTCGCCGCCCGTGGTTTTCGCTAGCCCCGACACCTCTCCCTCTCCCCTCTCTGCGCCGTTGCCGCATGGCCGCCGATGCCTGGCCGCTGTCGCGCCCGGTCGGGACGGCCCTGACGGGAAGTGGCCAGGTGCAATGCACCCAAGCACTGCATCTCTTTTGCCTCCTCCTTCGCCCGCGCGTGCAACCGGGAGCTCGCTAACTTGCCCTCTCACGCACTCGCCTCCTTCCTCTGCTTATCTCCTCCAGTTCATAGCGCCGCGGCCGCCCGCCGAAATCTGGCGAGCGATTGCTCACCACTCAACGCACCGCCGCTCGATGCCTTCCGCCAACCTCTCCGCCCTAACCTCCTCTCTCACCAGCTCGGGTTGGTTTCCTCTCTTCTCCTCTCTAGCTGGCGGAACGCCGAGTGCCAGTCTTGGGCTCTCGCCATGGCCATCGCCATGACCTTCACGTGGTCCGGTCGTCTCGGGCCAAACCACCTCCAACAGAGCCCCGTTCTCACCTCCTCTACCTCCGTAGTTGCTTAGGGTTAGATGGAGACCTTTCTCTCGCCGTGTTTCGACCGGAACCGAGCCGTGCCACGGCTATGTCCGCCGTGGACCAACGCCGTGCGTGGCGCCGGGCAATGCCGAGGTCGGCAAGGCTCGATAGTTGCCCTGGTAGGTTGCTTAGGGTCTGCTTGAGTCAATGCTTGTGTCGCTGAGCCTCGGAATAGCCAGGTGAAGCCGCGCCGCCAAGCTGCCGCGCCGCCGCTCCGCCATTGTCGCCGTCGAGCTTGCTCCGATGAACCTCTGGTCGGGAGACCTAGCTGACCATGACCTCACGAAGATGAAGCTAGCAGGGTAGATGGTTGCGCCAGAAACCTCGCCGCCGGTGAGCTCGCGCCGGTCAACTCCGGCGGGTGTGCTCTGCCTCCGACGCGTGGGCCCGTTGACCGGGTGACGTGGGGTCGCCTGACTCGCGGGGCCCGCTGGCAGTGAGTGGAAGGGAGAAGGGAACAATCTGGGTACGCTAGCGCTCAGGGAAGCCGGGTGTGTTTAGCGTTTTGTCCTATGTCTGCTGGTGCTTGTAGTGGGGTGTCCGTAGCGTTTTAGGTCGGTTTTCTTTTAAATCAGTTTGACAGAAATGGTTTAAAGGCTTGAAAAATTCATGCAAGGCTCATTTTAAGTCCAAATATTGTGGAACAAATTTTGTTGTGTTAAGAATGAATAGGGCTACCTGTGAAAAATGTTAAATGCATATTTTGTGATACTTTTATGTGTGGTTTAAATTAATTTAGGAAATTGCTATTAACTTGGAAAATGCATAACTAATTTTGTGTAGCTCAGAAAAATGTGATTCCAATTTTGTTAGGTTTGTGTAGATGAGTAGTTTCTGGAAAAAATGGAATATGGAGATGCTCTGTAGAATTTATTGGCAGTAGCAATTAAAATGATTAAATGTTGTTTTCTTGTTTAATTTGTAGTAATTAAAATATGAGGAATATGAACCTGATAATTGTTGTAGACTGCTCTTGTGCTAAGAAGTTCAGAGGAAATATGTGAAATCGGATGCTTGACAATTTGTGCTAGGATGTATAGTTCAAGGCACCTTTTCATCATATTATTTGTCTTTTTCATAGAGGGCAGTGTTTAAGTTTAAACAGCTTGAAAATTTAATAGTGGGTTGATTTACATGTTGTTAGCCTAGAGTAATTTTTGTAGATTTTTCTAAGACTGTTTGTAATAAGTTGCTGTTATAAGCATGCTTAAGTGGGATTATGTGGAGTAAAGTGTCATCTTAACTAATTTAGGAAGGTTAAAAATGAATTATCTAGAAGCAAGGTAGTTAGGAGTCAACTGGATGATATTGACTTTTTTGTTGAAGAGAATGCAGTAGACGACATGTGCTTATCTCCTGATTTACTGTTAAACCTGTCGCATCCCATACGCTTTCTATGTGCATTCATCATACTTATGCATATTATGCATCATACAGGATCGGCAGAAGAGACTCAGAACCCACCGCAGCAAGAAGAGCTGAGCCAGGAGGAAACAGTGCCCGAGGAGACCGGAGGAGCCGACGCCGAGGAACTGCCCGAGTGTCATGACCACCGTCCGTCTGACTTCGAGAAAAGAAAGCCCCGAAGCATTTAACTCCTACGGTTTTCAACGGTTTACAAATTAACCTGATATTCATTGTGCATTAGGTCTATAGGTATTGAATGATACCGTTGATGCATTATTTACTTATCCTTGTCCACCAGCAATTTCTATCTTGATATCCCTGCTAGGTCTGGGCTCGATTATATGCTTAGCCCTGCTTAGATCGGTAAAAATCGGGTGATTTCCTGTCTCCCGCATTTAGGTGGATACTGATCATGACTAGCCTGGTGTTATCATGGAGATAACCATGTGATAATTAATCTGAGACCGGGCAGGATGTAGGAGCAGCAGGACATGGGTTCTGTGTGCTAGTAGTCTCTCGTCTGTGTCGCAAAGGACCCATTTCGGGAAGTGCCCCTTCAGTCAAATTGAACGCGTCAATCACTTAACAGAGCAGGTTTGGGTACCTCCCGTGAAGCCGAGTAAGGTTATTCGAGCCAGTGATGGAGATGTTGACGCCTAACACCCAGGGCCTTAGCTGTACTGTGGGCAACTATTCTGAGCAACCTGGCATGGTCCGAGGGCAGGCGGGGCCTGATCGACCTGGCATGACCGTGGCAGCTATAGCTTGAGCGACCTGACAATGAAATAACCACCGGTGTAGAAGGGCCCATGGCCATCCCGCGAACTGTGTTCTCGAATCTTCTGAGTGGCAGCCGATGGCTACCGAGCGCAGGTCTGATCTGGCGAGTGTGCGACATTTTATCTCCAGCTGGGTAGGAATCGATTATAATCGCCATCGCTCCTGGACAATGAGTAATTGACTTTAGACCACTACCCGTAGAACTTATGGAACTAAAGATGGTTATAATGTTGAATCTGAAAGGCTATTGATGAAATAGTCACTCTTGCTTGAATAAGTAGTCAAGTGTTTGCTTTAGATCAGGTGCAAATCTAGTTAATCAGGTTGATTACATAAATTGACTGCCAATACCCTAATGATGACTAATTACTGAAAATGCTTTTATGCAAAAGAGTAAGTCTAGCCAACTCCAGATACAGCTTTGCATACTCCTTGTTGTCACCTTATTTCTGGTTTATGACGGGTAAGTCTAGCTGAGTACCTTCTTGTACTCAGGGTTTATTCCCTTGTTGTTGCAGATGGCCAGTGCTTCTGTGGCTACTGCGAGAACTGCCTGTACCCAGTTACGAGAGATAATTAGACCATGGGCACAGTCACTTCTTATCCTCACCTGATGCTTTTGTTGGACTGATCAGGCATATGGCACCGTATTGTGAACCAGTGAACTTATGTTTTAAAACTATGTTGCTTCCGCTACTATTTCCAAACTATGGTTTGTAATATTGATTCGTACTCCGATTTATTTGAACTATGTGCAACTGTGATGTAACTTATGGGCATGTTCGCTGAACTATTACGATCTTGGCTGATGTTGAAATGATTTGAAATCCTTCGAGATTTCCGGACTACCGGGTTTGTACGAGCTTAAGTACATGATAATCCTTGCGAAAGCAGAGGTTTCGGTGCCTAATCTGGTATAAATTGGTCGGTTCTGTCACAGTCGGAGCCTTGTGAACTCGAGCATTGGGTTTTCGGGGGGTGGGGTCGCTGGAACAGAATCCCTAACGCGGCAGCGGCCATGGATGGAAGCTTGGAGCTCGCGGCTACACCGCTATGGGTCACCAAACTCGGAAGAGAAAGGCACGGGAGGGAGCGGAGGTTACCACGAGCTTGGAGTGGGAGCTTGCAACATCGGAGAGGGCTCTTCAGGGCCAGCGCCGAGTGGAGGAGGGAGAGATGGGAGCTCGGTGGGGGAGGAGTGAAAAGGAGAGCTCGACAGGGGCTTTATATAGGGCGCTGGGGCTCGGTAGAAGAGCGGACAGCGGCGGTTACAACCAAGGGAGTTGAAGGAGGGTCTTGTTGGCCTCCTTGAAGGCCTTAATCGCCCAGCCGAGTCAAAGCACCGGAGTAAAGACTCGGCGGGGAAGACAGACTTGGCGGGGAAGAAAGGGTGGGTCACCGACACGTGGGTCCCGCGGACTAGAGAGAGAAAGGAGGGCGCGGGCGGGGCCGATTTGGCTGACAGGTGGGCTCCGCCGAGCAGTGAGAGGAGGGAGAGAGTGCGGCAGGCGATCGACAGCAGGCCGCTGGGCCGAGCAGCGCCTTCGCGCGTGCGTAGGAGAGGAGGGGAGATGGGCCGCTGGCGGGCTTGAGCGCACGTGGGCGATGAAGAGAGGGAGTGGGCCGCAGTCGGGCCACCTTGTCTAGTGGGCCAAGAGCAAAGCGGGAGAGGGAAGGAAGGGAGGGGTGGAAGCAGGCCGGGCTGGATCTGCAGGTGGGCTAGATAGGAGGAAATAGGCGAGAGAGTTTAAAAGAAAAGCTTTTCATTTTCTAAAAGCTCAAACTTTGATCAAATTCAAATTTGCATTTGAATTTGAACACAACCAACCTATCCTACACTCAAACAAAAATATTATGCACCGGCATGAATGCAACAAAAATGTTTCTAAGCTCTAGGGTTTATTTTAATGATTCGAAAATTAATATTTGACCTAGGCTAAATGCTCAGAAAATTAAATATATGCTCAAATTTATTACTAAATTTGAAAAATGAAATTTAGGGTGTTACAAATATCCACAAGATTGCCATCATCGGCACCCTGGGGATGCCTAGGCGAATATCGGTCGTTTGCCAGCCTAGAGTAATGCCACCCTACCACTCAGCCCTGGAACACCCCAAGTCCGTCTGGGATGGCTAAGTCTGTGAACTCACGTTCCCTCTCTTGAAGTGGGAGTCGTGATCGTCTCGGAAGGGTGTGGGACTCCCATGCCCGTACCTTCCTCACACTCTCTCGCCTAGCAGACGTGGCATTACCCTACCAGGTAGTCTGACCGTCCCCATCCATAAAGAGCGAGTGGCATGTAAAGGTATTCCCGTGGTCCAGTTTCCGCTCCACTAGGGTGACTAAGCCGGAATGTCTTCTCAAAGGTTTTCATTATCCGTGCCACCACAGCACGCTCCTGACCCGGGCTCCACCACCGTCTCACACCCAGATCCACCTCAAATCACCACTTAACCCGCCATAGGTTTCACATCACAGGGCCATCCAGATATGCCCCACGGCAAAACTCGCACCATGCTCGTCGTATATTCCGGCTCGGTCGACTCAACCCTCACCCTCCACACACCCAAGTCACACACACACAGCACACTCACCCAGCACCAAGTCTGGCATCCCTCGCCAAACCATACCCAAGGGTTCACCATCCGTATCACATCTCAGATATAATACGAAGTGGAGTTAAATAATATAATGGTGAAACATGCAAGCAAGCAGGCGAGTAAGCAGGAATAAGTGAGCGAATGCGCAAAGCAGGGTGTTGTTGTACAGTGGGTTGCAATCAGGTAATAATGGCTTAGGTAGTATCATGCATCAATATACTAGCGAAGGAATAAATATAAAGTGCTAGCAAGTCTACATATTTGCAATGTCTAATAGGATTCTCTAAAAAGAGGGTGCTTCCATGACACCTGCGAAGTAGTCATAGTCGTGGTTATTTATTCCTGGTTGGTGTTCCATTAGCGAGGTCATCTCCTCTTGAGTTGACTCCATCTTGCAATCCTTGTTGTCGTCCATGCTCTCTCGGTCCAATCGTATGCTACTCCATGAAACGACACACAAGGCAAGAGAACACTCACACCATAATTGAAAAGACAACTGTGTAACACCTCTGGTGTTAAGCTAGCATGACATCATTTCTCATCATGCATAATCATCTCATGATCATGAAGCATTCATATGTTATTCTTTTTATCACATAAAATGTCATTTCATGTGCTTGCTTGCTTATAAGTTGCTTTGGTAAGGTGTTGCTTGTCTTGCTTTGGAATGGTTAAGTCTTTCTAACCATCTAACTTTGTTGAGGAGTCAAAATGAAGGCATGGTTATGCTGGACATTTTGCCTAATCAAGTAGTTAAACCTTAGCCAACCCTATAGAGCCTCTAAAGTCCTTTTGTTTGACTAACAAAGACCTCCTCGATAGAAGCTTTGCATGGCTGGGGGCCCTTAAGCAAAAGTGTGTAGAATTTAGTATAGAACAAAAGTTGTTTAAAGACCAACTCATGAAAATGGGTTTAGCATGGTGTTTTCGGGTCCACAAGACAGAATTGGAAGGGTTTTAGACATGGAAATTTTTCCTAAGTCCTAACTCTGAAAACCAGTTCGGTCAGGCCATGTTTGGCATCGATCTGAGCCCAACCCAAGCCGAACCAGTGATCGATCTTGTAACCAAAGTTGCAGTCGGTGTATAGCTCTAACCAATGGTGCAATTGGTTTAGCGTTTGATGGAATGGTTAGTGAGTTAATCGTGTTTGAAAATGGGCCGTCAGTCGGCCATTAGCCAACTGAATTGCCCGATTCAGTTTGAATCAGTCGGCTTCAGTGGCCGACCGCGCGCAGGGGAGGAGCGCCGCGTGGCGTCCGATTCCCGGCCGGCCCGGCCAGCGTGCGCGGCGTGGCGCGCTCAAAGCGCCCGTGCACGCACTCCTCCGCCAGAGCGCTCTCTCTCCCTCTCTGCCTCGCTCCAAGCTCTCGCCGGCGACCGTGCGGGCGAAAAAGGGGAAGCCGCCGTCCGCCGTCGTCTCGCCGCGCATTCGTCCCGCAAACCGCATCGCCAACCTCGCCTTCGCCTCCTGCTTCGCGTGCCGTAGCCAGCTCTCGCTAGAAGTGCCTAGGTAAGCCGCGGGACGAGCTTCCGCCATGGCCGCCATGACCGCCGAGCTTGGTCCGCCGTGGTCGACTCCCTTCCCGTGGGTTCCAAGATGTTCTAGCTAGCGTTCGCGAGTCAGTGAGCGTCCAGGAACAAGGTAGTGAAGTCAGTTTAGCCGATTAGGGTTTGGTTGCCTCGGTCCGCCATCGCCGTCATCCGCCATTGTTGCCGGAGACTGGCATGGCGTGGTCCCGAGCTTTCGGAGTGAAATCAGTGGCGTCTGAGCCTTGCGCTAGATCCGTGGGAGTTCGAGGAGTAGGAATCGTGGTTTGGTTAGCCTCGGCATGGCTGGAGTTGCCCGGCGTGGTGAGCCCGCGCCGCCGTGACTGCCATGGCCGGTGTCGTGCTCGATCCGTAGTGTCGCTAGGGTCGAGAGTGGTACCGTTCGACGCGGATGGTTGAGTAGAGTCGGTAGGTGGTGATGGTTTCGCCGGAGGAGCCGCCGTCGGCGAGCTCCGGCGAGGTCAACGCCTCCTCTGTTTTTCTGTGTGTGACAGGTGGGGTCTCTTTGACCACGGGCCCCGGTTGTCAGCCGCTTGGGTGCAGTTGTGTCGGGTGCATGTAGCAGTTAGGGTTTAGTGTTTTTGAATATATGTTTTTCAGAAATGCTGATAATGCTTGTTTAAATCATAACTTGTGTTCTGTTAATCCAATAAATGTAAAACCAATTTTGTTAAGTTTGTTTTGATGAGATCTGTACATGAAAAATATAATATGCTCTGTTATGATAATTTTTATGTGCAGTAGTAATTAATTTATGTTTAGGCTGATATCTTGTTTAATGTATAATAAATCATGTTTTGCTCAGAAAAATATGAGATTTGTTTTGATGAACTGTGTAAGTGATGTAGAGTCACAGAAAAATGATAACTACTGTTTGGTTGTGAAATAATTTGAAGTTAACCTTTAAATTAATTAAATGCTGTTTTCTGGTATAATTTGTAGTAATTAAAATATATGGAATTGGAGTCTCATAATTTTTATAGACTGCTCTTATGCTAAAAAGCTCTAAACAAAAATATGAAATTTGTTGTTTGACACTTTTTAAGATAGGTTATAGTTCAAAGTACCTTTTCACCCTGATATTTGTCTTTTTCATACAGAATTATGTAGATATGCAATTGTCCTGAAATTTGTACCATATGCTTTATTTTCTGTTAGGAACCTACAGTAATTTTTATAGATTTTTCTGAGACTGTTAGCTATATGTTGCTGTTATAGATTTGTTTCAATAGGTTAATTGAGTTATTTAAATTAAGCTTTTGTGTCTCTTTTATGTGGAAACCAGCAGAGGTAGAAATAGTCTTTTCAGTGTATGCATGTTGACTGTATTTTGCATGAGTGGTGTAGCTTCTCTCTAAATAGAATGTTGTACTCTACCGGAGATGAAATATGCACCTATTCGGTCAATTCAATTGCAATGCATTTTCTATGCCCATGTATGATCCATTCATTCTCGCATATGCATCATAACAGGTTCGGTAGAAGAGACAGTGATAGCAGAGGAAAACGAGGAGCAGCCTCAGGAGCAGGAACCAGGAGCTATCGGGGAAGAGTTTGAAGAAGAACTTCCGGAGTGCCCGAATCACCAACCGAGCACCTTCGAGAAAGGCAAGCCCCGGAGCATTTCTAACTACCTACAGTTTATAATTAACTTAATCTATTATGTTTGTTGCATTAAGTATAGGAGTTGTTTGATAGCGTTGATGCATCACTATTCATACCTTGTTATCTTGAAATATTATCCTTGATACCTATATAGAATCAGGTCCGAGTTATGCTTAGAATTGCTTAGACCGGTAGAAGTCGGGCAACCTTCATGTTACCCGCGAGTAATAGGTGGTTACTTGGCCGATTAACCGGATATTTCCATTAAGTGGGATAACTGAGTGTTGTGGAAAATGGAGATCGGCAGATTCCTGTAGTGTATGCTACAGTATTTCTAGCCGTGTTTTATGGGAATCAGCATCTTGTAAGATAGACTTCTTGTCATGTTGAACGCATGTCCCACATTTAGCTGGAAGGATAACTCGTTCCGACCGCGAAGCCGCTCATTGTTCCAGGCCGGCTCTCAGGTCCTACGCATCAGCCGAAGCCACGGTGGAGAGTTAGTGGGACGCGGGGGTGCGAATAGTAAGACCCGGGTGATGGTGGTTAAGTCCAACTCCTTGGCAGTCGGGCTTGCCTCCGGGTGTGATGGTGGCGGTTGAAACCGCGACTCCTGGAACAATGTTGTGGTCATCTGTAGCTCACAGACGGGTGGGTGTGGTTTGTGTGGGCAATAAATCACCAGCTGGTTAGGAATCGATTATAATCGCCATCGCTCCTGGATAGTGAGCACTTGACTTGAACGCTGATCGACCTTGATACTGAAAAATGTGGAACACGAGACAGCTATCATGATACTTTTGGAAATGGTCACTCGGTCTGTTTGTTACATTTTTGGTGATCGTTGGATCACTACCATGTTTGTTATAGTGCAGTTTGCTAATCTAGTAAATAGGATAATTACCATTTAAATTGACAGCTAAAGGGCAGGAGAACTACTTAATTAACAAATGGCTTTTATGCAAAAATGTGGTCTATTACCAGCCTCCACTATATACTAGCCTTGCATACTCCTTGAGGTCAACTTATTTCTGGTTTAAGTCGGGTAAGTCTAGCTGAGTACCTTCTCGTACTCAGGGTTCTACCCTTTGTTGTTGCAGATGGCCAGGTCTTCCATGGTTATTGCATCAATTGTCTCTTTCCAGCCTCGGGTGATTTCTAGGTCCCGGGCAATGACCTCTTCTGTTCGTATCTTTTGCTATGTTAAGGAGGACTACTAAATGGCACTGTAATCACTAAGTGTGTGTGTGAATTTCGGAACAACGTTTCAAGTTAAGCTTTCGCTACTGTTTTCAAACCTGGTTTGTAATAACTAAGTTGCTACTCCGAACTATTTATGTAATCTCTGTCGTGTGACGGTCGATGCTGAATATTACGATCCTATGTTGTTGATGTTGGAAAGTTTGAAATCCTTCGTGGTTTCACGGACTACCGGGTTTATAGGGGCTCAAGTGCCACAAATTTAATGCCTCGGCGGAGAATTTCGTACTTGTGCTCTTATAAATTGGTCGGTTCTGTTACAAACTGGACGTAGAAAGATTCATTAACTCCAACGAGACACTAAAATACACAAGGTTTAGCTCTCTCGGTGGTTGTCCGATTTCTTTGAGCTAGGAACAAGGTGGTGGTTTGCAAGTTTAAGTCTTTGCCAAGCTAATACGACTTTATGACATAGGGTTCAAACCAAGTCCTATCCTTAGCAAACAGCACGACTCACATCCTTCGATTTGGTCGTCATTTAAAAGGGCGAAAATCGGAGGACGGGCCTAATGAATAAAGAACTATGGGGTTTGGCTCTTGTAGCCTTATCCCAAAGGTCAATTGATCATAAGAACGATTAACACCATTGTGTCTTGACTCCAAGGCACCTTGGCTTGCCCGCTATGGCAAAAGTGGTAGCACAAAAGGATTGGAGATCTACAATCCTCTCGATCCACACAACACAGTACGTCGGGAACCAAGATTCAGTGTTACTCAGTTATACATGGAAGAGCGGGGTTAGCTCAGCACATCTATGCCACGTTCTCAGGCACATCTCTAGAGAAATGTGTTTAGGTGGTCGATCGAGTCGACGCGCGGGGTTCTGAGATACAACATAGACCATAGCTTTGCTAACAAAAGGAATAGCAAGAGTACAAATACATAAGTCAAAGGTTCACTCTTTCCAACGCACAGGTCATGGTAGAAGATGGGGTATTGGAAGGAGTGGCACAATATAAGATGCAAGTGCACAAACTACTCGTACCGTACCTGACCGGGGTGCTCTGGCACTAAGTTATTTCTAGATTCGTAGCGGTGCGGTTGTCACCGCGAGAATAAAGATATGCAGTGGTCAACGAGTACAAGCATACAAGAGTTTGTGCACAAAGAAACATTTATAAAGCATGTTTATATAAGTGAAAAAGAGTGTAGCTCCATTTGTCATGGCGAGGTGTACTCATGACCACAAGATACACTAACAAGGGTCGTGTTACATTTGGCGTCACGGCCATGGCGAGACGGGTCTCGCGATCGTAACGTCCGAACGAGGTACGATCCCTTAGCCAGCTTAAAGGCTCAGCACACGGACAAACACACGAATCATCCATCAATACAACGATAAGAACCATAAAGCGACACAAAGACACATCAAACCAAATAAGTGGAGTAGCACACTTCCCATAGCATGAGATTGGATGGATCCTGTATCACAAGTGCATATACAGGCGGTCGTAAGAACGAGGTATAACATGAGTACAAATAGATAAATAAGAGACTTTTCAGGGGGCTTGGTAGGTCAACAATAAGATGAGAAGGGTCCCAATGGGTCATGGTGGCAACAGGGACGACATCGAGGTGGAGGCCACGGTGCGGTCAAGCACCAAGCGATCGTTGGTGATGGTCAGCGCTGGAGCTCGGGGTGGCAACATGCACAACATCGTGGTCGAGGCCAGGGCATGGCGTGGCACGGTCAAGGCCAGAGCATGGCACAGTGCGGTCGAGGGGTGCCTGAGGAGTGTCAGGGTCCGTCGTGGCTCGGCTGACATCAACATGACATCAGCAGAGGGCCGTGTGAGTGTGTCATCGTTGTTACTGACACGTGTCGGTCACTGGTTGGTCCACGTGTTTTGGCTGACGTCAGCAAGGGCCCATGGTGTGATGATGTCAGCATGATGTTATGATGACATCACCGTCTACAGGTGTCGGCACCCTATTGCACCACGTGACGCTCTCTGCGTGGGAGTCTTGCTCAAGGGGGTGGTCGAGGCGATCAAGGCCCATGCCTTGTTCGCTCGGAAGAGTTCCGTAATCGAGGGGTAGCTCGAATGGGTATGCACTCGAGGCCTACGTCGTTCGCTCAAGAAGTTTCCGTAATCGAGGGGGTAGCTCCAATGGGTATGCACTCGAGGCCTGTGTCATTCGCTCGGGGAAATTCCGTAATCGAGGGGTTCCTCATTCGCTCGGGAAATCTCCGTATTCGAGGGGTACCTCGTTCGCTTGGGAAATCTCTGTAATAAAGGGGTGCTTCGTTCGCTCGGTTCTGTCTCAAGAAGGGACTCCTCGAGGGTGACGCAGACTGAGCCGTCGAGGCCCATTCGTGGACCTCGAGGGTTCTGCCTAGGACTCATTTCACTGTTCTCCTGCGGCCTCGAGGGTGCATTTTGTTCGGGTCGGTGAGGGTTCCGGTGGGGGTCAGTGAGCGGCGGCGGGGGTTTGATGTCGGCGGACAAGACCAACCAGGTCTTGGGCTCTGTGGTGTCTAATTAATGCCACAATCTGTTGATTTGGGGTTCAGGATTTGTTCTAAACTGCGGATACATGGGTGTATGCCGAGTCTCTGAGTGATGAGTGATTGTCAACTGGGATGATGCGCATGTTCTTTGGCTTGTGTTGTGCAGGTGTCGAGCACGGATACAGTGATCAGAGGGCAAGGTGAAGGTCAAGCAGAGACGTGCTGTGCCGACGGACCGGGAGCGGTGAAGGGCGGACGTGAGGCTGAAGGACCGAGAAGCAACCAGAAAGCGACCAGAGGGGGGTGAATGGGAGCTTCAAAATTTCCTTTCGGAAACTAGTAGCCTCTGTTCCGAGAATCACCCCAAAAGGCAAACCCTAGAGCTTGTTAATGTCCACGACCCTAGATGCAGGGTGGATGCTTCCAAGAAGCACAGCGGGACACTACATAACTCTAGAAACCCAACACAGAAGACGGAAACCAAATCCGACAATGAACGAACAAACCACGAACGAAAACGCGCTGAGACAGCACTGACCGGACTCACCCTACGTCCGGTCAACAGGCACCGGACGCGTCCGGTCAGCCAAAAACAGATTTCGGTGCTCTCTGTGTTGGACCGGACTTACCAGTGTTGAGCGTCCGGTCGATGTACAGAACGTCCGGTCACACACATCCAGGCAGCTGAACAGTAAGAGGATCTAGTCCGGTCACTACCAAGAACAAGCGTCCGGTCAGCTACAGAAGGACTCTACGCAACATTCAACGATCGGACTCATGATGGGTGCGTCCGGTCATTTCGATGCGTGCGTCCGGTCAAGACCAAAATGAACACAGAAAGTGTTCAACCGCCGGACGCACTGCCCTAGCGTCCGGTCGTCACGAGTCAAGCGTCCGGTCACCCCGACAGTGAACTGTTCGCCCACCGATTCAACTCGATCTCACCCAAAACAAATCCTCTAGGGATGAAACTTGGTGAGAGGAGTCACAAGGAGGATAGTGAGATATCTCTAAGAGATCATGGCTTCGAACCTATCTCCAAATCGGTGAATCAAAGAAATTCGGGGGAAAGGAGAAAAACTTGACCCGAAACCAAAATCAATCGATCTCCTAGACCGTGAGGTTGGAGGAGAATTCCTTCGGTGGAAAGAAGTGCCTCACGATCTAGAACAACTTGGTTCAAACGGATTTGCAAAAGATGAACCGAGCAAAGAGATCAAGCGACGGGAAAATCGTGGAGAAAAAGGATTTCGCGAAGAACATGAACATAACGCGAATCACAACCACGAATTTGCAACCGTGTGGCTACCACACGCTACAACCGTGAGGTTACGGCCTCACTTCCTCAAAATCTCATGAACACAGAGGTATTGTTCTCTTCTCTGTGGATCTCAGCTAGCTACAGTAGGGATGTGGGAGAGCAGGAAACCCTAGAAGCAAAGAGCAAATGACAGGGATGACTAACTGAGATGAATGGGGAGGTGGGTGTCTCCCCCTATTTATCCTAATTCTAACCAATTCCTAATTCCCACTCTACCCCTAACTACTTACAGAGCGAACCAGCTAAACCCTAAGGTTATTCTGGACCAACTCGGTGGTAGGTGTATCCGATGGCCACGCCCGCACAACTCGTAGCGTTGCCTCGACGCAACCTCCCGATTGCCGCCACGTGCCGCCCTCGCTCTGCACCCCCGGTTTTGTGGCCCAAACCGGGAAACCAGCCTTTTCCAGCCAACCCCCGGTTTTGAGGCCCAAACCGGGAAACCAGCCCACCAGCATCTGAGTTTTGAGGCCAAACTCAGCAAACCCTCAGCGCCCATGTTTTGAGGCCCAAACCTGGAAACCGTCCTCAGCCCGAGTTTTGTGGCCAAACTCGAAAACCATCCGCACCCAGGTTTTGAGGCCCAAACCTGGAAACCGTCCACCCGATTGTTTTTCCCTGGCTCAACCACCAAACCGACGTCGTAGATGGGATGCACCTCCCGTGCACCCCGTCCACCGACACGTGTCCCCAAGTCCACGACTCAGGCAACACATGACCGCAAGTCTTCGCTTGTCGCTGTCCTAGGCTGCCAGCCACCACAGCTGATCCTCGGGCCTCTGGTCCCTCAGTCCAAGCCTCACGTCCGCCCTTCGCCACTCCCGGTCCATCGGCACGGCACGTCTCTACTTGATCTTCACCTCGCCTTTGATCACTGCATCCGTGCTCGACACCTGCACAACACAAGCCAAAGAACATGCGCATCATCCCAGTTGACAATCACTCATCACTCAGAGACTCGGCATACACCCATGTATCCGCAATCTCCCCCTTGATGAGTGCATTGTCAACTGCCAGCATAAATCATAATAGAAAGAGAAGAAGGAAGAAAGAGAAGAAGAGAACTCGACCAAATGACCCAAAAGCATAGCAAAGCCGAAGAAGGTCAAGTGGAAAGAGCGAAAGAACTTGGTCCCCAAAGACATGGGCAACGGCTCAACGCAACCATGTAAAGCAAAGCTAGCCCTCAAGAAGAGGTAGAACAGGCTCAACACCGCTAGCAAAAACCAATCGAAAATATCGAAGCAAAATGCTAGTCCCTCAAGATAGAGGCACAGAGGCTCAACACAACTAGCAAAGAAAGCTCGATATTGAAGCCTTATGGCCAATAGGAAGCAGGAAAAATCCCCCCTCGTAAAGTGCAAACAACCAGAAAGACTCCCCCTTAGCTGAAACGGAGGGTAATGATTTGCAATTTCTCCCCCTTAGTTGAAAATGCACTTATCAAGAAATAAGGCTCCCCCTCAGAAAATGCACCAACAAAAAGTGCCAACAAGAGAGGTTCTCCCCCTTCCAAAATGCAAATGAGTCAAAATGCAAGTATACTCAAAAGAGTGCAAAGATGCTCTACAGAGTTCTGATCCGATGACTCAGAAAAATGCACAGAATGCTAGCAATGGCTCAAACTGATCACTAAGTCAGAAATGAGAGCAAAAGAGCAGTTTGTAGCCGAAAAGGTATTCACCATCAAAATAGCACAGACATGTATAGATAGGAAGTCAAACAAGTGCTAATCATGTATACAAGGTGAACTACCCCTAGCATAGTTCAAACATCATGCTGATACCAATCTAAGCATATACTTGTGATTTCAGATTTTAATCGGAGTTGCAGCGGTGAAATTACACAAGTTCAGAAAACAGCATGTGACTGCGAGAGGTTGAATGCTTGTTATTGCCTAACTTTCCAACTGTGCGAAGCCTATGTATAAGCAATCAGAAGCTTAAAGCAACAGTTTTGGTCATACACTACACAGCTCAAGTTTAACTCAAAGTGCAATGAGAAACAGTCTCGAAACTGTGAGGTGTTAACAAGCAAACCCATCTCAATCTTTCCAATTCACTTAACTTGGTTCAGATTTTAAACAGAATATGACAAACCAAGCAAGTGAATGACTCAACACTAGAGACATAGCAACCTAGCATATATGAAAAGCACATGTGACTTCAACACATCCTTCACATGCTAGTTGCATATCTCAATGGTGAACATTTTCAAGTTTTAAGTTCATTATCAAATTCACCATTCAAAAATAGCTCAGCTCATAGTATGCACTAGTGATCAGAAAGAGCATAAGCTACAGCATCAACATAAAGCATCGGGGCAAAAACTGCACAGAGCATAGTTACCTTCTTCAGATTATACACATGAAGCTCAGAATGTAAAAGCGTATGCTCAAATGCAAAAGATGCACGAAGAAATCAAAAAGAAGCAAAAACAACTGAAACCAAAAAGTCAGTGTATCATACAAAATCCAAAGTGTTTCCCCCATCTAAAAGGGGAAACACACACCAAGCTCACCTCTCAACCGATTAAAGGTTGATTGGTCCAAAGGCTTGTTAAAAATATCAGCAAGCTGATGATGAGTATCGACATGGCGAAGGTCGATATCACCCTTCTCATAGTGGTCTCGCAGAAAATGAAAGCGCACATCAATGTGTTTGGTCTTCGAGTGAAGCACGGGGTTCTTAGCAACGCTAATCGCACTCGTGCTGTCACAAAGCAATGGAACACGAGAAAAGCTCAGACCAAAATCACGCAAAGTGGCCATCATCGAGAGTAACTGGGAACAACAACTAGCCGCAGCAACATACTCAGCCTCCGTGGTAGACTGGGCGATGCTAGACTGCTTGCGAGAAGACCACGAAACAAGAGAAGAACCAATAAACTGGCAAGTCCCAAAAGTGGACTTGAGATCAATACGGCAACCGGCAAAATCGGCATCGGAATAACCGCAAAGGGAAAGGGTGGAGGAAGCAGAATACCAAATCCCGAATTCTGGAGAGAAGGATAAGTACCTCATAATGCGCTTGACCGCCAGACGATGAGAGGTGCGCGGCGATGCCTGAAAGCGCGCGCAGAGGCACACCGCGAACTGGATGTCCGGGCGTGTCGCCGTCAGGTACAGCAGCGACCCGATCATACTCCGGTACTCCTTCTGGTCCACTGCTTCTCCCTCCTTGTCCGCATCCAGGGCCGTCGTGGTCGCCATGGGTGTTGGAAGAGGCTTGGCCTCACCCATGTCGAACTTCTTCAGGATATCTCTGGTGTACTTGCCCTGGTGCACAAACGCTCATTCCCGGGTTTGCTTGATTTGCAACCCAAGGAAAAACGTCAACTCACCCATCATGCTCATCTCGAACTCCCTGCTCATAGTGTCTGCAAACTTGGCAACCAAAGTGTGAGAAGAACCACCGAAAATGATATCATCCACGTAAATTTGGACCAAGAGAGTATCAGTGCCTTGATTGAGGAGAAAGAGCGTTTTATCTACACATCCCATTTTAAAACCCTTAGCAAGCAAAAAGGTTTTCAACCTATCATACCAGGCTCTAGGGGCTTGTTTCAAACCATACAAAGCTTTGTGAAGTTTAAAGACATGGTTTGGAAACTTGGGATTTTCGAAACCGGGGGGTTGTCTAACATACACCTCCTCTTCTATGTAGCCGTTTAAGAAGGCACTCTTGACATCCATTTGAAAAAGTTTGAAACCGGATGCAGCAAAAGCCAAGAGTATCCTAATAGCCTCCAAACGTGCTACAGGAGCAAATGTCTCCTCATAGTCTACCCCCTCCTTCTGACTATATCCCTGGGCTACAAGTCTAGCCTTGTTTCTCACAACATGGCCATCTTCTCCCTGTTTGTTTTTGAAAACCCATTTTGTCCCAATTGGATGACACTCAGAAGGTGGAGGCACTAGAACCCAAACCCGATTTCTCTCAAAGTTCCCAAGCTCCTCATGCATGGCAATGACCCAATCAGGATCCGTCAAAGCTTGTCCAACATCCCAGGGTTCAAAATCAGCAACAAATGCAGAATGAGCAAAGTAAGAGATTTGCCTTGACCGGGTGACGCGTTCGTCGATGCTGCCGATCATCTGCTGAGGCGGGTGCTAGCGCTGAATGTGTCGTGGCGCCTCCCTTGCCGAAGTGGCCTCTCCCTCAACAGCAGCTGGTGCCTCCCCGGGTACAAAGGGTACCGCTCGGGGTGGCGGATCCCACGACCCCCAGGAAGACGATGTGTCGGGGCCATGAGTTGTCGTAGAGGCCGCTCTTTGCGGCACAGCAGGTGGAGGAGGTGTTGGGTCCTCTGTCCCTTCAGCACCTTCTTCTTCATCATCGAAAAGAGGTTCGCCAACCTCATGATCACCTGCACGCTCAAAACGAGAAGAAGGACAAACCATGGTCTCGTCGAAGGTGACATCGGATGTCTCCATGACTCGGTTAGTGTCAAGGTTAAGTACACGATAAGCTCAAGTGTGAGTGCCATAACCCAAAAACACACCGTCAGAAGAACGAGACTCAAACTTGTCCAAGTTGCCCTTTTTGAGTATAAAACAATGGCAACCAAAAACTCGAAAATAACTCACCTTGGGGAGTTTTCCAAAACGCAACTCATAAGAGGTCTTTTTCATGAAAGCTCGAAGAAAAATGCGATTGGAAATATAGCATGCAGTGTTCATAGCTTCGGCCCAATATCGCCTAGGAGTCCTATGCTCATCGAGCATCGTCCTGGCCATCTCTACAAGGGTCCGATTCTTCCTCTCTACAACACCATTCTGAGGGGGTATGTAGGGGGAAGAAAACTGATGCTCTAAACCCAAAGAGTTACAAAACTTCTCAAAATCCGAATTCTTGAATTCAGAACCATTATCACTCCGAATTGCTTGCATAGAGTTCAAAGGGAACTCATTCTGAAGACACAAAATCAGATTGCGAGCAAAGGAGAAAGTCTCAGTTTTCTCAGCTAAAAAGAAAACCCACGAATATCTCGAAAAATCGTCGACAACAACAAGCACATACCACTTCCCCCCAACCGAGCTCACCTGAGCCGGACCAACAAGGTCCATGTGCAAAAGCTCTCCAGGGCGCTTAGTCATGACCTGAGTCACTGGATGGTGGGGAGCGGCTACCATCTTCCCATGTCTACAAGAATGGCAAACAAGATCCTTCTCCATGGATAACTTGGGCAATCCTCAGATTAAGCCAAGTGAACTAAGCTTTGCAAGAAAGTCGAAGCTCAGGTGACCTAGTCTCCTATGCCACTTCCAATGATCAGAGGAGGAGGGTCCAGCCAAAAGACAACGAGACATTCCAAACGACTCCGACAAATTCGCACGAAAGACTTTTCCAAAGGGCGAAATCACACAAACAAGATTGCCCTAAGGATCCAAAATGCGACTGAGATTCGGTTTAAAACGAATCTCATAGTCATCATCAAAAAGTTGCGAAACAGAAAGAAGGTTAAAATGCAAGTTAGAAACAAGAGCAACATCGCGCAACACAAAGTGCTCATTAACTCGCACAGACCCACGAGACAGCACCTTACCTTTGCTGTTGTCGCCGAAGGTGATATACTCCTTTCCGGCGACCGGACTAAGACTGGAGAACCGCTTGGCATTTCCGGTCATGTGCCTCGAACACCCGGAATCCACAAACCAAACGTTCTCCAATCATTTTACCTACATCAATAAAAAGACATAGGGTGAGCATACGGTCCAAGACTGGGGTTAGTGAAGTAAGGGGAATACAAGTGTTGGGCCAGCTGCTCAAAAGAACGGTTAGCAGAAAAACCATTCCTAGCACGCCTACGGGAGGAGCAATCACCACGTTGAGGAAAACGTGGTCCGCTAAGGGAGGAGCGTCCATCGCGATAATCAAAACGCGGTGGGAGAAAATGCTCAACTACAAAGGCACCGCCATGGGGTCCATAGCCTACAACTGCAGGCTCCCGCCGGTTCACGCTCTCTACGAGGCCTACGCCTAGGGACTTGAGGCTCAACACCTCTAGGCCTAGCGTCTCTCCTCGGAGCTCTCTGCTGCCTAGGCCTGGGAACTTGAGGTTCTGGACCTCTGGGCCTAGCAGCACGCCTCTGAACATTCGGCGCATGTACATCATGGAAAGGATGATACATGTCCGGGTTGTTCATCTCCCTAGCACGGCGCGCCTCTCTCTTGCGCCTAAAGCAGAACTCGCTCAAGTGTCAATCTCTCCCACAGTGCTCACAGTGGTACCTCACCGCTCTCAAAGGGGGTTGTTGGTACTCACGGTTGTGGGTGTGGATCACCTTGCCCTTCTGTGGCATACACTCCTCCTGGATAGGTGGCATTGTGTCCAGCTTGTTCTTTAGGTGGTTGGGTTTGGGATGCCATACTTGGTTCTTGGGTGGAGCTCTCGGGGGTTCCTCAAACACCCCATCCTTGGTGTTAGGCTTGAGAGGCTCTTTCGGTGGAAGCTTGGTTAGTTTGGGAGTAGTGGTGGAGTTGGGCTTCTCACTCGGGTTCAGACCACTCGACTCTCCAATCTTCCCAAAGACAGACACATCAACACCCGGAGCAAAGCCTACACCAGGACCTCCAGCAGCTCGCTTAAATTGGGAGGTCATCATCCCGAGCTGCGGCTCACCACAAGACACCCATAACAAGATGGTCCGAAGGTATGTGTTTTCCTCCTCGGTTTGCATCTTGTCATGCTTCACATTGGCAATCTCCATCTCCAAACCCTCGCACAAAGCGCACCTAGTCACACAAGTGCTACCCGAGCTGGCCTCCTCAAGAGACACAATCTTGGCATTCTTCTCTGCCAACTCGGATTGCAAGACAGGACAAGTCTTGCATGCACCCAACAGCATGGGTCTAGCCCGAAGCTCATCCACCTCTCCTACCAACGCAACATACTTACTTCGCAAAGTGAGAAGATCAGTCATGTGCGTGGTGCACGCCTCGCACTCCTCCTCATCTATGACAACTACGGTGGACTTGACAGAGTCAAGTTCCTTCACCGTATCCTCCCACTTCTGCTTAAACTCCTTGCGCTCTCTAGCGGCACGCCTAAGCAGCTTATCCTGACTAAGCAAGGCGGCAGTAAGCTTCTCTACCTCAGCTGAAAGCTCATCGTGGGTGAGAGATACCTGTGAGGTGTCGTCGTCGTCGTCGTCATTCCGAGGAGAGTTCACCAGCTCGCCGTCGACCTCCTTGCCGAGGGCCATGGTGCAGAGGCCATCGTCATTGGCGAAGAAGCATAGGCTGTTCAGCTTGTCCTCGATCCTCTTCTTCTTCTCGGACTCGTCGTCGCTTGAGCATGCGGAGTCGTCATCCGAGCCGTCGACGTCGCTGAGCATGGCGAAGAACGCACGCTGCTCAGCTTGGGCCTTCTCCAAGTACTTCTTCTTGATGTACTCCTTGTCGAAGCCGCCCCTTCGCTTGTGCCTCGCGGGGACGTACTTCTCCTTGCTCTTGCCGGAGTCGTACTTGTGCCCATGATTGCCCTTCCCAGATGAATGCTTCTTCATGGGGCAGTTGGCGAAGAAGTGATCGGGGTCACTGCACTCATAGCATCCTGAGCGTCCTCCTCCGCGGCGACGGTTCATGCGGTTGTTGTGAAACCGCGAGAACCGGTTGGCGAGCATTGCCAACTCGTCATCCCCCAAAGACTCCAGCTGGTCCTCTGTGATAGAAAAGAGAGACGAAAGAGCAAAACCTCCAGAGGGGTTAGCAGAAGAGCCAGAAACCAAAGCCATCGACGGGCCAGAAGGATTTTCATAAGAAGCCCTCGCCATGGCATCAATCTCACTGGACTTGAGCTTACTAAAGAGCTCGTCGCACGTGAGGGTCTCATAGTTAGGTGATTCGATGATCGCCTGAACTTTGGAATCCCACACCAACCGATCAAGAGTATGCAAAAGCTACAGAGCCCTCTCATGATCGTCGAAAGGCAACAGCTCCTAGTTAGCCCTCATCCTGTTGACAATCACCTAAAAGCGAGCGAATAAACTTTCTATGCTCTCGCCAGGCATATGTCGAAAGTTCTCATACTCTCGCTTGAACGACTCGTAGGGACGGGTTTTGACTTGAGAGGTTCCCTCATGGAAACGCATGAGGGTATCCCAAATCTCCCGAGCCATAGCGAGGTGAGAAACGCGATCAAACTCACTCATGCTCAAGCATGAGAAAAGAGCATTACGGGCTCGGCTATCGGCATCGTGCTCATCGATCTGAAGCTGAGAGACACGAGCAGCCAAGACCACATAATCGGCAGAGTTGCAAATATCCCAGATGGAAGCACCCAAACTCTGCAGATAGGCCGACATACGTATCTTCCAATACGCATAATTCATCCCATCGAAAAACGGCGGTTTGCCCACGCCGCGATCCATGTCGCCTTCTGTGGATCTAGAACTAGCTAAGGTGGAAGATCCTTAACCTGCTCGGATACCAATTGAAGGACCGAGAAGCAACCAGAAAGCGACCAGAGGGGGGTGAATGGGAGCTTCAAAATTTCCTATCGGAAACTAGTAGCCTCTGTTCCGAGAATCACCCCGAAAGGCAAACCCTAGAGCTTGTTAATATCCACGACCCTAGATGTAGGGTGGATGCTTCCAAGAAGCACAGCGGGACACTACACAACTCTAGAAACCCAACATAGAAGACGGAAACCAAATCCGACAACGAACGAACAAACCGCGAACGAAAACACGCTGAGACAACACTGACCGGACTCACCCTGCGTCCGGTCAACAGGCACCGGACGCGTCCGGTCAGCCAAAAACAGATTTTGGTGCTCTCTGTGTTGGACCGGACTCACCAGTGTTAAGCGTCCAGTCGATGTACAGAGCGTTCGGTCACACACATCAAGGCAGAGGAACAGTAAGAGGAGCGAGACCGGTCACTACCAAGAACAAGCGTCTGGTCAGCTACAGAAGGACTCTACGCAACATTCAATGATCGGACTCATGACGGGAGCGTCTGGTCGTTTCGATGCGTGCGTCCGGTCAAGACCAAAATGAACACAGAAAGTGTTCAACCACCGAACGCACTGCCCTAGCGTCCGGTCGTCACGAGTCAAGCGTCTGGTCACCCCGACAGTGAACTGTTCGCACACCTAGTCAACTCGATCTCACCCAAAACAAATCCTCTAGGGATGAAACTTGGTGAGAGGAGTCACAAGGAGGATAGTGAGATATCTCTAAGAGATCATGGCTTCGAACCTATCTCCAAATCGGTGAATCAAAGAAATTCGGGGGAAAGGAGAAAAACTTGACCCAAAACCAAAATCAATCGATCTCCTAGACCGTGAGGTTGGAGGAGAATTCCTTCGGTGGAAAGAAGTGCCTCACGATCTAGAACAACTTGGTTCAAAGGGATTTGCAAAAGATGAACCGAGCAAAGAGATCAAGCGACGGGAAAATCGTGGAGAAAAAGGATTCCGCGAAGAACACGAACAAAACGCGAATCACAACCACGAATTTGCAACCGTGTGGCTACCACACGCTACAACCGTGAGGTTACGGCCTCACTTCCTCAAAATCTCATGAACACAGAGGTATTGTTCTCTTCTCTGTGGATCTCAGCTAGCTACAGCAGGGATGTGGGAGAGCAGGAAACCCTAGAAGCAAAGAGCAAATGACAGGGATGACTAACTGAGATGAATGGGGAGGTGGGTGTCTCCCCCTATTTATCCTAATTCTAACCTATTCTTAATTCCCACTCTACCCCTAACTACTTACAGAGCGAACCAGCTAAACCCTAAGGTTATTCTGGACCAACTCGGTGGTAGGTGTATCCGACGGCCACGCCCGCACAACTTGTAGCGTTGCCTCGACGCAACCTCCCGATTGCCGCCACGTGCCACCCTCGCTCTACACCCCCAGTTTTGTGGCCCAAACTGGGAAACCAGCCTTTTCCAGCCAACCCCCGGTTTTGAGGCCCAAACCGGGAAACCAGCCCACAAGCATCTGAGTTTTGAGGCCAAACTCAGCAAACCCTCAGCGCCCAGGTTTTGAGGCCCAAACCTGGAAACCGTCCTCAGCCCGAGTTTTGTGGCCAAACTCGGAAACCATCCGCACCCAGGTTTTAAGGCCCAAAACTGGAAACCGTCCACCCGATGGTTTTTCCCTGGCTCAACCACCAAACCGACGTCGTAGATGGGATGCACCTCCCGTGCACCCCGTCCACCGACACGTGTCCCCAAGTCCACGACTCAGGCAACACATGACCGCAAGTCTTCGCTTGTCACTGTCCCAGGCTGCCAGCCACCACAGCTGATCCTCGGGCCTCTGGTCCCTCAGTCCAAGCCTCACGTCCGCCCTTCGCCACTCCCGGTCCATCGGCACGGCACGTCTCTACTTGACCTTCACCTCGCCTTTGATCACTGCATCCGTGCTCGACACCTGCACAACACAAGCCAAAGAACATGCACATCATCCCAGTTGACAATCACTCATCACTCAGAGACTCGGCATACACCCATGTATCCGCAGAGGCTTGGACTGAGGGATCGGTGGCCTGAGGATCAGCCGTGGTGGCTGGCAGCCTGGGACAACGACGAGCGAAGACTTGTGGGGCATGGTGTTGCCTGGGTCGAGGACTTGGGGACACGTGTCGGTGGACGGGGTGCACGGGCGGTGCATCCCCTCTACAGCTTCGGTTTGGTGGTAGAGCCAGAGAAAAACCATCGGGTGGACGGTTTCCTGGTTTGGACCTCAAAACCTGGGTGCTGATGGTTTTCGAGTTTGGCCACAAAACTCGGGATGAGGACGGTTTCTAGGTTTGGGCCTCAAAACCTAGGTGCTGCGTGTTTGCTGAGTTTGGGCCACAAAACTCAGGCGTTGGTGGGCAGGTTTCCCGGTTTGAGCCTCAAAACCGGGGGATGGCTATGAAGGCTAGTTTCCCGGTTTGGGCCTCAAAACCGGGGGTGCGACGTCCAGGAAAGGGACGCAGAGCGGTGGCGGCACGTGGCGGCAATCGGGAGGTCGCGTCGAGGCAACGCTACGAGTTGTGCGGGCGTGGCCGTCGGATCCACCTACCATTGAGTTGGTCCAGAATAACCTTAGGGTTTAGCTGGTTTGCTCTGTAAGTAGTTAGGGGTAGAGTGGGAATTGGGAATAGTTAGAATTATGATAAGTAGGGGGAGACACCCACCTCCCCATCTATCTCAGTCATTTGCTCGTTGCACTTAGGGTTTCCTGCTCTCCCTATCCCCTGCTGTAGCTAGCTGAGATCCGCAGAGAACCATACCTATGTGCACTGGAGATTTTGAGGAAGTGAGGCCGTAACCTCACTGTTGTAGCGTGTGGTAGCCACACGGTTGCAGATCGATGTGTTGATTCGCGTTTTGTTCGTGTTCTTCACGTTCTTCGTTTCTCCACGATTTTCTCGTCACCCAATCTCTCTCCCTATTGCGTCTTTGCGAAATCCGTTTGAATCAACTTGTTCGTTTTTGAAAGGAGATCATTTCCACCGAAGGAATTTATCTAACTCCTTGCGAACAAGTAGATCGGGTTGATTTCATTTTCGTGGCGCTTTTTCGTTCTTGATCTTCCCCTTTCGATTTCCCGGTGATTGAATCGATTTGAGCGGATGATTTCTTGGGGATAGTCTCCTAACTACCCTGTGATCATCTTCTCCAAGTTTGGGAATGTGGGATTTTGATTTGGATCGAATTTGGAGAGATTTGGAGAGGAGGCGACTGAAATCGCCCTCTCTGCTTGTTGGCGGACAGTCCGCAGTTTTGACCGGCGGACAGTCCGCGCGTCGGGTTTGGCCGGACCAGTGGCCAGACTCTGCGCTGAGGAGCAAGTGATTTTTGAACCGCGGACAATCTGCCGTTGTGTTTGGCGGATAGTCCGGGAACGTCCAGGGAGGTTCCAGCAAAGTTGCTGTTTCTCGTTTTCCACCGGCAGACAGTCCGCCATCCCCTCGCGGACAGTCCGCAGTAGGGGCGGACAGTCCGGGACCCCAGGGCCGGACAGTCCGCGGATTGGCTAAAGCCTCCGGTTTTGTGTGTTTGCTCTCCCGGCTTCCTCGCTTGGTTTTCGGACTTCTTGTTTGGCCTTGTAGTTGACTAAGGAACCCCTCTTGGTATCTTTGCTACTTGTTAGCATCGGTATTTGGGGATTTCTCAACGTAGCCGTCTATCTACGTTCGACACTTGGTTTTTGAGGGTTGAACTTGTGCCGGAGCTTGTGGTGTTTGGTTTGCTATCGCTTTGTGGTGCCTCGCTGTGATCCTAGTGATCATCCACCCTCTTCCAAGGGTCGTGGGCATCACGGTTTCGGTCGTAGCTTTCGGGGGTTGATTTTGGGACATTTGGCCAAAGTTTCGAGAGAAATTTTTGAGCTCCCATTCACCCCCCCCCCTCTGGTCACCTTGCTAGTGCTTTCTCGGTCCTTCATAAACCTCGCGTTGGTGACTAGTTCGCGTGGTGGTGATCTGTTGCATGACGCGACTCCGACGAGGTCTCGACCTTCATGGTCCGATGGTTGTGGTGCTCCTCCAGCCGCTCTATCTAGGTGGTTGGGCTCGGGACATCACGGTGAGGCTCGACGGCCAATCCTCGTCTGGCGAGGGAGCCGGAGTTGGCCGGAATGTGGTCGTCGTGGCGGCTCACCACAGCGACGTGGCGGTGGCATGGTGGTGCGTCTCTACCCTGACGTTTCGTGTGTCCACTGCCACGATAAGTCTTTGGTCAAGATGGAGACCTACGACGGCTACTGGCTTCACCGAAACGATGTCCTTGTCATGGCGTCGCAGTTCATGGCATCAGCGTGGCGTTCACGTTTGGCCGTGGTGAGTTCATCTGTTTGGGCCTGGTTGGTCCCGTGCTGGTGTTGTGCTTGGTGTGCTTGAGTCGGTAGCGACTCGGTCTACGCGCTCATATGTAGAGCGCCATGACCAGGAAAGGGGGCGTGGAGGTTTGGATCGGCGGTGATGTGTGCTCACCGTCGGTGTTGGAGCGGATAGGATAGCGGGGCCATGTCGAGTCAATGTCATGCAGCGGGTTCACAGTGTTGTGCCGATCCGCGTGATCTTCCTTGCTCCAGTGGTTCCTGCCCGGCTTCTTCCTCTCCGGCGAGCTCCGCGGCGGCACAGAGCTTGGCTCCGCCTTACTCCGGCCTCCTTGTTCCTCTTCTCACTGGGTAGGGGTGTTGGTGTGGCCACCGAGTGGCGGCGAGCGGGTTGGGAAACCCTAGGGGGCTTGTGCTTGCTTTTATAGCCCAGGGCTCGGCTATGGCCGCGGTGGACGGTCATCAAGGGCTCAGCGAGATCATGCGGCTGTGGTGGCTCTTGGGGGGCTTCTTGGGCGCCAAGATGGTGCCGACATGAGGGCGACAGCATCTAACACAACATGGGCCAGGGGGTCACGCCCCTTGCGTGGGTTTGTCGGGCGGTCGCGTGTGGCGTGGGGCGAGCGATGAGGGGTAGAAGACGACCCTGTTTATCGTGGCTGATAGGTGGGGCTTCTGAGTCAGACATAGAGTGTCCGCGTCAGTCGTGTGGTGCGCGGCGCTGGCTTGTAGGTCTGGGAGTCAGCAGGCGCGCACAAGGGGAAGGAGGGGAACGTCAAGTGGGCCGCAGAAGGGGGGCTAAGTGGGGGAATGGTGGCCAACCGGGCTAGGCCTGAGTGAGGTCGAGGCTCATGCAGCCAAGAGGGATAAGGGGAGATTAGAGAGGAGTTTAAGCCTAAGGAAGATAAATGGGATTTCCTAATTTTGGTAAGCAAAGGTGGGAGAGTTTCAAATGGGATTTGTTTAGAGTTTGAACGATGATCAAAAGGATACACAGAGTTTGAGAAGGGTCTTAAAGGGGGTTGCTATGGTCATGTGCTCTCCAACATAAGACTTAAGTTGCAAAAAGAATCTCCGGCAAACTCCTACAAGCAATACTATATGAATGCAACAATTTATTTATAAATTGTTCTCGGTTCGGCTAGCAACTATATGCTCCACACAATCACAGAAAAATTTTAAAAAGTCCGAATTTTTGGGTTGTTACAATGCCTCAGCTTGTCCATTAGCTTGAGCATAGTAAGGAGATGAATTAATCAACTTAAAACCTATACTAGCAGCAAAATCTTCAAACTCCTTCGATGTAAACATTTTCCCTTGATCTGTGGTAATAGATTGAGGAATACCGAATATATAGATGATATGCACCTTAATAAACTCAGTCACATTAGCTGATGAAGCCTCTGTCAAAGGAATAGCTTCAACCCACTTAGTAAAATAATCTGTTGCTACTAGTACAAATTTGTGCCCCTTGCTTGATGATAGAAATATTTGGCAAATCAGATCTATTTCCCATCCTCTAAATGGCCAAGGCTTCATAATTGGATTCATAGCCGATGCTAGAGACTTCTGAACATTACTAAACTTTTGGCATTCTTGGCACCCTCTATAATATTTGAAGCAATCCTCCAACATAGTCGGCCAAAAATAACCTGCTCTTCTAATCATCTACTTCATCTTGTGAGCAGATTGATGTGCACCACAAACGCCTTCATGTGTTTCTCCCATCAAAACTTTAGCTTCCTCTTGATTGAGACATTTGAGAAACACACCATCAATTGTTTTATGGTAAAGCTGATCATCTAGGAAAACAAACTTTGTAGCTTTATATCTCAACTTTCTAGATACTTGTCGTGATGGATCTTTCAAATATTCAATAATTTCAATTCTCCAATCATCATCATTGACTAGTTCATCGGCTAATATTTCAACAATTTGCCGATATCCAGAAGCACTTTGAGCCAACCGATTGGCTTCTTGATTCTAACACCTAGGGATATGCTTAATAACAACAGAAGAGAAAGAATCAAGCAATTCAATTCATTTCACATAATGTTTTCTCATTATATCATCTTTGCATTTATATAGGTCGAGCAATTGATTAACTACTAATTGAGAAGGTCACCGAAAATTTCAACAGCTTCGGCCTTTACCTCATACAGAAGTTGAAGTCCTTTAAGAACAGCTTCATACTCAGCTTGGTTATTGGTAGATGTTGGCTCAATTGGAAAAGCATATTCAAAACTTGCCCCCTGTGGTGAAATCAAGACAATACCAATACCTCCACCTTGCTTACAGTTAGACCCATCAAAGAATAAAGCCCAAGGAGTGAAATCTAATGTCCTAATTTCTTTTTCACGATGATGAGTAATGAAATCAGTTATTACCTCACCTTTAACTGCTTTAGTCGATTCATACCTCAAATCAAGTTCTGATAATGAAAGAATCCACTTACCAATTCTCCCATTCAAAATAGGCATAGATAACATGTGCTTTATCACATCAAATTTTGATACCATTGTGCACTCAGAAGATAACAAATAATGTTGAAGTTTGGTGCACGAAAAATATAAGCACAAACACAACTTTTCAACAGGAGAATATCTTGTTTCTGGATCCAACAATCTTCTACTTAAATAAAATACCACTCTTTCTTTTCTTTCAAATTCTTGTATTAAGGCCGATCCAATTGTATGATCATCGGCCGCTACATACAACTTAAAAGGTTTATTCCTTTGAGGAGGAATTAACACTGGTGGAGACTTTATATATTCCTTGATTTCCTCAAATGCTTTTTGCTGTTCGTTACTATTGGTATTTATTAACGCACACAGAAAAAGATCCGGAAGCGCTCGGATACTGTTGTAGCTTTCACCCGGAGGTTTTAATATCGTATCCATAGGGAAATGTGTGAGATCAATGTGACAGAACCTCCTGAATTAATAAGGCCCACGAGTACCTGTCCTTGTCCTACAGACCTCAGACAGTCATACCCTATGCCCCATAACCCAAAAGACCCCTCACGTGTCAACGGGTAACCCGACTCATCCATGTTTCCTTACATCCCCAGGATCATTGCAAGAGTCATCACGTAGTATAACATTTCACAAATAATATACATCAGAGATAAGAGTACGGAAGTATTACACCATAAATTTTACAAACCAGTGGTTCAAACTCACGTCGTTATTACAAACCATAGTTTCAAACTTTATCCTAGGTAGTGGAAACAACATTAATAAAACTGTATTTCACACAAACAACCCCGCCTAAGGGTTGCATTACTCCTCCCCGGACACGTCCTCCTCAATGACGGTCGCGCAACAAGCCTCAAAGCAAGGTTGCTCGTGAACGTCACCTGCAACAGGGGATTAACAAACCCTGAGTACAAAGGTACTCAACAAGGCTTACCCGACAAGAGAAGAGAAGAAACAGGTATGCTGGCTTGGGTAGGCTCAACAGTATTTTTTTATTTGCATAAAAGCCTACTAAAGTAGTTCTAGATCCAAATTTTTACTTATTCATTTAAGTACTTGGTAAGAACTGAAAGTGAAAATCAATGAAATATCATTATCCTTCTTTCTTCAGCAAGTTCCCTTTTATTCTACGATGTGGGTCGAAAGATTGAGTCTCCTTAACCGAGGAGCATGACGATTCGAACCGATTCAACTAGATCTGGGACTTTTTCACGATCATACGATATATGTAGACCCTAGATCACGCATATACCAACCCCAACCTCAGATCCTCCAAACAAGACCAGGTCCGCGCCACCCGAGAGTACTCGTACACCTCCAATCCGAGACTTTAACCCACGAGGGTAGCTAGTACTCCCGCCATCTCTCCACTCCCAGTGCGCGATTAGCCGTTCTCATTTAAGAACCACCAAGGCAGAGCTTACCGTAGCATATGATCGGTAGTTCATAGTTTCTCAATCTAGCAGGCCAACAACGGTTAACCCTATCTCGACACATCCGGGTCACCCTACACCAACACAAGGTTCGATGTATGTGCCCATCTGGTCTTAACCATCATTCTTTCTCATTGTCATTCCAAAATGATAAGCATTGAAAATATTTATCAAAAGCTTCATAAAGCAAGACTAAGCATTTCTAACAGATGCATAAAGCAGATATCAAGGAATGATATATCGATAACAAGGTTGATCATGCATCAACAGGTTTAAAGCATTTATTTGATAAACATTTAATGCATCAGGTTATCGAAAATAAGTGTAATTGTAAATCCAAGGAAATGGTTAAATGAACCGGGGCTTGCCTTCGTTGATTGAAAAAGTCGGAAACTCCTGATATTCTGGATCAACAGGACACTCCGAACTCCCTGGACCAACCTCGTCCGGACAATCGACCACTTCAGAAGCTACACGATAACAGAGTGCATGCTTGATGAGATGCTCATGTCATGATCATGGTAAAGATGGAAATTTTCTAAGCTATAAACATTTATCTTGTAACAACTTTCCATCACGGTACAGTTGCAAACCAACAAAGCCAATTTGTATAAACAAACATGGTTTACATGAATGACACTTGCCTGCATCAAGCCGCAGATCAAGATAATTCACTTATCTTAACCTTCAAATCTATCAAAAAGAAACTTAGGTTTTATGTTTCACAACATTGTTTATGCATAAAGAAAGCAATTTAACTAGCCGGAAATTAAGTTGTGAAGCAAACTATGCTCAAATTAGTTCAAACTTGGTACACAGATTGGTTATGTTCAAACAGTGCACAAAATAAATTTCAGCATTTTTGGAGTTAAATTCAATTTTATAAAAATCATTGAATACTTATTCAAGAATTAAAAGGCATAATTTTTACTGCAGAACAAAATACAGAAACATGCACATATTATATTTTTCATAAAAACTACACATTTCATAGAACATGTGCAAAATTTTTCATGATTTATGGATCAACAGATTAATTCATCCAAAATTAACAAAATTAGCATTAGTATGCACATAACAGAAAATAGATTGGCCCAACTCGGGCCTGCCCGCGCTGCACTGCCGGTTTTGCAGAAAAGCCCTCTGGCTTTAACAAAACTACAAGTAAGCCCTTGACACTATTGAGCACTATTCCTCTGAGTCATAGACTTTGCACCTAGGCCCTCGGGTTTTGTTGAATTCCCAACGACAAGTCCCCGACTCCATGGCTGACGGCGGCGAGCTTCGGCTCGCGCACGCCGGAGCAACGGGACCTTCTCCGGCCAAACCAACCGGCTCAGCGCCTTCCCCTTCACCTCACGGCTTCGATGAACCCTCAAACTCCCTCCCTCGACCTCTCTCTCTACTTCGACGACGACACAGGCGGACGCGGCGGCACGGCGACGGCATGCTGGCCAACTGAGAGCCGTACCGAAACTGTGGACGTGCGCATCAGCACCAGGGGCTCACCACGACTCTAGCGGGCTAGGTCTCCGAAGATGACGCGGCTCCGAACGGTGAGGACGACGACGGCAGCGGGTTCCAGCGGTGCGGCTCGACGGCGACGACCTGTTCTGGCTGAGATAGAGGGAGATAAGGTCAAAGACCTGGTGTTAGAGCATCAGGAAGAGACGAGAAAGCGATAACGAAGCTCAGGTGAGGATGAACGGACTCCAAGCTTGCTGACCACGGTGGCGGCGTCGATGGAGGTGTCCGGGACCGGAGACGAAGACGACGGCTACGCCGGGCGGTTGCGGGGGCGAGCGAGGCTACGACCTAGCTCAACAGCTCCGCAACGGCAAGGCGAACACGGTGACGCGGTTAAACGCGGCGGAAGAGCTCTCACGCGGCCGGCGTAGCTGAACAGAGCGACGGTGGCGGCGGCGAGCAAGCAAAGGAGAAAAGCGAGATACAGCATTTCTGCGGTGCGAGAGGGATGAAGGAGAGGGTGGCGGTGTGTTGAACTCGCGCGCGAAGCTAGCAAGCAGCTCGCTGGCACAGGGCATGCTCCCCAGCGCGATCAAGCAGCTCGCTGGCGAGCTCCAGGAGCTTCCCCCCTTCATGCACTGTTCATTGCTCTTTCGCCCCTTACTGAAATTCAAAATTACTTTTGAAATTTGAACTACACTTCAAGATTTGTGAAAATATAAAATGTAGAACTTGAAAAGTTGTACAACTTTGCTTTAACACTCTTTGGCTGATTTCAAATGGAAATAGGTCAATTTGATCAAAACAGTTCAAATCAATTTCAAATTGGAAATTTGAAAAGGGGACAGAACTAGGGTTTTGCAGTAGAAGCAAAATTACTTTTGATTTTGCATTGACACTTGAAAAATGGTCAATGAATGAAATGTTCATTTTGAAATTCTCTACAACTTTGATGTAGATCTCAAACTCAGATTTCAAATAGTTTTTGAAATGCAAGTTTAAAGTCAAAAGGTGACCATTTCTAGGGTTTGAGTAAATTCAAAATTACTTTAAATTTTGTACAGAAACTTTGAAAACTTTGAATACCAAAGTTGTACCTCTCCTCAAGATCTACCAAAAAGCTTTTAGGGTCGACCCCTAATTATGCATAGATTTTGAGTTAACTAGAAAGGGCTAATTAACTTATATAGGAATTTAATGATTTTCCCATTTTTAGGCTAAATAAATTTTATATTCTTTTGAATTGTTGAACTTGGATTCATGCCTTTACATGACTTTAGTCAAATGGGAATGAACACAAGTTACTTCATAATGACATTCTAAATTAGGTTTTTGAGCTGCATCACAAGCATATAACCAAAGATGCTCACATATTAGGAATTAAACTCATTTTAGTGAATGCATCTCGAGGTGAGCTAGCACATGATGCTATGACAAGCTTATGATGACATGACAACATTTTATTCATGTAAACACCTGAGGTGTTACAATCAACTACGGTCTAACCTAACCCAGAGTAGCTGAAGACTTAGAAGGTTGAGAGGGTAGAGGTGATCACTAAGGTCGTCTAGTTCATATCTCAATAAGCGGTCTCATATCATTCTATCAAGGGACATTACGTTAGAAGGCTGCATCCAGAGTATAGGGACAACTAAGTAACTATGGTCCTGCTCGGCCTATAGACGGGAGGTGGACTATAGAAGATTGAACGGGTCTATAAGAGTCACACCCGTGAGCTAGCACCGGTCCGGCCTATAGGGTACATCTATGAGTATCCTGAGTCTAAGCACCACGCTTACATGATGAATTATACTCTAACCTACTGCAGTAGATTAAAGCACTCAAAAGAGACTCGTGACAAGAAGAATAATAAGACCAACACTTACATTAATAAGAAGTTGATGGCAGAAGAGAATCCCAAACGTAGATTAACTTCTGCCGAGGTCCAGGGCGCAGAGGGGACACTGATAGGCCGGCACCTCCTCCATACTCCTCCCTGTCTCTACATCTCTCCCTCTAATCTGATCTCTCTAATTACAACTAGATGAACTAGACAACTAGAACTAGAAGAACTAGAACTAGAACTAGAGGAACTAGAACTAGATCTAATTCTAGATGAACTAGAAGAGCTTCATCTAGAGGGATCTCTACTTCTACTTGAAACCTTAGTTTCTGATGTGGAGATGAATAATGAAGATGGAGATGCCTCCTAGAGGGGTGTGGGTCTGGTTTTATAGCCCCTAAGGATGAACCGCAGCCCTTGGATCAGACCAACTTGAAATAATGGTTGAGATGCATCGTAGAGGTCGATTAGGGCGTGCTCCATGAGGATGGGCCGAGGTGGGACCTGGCCCAGGCTGACAGACCTGGGGTGGGGCCGGCCATCCCCAGCTGGCAGCCACCTCGCCCCTCCTTTGTCGTGATGTCTTCTGGAACCTTCTTTGTTGCCCTAATGCGACTTTCCATCTGTTTGCTCGATTCATCGTGTTGGAGTAGGACTCTACCACTTTCCATCTGCTGGAAAACTCCCTGGAAGATAGAAATTCACAAAAGTTGTAGAATCTGTCAGTTTAGCCCCTGAATTATGTTGCTTGGTGATCACTCCAGGTTGTTCTAGAAGCTTCCAAGTCGTATCCAACAAGGACTCTTGCTCCGGGACTCCAAATATAGTAAATCATATGTCCATTTTGATCGTCTCAATGAGCTCTTCGCAAAGGTCTGCTTTGATTCATCACTTGAGATACTTTTATATAGTGAAACATTTATTATCCTGCAAAACAAGTGAGAACAACACAACTCGTGGAACTTGTTAGAATCAAACCCTACATCTATGCTTTATGGTTCATTTAATATCATTTTATGCATTAGTTGATGGTATAATATTGACTATAAGGACAGTCAACAGTCACCCCATTTAAACTCTTGAACATCTTTTAACTTTAACAAAACTGAGAAAAGCAAAATCTTAGCTGATAAATTCGATATAAACCTCCTGATGAAGTTAATTTTGCCAATCAAAGATTGCAACTGAGTCTTTGTAGTTGGTGGTACTGCTTTGTTGATTGCATCATAACTCTTTTGACCAACTTCAATTTGTCTTTCATGCACCATGAAGCCTAAGAATTGCCCAGCTGGTACTTCAAATGCACACTTATGAGGATTCATTCTTAATCCATGCTTCCTCGCACATTCCAAAGTGTCTCTAAGATCCTTAAGATGTTCTTGATATTCTTTAAACTTCACAACTACATCATCAATATAAATTTCCACAACTTTTTCGATCAACTTATGAAAGATATAATTCGTAGCCCTTTGGTAAGTTGCACCAGCATTTTTAAGTCCAAAAGTCATGACTACCCATTCATACAATCCCAAGGCACCAGGACGCCTGAATGCAGTCCTATGCATGTCTTCTTCTGCCATAAAAATTTGACTATAACAAGCTGAAAGCCCTAGTTGGTTTTGGTTAATTGATGAAACCTATTTGATCTAATCCTATTGCTAAGCATGTGTGTAGCCTATAAGAAAGGATTGTGACCAAGCCAAGTGGTGGAGCTAGCATGGTGGAAACCATGGAGGATGGTGATGGCCACAAGCACTAAAGAGATCAAGAGCTCTACCATTGGTGAAACGAAGAAGAGAAGAGATGGAGCAAAGAGGCCCGAAGGAAAAGGTATAACCTATAGGGCTCTTTGTTTTGGTGATCAAGACACTTAGCAAGTGTGATCACATTTAGGATAGATAGCCGTACTATCAAGAGGAGTTAATTCACGGCTTATGGAGTGTTCAAGTGCCACTAGGAGTTCTCTAACATATCGATGCTATAGACCTAGTGAGTGACTAACAAAACCCCTTGGAAAATGCTTTGCAAAATGCTAACACACTTGCATATTATGATGTACACTTGGTGGTGTTGGCACTTTTGGGATAAGGGGATGTTCCGGAGTTGTGGAGAAGTGGGAGAAACTAGTGTATAATCCTTCTCCCTCCTGCCGAGTTTGCGAGGCAGGATTCAGCGTTTTTCGAAAGAGAAGTAGTGTGTTCGGAAGCATCGGATGCTGGTCCGAGGGGCATCGGACGCTGGGCCGAGCGTCTGATGGTTAACCCTAGTTTATGACAGAAGTTGAAGGAGCATCGGACGCTGGCAGCGAATGCTGAGAAAACACTGTTGTAGAGTCCGATGCTTAATTTAAAAGTTGTATGAACATACTTCAAACCTTAAGCATATTATAGTAAATAACAGTGGCATGAAAGCACTACAGAGATTCACTTTAATGGAGATGAAAGAGTGTGATCATGGTGAGTAGTATATATATATTTTTTTCTTTTTTTAGATGCACATAACTTGAGTGGATGCAAGTGATAAAAATTAAACATGTATGAGAGAACATAAACTAAATGGAGTGAATGTATGATGATATAAAAAGGATTTAATAAGATAACTACTCATCAATTTAAAGTCCATGAGCAAGACTGACTCACCTCGATTAAACTTACCATGACTCACAATGGAATTGTGAGTGGTACAACGTCTGGTGTCGTCACTCGTCACGTGCTTGAAAACTTGTAACGCTGACCTTCTTCGATCCTTGTGGGAGTTTGTCGGAAAGTCACAGTGACAACAATTGTCTATATCTTATCTAGTTGATTCCTAACAAAGTGGTTGAATGGATCTTGAGGCTTGAGCAAAGCCTCTGGACCCGCAACGTAGTTTGTCGGAAGTTCAAAACCAGTCATACACCTCACCCTGCATAAGATCAAAATTATACAAAAGCCAGGGCGGGCCTGTTTGGATAAAGGGTGAATAATATATCTCAATTATCACATGTGTAAGAGTTCTCCTAGATGTTGAAAATGTATTCTAGCTACCGTCCTTAATTACTCATTCATTCCCCGGCAACGGCGCCAAAAATGCTTGTTGACACTCCTTAATGGAATCACTCTAAGATAGACTTCATAAACAATAACCTAGTGAAGGCACTAAGAAGTGTACGGGACACTACTAGCATCACTTAACGTCAAGTTGTCATCCCCAACATGAAACTAGCAATGTGATTATATCATGGCACTGACTCTAAAGATAAATATTTACCCGCAAGTGCACAGATAAATACACCTGTTGTAGCAGCATTTTACCCAGAGATGTTCCAAGTATCGTTATTTATATTTAGCACTAGGAATGAAGTGAGATAAATAAGGACAAGAACTACTCTACACATGTGATAGGAGAATTGAGAACAAACTAAGAACACATTCCTTTATCCTAAACAGGGATCAATCACAATAATGAGGTACACTATAAATGATAAAAGATCAATCTATGATAGTCCTTAGAGCATTTCAACTTAGACAAGGCATGTGGATTAGAATAGACATTATAAAGAAGTATTCCTAAGTTATTCTAATTATAAGTCATAATATACATTGATTAGTGCAATTATATTTGACAATCATTGGCTAGGTTGTCCCATATTCATATTCAAGAGGCAACTCCATAGTAAAGGTGCCAAACAGAGTAACCCGTAAACCATGAGTTAACTGAGCCATACTGAACACTACATTCGGGAGGTGGAATACAAAGGACTCAACAGGCCTGTCACACCCGCGATCTACCACTCTATCCGGAACATAGGACGCATTCGCAGATAAATAGTGTATAGGCATCACACCTACACAGCATTTATCACCCACCCGTTGATCATTAAGATGAGTGCTATACGAACATGAGTATAAACATGATGATAATCTATCTATGCCAAATATATAATCAAAGCATACTACAAGCAGCATAATGAAGAATATAATAATTAATGTCTTAGTCATATCAATTATATCTAAACTATTATGAACTAGACCATGAACTAGCACACAATGATGAACAGTATGATGAACTAGAACACATAGATGAACTAGAGTATGAACTAGACGATGAACTAGAACTAAAAGATGAACTAGAACATGAACAATGAAGAACAATGAAGAACTAGAAGAACAATTATGAACTAGAAACATAATTAGATCCATAATGTTGATACAAGAGAGAAGATCTTGGATTTACCGAGCCTTCTCGCGACTAGATCCGGAATCCAAGCGAAGCTTGCCTCTTCTAATTCTAATTCTATCTAGCTATGCCTAAGTTGATGTGGCTCTAAGGAAATTAGGATTTCTGATTGATCCTCCTCCTCTTCTAATGACTTGAGATCTGATGATGATGGAGAAGGGGGGTCTGGGGTTTATTATATAGGGGCTCCTGGCCTCCCCTCCACCTTGGGCAAGCGATGTGGGACTAAATCCTTCGCCATACGCACATGGGCCTAATGGGCCAAAACGTGTTGGAGAGGTCGGTTGGAGGTAGCTTGCGGAAGACGGAAGCCAGCGGGCCTAGGGGGGACCGGTCGGTCTCCTGGTGGGACCGGTCGGTCCCACCAGTCGGCCTCTCACGGTGGTCGACCTCCTGGTGTCTTCTTTCGTCCTCTGGAGTCTTCTAGAATAATGCTGACGTGGTGGTTGCGTTATCTCCCATCGGTTTCCTTCTATGGGAAGCTATTGGTGCTGATTTCCTGGTTTAGTTCCTGCAGAGTCATAGTTCACCAAAACTCGTGGAATATTGTCAGTTAAAACCCTAAACGTTTGTTGGTGATCAAATTCTTGCCCTTTTCATATTTATTTATCCCTTAATTATGATAGATAACCAGCGTCAACAGAGCGTCCGATGCCTGGCATCGGCGCGTCCGATGTCACATTAACCATGGCACAAAGAAATATGACCGTTGGGATCTGTTGGACTGAATTCATAGCAGGGGGACACGTGGTACTCATCAGAGCATCAGACGCTGGGGGAGCGTCCGATGGCCCTGACACCGGCGCGTCCGATGCTCGGGTTTTCAGCCCAACGGGAAGGCCGACTTGTGTGGCCTATTTAAGGGGCTTGGCCGGATCACTTGGCTTCACCCTTGCACTTTCTGATTCCTAAGCATACTAGTGAGCTTTGGCAAGCCTCCCAACTCATCTCCCAAGTTGATTTGATCAAACCAAGTGAGATTGAGTGATCTAGTGTGTTATTTGAAAGAGTTCAATCTAGTGGCACTAGTTCTTCGCATCGGCTTTGAGTTTCTTGTTACTCTTGGCATTTGCCGGTGCCTTGACGGCTTGGAGGCGTTGTGGTGTTGTTGGCAAGAGAAGGAGATTGTTCTTGGCCACCACCGGTCGTGATTGTGAGAGGTTTTGGAGCCTCACCTCGCCGGAGCGGCAACAGGCATCCTTAGTGGATTGCTCGTGTCATTGAGCTACCTCACTAGTGGTAGATTCTTGTGGTGCTCTTTGTGAGTTTGGCTTTGTGCCAATTAGCCACCGGGTCACCTAGTGTTGGTCGACACAATGGGGAGTAGCGTGCCGGCAAGCACGTGAACCTCGGGATAAATCTTGGTGTCCCGTGTGCTTATTGTGATTGCTTCCACATCTTGGTGATTGGTCTTCATATTCACATCTCGGTGATTGGCTTCACAAGTGGGTTTCACCAGTGATTGGCTCTCTACGTGGCGATCCCGAAGGCTCGGTGAAATCCCCTCTATCTAGCTCATTCACTTTGTGTATTTACATCGGGCTATCTCTTTTGTGTACACACTATTACTTGTTATATATCATTTGTCATATACCTTGTGTAGTGATATTGCGGTTAGCTTGACTAGTTCATCTTTTGCACACACTTGTTTATCTTAGACCAACTTGATCATAGTTATGCTAGAGCTAGTTCTTTTATTCCGCATAAGTTTCTAGCTCTACTTGATTGTGTGACTTAGAAATATTAGGTAGAATTGTTGGATAGGTGGCTTGCAACACACTATTAGGCTAGCGCAAACAGCTTCGCCATTTGTTATACTAATAGTGTTTGCTTAAGTGATTTTGTAGATTTTTAATTAGGCTATTCACCCCCCTCTAGCCAATTTGGACCTTTCAAGTGGTATCGGAGTCGTGGTCACCGTTTGTTTGAGGCTTAACATCCTACGGTGTTAAAATGGCTCAAATCAACTATATGGGGAAGCCACCACATTTTGACGGCACCAACTTCGATTGTTGGAAGAGGAAGATGTGTGCATTCATAAGAGAAATGAATAGAAAGATTTGGGATGTGATTGAGCATGACTTTGCGGTGATTGACATCGCCGATCCAACTCTAAGAGAAGAAGAGAAGCTCCAATGGAATGATGTGGCAGTCAACTTGTTCTATGAAGCATTTGACACAAAGGTGTTTGAGCAAATCAAGGACCTTGAAAGAGCAAGTGAAATATGGGAAAGATTGGAAGAAACATATGAGGGCACCAAGGCGGTCAAGGGAGCCAAGCTATACATCCTCAAGCACAAGCTTGCTACCTTCAAGATGCAAGATGATGAAAGCATACCAGAGATGTTTCACCGGTTGCAAGTCATTATCAATGAATTGAAGGCCTTGGGAGAGAAGGTAGAGGACAAGGACTTTTCTCACAAGTTCTTGAGATGCTTGCCACCAAGGTTTGATACTTTGGTGACTATCCTAGTGAGTGAAGGATTGGATACGGTAACCCCAAACCATGTACTAGGTGATGTGGTCACACAAGACACATACCGTGTGGAAAGGGATGGGGGAGCCCAAGAGGAAGAAAAGAAGAATAAGACCGTGGCATTCAAAGCTTCATCCTCCAAGAACAAGAGCAAGGGCAAAGCAAAGGAGGAAAGTGATGATGAAGCAAGCTCAAGTGGTTGTGAGATAGATGATGAAGAAATGGCTCTCTTTGTGAAAAGGTTTGGCAACTTCATGAAGAAGAAGGGCTATGGAGAAAGAAAGAGAAGAGATGCAACAAAAAGAACATCTAAAAGGTGCTATAGATGCAAGAGCAAGGATCACTTCATCGCGGATTGTCCATATTCTAGTGATGAGGATGAGGATGACCGCAAGAAGAGCAAGAAGAAGGACAAGAAAGAGAAGAAAGAAAAGAAAGAGAAGAAGAAGGGTGGATCCTATGTCGTGACATGGGATAGTGATGCTTCCTCAAGTGATGATGATGATTCTAGTGATGATGAGAGGAAGACCACCAATAAGAAGGCTATGGCTAGTCTTGCTATCTCAAGCAAGCCTTCTATCTTCAACACTCCATCGACATGCTTCATGGCTAAGGCCACTAAGGTATCATCCGATGAGAGTGAAAGTGAGAGTGAGAGTGATGATGATGTGGAGTACTCAAAGGAGGACCTCATGAGCATGCTACAAGATGCTCACTCTTACATTGAGACTAAGAGGAAGGAGTGCAAATAATTGCGCAAGGCCAACAAGGCTCTTGAGCAATCCTTTGATGAGCTCAAGTCTACTCATGAGAGGCTGGAGGAATTCCATGAGAAGCTTGACCAAGCTCACACTAGGCTTAAGGAAGCCCACTCCTCCCTCCTTAATCAAAGTAAGATTGAGGATGTTGTAGAGACATGCAATGTAGGAGTAACATGTGATATTCTTGATGAATCTTTTTATGCTCCTATTATTGTTGTTGCTCCCACCAATGCATCATCATCTAGCTCAACTAAAATGCCTACTTCTACTACATGTGATTCATCATTAGTGGTAGAAAATGAGAACCTTAAGAACAAAGTTGTTGAGCTCACTCATGCTTTAGGCAATGCCTATGGTGGAGATGCCCGCTTTTGCTTAAGTGCTTGGGTAGCCAAAGGTGTCCACTCAACAAAGAGGGACTTGGCTATACCCCCAAGAAGGGCAAGGCGGCCTTTGCTACTCACAAGACTAGTTTTGTGAAGAGCAATGGTCGGTATTGCTATAATTGCAAGCAATCCGGGCATATAGAGCAAAATTGCTTTAATAAGAACAATGCTCATGTTTCATCCATTCGACTTAATTCTTGTTATATGCTTACAAAGGGCACTAATGGTGTGAAGGCTAAGTACATTGGTGCACCCATGGTTGGACCAAAGAAGAAGGCAATTAGGGTGCCCAAGAGCTTGGTGACTAACCTTGGAGGACCCAAAAAGATTTGGGTACCTAAAAATAATTGATCTCATTGTAGGTAAATTATAAAGCGGGAGGAAGGCATTGGGTGCTTGATAGTGGGTGCACTCAACACATGACCGGAGATGGAAGAATGTTCAAATCAATCAACACTAGTGACAATGATCATGCAGATGCTATCACATTTGGTGACAACAAGAAAGGCAAGGTCAAAGGCTTGGGCAAGATTGCAATATCCAATGACTTGAGCATCTCCAATGTGCTTTTGGTGGAATCTCTCAACTTTAACTTGTTGTCCGTGGCATAATTATGTGATTTGGGATTCAAATGCATATTTGGTGTGGATGATGTGGAGATAGTGAGTGTTGATGGAAGTGATTTGGTCTTCAAAGGATTTAGATATGAGAATCTTTATTTGGTGGACTTTGATGCAAGTGAAGCTCAATTGACAACATGTTTGTTCACCAAATCAAGTATGGGTTGGCTATGGCATAAGCGCTTGGGACATGTTGGAATGAAGCAACTAAAGAGGATAGTGAAGCATGACATGGTTAGAGGACTAAAAGATTCCTCCATGCGGCGAAGCTGCTCCCTGGCCTCGTCTGCCCTCTGCCTGATCGAGCGCAGTCGGTTATGCCTCTCAAGCTGTTCCAGGCGCCTCTTCTTCTCTTGCAGCTCAGCCTCGAGCCTTTCAAGGGCCTCGAGGCCCACCTCTTCTTCTTCTCCTTCACCATCTCCCGAAGTGTGTGGGTGCGGCTGTGTCGCCACTCGGGCCTGGGGGCCCAGGGATTGGGGTTCCGGGGTGACATTCTCTCCACCCGAGGGCTGTGCAATTTCCTCAGCAGGCGGGACCACCGCTGCCGCCTCTCTAGCGACACGCTGGTCCCTCGCCGAAAGTGCTCTCCTGTTTCCCGCCATTTCAGACTTCGTTCCCCACGGTCGGCGCCAAACTGTTGGAACGCACTTGCCCAACCTCCGCACTTGTGCAGGGGATGGAGCGAAGGCGGCCAAACGTCAGATGCAGTAGCGAAGGTGAATCGGAAGTGGAAGGTGCTCGAATTCCGAAAAGAAAAAGGTCCCCCCTCACACTGTTCATCCCCTTGGTATTTATAGGGAATGCCAAGGGGTATGGGCCAAATTACAGAAGGGTACAGCAAAGATTCCTCGCCTCCACGCAGGGAGGAAGGGCAAAAGCGTAAGTACACAGCTGAAGCGGAAACCCTAATCGGTCACACTCCAGCGCGCCGCCACCTGGCCCTTGTTCGCCTTCGGGGAGTGGTGCGACGGTCTTGACCTTCGGCCGCGCTCGCCTTTGGGCCCGCGCACCTCCGCCATCTGCCGGACCTCCGGCTCTGCTTGCCTCCGGGGCGACGCACACTTGCCGCTTGCCCGGACCTTCGCTTCAAGCGAAGGTGGCGTCGTGGTTCAGCGAAGGTTTCCTGCAGTGTGACCGTCGCCTTAGACCTGCACGGAAACACAACAAAGCGACGAGGGTTGACCCCGCATCCGGGGGTCAGGGTATCGGTCTCAAATAGGAGAGGGACCTCGCACGCACACAAGGCGTCACGCGAGGGCTAACTTCGAGCACCGGTTCGGGCGGCGCTTCTGCCGAGGGTCCCTTCCCCCAACAGTTGGCTATGGCATAAGCGCTTGGGACATGTTGGAATGAAGCAACTAAAGAGGATAGTGAAGCATGACATGGTTAGAAGACTAAAAGATGTTCACTTTGAGAAAGATAAGCTATATAGTGCATGTCAAATGGGAAAGCAAGTTGGAAACACTCATCCCAACAAAGGAATGATGAGCACTACACATGCACTTGAGTTGTTGCACATGGACTTGTTTGGACCAACTACATATGCAAGTATTAGGGGAAACAAGTATGGCTTTGTGATAGTGGATGACTATACAAGATTCACATGAGTCTTCTTTCTCGTTGACAAAAGTGAAGTGTTTGGCATATTCAAAACCTTTGTCAAGAGAAGTCAAAATGAGTTTGATAGAAGAATCAAGAAAGTAAGAAGTGATAATGGAAGTGAGTTTAGGAACACAAGAGTTGATGAGCTATGTGATGAGTATGGAATCAAGCATCAATTCTCGGCCAAGTATACACCTCAATCCAATGGGATAGTTGAAAGGAAGAATAGGACACTCATTGATATGTCAAGATTCATGCTTAGTGAATACAATGTGAGTGATTCCTTTTGGGCCGAAGCAATCAACACGACATGCTATTATAGCAACCGGCTCTATTGTCACCCTCTATTGAAGAAGACACCATATGAGCTCCTCAATGATAGAAAGCCCAACATTGCATATTTCCGGGTCTTTGGGTGCAAGTGCTACATATTGAAGAAGGGCACGAGACTTGGCATGTTTGAAAAGAAGTGTGATGAAGGGTTCCTACTTGGTTACTCCACTACAAGCAAGGCATATAGAGTGTGGAACAACACATCAAGAATAGTTGAAGAAGTCCATGATGTTGAGTTTGATGAAACCAATGGCTCACATGAAGAACAAGATAATCTAGATGATGTGAGAGGAAAACAATTGGTAGAAGCTATGAAGAACATGGACATTGGTGATATAAGGCCAAAGCAAGTGATTGACATCGAAGATGGCAAAGATCAAGTGCTCTCTCCTCCAACCATGCATGACAATGATATTGCAAGCTCTAGTGGTTCTCAAGATCAACAAGATGCTAGTGCAAGTGCAAGTGTCCAACCGCAACAAGTACTCCAACCAATACATATTGCAAGAGATCATCCTTTGGATCAAATTGTTGGTGACATAAGAAGAGGTATGCATACAAGATCAAGATTGACATCTTTTTGTGAACACTACTCATTTGTATCATCTATTGAGCCGACCAAGATTGATGAAGCTTTGATGGATGTTGATTGGGTAAATGCCATGCATGAAGAGTTGAACAACTTTACCCGCAATGATGTTTGGGAGTTAGTGGAAAGACCAAAGAATACAAATGTGATTGGCACAAGATGGGTTTTCCGGAACAAGCAAGATGAAGATGGCATTGTTGTTAGAAACAAAGCAAGATTGGTTGCACAAGGGTACACTCAATTGGAAGGTATTGACTTTGGAGAAACCTATGCACCGGTTGCAAGATTGGAGGCCATAAGAATCTTAGTTGCGTATGCTTGTTCTCACAACATCAAGCTCTGTCAAATGGATGTCAAGAGTGCATTTCTCAATGGATTCATCAATGAGCTAGTGTATGTTGAGCAACCTCCCGGATTTGAAGATTTGAAGAAGCCCAACCATGTGTACAAGCTCAAGAAGGCACTTTATGGGTTGAAACAAGCACCAAGTGCATGGTATGAAAGATTGAGGGATTTCTTGTTAGCCAAAGGATTCAAAATTGGGAAGGTTGACACCACTCTCTTCACCAAGAAGATTGGAAGTGACTTGTTTGTGTTGCAAATTTATGTGGATGACATTATCTTTGGATCAACCAACCAAAATTTTTTGAAGAATTTGGAGAGATGATGGCTAAGGAGTTTGAGATGCCTATGATTGGAGAGCTTAGTTACTTCATTGGTCTACAAATCAAGCAAATGAAGAAAGGCACATTTGTTAGTCAAGGCAAGTACACCAAGGACATGCTCAAGAAGTTTGGGTTAGATGAAGCAAAAGCTATAACCACCCCAATGGGTACAAATGGACATTTGGATAGTGACTCTAGTGGTGACATGGTGGATCAAAAGCTATATCGGTCAATGATTGGAAGCCTACTCTATGTGACCGCATCAAGGCCGGATGTCATGTTTAGTGTGTGCATGTGTGCAAGGTTCCAAGCTTCACCATGAGAAAGTCATTTGAAGGCAACCAAAAGAATATTGAGATATTTGAAGCACACTCCTAATGTTGGACTATGGTATCCAAAGGCTCTCAATTTGAATTGATTGGATACTCGGATTCTGATTATGCGAGATGCAAGGTGGATAGAAAGAGCACATTGGGCACTTGTCAATTGCTTGGAAGATCAGTTGTCTCATGGTCATCAAAGAAGCAAAATAGTGTTGCACTCTCTACCGCCGAAGCCGAATACATATCCACGGGTAGTTGTTGTGCACAATTGCTATAGATGAAGGCAACCTTGCAAGATTATGGAGTCAAGTTTGGACAAGTCCCATTGCTATGTGATAATGAGAGCACCGTCAAAATAGCCACCAACCCGGTTGAACACTCAAGGACAAAGCACATTGATATAAGGCATCACTTCATTAGAGATCATCAAGCAAAGAAAGATATATCTATTGAAAGTGTGGGCACTGATAATCAACTTGCTGATATCTTCACCAAGCCACTAGATGAGAGAAGGTTTTGCAAACTAAGGAATGAATTGAATATCTTAGACTTCTCCAACATGAGTTGAATGCACCACCACTTATGACATGCCTCTCCTCCAAGAAAGCAAAGGTGAAATTGTTTGGCATGTGCATTCATTCTTATTAGGTCGTGTTTTAGTTCATATAGCCATCACATTGCTTATTTAGACTCACTCATGGTAAATCAAATGAATTTGAAGTATATATGGTACCACTATTGCTTTTATGTTTGACTTGATCTAGTGGTAGCATATAACTTATTTGTGAGCTTGTAACTCTAGTGTTTGGTCAAGTAAGTGGGCAATGGGTGTTTAACCAATGTGAGTAAGATAACCATTGTAAGATGTGTGAAGAAGCTTACTCTAGAGCAAACCATGTTAAATATCCTATGCTCATGAGCTAGATTGAGCCATAACTTGACTTAGATTGATCCCCACATATGAATCTTGTGGTGAAAAGATTGTCTCCTTTCATTTAAAGTTGCCCCACCTTTGTGGAAATTGTTGACAAAGGGGGATAAAATGCTATGAAGAAAATTTTCAAGTGGGATTGGAGCATACAAATAGGGGGGAGCAAGCTCATAAACATGATTGTTCCATTTGAAGTGTGCATATTCATTTGTATGGTTGACTGCATTACATAAGCTATTTGTTTTGATAACCATGCTTATATGGTGAATGCTAGTGATAGGACATGATTGATGAATTGATTCACTAGCATGTATAAGGAGGCAACTAGACATATGTGTTGGTCAAGTGGTTCAAGAGCCCTTTTATAATGTTGATCTCATGGGGTTCTTGAGTTTTGATGTATGTCTAGTGACAAATGGTGCTAAGGATGGTTTAACATGTGCACTCCGATTGGTATCACGCTTCAAAGGTCCATTCTTATGCCTTAGCATCATCATTGGTAGTATTGCTCATCCACATTTCATAATCATACATATGTGCCAAATTTAGAATCAGACTCTATAGCACATATGTAGGGGGAGCTAATACTATCAATGTGGTTACTCAAATTTAAATTACATATCTTTGTATAGGTTGTCATCAATTACCAAAAAGGGGAGATTGAAAGCCCTAGTTGGTTTTGGTTAATTGATGAAACCTATTTGGTCTAATCCTATTGCTAAGCATGTGTGTAGCCTATAAGAAAGGATTGTGACCAAGCCAAGTGGTGGAGCTAGCAAGGTGGAAACCATGGAGCATGGTGATGGCCACAAGCACTAAAGAGATCAAGAGCTCTACCATTGGTGAAACGAAGAAGAGAATAGAAGAGATGGAGCAAAGAGGCTCGAAGGCAAAGGTATAACCTATAGGGCTCTTTGTTTTGGTGATCAAGACACTTAGCAAGTGTGATCACATTTAGGATAGATAGTCGTACTATCAAGAGGAGTTAATTAGAGGCTTATGCGATGTTCAAGTGCCACTAGGAGTTCTCTAACATATCGATGCTATAGACTTAGTGAGTGACTAACAAAACGCCTTGGAAAATGCTTTGCAAAATGCTAACACACTTGTATATTATGATGTACACTTGGTGGTGTTGGCACTTTTGGGATAAGGGGATGTTCCGGAGTTGTGGAGAAGTGGGAGAAACTAGTGTATAATCCTTCTCCCTCCTGCCGAGCTTGCGAGGCAGGATTCAGCGTTTTTCGAAAGAGAAGTAGTGTGTTCGGAAGCATCGGACGCTGGTCCAAGGGGCATTGGACGCTGGCCGAGCGTCCGATGGTTAACCCTAGTTTTTGACAGAAGTTGAAGGAGCATCGGACGGTGGCAACGGATGCTGAGAAAACACTATTGCAGAGTCCGATGCACGTGACGTGGCGCGAGCGTGGTTTCCAGGGAGCATCGGACGCTGGCCTGCGTCCGATGCGGATCCATCGGACGCGTCCGATGTGATTTGTCCCTCTCGGGAACCTCTCTGCATGGTCATCGGACGCAGGGTTTGAGCGTCCAATGTGAAGGTACCGACGCGTCCGATGTGGCGCAGAAAAGACCTAAAACGAGCAGTGGCATCAGAGCGTCCGATGCCTGGCATCGGCGCGTCCGATGTCACATTAACCATGGCGCAAAGAAATATGACCATTGGGATCTGTTGGACTGAATTCATAGCAGGGGGACACGTGGTGCTCATCGGAGCATCGGACGCTGGGGGAGCGTCCGATGGCCCCGACACCGGCGCGTCCGATGCTCGGGTTTTCAGCCCAACGGGAAGGCCGACTTGTGTGGCCTATTTAAGGGGCTTGGCCGGATCACTTGGCTTCACCCTTGCATTTTCTGATTCCTAGGCATACTAGTGAACTTTGGCAAGCCTCCCAACTCATCTCCCAAGTTGATTTGATCAAACCAAGTGAGATTGAGTGATCTAGTGTGTTATTTGAAAGAGTTCAATCTAGTGGCACTAGTTCTTCGCATTGGCTTTGAGTTTCTTGTTACTCTTGGCATTTGCCGGTGCCTAGACAGCTTGGAGGCGTTGTGGTGTTGTTGGCAAGAGAAGGAGATTGTTCTTGGCCACCACCGATCGTGATTGTGAGAGGTTTTGGAGCCTCACCTCGCCGGAGCAGCAAGAGGCATCCTTAGTGGATTGCTCGTGTCATTGAGCTACCTCACTAGTGGTAGATTCTTGTGGTGCTCTTTGTGAGTTTGGCTTTGTGCCAATTAGCCACCGGGTCACCTAGTGTTGGTCGACACAACGGGAAGTAGCGTGCCGGCAAGCACGTGAACCTCGGGATAAATCTTGGTGTCCCGTGGGCTTATTGTGATTGCTTCCACATCTTGGTGATTGGTCTTCATATTCACATCTCGGTGATTGGCTTCACAAGTGGGTTTCACCGGTGATTGGTGTAACGGAATCGACCAATTTATAAGAGCACAAGTACGAGATTCCCTGCCGGGGCAGTAAATTTGCAGCAGTTGAGCCCATATAAACCTGGTAGTCCGTGAAATCACGAAGGATTTCAAACTTTCCAACATCAACAACATAGGATCGTAATAATTCAGCATCGATTGTCACGTAACAGGAATTACATAAATAGTTCAGAGTAGCCACTTAGTTATTACAAACCAGGTTCGGAATTAAGTAGCGGAAGCTTAACTAGAAACATAGTTCTTGAAATCACCCACACACACATAGTGATTACAGTGCCACATAGTAGTCATCCTTAACATAGCAAAAGATACGGCTAGAAGAGGTCATTGCCCGTGACCTAGCTATCACGCAAAGCTGGGAAGAGACAGTTGATGCAATAACCATGGAAGACTTGGCCATCTGCAACAACAAGGGAACAAAGCCCTGAGTACGAGAAGGTACTCAGCTAGACTTACCCGACATAAACCAGAAATAAAGGACACCAAGGAGCATGCAAGGCTAGTATACATTGGAGCTGGTATTAGACCATATTTTGCGTAAAAGCCAAAGATTAAATTAAATGATTCTCCTACTTACTAGCTGCCAATTAAATAGTAATTAACTTGTTTAACTAGGTTAGCTCCTGCACTATAACAAACATGGTAGTGATCCAACAATCACCAGAATATAACAAACAGACCGAGTAACGATTGCCAAAAGTATAATGAAAGCTGTCACGTGTTCCACAATTCCAGTATCAAGGTCGATTAGCGTTCATGTCAAGTGTTCACTATCCAGGAGCGATGGCGATTAGAATCGATTACTGTTGACGCAAAACGTGACGCCCTGCGCCAGGCACACAGCAAGCCGAATGAGGCTGGCTTCAATCGGGTGCCCGGAGTATTCCGAATCCGGAAACGTGCCAGTCGGTTTGACCTGAAAACCAACAAGGGATAAAAATATGAGAATACCTTGGAACATGCTGGGTGAGACCAGACAGTTCCATATGTATGGCTTTGAAAGCCAATCATGATGGCACACAGCTATAAAAGCTGTTTGTCGAAACAGGTTTATAATGTCATTCGGCAAGTATAAAGATGGAGCTCATAAACATGTTGAATGCCGAACACATGAATAACAGAAGGGTAAAAGGGTAATCTGTAAATATAAATCTATTCAAATAACATATGCATAGGCTAATTCAACTAATCTGCCGCACGTTTAGCCTTCATGAACCCGTCAGGTATAAACTCAAGCAAAGCTAATCCACCGCATGATACCACTTGCTATAAGTCCACACCACTCCTTATAATTAGATTAATCCACCGCATGATACGATCTAATTATAAGAAGCTAAAAGCATACATATATCTGAACAAATCTATAAAAACTCATTACTCATGTAAGCTTAACCAGAGTCGGCAAACTAACCGAACTAGGGTCCATGAAGAAGGAACATACAAGCAAAGCATGATTAAACTAATCTAAAACCTGCACCTGCCGCACGGTACCCAGCTCTATCAAAGCCTAAACATGATTAACATGTATGAACCCGCAACATGTAACAACCTAGATTGCAAGCTGATCCGACCATCATGATCTTATGATTAGCAAAGCATAAGCAAACTTGTGAAATGAGGCCGAATAGAGATCAATCTAGATTGGGAAAAAGAGTGTTAAAGGAATTAAATAAATAAAACATATAACACATGGTAACTTAATGAATCTACTAGATCTGCCAAATCTAACAGTGCCAATAACTATTTTTACTCATGACTTAATCCGCCGCACGATACAAGGCATAAACAAAAACTTCCCGTCATAAGCTTAAATCTGCCGCACGATACTAAGCTTAACATACGAGACTACTTGCATCATATCTAAATCCACCGCATGATACTAGACATGATAGCAAGGTTGCTGGTACTTACGGAGGTCGACGGATCGATGATTCCTCTCGTAGAACTCGACGACACGACTTAGGGACTCGAAAGGTGGCACGGGGCCGATTGTATTGATATAGTTGTGAACAGTTTTACAATGGTCGAGGGTTTATATTTATACCCCGGACGAAACACGAATCCTAGACGATTACGACTTTAAAAATAAGGAAAGATACAAATCATATTCCTAATCCTTTCGACGTCTTCCATCGTCATGTATCTTCTCGTGCAAGCTGGCTTTACCTGCATCATCCATTACCCGAATGGGGCTACTACTTCACGAAATAGCCGACCACGCAGGTATTCACCGAAAGTCTTAAGGACCAAATAGCCGTCCAAATGCTTGCCGAATCCTTCTCTTCTCTGCTGGCTGGACCCACCTGTCATATCCTCGCGTGTGTGAAAATCTGGTGTTAACACATGCCCCCTAATTTTGGGATAAAATGTTTATTCCAAAATTCCTCTTCTTTTTCGCACTGACGTGGAACCTCCAGAAGCATCTGTCTTCACTCGCCATAATTACCGTACCTGCCGATTCGTCTCCCGATGCACTTGGGATCTTTTAAACTCCCCCCTTCACTTTATTTCGGCCTGTGCTTCTCGACCTCTCCTGCTTTGTTCGCAAACCAGAAAACCCTCTTCTCTCTTGCTACTCCAAATCAACTAGAAGATGTCTTCTCAGGCAAGCCGCCATAGTCTCGAGCTCGGCGCTTCCAGTACCTCCAAGAGAAGGTTACCCTCTAATTGCTTTCGCTCGAAGATGAAAAGTCGCCCTCACATTGTCGTTCTTGTTTAGGAGGGTCGATGACGACTTTCCTGAGGTCCTGACTCAGAAGGTCACGGATCTTCAATTTGATCTAGAAAGGAGGAATCGGGAGATTACCCGAATCTCTCGAGAGCGTGATGCCGCTCGGGAACAGGTTATTGGTAAGTATCCTTCCACTGTTCTTTCCCTATTCTTCTTCCCTGTTTTATTGATCCTTCCTCCTCTTAGCTCTGGAGGCTAAGCTTCATTTCCTCGAAGCCGCCATTGCCGATCTTGCTGTCACAGCCAACGTACCAGGCACGACGGCTCTGAGGCGGGTGACCGAGGTCAACCGGGTTCTCCCCGACATCTCCAGGGCTGGCATGGGTTACAGTGCAGCGCTCGCCTTAAACGCTGTTCGGATCCACTCCGGCGCTGACTACCGTCATTTTGATGTTTGTGAGCGAGGACTAGAATTCAGGGTGGCATACTCTGTTGATGACATGAAAGAAGCTGGAACAGATCTGGCCGATTCCTTTGACTTTGATCTCCCGATTAGGGGCAGAATAGAATGGACGAACTGACTTTCTATTGTAACTTGTTTCTCTCCCTGTAAATAAGAGTTTTTTTATTCGTCCATCAACTTGTGATTGATCCTTCGAGATCAATATGTGCTCTGTTCCATGCATCGGTCATTGATTCTCTTCCCATTTTAGCAGCGATGTACATTTCATCAGCTGTTGTTAATAATCATGCTCAATCATCTTCGCCTTGCAAGCAATCATTGCAATTGACTATCTCAGACCTGGAGTCCTTTGAGCTATCCTCTTTTTTTTGGTTCACGACAGTACCAGGATAGTATCCCTTCAGTTCTCCTGTCTTTAGTGTCCACTGGTGACTTGAATCTCCCAAATAACTAACCGAAACTGAACACCTTACAGCCGCAATTGTCTTCTAGTCGAACTTGAGCGTTTTTTATAGCAAACACTTTCAGCCGAATCCAATCGGCTCTTCGAACTTCTTAAGTTAGGCAAGGATTCGATCCGGCCCGAAGACGACCTATGAGCCATGAAAAACCCTACCTAGTCCCCCAGTGTGCAAGCCATGGTTCTATAAATTTGACCTTAGCCACGCTATTCCTCTCGACTTCAACCAAATAGCTCATCTTGCAAACCTTTTCCCCTTCGCGGCTTCTAAGATCAAGCCAGAGAAAAAATTTTCTCACCTGCGTTTCCAATGATGGCAGGCAACAGCAACCACATTGAACATCCCAACAGGGACGAAGTAGGAGGAAATCAAACATCAACCTATCGGCGTTATGGGTAAAAACCAATTTCTTGCCCCCTTGTGGTAACTCTTCTTACTCATCTGCTCTTAACTCTCTATTTCCCTTCCCTTCAGGGTAAGGCCTATATCCAACCATGCTCAGGCTCTCTTCCCAGAAGGCTTGCTCAAGAGATATGACATCGAGGAAGCTGAACAAACATATCAGAGGAAACAGATCCATAACGCTACCATAGGTTCCTCACTAGACACTCTTCCTTTGATTGAGTTTTGTATTTGCCTAACACATCTTCTTTTGCTAGTTCTTTCTGGAGAAAATGACCGTCTGAAATCAACAGCAAACAAAGTTGTTGGCAAAATGGGATGCCCATGATAACACAGCTGAGGCTAGCCTTGATGCTACTGATGGTTGTCATAGATTAGGCCGTCATCAAATGTATATGTTTTGATGCTTTGGTGACCATATAGATCAACATCATCCAATGCGTATGCCGGGTCTTCCTCAATGGTGGTGACGATTTCTTGACTCAAGAAGACTACCCTTTTATCAATCGGCTCTGCAGATGCACTTCCGGATGACTTCGAAGATTCCGAAGCTTCTTTGGTTACACCATCGTCCTTTGTTGAAATCACCGATTCTTAGTTCGCTTGAATAGACCATTTCAAGAGTAGCTTGTACTTTAGGACAGATTCTGTAATTGAAGTTTGCAGTAGATGAACTTGCTCTTTTCTTAATAATGTTTATTTTTACTTCTTCAAGGACTTTCCTCGTTCGCAACATTTCTTCAGAAGAACGCTTGCCGAATGTATGACATCATCTTAGCCGACTAAATCCCATTCTCAACATGTCATATCACTCGGCATTGCACTTACTGCACTTCACCCTTCTCTTTCCCCGATAAACCTGCTAACTTGAAAAACGCTAGGATTACCAAGGTCATGAATATCTGTACTGAAGGCGATATAAATAAAATATCGGCCATAACTTAACACATGCAAAACATTTTTCTGCTAAAGGCGATGCTCTTACATCGGCTTTTAGCAAGTAGTGCCGAAGCTTCAACTGACAAGCAGTACATACAAATCAAAAATTCGTCACAGTCGAATACCCTTTCCTGGGGTTCAACATTTTTGGCTAAGGCAAATTGCTACTCATCTTTTCTTTTAAACTTCAAAAATAAGGGTCAATTCTACTATAAAACCATCGACCGTCACATACAACTTGAAACGGTCACCAAGTCGTGGAAGTGCTCTCATATATCTTTAATCTCATCCAAATCTTCTGTTGCACGTCACCTTGTATAAATTCCTTCTGATCCTCCTTGAGCTCTCGGCAATGAAGAAATAAATAGAATCCTTTAAAGGTTCGTCAATTTTAAAACATACTCGAGACCTAAACTTGAGTACATCGATCCAACTTCGGCTTTATTACCAACATTTTATTCCTTGTCAGCCAATATGAAACTTTGGTCTCAATTCTTCTCCATTACCACTGGTTGGATTAAAAATTGCTCTGAGAGCCGATCATTTGAATCGGCTGTTGATCCTCGTCGAAAACGTTCACAGGACCTGCTTCCCAAGCTCTTCCAGAGAAACACTCGACACCTTCATACTCCCAGTAGGTGGGCTCTATATTAGCAATACTCACCGAATCATCAGCATGGACGATCTCAATATCATCTCCAATCCACTGGATAAGGAATTGATGCATAGTTGATGGCACAGAGCAGTTTGCATGTATCCAATCTCTTCCTAAAAGCAAACTGTATGCCCCTTGCCATCAATGACAAAGAAGGTGGTGATTAAAGTTTTAGGCCCAATTGTTAACTCAACATGGACTGCACCTCGAGTATCAGAAGAATTGCCGGCAAAGTCCCTCAACACCATGTCGGTCCTCAATAGATCTTCACTTGCCATGCCAAGTTTTCTGAAAGTGGCATACGGCATGATATTTATGGCAGCTCCTCCATCGATGAACATCTTGGTTAATGGCTTGCCATTGACATACCCTTTCATGTATAATGGCTTCAAGTGTCGGTGCCTGATTGGTTTATCAAATACTGCCCTTTGAGCCAAGACGAGATGAGCCAACAAGTCCTGAAATTCACTTTCATCGAAGTCTGGATATGTTTTGTCTTGGACATCTTGATTCTAAGGGGCTATGAACTCTGATGGAAGAAAGAATGCCATGCACGTATCAGCCGAATGATTACCTTCACTCAGCCTTTCCTTAGGACGCCAGACTTGCTTTGCTCTGGTGCTTGCTTGTGCCAACTCTTTGTTCCTTAAGCGCTGCACTCTCCTCTTCTAGCTTTTCCTTAAACCTGGCGGACACCATTGTCCCTTCTGCCAGACGTACTTACGGTACTCTTCTTCTTCAGCGTGAGCCCAATCTCGATCGGCAAATCCTCTTACCTGCCGATCTCCGGAACTATTTATTTTTACGCGCCGATCGTCCTCAGGGACTCGTGCCCCAAGCCTTTCATGGATAGATTGGTGGTTGACTCGAGACTGCCTATACTCAGAATACTGATTACTGCACTCAGGGCAGTCGTCTTTAACAGGCAGCTTCAAGCCTTCGTTCCAACAATACTGGAAAAACGAGCATTCCCAATGAGACCGTTCCTGTTCCCTCGTATCTTCTCGTTCTTCCCGGTACATCTCTTCTTTGTACCTTCGCTGTTTTTCCAAGAACTTCCGTTCTTCATAAAGCCTCTGCTTCTGGTACCGTTCCTGTCCCCGACGCCACTTATTCAACAGGATGCGTGTTGTGACCCTAGGTCTGGAAGTTCCACCTGTCTTAGTTCGGCTATTATGGAACCGAACCCTCTACTGAAGCTCTTTATTTGTAATCTACCGATCAGGGTCAACAACACCAGCTTCCTTTGCTCTACCAGAAGTTAAAACTTTCATTTTATTTTTACCCCCAAAATCGGCTGCATTGATCATACTAACAAAGAAGGACATGGTATTCTGTCCAAAAGGACTACCATCCACTTTCATCTTTCCATCAAACCTCAGGTGTCCGTCTTGGATGGCCTTCTGAATCCGCACTCTGAACTCTCGGCAATCATTTATGGAGTGGGATTTAGTATTGTGGAAACCACAATACTTCTTGTCTTTGACAACCTCAGGAAGCAGCATACCTTTCGGCAACTTGATGCGTCCTTCCTTCAGCAAGTACTCAAATAATTTATCTGACTTGGAAACATCAAAGTCATAAGTACCTTTTTGTTGCCTCAGCCACCGCTGGTTGACTTGAGTTGGTTCTTTAGACTAGGTTATCTCGGCTGCAGCTACTTCATCTTCATCATCATATTCATTTGCTTCCTCCAGGAAAGCCTGATACATTTTGGCAGCTACATCACCCTTCTGGAATTGATTATTCCTTCTGAATCCCTGAGCTAGATTGCTCATCGTCGCCAGCCTTTGGGATAACTGCCCGAGGTCATCAAACTCCATGCCGAATAGTTTTTCTTTGATACTCGGCAACATGCCAGCTATGGCTATCCTTGGCAATTGGTCATCCGGTAAATTCAAGGAATAGCAGAGATTTTTGGTTTCCCTGAATCGGCGCACATACTCTTGGGGCGTTTCGCCGGGTCTCATTCTCAAGCTCATAAGATCGACCAACTTCTTTTCACTGGTTCCCGTAAAGAAGTATGAGTAGAACTTCTGTTCTAACTCTGCACATGTATTGATAGAATTAGCCGGCAGAGAAGCAAACCAGGAGAAGGCTGGTCATGTCATCGACAGCGGGAAATACCGAATCCTCCAAGCTTCATCTGTAGATGCTTCCCCAAGTTGCATCAAGTATCGGCTGATGTGCTCTATAGTGCTGGTATCATCCTGACCCAAAAACTTGGTGAAATCAGTAGGAGGTTTTACTCTTGGAGGAAGTGCTACCCGATTGTACCATTCTGGGTAGGGAGACTTGTAAGCATATGTCTGATTCTTTGGCTTTAGGCCGAACTGATTCTGCATCATATCGGCCATCCTGTGCATGATGAGGTCAACACTTGAATCAGGAGCTGCTTGTGCATGCCCCCTAGTATGTAGTCCTATTGAACTCTTGTAGCCCAGATTCAGAAGAGCATTAATCGAGTTATAGTCCATAAACTCCCGATATCCATCTCCAAATATATCCCTCTGTATCCTGTTCGCCACAGGAGACACTCTAGAAGCAGATTGTGGGACATTCCCTGTTGTGCCGAACGTGAGCTGGCCATAGGTCTGGGGGGTTGTTGCGTCTCCTGAGAAACCACTCCACCTGTGCTTGGGCCAGCTCCACTGTTCTCGGCAACCCTCCGACGTTGAGGTATTGGAAACAACAATGGTCCTTGCATCGGACCAGCAGCTTCTTCAAAGTACTTATCTGCGTTTGGACCGAAAGTATTGACCATAATAGCACTAAAAGTGTTTAAGAAAGCCGACTGATGATTAGTCACGGCTCCTGATACGACCCTGTGCATTATTTCAGTCATCTTCTGGATAGCTTCTTCTTCACCTCCATCGGGCAGCTCAGGTTGGTGATGAGGAACAACCTTTGGGAATGACTGCTTCTGATAGACCTTGCCACTTTTATTCTTGGAGAAAGTCTCCAAGCATCTGCGCTGGAATTCATCACAAGCTCGTTGCACCAAATCCTTTGATTCTGGTGGCAATTCGTCCATGGTTACATCGAAGGTTTGATCTTCGCTGATCTCAGGCATCTTGAAATGAAGTGGTCCCACCGGCGTGCCAAAAGTGTGTTGACGCAAAACGTGACGCCCTACGCCAGGCACACAGCAAGCCGAACGAGGCTGGCTTCAATCGGGTGCCCGGAGTATTCCGAATCCGAAAACGTGCCAGTCAGTTTGACCTGAAAACCAACAAGAGATAAAAATATGAGAATACCTTGGAACATGCTGGGTGAGACCAGACAGTTCCATATGTACGGCTTTGAAAGCCAATCATGATGGCACACAGCTATAAAAGCTGTTTGGGGAAACAGGTTTATAATGTCATTCGGCAAGTATAAAGATGGAGCTCATAAACATGTTGAATGCCGAACACATGAATAACAGAAGGGTAAAAGGGTCATTTGTAAATATAAATCTATTCAAATAACATATGCATAGGCTAATTCAACTAATCTGCCGCACGTTTAGCCTTCATGAACCCGTCAGGTATAAACTCAAGCAAAGCTAATCCACCGCATGATACCACTTGCTATAAGTCCACACCACTCCGTATAATTAGATTAATCCACCGCATGATACGATCTAATTATAAGAAGCTAAAGCATACATATATCTGAACAGATCTATAAAAACTCATTACTCATGTAAGCTTAACCAGAGTCGGCAAATTAACCGAACTAGGGTCCATGAAGAAGGAACATACAAGCAAAGCATGATTAAACTAATCTAAAACCTGCACCTGCCGCACGGTACCCAGCTCTATCAAAGCCTAAACATGATTAACATGTATGAACCCGCATCATGTAACAACCTAGATTGAAAGCTGATCCGGCCATCATGATCTTATGATTAGCAAAGCACAAGCAAACTTGTGAAACGAGGCCGAATAGAGATCAATCTAGATTGGGCAAAAGAGTGTTACAGGAATTAAATAAATAAAACATATAACACGTGGTAACTTAATGAATCTACTAGATCTGCCAAATCTAACGGAGCCGATAACTATTTTTACTCATGACTTATTCCGCCGCACGATACAAGGCATAAGCAAAAACTTCCCGTCATAAGCTTAAATCCGCCGCACGATACTAAGCTTAATATACGAGACTACTTGCATCATATCTAAATCCACCGCATGATACTAGACATGATAGCAAGGTTGTCGGTACTTACGGAGGTCGATGAATCGATGATTCCTCTCGTAGAACTCGACGACACGACTTAGGGACTCAAAAGGTGGCACGGGGCCAGTTGTATTGATATGGTTGTGAACAGTTTTACAATGGTCGAGGGTTTATATTTATACCCCGGACGAAACACGAATCCTAGACGATTACGACTTTAAAAATAAGGAAAGATACAAATCATATTCCTAATCCTTTCGACGGATTCCATCGTCACGTATCTTCTCGTGCAAGCTGGCTTTACCTGCATCATCCATTTCCCGAATGGGGCTACTGCTTCACGAAATAGCCGACCGCGCAGGTATTCACTGAAAGTCTTAAGGACCAAATAGTCGTCCAAATGCTTGCCGAATCCTTCTCTTCTCTGCTGGCTGGACCCACCTGTCATATCCTCGTGTGTGCGAAAATCTGGTGTGTTGTGATTTATTTCCCACACAAACCACACCCACCCGTCGGTGAGCTACAGATAACCGCGACACTGTTCCTGGAAGTCGTGATTTCAACCGCCACCATCATACCCGGAGGCAAGCCCGACTGCCAAGGAGTTGGACTTAACCACCATCACCCCGGTCTTACTTTTTGCGCCCCCGCGTCCCACTACTGCCTTCGTGGCTTCGGCTAATGCGTGGGACCTGAGAGCCGGCCTGAAACAATGTGCGGCTTTGTGGTCGGAACGAGTTATCCTTCCAGCTAAATGTGGGACATGCGTTCAACATGACAAGTAGTCCATCTTACATGATTCTATTTTTCTCGTACAACATGGCTAGAAATACTGTAGCACAACGCTACAGGAGTCTGCCGATCTCCATTTTCCACAACACTCAGTTATCTTACTTAATGGCAATATCCCGTTAACGGTCGAGTAACCACCTATCACTCGCGGGTAACATGGAGGTTGCCCGACTTCTACCGGTCTAAGCAAGACTAAGCATAAATCGGCCCTACCCTAATTAGGTAGCAAGGATGATATATCAAGGTAACAAGGTACGGAAAAATAATGCATCAACGGTATCAAGCAACTCCTATACTTAATGCAACAAGCATAACCATATTGAGTTAATTATAAACCATAGTTAGTTAGAAATGCTCCGGGGCTTGCCTTTCTCGAACGTGCTTGGCTGATGGTTCGGGCACTCTGGAAGCTCCTCCTCAAGCTCTTCCCCGTCAGCTCCTTGTTCCTGCTCCAGGGGCTGCTATTCTTCGCTCTCCTCGGCTGCTGCGGTCTCCTCTACCGAACCTATCATGATGCATATGCGGAAATGAATGAATGCCGCAGGTGCTTGGGAGGAGTGCATTACAATTGAATTTGACCGAATATGTGCATATCTCTTCTTCGGTAGAGTGGAACACTCTATCGAGAGAGTAGCTATACTACTCACACAAAGTGCAACTAGTATGAAATGCACTGAAAAGACCATTTCACCCCTGCTGGTCCCCTATAATAAAAGATACACATGCTCAACTTAAATAAACAAATTATTCTACTAAAACAAGCCTATAACAGTAACCTGTAGCTAACAGCCTTAGAAAAATCTATAAAACTTACTGCAGGTTCCCAGCTAAGAACAAGGCATGCTGTACAAATTTCATGTCATTTGCATTTGTACACAGTTCTGAATGAAAAAGACAAATAACAGGGTGAAAAGGCACTTTGAACTACACCACATCTTGAAAAGTGTCGAACAACAAATTTCATATTTTTATTCAGAACTTCTTAGTACAAGAGCAGTCTATTAAAATTATCAGACTTATATCATATATAGTTTATTTACTAAAAATATATAAGAAAACAACATTTAATCAATTTAAAGGCTAACTTCAGATTATTTCACAGTCAAACAACATTTATCATTTTTTTGTGATTCTACATCACTTAACAAGCCTAACAAAACAAGAACCACATTTTTCTGAGCAAAATACGATTTACTATATATTAAACAAGATATCAGCCTAAACATAAATTAATTATTACTGCACACAAAAACTGTCATAACTGGGCATATCATATTTTTGATGTATAGAACTCCTCAGAACAAACCTAACAAAATTAGTTTCACATTTTTAGCATGCACAGAGCTCAAGATATGAATTAAACAAGCATTACCAACATTTCTGCAAAACATTTATTCAAAAACCCTAAGCCCTAACTGCTACATTCACACATCAAACTTCCACCCAAGCCACTGACAGCTGGGGCCCGAGGTCAAAGCGACCCCACTTTCCATACTCCCGAAAACAGAGGAGACGTTGACCTCGCTGGAGCTCGCCGACGGCGGCTTCACCGGCGAAACCATCACCACCACGCGACTCCTCTCAACAACCCGCATCGAACGGTACTCCACTCGAGCTCAGCGACACGACGGATCAAGCTCAACATCAGCAATGGCGGCCACGGCAGCGCGGGCTCACCACGCCGGGCATCTCCGGCCATGCCGAGGCCAACCAACACTCGATTCCTACTCCTTGAACTCCCACGGACCTAGCGCAAGACTCGGATGCCACAGATTTCACTCTGAACCCTCTAGACCACGCCATGCCATCCTTCGGCAACTATGGCGGACGGCGGCGACGACATACCATGGTAACCAAACCCTAATCGGCTAAACCGACTTCACTACCTTCTTCCTCGACGCTCACTGACTCACAAACGCTAGCTATGACATCGTGAACCCCACGGGAAGGGAGCCGACCATGGCGGACCGAGCTCGGCGGTCATGGCGGCCATGGTGGAAGCTTGTCCCGCGGCTTACCTAGGCACTTTTAACGAGAGCTGGCTACAGCAGGCGAAGCAGGAGGCGAAGGCGAGGCTGGCGGTGCGGTTTGCGGGGAGACGACGGCGGACGGCGATTTCCTCCTTTTCGCTCGCTCGGTCGCCAGCGAGAGTGCAAAGGCAGGCGGAGAGAGGGAGAGAGGGCTTCTGGCGGGGTGTGCGTGCGCGAGCGCATAAGCACGCCACGCCGCGCGCTGGCTGGACTGGCCGGGCATCGTGCGCCACGCGGCGGGAGATTCCTGCGCGCGGTCGGCCACGACGCCGGCGGGTTTGAACTGAATCGCGCGATTCAGTTAAGCCCTGGGCCGACTAACAGGCCATTTTCAAACGCGATTAACTTCTTAACCACCCCATCAAACGCTAAACCAACTGCACCACTGGTTAGAGCTACACATCGACTGCAACTTTGGTTAAAGGATTGATCACTGGTTCTGCTTGGATTAGGCTCGGGATGATGCCAAACATGGCCTGGCCGAACTGAAATTCATCTTTAGGACTTAGGAAAATTTCTAAGTCCAAAACCCCTCCAATTCTGCCTTGTGGACCCTAAAGCACCATGAGAAGCTCATTTTCATGAGCTGGTCCTTAAACAACTTTTGTTCTACTCGAAATTCTACACACTTTTGATTAAGGGCCCACAGCCATGCAAAGCTTAACAAGGAGATCTCAGTTAGTCAAACAAAAGGACTCTTTAGGCTCTATAGGGTTGACTAGGGTTGAGCCACTTGATTAGCCAAAATGACCAGCATAAACATGCCTTCATTTTGACTCCTCAACAAAGTTAGATGGTTAGGAAGACCAAACCACTCCAAAGCAAGTCAAGCAACACACATAAAAGCAGTTTTATAAGCAAACCATCACATGAAATGACATTTTATGTAAGAAAGAGAACAACATATGAATGCTCCATGCTCATGAGATGATCATGCATAATGAGAAAATGATGTCATGCTAGCTTAACACCAGAGGTGTTACAGCCGTTCCCCCCTTAAAGAAATCTCGTCCGAGATTTACTGACCATTGCTTATGGAATTTGGATAAACCTTCTGAAGATAATCTTCTGTTTCCCAGGTTGCATCTCTGTCATCGTGATGACTCCACAGAACCTTATACACCTTCACTAAGCGATTGCGAGTTACCCTTTCCTTACTGTCCAAAACTCACACTGGTTGCTCTTGGTATGTGAGATCTGAGGTTAGCTTTAACTCTTGCGGTTCTATACTTTCTTCCGGTACACGTAGACATTTCTTTAACTGTGAAACAAGAAAAACCGCGAAGCTCGAACTCATAGCTTCGGGCAACAAGATCTGAGATTGATAAGATACTTCTCCCTTTCTTTTCAGGATACGATATGGTCCAACATATCTCGAGGCTAGCTTCCTTTTCAGGTAAACATGATCTCCCTTCTTAAACTCTAACGGCCTTCTTCTTTTGTCGGCATAACTTTTCTGTCGAGATTGGGCCGCTTGCAAGTGTTGATGGATAATCTGAACCTTTTTCTCAGCTTCTGCTACGAAGTCGATTCCAAAATATCTCCTTTCCCCTGGTTCGATCCAGTTTAACAGAGTCACACACTTACGTCCATATAAAGCTTCAAACGGTGCCATCCTGATGCTCTCCTGATAGCTATTATTGTACGAGAACTCTGCTAAAGGTAGCCATGATTCCCACAATCCTTTGGAGGATAACACACAAGCTCTGAGCATATCTTCCAGCACATGGTTTACTCTTTCTGTTTGACCGGCTGTCTGAGGATGATAAGCCGTACTGTGAACCAACTTTGTTCCCAAACCTTTATGTAACTGTTGCCAAAAGTGCGCGGTAAATTGTGATCCGTGATCCGAAACGATTGTCTTTGGTATTCCATGCAGACGTACTATCTCTCTGATGTAGATATCTGCATACCGAGGTTGTTGATATCTGGTCTTGACTGGGATAAAGTGAGCAGACTTGGTCAAACGATCCACTATTACACAAATGGAATCATTTCCTTTTTCCGTAGTGGGTAAACCGGTTATGAAAATCCATACAGATGTCTTCCCATTTCCAAACAGGTATAGATAACACGGTTGTCACAACCCTGCGGGTTTCATATGCACTACCTTAACTCTGCAACAAGTGTCACACCTTGCAACATATGCTGCTATCTCTTTTTCTCATCTTTGTCCACCAAAAACGAGGTCGTAGATCATGATACATCTTACTGCTTCCTGGGTGAAGAGATAACTTAGATAGGTGAGCCTCATCCAGGATTTTACTCTTGAGATCTTTGTTCTTTGGCACTACAAGACGACTTCCAAACCATAACACTCCCTGCGCATCCAACCTTAAGGAAGATAAGGGATCTTTCAACATCCTTCGTTTGATATGAGAAATCCCTTTATCAGATTTCTGAGCTTCAACGATCTGACTTTCTAGCGAACAACTCAGTTGAATGTTGAACAAAATTTCTGGGTGTATCAGATTGAACTTCTCTTCAAACAATGGTTGTACCACTATGCAATGAGACTTTCGGCTCAAAGCATCCGCAACCACGTTGGCCTTTCCTGGGTGATAGTGAACTTGCAAGTTATAATCCTTTATCAACTCTAGCCATCTTCGCTGCCTCATGTTCAGCTCGGGTTGAGTGAAGATATACTTCAAACTTTTATGATCGGTGTATATATTGCACACATTTCCCAACAAGTAGTGTCTCCATATCTTCAGAGCATGCACTATTGCAGCCAACTCCAAATCATGTGTAGGGTAGTTGATCTCATGTTTCCTTAACTGTCTTGAGGCATACGCTATAGCTCGTCCTTCTTGCATCAGCACACAGCCCAAACCCCTCTTGGATGCGTCACAAAACACATCAAAAGGTTTCTCTATATCCGGTTGAGCCAAAATAGGGCCAGTGGTCAACAGTTCCCTTAAAATTCGGAAAGCTGCTTCACACTACTCTGTCCAGACAAACTTCACATCCTTCTGCAACAACGAAGTCATCGGTTTTGCGATCTTGGAGAAGTCCGGAATGAAACAACGATAGTAACCAGCCAAACCTAGAAAGCTTCTGACTTCTGTGACGGAGGTTGGCGCTTTCCAATGCATTACCTCTTGTACCTTTCCTGGGTCCACTGAAATTCCATCTTCCGATAGCACATGACCAAGAAAGTGAACTTTCTTCAACCAGAACTCACACTTACTGAACTTAGCATATAACTTATGCTCTCGAAGCCTTGTTAGAACTATCCTCAAGTGTTCCGCATGATCTCCGTTTTCTGAATATATCAAGATATCATCCAAGAATACTATCATGAACCGATCCAACTCAGGCATAAACACGGAATTCATTAGGTACATGAAGTATGCAGAAGCATTCGTCAAGCCAAACGACATGACAAGATACTCGTACAACCCGTACCTAGTGGAAAAAGCCGTTTTAGGTATATCCTTAGGCCTGATCTTGATCTGATGGTACCCCGATCTTAAGTCTATCTTGGAAAACACTCTGGCTCTCGACAACTGATCAAAGAGGATATCAATCCGAGGTAAAGGATACTTATTCTTGATTGTTACTGCATTCAAAGGCCTATAATCCACACACATACGCAGACTTTTATCCTTCTTCACGAAGAGCCCAGGACATCCCCACTCGGACAAACCTTCAACTCAGCTAACTCATTGGGAGGCATACGATACGGTCTTCTGGATATAGGTGTTGTTCCAGGTACCAACTCTATTGCAAACTCCACGTCCCTATCCGGAGGTAAACCAGGTAACTCATCCGGAAACACATCAGGAAACTCACAGACTACAGGGATTTCCTGAAGAACGGCCACTTGCACTGCACAACTCATAGAACTAAGGTTAAGACGATCAGGAAGAAACACTTGAACCCTTTTGTTCTCCTCGGGGTCCTTCAAGGAGTTTATCCTTTTTCCGGTATCTATGACCACTTCCCACTTTTTCATCCAGTCCCTCCCTAAGATAACATCCAAGGACAACCCAAGCATAACTACTAGACTTACTCGGTACTGATTACCTTCCAAACTAAGAGTTGCCCCTTTTACCACTTGGTTAGAACAACACACTTGCACTAGCTGAGTTTATCCGAAACCCAAAATCCATTGTTACCATTTCCTGATTATGCTTAAGTGCAAATGCTTGACTTACAAAAGAATGGGATGAACCAGAATCAAACAAAACAACTGCAGGGATATTGTTGATAGACAACATACCAGCAGTCACAGGTTCTCCCTCAGAGATGCCTTCCAAAGAGGTATGATGCACACGAGCTTGTACTTGATTGGTCTTCTTCCTCGGACTAGGACACGTCCTGGACAGATGTCCTTCCTTCCCACAGTTGTAACACGGTCCCTTGACGTAGCTGCCTGTAAAGTTCTGATTTCCATGCCCTGCCCTGTACTGTGATGATTGACCCTTTGCCACTTTCTGAACCTTGGCCAACTGTTGATTTCTAGGAAAACGACGTTGAGGAGGCTTGAAACGTGCCCCTGGTGCCGCTGCACGAAACTGAGGACGATTGGCCACTTGATTCCTGCCCTGTTGTGTTCCTGCATCAAAGGTTCGCTTGCGTGCTTTGGATGCACTGTAGAGATTGTTGTTGTTTTCTTGAGTCAAACAGTCACTGACGAAGTCATTAAACTGGGTCCTGGAAGAGTTTCCCATTGACTTCAGGAGCTTGGGGCTCAGGCCCCTCTTCATACTAGCAATCTTCTTTGCGTCGGTGTTGACATACTCAGGTGCCTAACGGGCAAGATTGTTGAAAGCGTGCAGATACTCTACCATGGTCTTAGTACCCTGGGTCAAACTCAAAAACTCTATTACCTTCATAGCCATTAGACCGGGAGGGATATAATGGCCCCGAAAAGCTGCTATAAACTGCTCCCAAACTATCGGTTGATTTGCCGGAAAAGCGGTACGATGATGTGCCCACCATATACCAGCTGGTCCCTGCAACTAGTGAGCTGCGTATTCCACATTTAGGGATTCCGTCAGACAGAGCAACCTGAACTTTTCTTCGATAGTGTTGATCAATTCATCTGCTTCCAAAGGTTCAACTGCTTCCTTGAAGATCGGAGGTCTAGTGTCCAAGAAGTCCTTAAACGTGCTGTACTGATTTACATCTTGACCACCCTGACCTGCAGCCCTGCGGGTATTATCAGCGATGTTTCGGAGATTTGCTTCCATATTGCGCTGCATAGCTTCCATGTTGCGCTGACTTCCCAGAAACTGAGCAAAGAACTGCTCCACCGTGTAAGGGGGGGAGGAGGAGGAGGATTGGCTTCCTCGCCCTGACCATTCCCACCTACACCACTGGCACTGCCGGCTCCACGACGAGTATTCACCATCTGCATAGGCAATCAATAATCGATGAGTGATGCCATATATATAGATCAAAATGCGTAATGATTGGAGTACTGTATTCGAACATAGTTCATACAATAAGGCACATTCACAAGTCGTTCCACATAAATAACATCACAAACAGATTATACAAAAAGCGTTTAATACTCGCATGGGTACGCACGGATAAAACACAACGAAGGTCTGATACTTAAAACGGTTCAACGGTAGCAACGAGGTTCTTAAGCTTACAACAACCACTGGTCGATAGATCCGACACACACGATACATGCGGTCACAACGATAAACAACGAAACCTAGCTCTAGTCACTCTCAGCATCGGACACGTGACCCTCGGCGTCGTCAGCTCCACCATCTTCTTCTTCCTCTTCTTCGGCCTGGTTGGCGAAGAGCATTCCTCCATCTTCATCACCACCACCACAAAGAAACGATGCCCAGCTCTGCATCCATCTCGGCTGCACCTGGAGGATGGTATGGGTGAAGCTGGATGTGGAGGCGATGCACTTCCTCATGGAGGTTGTTGTTGTAGGCTTCGGTTGTCGCCAGCTGTTGCTCCAAGGTCATGATGCGAGCCCTCAAGTCAAACTCTTCTTCCCACGCCTGGTTCCGTTGTTGAAGAAGCTTTATCATCTGGTTCTCCGCACTCTGATTAGCGTGTTTTTCACGCCCTAGCTGCTCCTGCAGCCTGATGATCTCCTGAGCTGCAACCACATTCCTGCGAATGGTCTGATCCTTCTCTATGGTCATCTGCTTCAGCTCTTCTTGCATCTTTTCCATCTCTTCATCAAACTCACGCTGAGCTTGTCTCTTCTCATCCTTGGCATGATGGAAAGACTCAGTCATACTGCACAGACTGTGCTGCATGACCGCATACCCCTTCATTACTGCATACATGGCGCTTGCTGCTGGGCCATCACATGCCTGAAGCTCACTAGAACTGCCCTCAACAGCTTCCTACTTGTTCTGCACCCAAACATCTCTGAACGGGTCAGCCCTCGGAAATACCCCTGCCAGAGCCCGACTGAGGTCTTCCGGAAACCACTCCATGATGTCCCGGAGGATGAGAAACGCTGCTGACTTCGCACCTTCCCAGGGATCCCTTCCCTTGCTCTCATACATCCAACCGGACCATATAGATCCTTCTTCCCTGGGCTTCACCACCGCTGTAACATACACCAAGGTGGTGTCTCCCAGAGGCTCTCTCGACCAGAAGTAGCGAGGCTCCCGACCATCTGGGTATCCCACAGAACGCAGAGCCCTCCAAAGCAACGTTGGTGTCCCAAACACATCCAGAAACTTATCCTTGCACTGCTCCGACCTGGGTGCCAACTGGTGCCTGGGAACCCTGCCACCTGTCGACTTACGCGTGGTTTCCTTAGTTCGCGCCATCTGTAGCAAGATTATCATGATAACATAAGCATGGGTTTTCCAACTCAAGAAATAATTCCATAATTAGGGAGGAAGTAATGCAAAAGGACAGAAACATCATGCTATGATATGTATGAAAACGTTCCGTACGTCCTTTCCACTACATAAGAACTATGCGGTGGCAAACCAGGATACTCTCATACGTTAACTATTTCGTTCTAACGATACGCAGTTAATGTACCTGCAGAAGATCCATTTCAGCCCTGCCCCACAGTATGAAAATCATGCATTGCTGAAATTCAAATCTAGATACTCACCTAGGTGTACACCCCATATACACGTAAGCAGTATATGCACCTATCAAACAGTATCACCCCCGTTACCGAGTATCTTCCCCCGCACTCGTGTGTTGACGTGTACAGGTTTCAGTACCAACTAACACTTCCCTAGGCCGACGGTTGTTCGACCATGCTCTCACAACTCACCTTACCTTGGCGTAGAGGCAGACTGATCCATACATTACCATTCCGAAGAATAGCACCCATACAATTTCACCCTTGCCGTATGGACGATAGAATAAACGAAATCAAGTATGATGCAAGCCCTTTCCCAAGTTAGTACTTAAATAAGCCACCTGATATCCTATGGGCATAAAGGATACGACCACTGGCACACCTAATTTTTTTCCAAAAATTATCTTTCTACACCAACTCTTTGAATTGTGGAAAATAGTTTTTATACTCAGATTCTTTTTATTGTCCAAAACTTAGTCATGTGAACAGTACATGCTGAATTATGCTCCGATGCCAGTTGTAACAGAACCGACCAATTTATAAGAGCACAAGTACGAGATTCCCTATCGGGGCAGTAAATTTGCAGCACTTGAGCCCATATAAACCCGGTAGTCCGTGAAATCACGAAGGATTTCAAACTTTCCAACATCAACAACATAGGATTGTAATAATTCAGCATCGATTGTCACATAACAGGAATTACATAAATAGTTCGGAGTAGCCACTTAGTTATTACAAACCAGGTTCGGAATTAAGTAGCGGAAGCTTAACTTGAAACATAGTTCTTGAAATCACCCACACACACATAGTGATTACAGTGCCACATAGTAGTCATCCTTAACATAGCAAAAGATACGGCTAGAAGAGGTCATTGCCCGTGACCTAGCTATCACCCAAAGCTGGGAAGAGACAGTTGATGCAATAACCATGGAAGACTTGGCCATCTGCAACAACAAGGGAACAAAGCACTGAGTACGAGAAGGTACTCAGCTAGACATACCCGACATAAACCAGAAATAAAGGACACCAAGGAGCATGCAAGGCTAGTATACAGTGGAGCTGGTATTAGACCATATTTTGCGTAAAAGCCAAAGATTAAATTAAATGATTCTCCTACTTACTAGCTGCCAATTAAATAGTAATTAACCTGTTTAACTAGGTTAGCTCCTGCACTATAACAAACATGGTAGTGATCCAACAATCACCAGAATATAACAAACAGACCGAGTAACGATTGCCAAAAGTATAATGATAGCTGTCACGTGTTCCACAATTCCAGTATCAAGGTCGATTAGCGTTCAAGTCAAGTGCTCACTATCCAGGAGCGATGGCGATTATAATCGATTACTAACCAGCTGGTGATTTATTTCCCACACAAACCACACCCACCCGTGGGTGACCTACAGATAACTGCAACACTGTTCCAGGAAGTCGCGGTTTCAACCGCCACCATCATACCTGGAGGCAAGCCCGACTGCCAAGGAGTTGGACTTAACCACCATCACCCGGGTCTTACTTTTCGCGCCCCCGCATCCCACTACCCCCTTCGTGGCTTCGGCTGATGCTGTGGGACCTGAGAGCCGGCCTGGAACAATGTGCGGCTTTGCGGTCGGAACGAGTTATCCTTCCAGCTAAATGTGGGACATGCGTTCAACATGACAAGAAGTCCATCTTACATGATACTGTTTTTCCCGTACAACACGGCTTACGCTAAATACTGTAGCACAACGCTACACGAGTCTGCCGATCTCCATTTTCCACAACACTCAGTTATCTTACTTAATGGCAATATCCCGTTAACGGTCGAGTAACCACCTATCACTCGCGGGTAACATGGAGGTTGCGCGACTTCTGCCGGTCTAAGCAAGGCTAAGCATAAATCGACTCTACCCTAATTAGGTAGCAAGGATGATATATCAAGGTAACAAGGTATAGAAAAATAATGCATCAACGGTATCAAGCAACTCCTATACTTAATGCAACAAGCATAACCATATTGAGTTAACTATAAACCATAGGTAGTTAGAAAATGCTCCGGGGCTTGCCTTTCTCGAACATGCTTGGCTGATGGTTCGGGCACTCTGGAAGCTCCTCCTCAAGCTCTTCCCCGTCAGCTCCTTGTTCCTGCTCCAGGGGCTGCTATTCTTCGCTCTCCTCGGCTGTTGCGGTCTCCTCTAGCGAACCTGTCATGATGCATATACAGAAATGAATGAATGCCGCAGGTGCATGGGAGGAGTGCATTACAATTGAATTTGACCGAATATGTGCATATCTCTTCTCCGGTAGAGTGGAACACTCTATCGAGAGAGTAGCTATACTACTCACACAAAGTGCAACTAGTATGAAATGCACTGAAAAGACCATTTCAACCCTACTGGTCCCCTATAATAAAAGATACACATGCTCAACTTAAATAAACAAATTATTCTACTAAAACAAGCCTATAACAGTAACCTGTAGCTAACAGCCTTAGAAAAATCTATAAAACTTACTGCAGGTTCCCAGCTAAGAACAAGGCATGCTATACAAATTTCATGTCATTTGCATTTGTACACAGTTCTGAATGAAAAGACAAATAACAGGGTGAAAAGGCACTTTGAACTACACCACATCTTGAAAAGTGTCGAACAACAAATTTCATATTTTTATTCAGAATTTCTTAGTACAAGAGCAGTCTATAAAAATTATCAGACTTATATCATATATATTTTATTTACTAAAAATTATATAAGAAAACAACATTTAATCAATTTAAAGGCTAACTTCAGATTATTTCATAGTCAAACAATATTTATATTTTTTTTTTATTTACATCACTTAACAACCTAACAAAACAAGAACCACATTTTTCTGAGCAAAAATACGATTATATATACATTATACAACGAGATATCAGCCTAAACATAAATTAATTATTACTACACACAAAAACTGCATAACTGGCATATCATATTTTTTGTTGTAGAACTCCTCAGAACAAACCTAACAAAATTAGTTTTCCACCACATTTTTAGCATGCACAGAGCTCAAGATATGAAATAAACAAGCATTACCAACATTTCTGCAAAACATTTATTCAAAACCCTAAGCCCTAACTGCTACATGCACACATCAAAACTTGCACCCAAGCCACTGACAGCTGGGTTCCGAGGTCAAAGCGACCCCACTTTCCCATACTCCCGAAACAGAGGAGGCGTTGACCTCGCCGGAGCTCGCCGACGGTGGCTCCTTCCGGCGAAACCATCACCACCACGCGACTCCTCTCAACAACCGCATCGAACGGTACTCCACTCGAGCTCAGCGACATGACGGATCAAGCTCAACGTCGGCAATGGCGGCCACGGCGGCGCGGGCTCACCACGCCGGTAATCTCCGGCCTTGCCGAGGCCAACCAACACTCGATTCCTACTCATTGAACTCCCACGGACCTAGCGCAAGACTCGGATGCCACGGATTTCACTCCTAACCCTCTAGACCACGCCATGCCATCCTTCGGCAACTATGGCAGACGGCAGCGATGACATATCGAGGTAACCAAACCCTAATCGGCTAAACCGACTTCACTACCTTCTTCCTGGACGCTCACTGACTCACGAACGCTAGCTAAGACATCGTGGAACCCACGGGAAGGGAGCCGACCATGGCGGACCGAGCTCGGCGGTCATGGTGGCCATGGCGGAAGCTTGTCTCGCAGCTTACCTAGGCACTTTTAGCGAGAGCTCGCTACGGTAGGCGAAGCAGGAGGCGAAGGCGAGGCTGGCGGTGCGTTTTGCGGGGCGAAAGCACGGCGAGACGACGATGGATGGCGATTTCCCCTTTTTTCGCCCGCTCGGTCGCCAGCAAGAGCGCAAAGGCAAGTAGAGAGAGAGGGAGAGAGGGCTTCTGGCGGGGTGTGCGTGCGCGAGCGCATAAGCACGCCATGCGCGCGCGCTGGCTGGACTGGCCGGTCATCGCGCGCCACGCGGCGGGAGATTCCTGCGCGCGGTCGGCCACGACGCCGGCAGGTTTGAACTGAATCGCGCGATTCAGTTAAGCCCTGTGCCGACTGACAGGCCATTTTCAAACGCGATTAACTTCTTAACCACCCCATCAAACGGTAAACCAACTACACCACTGGTTAGAGCTACACATCGACTGCAACTTTGGTTATAGGATTGATCACTGGTTCTGCTTGGATTAGGCTCGGGATGAAACCAAACATGGCCTGGCCGAACTGAAATTCAGCTTTAGGACTTAGGAAAATTTCTAAGTCCAAAACCCCTCCAATTCTGCCTTGTGGACCCTAAAGCACCATGATAAGATCATTTTCATGAGTTGGTCCTTAAACAACTTTTGTTCAACTCTAAATTGTACACACTTTTGATTAAGGGCCCACAGCCATGGAAAGCTTCTAACAAGGAGGTCTCAGTTAGTCAAACAAAAGAACTCTTTAGGCTCTATAGGGTTGACTAGGGTTGAGCCACTTGATTAGCCAAAATGACCAGCATAAACATGCCTTCATTTTGACTCCTCAACAAAGTTAGATGGTTAGGAAGACCAAACCACTCCAAAGCAAGTCAAGCAACACACATAAAAGCAGTTTATAAGCAAACCATCACATGAAATGACATTTTATGTAAGAAAGAGAACAACATATGAATGCTCCATGCTCATGAGATGATCATGCATAATGAGAAAATGATATCATGCTAGCTTAACACTAGAGGTGTTACACTTCTCCACCCTACAAACCAAGTATGCTTCGTTGATCGAAGTGTACGATGAGCTGAAGAGTAGGCTAGACTTGGTGGGTGACTGTCGTGAGTGTGCCTCCATGAAGAAGGAGCTGGAGGAAGTGAAGGCGAGGCCTTCTTTGTTGGGTGCATGCAAGGTTTGTCCTAGCTTGCAAACTGAGTTGGCAGAGGTTAGTGCCAAGCTTGCTGAAGCCATGAAGGCCAGCTCAGTTAGCACCTTGTCCGCTCCATGTGAGCAATGCGTGGGGTTGGAGCTTGAGATTGCCAACTATTGGCATGACAGGATGCAAACCGGGGAGGAAAACACGTACCATGCAGTGAGCCACAGTTGGCCATGATGATCAGTCAGTTCAAGAGAGGAACCGATTGCTTGGGAGTAGGCTTTGCTTCAGGTGGGAAGGGCGCTAGTAGCTTTGGCAAGATCGGTGAGATTAGTGGAGTGGACCCTAGTGAGAAGCCATTTGCTATCCATAAGCTTACCAAGATCATCCCACCTGAGCCTCCCAAGTCTATCACCAAGGATGCCATCCTTGATGAACCTCCCAAGGCTCCACCTTCGCAAGCAAGTGTGGGTTCCCAAACCTAACCATCTTAGGAACACACTTGACACCCTTCCTGACGTCTCTAGTGATCCCCTTCCGAAGGGCAAGCAGCCAGCCAGAGTGAACAAACCTCGCAACCGTAGGAACCAACAACACAATAGAGTGGTGAGGTTCGAGTGCGAGTACTGTCACAGTGAGGGTCACCCAGCTGAGTTTTGCTTTCGGAGGAAGAGAGACGCGAGGAAGGAGTTGGAGCTGAACAACCAGGCCAGGCACCACCCTCTCCATGGTGTGTAAGGTCGGGGAGTTCAAAGGCAGGGCCCTAGGCCTGGAGGTGCCCCCCCTCAGGTAGCTAGGCCCCGGGCAGCTAGACCACGAGGTGGTGGTCGTGCCCATCGCGGTTCCGGTCATCCTCAATACGATCATGAGCCAAGTGTAAGAGGCTTTGCTGCTCAGTCCCATAGCAGACCACCTTTTCAGTATGGTGGTGATCGCTTTGTTCAGATGGGACATAGTGGTGAGTTTGGAGGTTTTCCGTTCCATAGCGGACCACCTTTTCAGGTTGGTCGTGATCGCTATCCACCCGTGGGACGAGGACAGTTTGGTGTTGCTACTAACACTTTTTCTGGGCCTATGACACAGCACTGGTATTCTTCTCAGTATACTAACCCCAATGTTGTGCCATATGCTCACTTCCTGCCTTTCTATTGATGCAGGAACTTCGGTTGGAGAACATGTGGCTCATGGATTCCGGGTGTTCGCGCCACATGATCGGAAAGAAGGAATGGTTCTCCAGCCTTATCCCCATGATGCACAAGGAGTACATCACTTTCGGGGATAATAGTAGAGGTAAGGTTGTTTCTCATGGAGCTATTCGGCTCAATGAGAACTTTGTTCTTAAGGATGTTGCTTTGGTTTCTAACTTGCATTACAATTTGCTTTCTGTTTCGCAACTTCTTGAGGATGATTGTGAAGTGCGCTTTAAGAAGGGTCTGAGTCGTGTTTTAGACCCTCGGGGAGATCTTATTTGCTGGATCGTCCCTTTTGGCCGTGTTTTCAGAGCCGATTTTTCTCGTTCCTTCGGCTCAGCTAGATGTTTGATGGCTGGTCCTTCTTCTGATTTGTGGAAGTGGCATAGGAGGCTTGGTCACTTGAGTTTTTGTGGATACATGGGTGTATGCCGAGTCTCTGAGTGATGAGTGATTGTCAACTGGGATAATGCGCATGTTCTTTGGCTTGTGTTGTGCAGGTGTCGAGCACGGATACAATGATTAGAGGCAAGGTGGAGGTCAAGTAGAGACGTGCTGTGCTGATGGACCGAGAGTGGCGAAGGGCGGACGTGAGGCTTGGACTGAGGGACCGGTGGCCCGAGGATCAGCTGTGGTGGCTGACAGCCTGGGACAGCGACGAGCGAAGACTTGCGGGCATGGTGTTTCTTGGGTCGAGGACCTGGGGACACGTGTCGGTGGATGGGGTGCATGGGCGGTGCATCCCCTCTATGGCTCGGTTTGGTGGTTGCGCCATAGAAAAACCACCGAGTGGATGGTTTCCAGGTTTGGGCCTCAAAACCTGGGCGCTGATGGTTTCTGAGTTTGGGCCACAAAACTCGGGCTAAGGACGGTTTCCAGGTTTGGGCCTCAAAACCTGGGTGCTGCGGGTTTCTGAGTTTGGGCCATAAAACTCAGGCGATGGACGGCTGGTTCCCGGTTTGGGCCTCAAAACCGGGGGTTGGTCGTGAAGGCTGGTTTCCCGGTTTGGGCCTCAAAACCAGGGGCGAAGTCTGGAAAAAGGACAAGCGGAGCGGTGGCGGCACGTGGCGGCAATCGGTGAGCTTGCGTCGAGGCAACGCTACCAGTTATGTGGGCGTGGCCGTCGGATCACCAGCATCTTCGAGTTGGTCCAGAATAACCATAGGGTTTAGCTGGTTTACTCTGTAATTAGAGAGGGATAGAGTAGGAATTTGAATTAGAATAAGTAGAGGGAGACACCCTCCTCCCCATTTATCTCAGCCATTTGCTCTTTGCCTTCTAGGTTTTCCTGCTCTCCCAATCCCCTGTTGTAGCAAACTGAGATCCATAGAGAAGAGAACAATACCTCTGTGTTTTTGAGATTTTGAGGAAGTGAGACCGTAATCTCACCATTGTAGCGTATGGTAGCCACACGGTTGCAATTTCATGGTTGTGATTCACATTTTGTTCTTGTTCTTCGTCGGTTGATGTTCTCCATGTTTTTTCCTGTCAATCGATCTCTTTGCTCAGTGCATCTTTTGCAAATCCGTTTGAACTGAGTTATTCTAGATCGTGAGACACTTCTTTCCACTGAAGGAATTCACCTCTAACCTCACGAGCTAGTAGATCGATCGATTTTTGTTTCGGGCCAAGTTTTTCTCCCTTTCCCGAAATTCTTCGATTCATCGATTTGGAGATAGGATCGAGCCAAGATCTCTTAGAGATAGCTCACTATCATCCTTGTGACTCCTCTCACCAAGTTTGATCCCTATTGGATTCATTTTGGGTCAGATCGAGTTGGATCGATAGTCGAACGGGGCTGATTCAGGGCGACCGGACGCTAGCGTCGGGCTGACCGGACGCTGACACAGTGTGTCCGGTCGTTGAATATTTGGTGCGATTTCCTATTACTTGACTAGACGCTCGGCCACCCACTGACCAGACTCGCATTTGCCACTGTTCATCGGTTTCTATCTTTGTTACCGGACGCTGACCCTTTGACCGGACGCTCTGTTCACCACAGTCCGGTCCAACTCAGAGAGCTCCCAATTTGGGTTTTGCTCGACCGGACGCGTCCGGTGCCTACTGACCGGACGCACCAGTGAGTCCGGTCAGAGCTGTTTTGCACGTTTCTGTCCGCGGCTTGTTCGTCCGACTTTCGATTTGAGATCCGCTTGTTGCGTTGAATTCCTGACTTCGTGCTCTTCAGAAATCGAGCCTCTCGCTTTACAAAATGGCCTGAATCCCCCTCGTGAACTCGGGCGAGGGAATTTTTGTGGTGTCCCGCTGTGTTCCTAGGGAACATCCACCCACTCTCTTGGGTCGTGGACGTTACGCACATCGGTTTTGCTATTGGGGTTGATTCTCGGGACAGAGGCAACAAGTTTGCAAAATGAAAATTTGGAGCTCCCATTCACCCCCCCTCTGGTCGCTTTCTGGTAGCACTTTCGGTCCTTCAATTGGTATCGAAGCGGGTTAAGGATCTTCCACCTTAGCCGGTTCCAGGTCCACAGAAGGCGACATGGAACGCGGCATGGGCAAACCGCCATTTTTTGATGGGATGAACTATGCGTATTGGAAGATACGCATGTCGGCCTATCTACAGAGTTTGGGTGCTTCCATCTGGGATATTTGCAACTCTATCGATTACGTGGTTTTGGCTGCTCGTGTCTCTCAGCTTCCAATCGATGAGCACAATGCCTATAGCCGAGCCCGTAATGCTCTTTTCTCATGCTTGAGCATGAGTGAGTTTGATCGCGTTCCTCACCTCGCTACGGCTCGGGAGATTTGGGCTACCCTCATGCGTTTTCATGAGGGAACCTCTCAAGTCAAAACCCATCTCTACGAGTCATTCAAGCGAGAGTATGAGAACTTTCGACATATGCCTGGCGAGAGCATAGAAAGTTTATTCGCTCGCTTTCAGGTGATTGTCAACAGGATGAGGGCTAACAAGGAGTTGTTTCCTTTAGACGATCATGAGAGAGCTCTCAAGCTACTCCATACTCTTGATCGATCGGTGTGGGATTCCAAGGTTTAGGCGATCATCGAATCGCCTAACTATGAGACCCTCACATGCGACGAGCTCTTCAGTAAGCTCAAGTCCAATGAGATAGATGCCATGGCAAGGGCTTCTTATGAAAATCCTTCTGGCCCATCAATGGCTTTGCTTTCTGGCTCTTCTGCTAACACCTCTGGAGGCTTTGCTCTTTCCTCTCTTCTTTGTGTCACAGAGGAGCAGTTGGAGTTCATGGGGAATGACGAGCTGGCGTTGCTCGCCAACTGGTTCTCGCGGTTCCACAACAACCGCATGAACCGTCGCAGCGGAGGAGGACGCTCAGGATGCTTTGAGTGCGGCGACCCCAACCACTTCATCACCAGCATCTTCGAGTTGGTCCAGAATAACCCTAGGGTTTAGCTGGTTCGCTCTGTAATTAGAGAGGGATAGAGTAGGAATTAGAATTAGGATAAGTAGAGGGAGACACCCTCCTCCCCATTTATCTCAGCCATTTGCTCTTTGCCTTCTAGGTTTTCCTGCTCTCCCAATCCCCTGTTGTAGCAAATGGTTGCAATTTCGTGGTTGTGATTCGCGTTTTGTTCTTGTTCTCCGCGGGTTGCTTTTCTCCACGTTTTTCCCGCCAATCGATCTCTTTGCTCAGTGCATCTTTTGCAAATCCATTTGAACTGAGTTATTCTAGATCGTGAGGCACTTCTTTGCACCGAAGGAATTCACCTCTAACCTCACGAGCTAGTAGATCGATCGATTTTTGTTTCGGGCCATGTTTTTCTCCCTTTCCCGAAATTCTTCGATTCATCGATTTGGAGATAGGTTCAAGCCATGATCTCTTAGAGATAGCTCACTATCCTCCTTGTGACTCCTCTCACCAAGTTTGACCCCTAGTGGATTCGTTTTGGGTGAGATCGAGTTGGATCAGTAGTCGAACGGGGCTGATTCAGGGCGACCGAACGCTGGCGTCGGGCTCACCGGACACTGACACAGTGTGTCCGGTCGTTGAATGTTCGGTGCGATTTCCTTTTACTTGACCGGACGATCGGCCACCCACTGATCGGACTCGCCTTTGCTACTGTTCATCGGTTTCTATCTTTGTGACCGGACGCTGACCCTTTGACCGGACGCTCTGTTCACCAGAGTCCGGTCCAACTTAGAGAGCTCCCAATTTGGGTTTTGCTCGTCCGGACGCGTTTGGTGCCTACTAACCGGACGCACCAGTGAGTCCGGTCAGAGCTGTTTTGCACGTTTCTGTCCGCAGTTTGTTCGTCCAACTTTCGATTTGAGATCCGCTTGTTGCGTTGAATTCCTGACTTCGTGCTCTTCAGAAATCGGGCTTCTCGCTTTACAAAGTAGCCTGAATTGACCTATCACTAGTTGACCTGCGTGAACTCGGGCGAGGGAATTTTTGTGGTGTCCCATTGTGTTCCTAGGGAACATCTGCCCACTCTCTTGGGTCGTGGACGTCACGCGCATCGGTTTTGCTCTTGGGGTTGATTCTCGGGACAGAGGCAACAAGTTTACAAAAGGAAAATTTGGAGCTCCCATTCACCCCCCCTCTGGTCGCTTTCTAGTAGCACTTTCGGTCCTTCAGTTTTGACTTGCTTGCAAGACTTAGCTCACTTGGCCTAATCCAAGGATTGCCCAAGCTTAAGTTTTAGAAGGACCTTGTTTGCCATCCTTGTCGTCACGGGAAGATGGTTGCTACTTCTCACCCACCTGTTAATCAGGTGATGACAAAGCGACCCAGCGAGCTTTTACACATGGACAAAGTCGGTCCAGCTCGGGTTTTCTCAGCGGGTGGGAAGTGGTACGTTATAGTGATCGTTGACGATTTTTCGAGGTACTCTTGAGTGTTCTTTATGGAGGGTAAGGATGAAGTTTTTCCTTTTGCTCGTGATTTGATCTTGAGATTGAAAACTGAGTTTCCTCCTGATACTATTAGAGCTATTCGTAGCGATAATGGTACTGAGTTTGATAACTCTCAGTTTGCCTCTTTCTGTTCTTTTAATGGAATCGAGCATCAGTTTTCTTCTCCTTATGTCCCCCAGCAGAACGGTGTTGTTGAGCGCAAGAACCAGACCCTTGTTGAGATGGCCAGGACGATGCTCGATGAGCATAGGACTCCTAGGCGTTTTTGGCCGAGGCGATCAACACGCTTGCCATGTTGCAAATCGCATCTTTCTTCGAGCTTTCATGAAGAAAACTTCTTATGAGTTGCGTTTTGGACGAGTACCCAAGGTGTCTCATTTTTGGGTGTTTTGGTGTAAGTGCTTTATCCTGAAGCAAGGCAATTTGGACAAATTTGATTCTCGCTCTGCTGATGGCGTGTTTCTTGGTTATGCTTTGCATTCGCGCACTTATCGAGATCTTAACCTTGAGACTAACCGTATAGTGGAGACCTGTGAGGTCACATTCGACGAGACTATGCCTTGTGTTTCCTCTGCTTTTGATGTTGCAGGAGATCAGGAGCTGGGAGAGACCATCTTTATGGAGGAGGAGCAGGAGAATGCCGATTGGGGTGATCCCGAGCCAACTCCACTGGTTGCCCCCGTCGACCCTGCGACGACTACTTCAGCTCGAGGACCCGATCCCACGACGTCTTCTTCTTGGGGTCCTCTTGATCCACCTCTCCAGCGAGCACCCGCTGCACCTGAGGGAGCGACAGCATCTGGCGAGGGGGAGGCGACTTCAGGGAGGCAAGTGCCCCGGAGTGTTCAGCAAGTTCACCCCCCGCGTCAGATGATCGGCGGCATCGACCAGCGAGTCATGCGGCCGCGAGCGTATGAAATCTCTCACTTTGCTCATTCTACATTCGTTGCTTCTTTTGAGCCAAAAGATGTTGGACACGCACTTTCTGATCCTAACTGGGTTAATGCCATGCATGAGGAGCTAGAAAACTTTGAGCGAAACCAAGTTTGGACTTTAGTTCCACCTCCACCAGAATGCCACTCTATAGGTACCTAATGGGTTTTCAAAAACAAAGAGGGTGAGGATGGGATGGTAGTGAGGAACAAGGCTAGACTAGTAGCCCAGGGTTTCTGCCAGAAAGAGGGGATAGACTATGAGGAAACTTTTGCCCCTGTAGCCCGTTTAGAAGCCATTAGAATCCTTCTAGCCTTTGCTGCTTCGAAGGGTTTTAAGCTTTACCAGATGCAAGATGTAAGAGGTCCTTCTTGAATGGGTATATAGAGAAGTGGTTTATGTTAGGCAACCCCCTGGTTTCGAGGATCCCAAGTTTCCAAACCATGTTTATAAACTTTCAAAAGCTTTGTATGGTTTGAAACAAGCCCGAGAGCATGGTATGATCGTTTGAAAACCTTTTTACTCTCCAAGGGTTTTAAAATGGGACGGGTCGATAGAACTTTGTTTCTCCTCAAGCAAGGCAACGATACCCTGTTAGTTCAGATTTACTTGGATGACATCATCTTTGGTGGCTCTTCTCACGCGCTTGTTGCCAAGTTTGCAGATACTATGAGCAGGGAGTTTGAGATAAGTATGATGGGCGAGTTGACTTTCTTCCTCGGGTTGCAAATTAAGCAAACCCGAGACGGGACGTTTGTGCATTGTTAACACCGAATTTTCGCACTATGACAAATGGGCCGGCCCAGTACAGGTTCGGAAAGATCACCGCCTGAGGAATCGGCAGGCATCAGGCGCGGTCGGCTAATCTGACGGCAAAGCCATGGAAGCAATATTGAATGAATTCGGCAATGCGATGTTGCGGTCGGCTATTTTAGGTAACGATCGGCCTGTGCCGTGAGGTGATGGACGCGGCATGTCAGAAGATTCGGCAACAGAAGATCTTGTCATTGTTAGCACGTGCCGATTATTAAGGGAGGCTTAGAATAAAAGGCATCGTATTTTAGATAAGTTTCCTGTTTTGTCGTTGTAATCGTGTCCTCCTAGGACTCGTAGGACACCAGGGTATAAATATAAACCCTGAGACTATTGTAAAGACGTTCACAACCAATACAACCAACCCGGCCTCGTGCCGTCTTCGAGTCCAAGTCGTGCTCGTCGTTTCTTCGAGAGGGCCATCGTCCATCGACCTCCGTAAGTTCCGGCAACCTTGTTATCATGTCTAGTTCGTGCGGCGGATTTAGATATGGTGCAAGTAGTCTCGTACGTTAAGCTTAGTATCGTGCGGCGGATTTAAGCTTATGACGGGAGGTTTTTGCTTATGCCTTGTATCGTGCGGCGGATTGAGTCATGAGTAAAAATAGTTCGGCTCTGTTAGATTTGGCAATCTGATAGATCATTAAGTTACCTTGTGTTATATGTTTTTGTTATGTTTATCTCATCATAACACTTTTGCCCAATCTAGATACCGTTCGGTTCGGCTTCATCTTTATAGATCTGCTCTGTTCTTCCGCGTTTATTATGAAAGGTCTGTTATGCAGTAGATCTATTGTTCGTATAGCCGATTGGATCGTATCTGGATTGTCACGTGGTGAGGGTTCATGCATGTTAAGTGTTTTGATCTATGACAGGCTAGGTGTCGTGCGGCAGGCGCAGGCTTTAGATTAGCTTAGTCATGCTTAGTTTGTATGTTCAATCCCATGGATCCCAACTCGGTTGTACAATCGAGATTGGTTAAGTTTTACTTATATCTAATACATCATGCAAGTACGATTTTTATGCAAACGTGTTCGGCAACCTGTTATTCACGTACCCTGTTCATATTGCCGATAATTTTTAACCTGTTGGCAGATAGCTTTCATAGCTATGTCGTCGTAAGTGGCTTCAGGGCCGTACATCTTGGAACTGTCTGGTCATACCCGACACGTTCCAGCTTTGTATTTAACAGTTTATCTCCCTTGTTAGTTGCAGGGCAAACTGACTGGCACGCACCGGACTTCTGCCCCCGGGCCACGATTGAAGCCAGCTTCTCCGGCTTGCTGGTGATTGGCACAGTGCGCCACTTTTGGTGCCAACACACTTTTGGCACGCCCGGTGGGACACCCCTTTTTTCCCTGCAGCGATGGTCGAAGTCACTGAAGCCGAGGCCAGCAACAAGGCGGGGCTCGTGCAGGTGCAGCTCACTGAACTACCGACGAGTACAGAGAACAGGTGGATGATGCTTGTGCCGAATTCCAGGCCAAGTGCCTAGAAGCCTTTTCCAAGACAAAAGCGGAAAGGTTCGCCGTTTGCACGATCTGCCGAAGCCCGTCCAGCTCAACCCGAATGATCCCGGGGAGCAGAGGCAGTGTTGAAAATGTCTCATATGATCAACGAAGCTGTCTCTGGTGCCATCGGTCGCATGCATGGGGCGTTTCTCAACACTTTCCGCCCATCATGATCGCCCAATTCGCCCCAAGGCCGATGAACTTATGGAGGCCGAGTTTGGCCCTATAGCAGGACCGCATCTTTCAATCTGCCGAATCACCTCAAGGGGCAGGAGTGCCGGTGAGAGACCCCGCCTAAGGCTCAATCAAGCGGGATGACCATTCAGGAGAAGCACACGCCAGAAGGCCAGTTGCCGACCATGGGGCAGCTCACGTTCGGCACTAAGGGTCAGCCGCCAGAGTCAACACGCAAGATCTCCCCGCAAACCTATAGGCTCATAAAGGACTACTACGGAAACGGGTACCATGAGATGCTTGAGCCTCACAATATAGAGGGTGCCCCGCATCCAGGATATGGGAAGCCGACGGCCGAGAAAACGCCGACTCTAATGTCGATGTCATGCTAGAGAAGATGGCGGATATGATGCAGCGCACTTTCGGCCTGAAGCCTAAGGGCACGTATGCTTACAGGTCTCCGTTCCCCGAATGGTTCCACCGTGTGGCTCTACCTCCCAGAGTCAAAGTGCCGACGGACCTGTCCAAGTTCTCCAGCTTAGACGACACCAGTACGGTGGAGCACGTCAGTCGTTATCTGCTCCAGCTTGGGAGGCCAATACCGAAGACGCCTTCAGGGTTCGGTACTTCCCGTCGTCACTCACTGGACCGGCATTCGCGTGGTTCACGTCACTACCGCCGGGCTCTATTCTCTCTTGGGCGGACTTGGAACAAAAGTTCCATACACACTTCTACACGTACACCGGAAGGAGAAGAAACTGGTGGACATCATGTACGTACGCCAGAAGCCGAATGAGACACCGCAGGACTACCTGCGCAGGTTCAGGGAGGTCAAAAGCCAGTGCTTCGGCATGCACCTGCCGGACGATCAGCTTCCACCATTGGCCGTGGCAGGCATGCTCCAGCATCAGGGACAAGCTGTTCGGTCAGGAGTTTGAAGACTTGGGTCATCTCTCCCGCCGGCTGAATGAGATGACTATCCAAGCGCAAGGCTTCCGGAGGGAAGGGCGTTTCCAGAAGGACAATGTCGCGGCACAGATGTATCAGGCTTTCCTGGACGAAGCCGATGACTATACCGACGGGAAGATGAGGTGGCCGCTGCAGAGCTCAACTGGGACAAGGAGCCGACCCAAGCCAACAAGCAATGGCTGCGCCAGCAGAAGGGGCATACGACTTCGACGTCACAAAAGCTGACAAGCTCTTCGAGTTTCTGGTTGCCGAAGGGAGAGTCAGGCTACCCCCGGATCACCCGATGCTGCGTCCCGGAGGAGTCAAGGACAAGAAGTACTGCGGTTTTCATAACACTAACACTCATTCTATTAATGATTGCCGTGTGTTCAGGACGAGAATCCAGAAAGCCATCCAGGACGGCCATATCAAGTTCAATGGCAAGATGAAGATCGATGCAAACCCCTTCTCCCAGAACGCCGTGTTCTTCTCAGTGAACATGGTAACCCCAGCGGATCCCAAAGGCAAAGTCAAAGTCCTCACCTCCGATAAGGCACGCGAATCTGGCGCAGTGGATCCCGATCGGCAAATCACTGGCGATGAGCTCCGGCAGCACGCCCAAGCCACGAATAGCCGATACGAGCACGGAGAGTCATCTTCCAGGCGCAGGCCTACCCACAGAGATCTCCCTTAACAAATGGCGCCGGCAAAATGAGAAAGAGCAGAGGCGTCTCCAACGCGAAGAGCGAGAACTCGAAGAGGAATACCAGCGTGAAGACGGTCACACGGGAGTGCACCGGTATCGTCTGGGGAGAGGGCTTACCACAGAGACAGGCCCATCGTTGGGAACAAGAACACCGCCAAGAGCGGGAGCAAGAGCACTGGGCTGCCCGTTCTTCCGCCACTGCTGGAACGAAGGCCTGAAATTGCCTGCCGTCAACAACTGCCCCGAATGCAGCGATCAGTACAGGGGGTATAGGCAGGATCGGGTCAACCGCCGTCCCGTTCATGAAAGGTTGGGAGCTCGCGTCCCGATGGCGATCGGCGCCTGAAAACAGAAAGCCCGGGCCGGCAAGCCAAGAGATATGCCGATCGGAGTGGGTGCACACCACCAGGTCGACGCGAGGAGGCACAGCCTCGCCCATATAGGTGGCAAAGGGGCAGTGGTGCCCACCAGGGCTCAGAAAAAGCCAGAAAAGGAGAGTGCAGCGCCTCCGGAACAGGGAGTTGGAAGAAGCACCACCAATTGGAAGAAGCAAGAATGGCCCGAAGGAAAAACCAGATGACACCGACAAGGCGCTGACGTGGCCATGACTTTCTTCCTTCCCCTGGAGTTCATGGCTCCTGCCGGCCGGGGGCACAGGACGAGGTGTATTCGGATTCCGACGAGGCCGAGCACGACGAGCTCGCGGCACAGCTCATGTTGTCTCAGAAGGCAGCATTTGACAAGCCAGCCAAGCATCGGCATTTGAAGCCGTTGTATGTCAAGGGGTACGTCAACGGGAAGCCGCTAACCAAGATGTTTGTTGACGGCGGCGCAGCAATCAACATCATGCCTTACGCTACGTTCAGAAAGCTGGGCATGAACGATGAAGACCTACTCAAACAGATATGATACTCCGCGACTTTGCCGGCAATCCCTCCGACACTCGGGGTGCCGTGCACGTGGAACTGATGATTGGATCCAAGACGCTCATTACGACCTTCTTTGTCATTGATGGCAAGGGGGCATATAGCTTGCTTCTGGGCAGGGATTGGATCCACGCCAAACTGCTGCATACCTTCAACCATGCATCAAATACTCATACAATGGTTGGAGATGACATCGAGATTGTCCAAGCTGATGACTCGGTGAGTGTTGCCACTATTGAGCCCACCTACTGGGAATTCGACGGGGTAGAACTGCTTCTCCGATCGCGTGTGGGGAGAGGGTCCTGTCAACGTCTACGGCAGGGATCAACAGCCGATCCAAGCAATCGGCTCTCAAAGCTTCTTTTAGATGGACAACCCAACCGACAGCAGCGAGGGCAAACTGGGACGTGGTTCACGTCGGCCGACAAGTTAGAGGAGGTGGATATTGGTGATACGAGTAAGAAGAGGCCGATGTTTGTAAGTTCCAGTTTAGACCCTGATTTCAGAGTGCAGCTAGTAGATCTTCTAAAGGAGTTCAAAGACTGTTTTGCGTGGGACTATACAGAGATGCCCGGATTAGATCGATCTATTGTTGAGCATAAGTTGCCGATCAAACCTGGATACCGCCCATACAAACAACCTCCGCGCAGGATCTACAAGGAGGAGGTGTTGCCGACGTGAAAAGGAAGTGGAAAGATTACTAGAAGCTAACTTCATTCGGCCGTGTCGATATGCAGAATGGATCTCCAATATTGTCCCGGTGTACAAGAAGAACGGGAAGATGAGAGTATGCATCGACTTCAGGAACCTCAACAAAGCCACCCCTATGGACGGTTATCCAATGCCGGTGGCCGATTTGCTAATAGACGCTTCGGCCGGTTTTGAAATTATAAGCTTTATGGACGGCAATGCGGGTACAACCAGATCTTCATGGCCGCGGAGGACGTGGCAAAGACCGCCTTCAGGTGCCCTGGCCATTTAGGGTTGTTTGAATGGGTGTCATGACTTTTGGTTTGAAAAATGCCGGTGCTACTTACCAGCGGGCCATGAATTACATATTTCATGAGTTGATCGGCAGAGTGGTAGAGATATACATTGATGACGTGGTAGTCAAGTCGAGAAGCAAAGAAGGACACTTAACCGATTTAAGGAAGACCCTGGAATGCACAAGGAAACATGGTTTGAAGATGAATCCAACCAAGTGTGCATTTGGGGTGTCGGCCGGTGAGTTTCTGGGATTCTTAGTCCACAAAAGAGGTATCGAGGTTGGCAAAAAGAGCATGGAAGCAATTGATAAGGTAGTGCCGCCGACCAATCTCAAAGAACTTCAATCACTGCTCGGCAAAATCAACTTTGTCAGAAGTTCATATCCAACTTGTCCGAGCGCGTGCTGCCATTTCTCCACTGTTGAAGCTCAAGAAAGATCAGGAGTTCGTGGGGGTGACGTGCAACAAAGGCTTTCGATGAGATCAGGAGTACATGAAGGCACCACCAGTATTGGTTCCTCCACAACTCGACAAGCCTTTCAAGTTGTACGTGGCGGCCGACAACCTAACATAGGGTCGGCCCTCATGCAAGAATTCGAAGGAAAAGAGAGAGTCGTAGCCTATCTTAGCCGAAAGCTACTGGACCCCGAAACAAGGTATTCGGCTACGGAAAAGTTGTGCTTGTGCGTTTTCTATTCCTGTACCAAGTTTCGGCACTATCTACTGAATGCCGAATGCGTGGTAGTATCAGAGTTTGATGTAATCAAGCACATGTTATCAATGCCAATTTTAAGTGGGAGGATCGGTAAATGGGTTTTAGCCCTTTCGGAATTTGACTTGCGTTTTGAATCGGCAAAGGCTGTTAAAGGCCAGATTATGGCTGATTTCGTCACTCACCATCGTGATCCTAACGCTAACATAGTGGCCATTGCCCCCTGGGCATTGTTTTTTGATGGATCGTCGTGTAGCAAAGGTGGTGGAGTCGGGATCATGTTGATTTCTCCCAAGGGGGCACCTTTCAAATACTCTATACCGATCCGGTGACTAATAACCAAGCAGAGTATGAGGCACTGCTTCGAGGATTGCGGTTGCTTGTGGACGTTAAGGCAGATGCCGTAGAGATCTTCGGTGACTCGGAGTTGGTGATCAGGCAGCTGACAGGTGAGTACGAGTGCAAAACGACGCGCTGCAGGAATATCTCGAAGGTTGCCAGGAGCTCCTTAGACAGTTTCGATCGGCAACCTTGCAACATTTCTAGGGGGCAAAACGAAGAAGCAAACCAGTTGGCTCAGGCAGCATCCGGGTATAGAGAGAATCAAAACATTTTTGCACTTGAGGAAGAGCAAACAACCCCAGAAGATGATCAAGCAGTCCCAAGTGATAATCAGGCAATTGAAGACTGGAGAGACAACATTGCCGATTACCTCAGGGACCCATCCAGGAAAGTCTCCCGAAAACTCAGGTACAAGGCTCTTAAGTTCACGCTCTTGGACAATCAATTGTACTACAAATCCATAGATGGGGTTTTGCTTAAATGCCTGAACCAAGACGGGGCTAGGAAACTGATGTATGAGGTGCACGAAGGCGTATGTGGTGCACACCAGTCGGCTCACCGTATGAGATGGTTAATCAGGAGGACTGGATATTTTTGGCCGACTATGCTCGAAGATTGCTTTGAGTACTACAGAGGTTGTCAGGATTGCCAGCGATTCGGCAATGTGCAAAGGGCCCCAGCATCGGCCATGAATCCGATCATTAAGCCTTGGCCTTTCAGAGGATGGGGCATTGATTTGATCGGCCAATCCACCCTCCATCTAGCAAGGGACATAAGTTTGTTCTGTTAGCCACGGATTACTTCACTAAGTGGGTTGAAGCCATCCCATTGAAGAAGGTGACGTCAGAGAACATGGTGTCTTTCGTCAGGGAGCATATCATTTACCGATTCGGCATTCCTCAGTCCATCACTACCGATCAGGGAACTCAGTTCACTTCCTCGGAGTTTTGTGACTTTGCCGAAGAGATGGGGATTAAACTCTATAATTCTTCCCCTTATTATGCACAGGCCAATGGACAGGCAGAGGCTTCTAACAAAATCATGATTAAATCATTCAAAGAAGATCGAAGAGAAACCTAAAAGGTGGCACTTGGTACTCAACGAAGCTTTGTGGCTTACCGAATGGCTTGTCATGGGTCGACTCAGACGTCGCCATACGAGTTGGTCTACGGGCATCACGCAGTGCTACCATGGGAGTTGCAATCGGGATCAAGACGAGTTACATTGCAGAGCGACTAGCTAAAGAAGATTATAAAGATTTGATGATGGATGAGCTAGAGGATTTGCATTTGATTCGTCTCAAAGCCTTGGAAAATATTGAAAGGAACAAGATACGCGTTGCCAAGTACTACAACTCGAAAGTGAGAGAAAAAGGATTCGAAGAAGGAGACTTGGTTTGGAAAATTATCTTGCCAATCGGTACCAAAGATAAGGTATTCGGCAAATGGTCCCCTAACTGGGAAGGGCCTTTTCGGATTCTGAGACGTGCTCCGGGTAATGCGTACATTCTAAGAACCCTTCAAGGAGAAGAGTTTGCTAGGGCAATTAATGGACGTTATCTAAAGAGATTTCATCCTAGCGTCGAGGTCGGTGCATAACGGAATCAAGGACTAGAAAGCACCGACGGCCGATACAAGGTTGTGTCGCCCTTAGCGCAAAAAATGGCCGATAGAATCTATCGCCCTTAGAACAAAATAGCCGACATAGTGTGTGTCGCCTTTAGCACAAAAACGCAGGAATACACGCGGTACTAAGAAATTGGTCAAATGGGTTCTCACAATGAATGGGCCGCGCCAATGGGATAAGTCGTGTTCTCAATAGGTTGAGTTTTCGGCTGTATCCTCGTTCGGCCAACTTGGTGATTGGATAGAAGTAGTTGCCGAAAGTGCTTAATGACTGGCCGGATGGGTTGCAAGGAAAGGGAACTGAGTTACACAGTGCACGGATATGTTATATACAAGTCAAGTGTTTGAAGCTCGGGGTTCATTACAATGATGCTCCGGCATTCAGGAATTCGGTGAGGGCACTCAAGGCTGCCGTCTTCACTTGTTGGACGTGGTCTAGAATCTTCTGATCTTCGTCCTCTTCGTGTTGGATCCTGGCGAGTTTTTGGTCAAGGTCTTGATCCTCGAGTAAGGATTTTGTCACCATGGATGAGACACCTTCAAGCGCGTCTGGCAATCTAGAGAGTTGGGAACTGCGAGATTGAATGTCAGCAGTTACTTGGGCTAGTCGAACTTCCAGATTGGCCTTTTCTTCTTCCAGATTTTCAGCTCTAGCTCCAGAGTACATTGAGAGTTCTTCATTGATTGATACTCCTCATATGAGGTAATGACCGTTTGAGAGCTTTGGAGCTTTGCAGCCTGAAGAATGCTCTTGCTAGATGTGTTCCTGACAGCCCTCTTCACTGGAGCAAAATGATTGTCGAGGTCGGATGCGGCATCCAAGGAGATTGTACGTTGATGGGAAGATGTTGTCTGATGGGGTCCAGCAGCTGCTTGATTTGGTCTGCATCCCGAACCAGATGGATGATGTCCCCGCCGAGCAAAGCCGCTATATCCTTCAGACGGCTCTGAACAATGGAAGAAGAGCCTTGGTCTTGACTCGGTGATTTTCGCTTAAGGAATTGTTCAACATCAAAGGGGTAGCCTGAAGTCCCAATGATCATCTGAAAAAATGAAGAAAGGAATTCAGCCGAATGCATAAGTCCGTCATGAAGGATAAATGAGGGGTTATCACCTTTTGAGTTGATTCACCCATGGTTCGGTTTTCATGCGCATACTGATCAACGAATTCGGCGGAACTCTGGCCCGTGTACTGTATAAGCCCGAGAGGATTTGGAGGCTGGGTATCTTGCCGAATGGATTGTGTCTTAGCTCTGGGTGGACTCTGATCTGGCATGGAGTCTGTGTGATCATGTGGGTTTTGTAAATCTGGATCAGAGCCATGAGAGGAGTCTCCTTGCATTATGCTCTTCAGAAATGTATCTGCCAGCAAGATCATTAATAAGAGAGCACTGTATTCAAAAGAAGGGGTGATCAGAAACATACCGACGTCGGCTTCAGAAGACTGTTCATGCTCTTGATCTTCAATATTGATAGTCTCACCCTCCTCTAATGTGAGGACTTGGGGAGGAACGGGAGTACCAACCTGCCTGGTTGTCCTAAGCCTTTTGGTTTTCGACTGCAGAAAAAACAATGATTAGAATAATAGTCGAATTACCAAATGCCTGAAGACGATGTGTGGTACCTTGGAAGATCCTGCGACTTCTTTGGTTTGCTCGAAGCTGGGAGAGTCATCATCCATTCCCTTTTCTTTTCCGGTGTTGAGGAGGTGGCAGATTGTGAAGCAGAAGTCCTCCTGGGCCGGTTTGGGTTTGGAACCTTGTACTTGACCAGGCTGGTTGGGGGTGCGGGAGTAATATCCTGAAGGAAAGCAAAAGTCAGAGCAGAGGTTAGCAAGAAAGGGCTGCATGATTAATCGTAATAAAGTGAAGTTTGAATGTTACCTCGCTTTCAGAAACGAAGTCCTCTTGTAGCTGGCAACATAGAGGATGGACCGGCACGTTGAAGACATGGTCATGCAATTCTTGCCACCAGGGGGCATAGAGGGAATGGATGTTGTTTATCAGGTGAAGGGCTGATATTTTCCTCTCTGTTAGATCCTCTCCTAAGGAGAAAACTTTCAGAAATTCAACACCCTCTTTGGGGATGGCTTTCCTGGGGTTGATGGCATTGGAGAGGGTAAGCCTTGGTGGGAGTTGACCACACCCAAACTGCCGAGCTACTATGTTCGGCTGATAGAATTCATATGTAAATGCAGCTTGTTGGCCATGGTGGAACTCAGCTGGGAGGATGCAGGGTCTGATAAAGGCATTCAGTATTTCTGCGGCTTTCTCATCAGAAGGCCCTGACCCATAGCTGAAATGTAGAGGGAAGGTAATGTCATTTTGCCCACTGTAAGGTAACCAGTCCACACCCGGGAAGCCTTTGTAGAAGAGTTCAAAAAGGTTGCCAATGTCCTTCCTGACTTTGATAGCTGTTGCCACCTCCCCATATGTTTGGCAACCTTTGGTGGTCTTCTTCTGTCCTTCGGCATAGTTGATTGATGGGAAAGAGTGGTTGCCGAGTGGGACAGATACTATCTCATGCATATGGAGCTGCAACCACATTTGGACTACCCACCAAGGGCCATTAAAACATGGCATCTGGGCTGTTTTCCCATTCGGGTCACAATTGATGCGGCATATTTCAGAGGATGCTTGATGCATCATATGATAAAGGGTGCCCAGTAACAACCTGCCCATAGGGATACACTTGCCATTTGAAAGTTGGTCGGCTAAAAGGAAATAATTCAGAGTCGGTTCATTGGCTTTTCCACAGAAGAAGAATCTGCATAGCCACATATTCAGAAAAGCTTTGTGCTCTGTTTTATTTACAGATTTGGACTTTTTGTTGTGTTCCTTGATATAGCCTGCCCATCCAGTGTTAACTTTCAGTACTCCCTGGTTGATTTTTCCTGAGAAGGTGTCATGGGAAATCGGGAGCGTGATGTTCAGGCCAGTCATCAGGTAAATGTCAGATAGAGTGATAGACATTACGCCATGACCAAAGACGAAGGCATTAAGAACATCCGACCAGAAATGAGATGCAGCTATTAGCAGGGATTCGTTCTTTTGCATTTCTGAAAGAGAGAGCTCCAGGGCATGGTTGATTTCTTGGGCCTCCCATGTGACACCGTACTGACCATGAGTTCTCCTGTACCAATCTCTCCAACCGGCGATAGGGGGAAGGGGCCAGTTCTTAAAGGTCTTTTTCCACTGTTTCGGCGCCAATACTCCAGATTTGAGGGGAAGTCTCTGAGATTCCGTTTCAATGAGATCGGTTGGATCTTCACTCCCCATTGGCCCGAGAAAGTAGGAGTCTGGATTAGCTGAGAGTGGAATCAGAATCTCGGATTTGAGGTCCTGGCGGAAGAAGTCACGAGAAAAAAAGGATCAGAGAGCCGAATAATATGAAGAAACCGACCAAGAGATTGCCGAAACTGTAACTATGGCTAGGGTTTTTACCTCCGGGACTACATCAAAGTCGCCATTGGGAACTAGACTGAGGATTTGAGTTCCGCGGGAGCTAATGCTTCGGACGGCGGCGGTGGAGCTTGAAGAGATGATAACCTAGATTCAAGGTCAATTTCAGAACAAATACCTTTGTTCGGAAATTGAGGGGGCATGTGTTAACACCGAATTTTCGCACTATGACAAATGGGCCGGCCCAGTACAGGTTCGGAAAGATCACCGCCTGAGGAATCGGCAGGCATCAGGCGCGGTCGGCTAATCTGACGGCAAAGCCATGGAAGCAATAGTGAATGAATTCTGCAATGCGATGCTGTGGTCGGCTATTTTAGGTAACGATCGGCCTGTGCCGTGAGGTGATGGACGCGGCATGTCAGAAGATTCGGCAACAGAAGATCTTGTCATTGTTAGCACGTGCCGATTATTAAGGGAGGCTTAGAATAAAAGGCGTCGTATTTTAGATAAGTTTCCTGTTTTGTCGTTGTAATCGTGTCCTCCTAGGACTCGTAGGACACCAGGGTATAAATATAAACCCTGAGACTGTTGTAAAGACGTTCACAACCATACACCAACCCGGCCCCGTGCCGTCTTCGAGTCCAAGTCGTGTCGTCGTGTTCTTCGAGAGGGGCCATCGATCCGTCGACCTCCGTAAGTTCCGGCAACCTTGTTATCATGTCTAGTATCGTGCGGCGGATTTAGATATGGTGCAAGTAGTCTCGTACGTTAAGCTTAGTATCGTGCGGCGGATTTAAGCTTATGACGGGAGGTTTTTGCTTATGCCTTGTATCGTGCGGTGGATTGAGTCATGAGTAAAAATAGTTATCGGCTCTGTTAGATTTGGCAATCTGATAGATTCATTAAGTTACCTTGTGTTATATGTTTTGTTATGTTTATCTCATCATAACACTTTTGCCCATCTAGATACCGTTCGGTTCGGCTTCATCTTTATAGATCTGCTCTGTTCTTCCGCGTTTATTATTGAAAGGTCTGTTATGCAGTAGATCTATTGTTCGTAATAGCCGATTGGATCGTATCTGGGTTGTCACGTGGAGAGGGTCCATGCATGTTAAGTATGTTTGATCTATGATAAGGCTAGGTGTCGTGCGGCAGGCGCAGGCTTTAGATTAGCTTAGTCATGCTTAGTTTGTATGTTCAATCCCCACGGATCCCAACTCGGTTGTACAATCGAGATTGGTTAAGTTTTAACTTATATTTAATACGTCATGCAAGTACGATTTTTATGCAAACGTGTTCGGCAACCTGTTATTCACGTAACCCTGTTCATATTGCCGAATAATTTTTAAACCTGTTGGCAGATAGCTTTCATAGCTATATGTCGTCGTAAGTGGCTTTAGGGCCGTACATCTTGGAACTGTCTGGTCATACCCGGCACGTTCCAGCTTTGTATTTAACAGTTTATCTCCCTTGTTAGTTGCAGGGCAAACTGACTGGCACGCACCGGACTTCTGAGCACCCGGGCCACGATTGAAGCCAGCTTCTCCCGCTTGCTGTGTGATTGGCACAGTGCGCCACTTTTGGTGCCAACATGCATCAAGGAAAATACACAAAAGACATCCTGAAGAAATTCAACATGGGCGAGGCCAAGCCTCTTACGACGCCCATGCCGACGACTGCGGCGATGGACGTGGACCAGGACGGAGAGCCGGTTGACTAGAAGGAGTACAAAAGCATGATTGGCTCGCTTCTGTACCTGACGGTGACGAGGGCGGATATACAGTTTTCTGTGTGTTTGTGTGCTCATTTTCAGGCATCCCCTCGGACTTCCCACAAGCAAGCGGTCAAGCGCATCATGAGGTACCTCCGATACACTCCTGAGTTCGGACATTCGTATTCCTCTTCTTCGAACCTCTCGCTTTGTGGTTATTCCGATGCGGATTTTGCCGGCTGTCGGCTTGAGCGTAAGTCTACTTCTGGGTCGTGTCAGTTTCATGGTTCTTCTTTGGTTTCGTGGTCTTCTCGTAAACAGTCGAACGTAGCCTAGTCTACTACAGAAGCCGAGTATGTTGCTGCTGCTTCTTGTGCTTCGCAGCTTTTATGGATGGTTGCTACATTGCATGATTTTGGTCTAGATTTCAGTCAAGTCCCTTTGCTTTGAGATAGCACTTCTGCCATTAGTGTAGCAAAGAACCCTATTCTTCACTCCAAGACCAAACACATCGATGTTCGCTTTCACTTTCTTCGTGATCACTATGAGAAAGGCGACATTGATCTTAGGCATGTAGACACCCATAACCAGGTTGCGGATATTTTCACCAAGCCTTTGGATCTCTCAACTTTTGCTAGGTTGAGAGGTGAGCTTGGTGTATGTTTCCCCTTTTAGATGGGGGAAGCATTTTTGATGTATCATAGACTGACTTTGATCCTTTTTGTTTTTGGGTCTTGATTCTTTTTTGGTTTTGTTTTGGCTCCGATTCTGACTTTATCATATGTGCATCTTGCATTTTTAAGCTTCATGTCTATATTCTTGAGAATGAACTTATGTTCTGATTAGTGTATGCTTTGATGATATATGATGCTTGTAGCTTAGGCTCTTCTTGATCACTGATACATGTTGTGAGCTAAGCTATTTTTCAGAATGATGAACATGCTTAATGAACTTAAAACTTGATAAATGTTCACCATTGAGATTAGCAACTAGAATGTGTAGAATGTGTTGGGGTTACATGTGCTATTTCATATATGCTAGGTTTCTATGTCTCTAGTTATGAGTCTTTCACTTGCTTGGACTGTTCATATTCTACTTAAAAATGAACCAGTTTTAGTGAATTGAAATGATCGAGATGGGATTGCTTTGTCAGCACATCACGGTATCGAGACTGTTTCTCATTGCACTTTGAGTTAAACTTGAGTCGTGTAGTGTAAGACCGAAACCGATGCTTTAAGCTTCTGATTGCATATGCATAGGCTTAGCACGGTTGAAAAGTTAGGCAATGACAAGCTTTTAACCTCTCGCAATCACATGCTGAATTTAAACTTGTGTTAATAACCGCTGCAAATTCTCTGATAAAATCTGAAAACACAAGTCTATGTTTCATTCTATAGCATGATGATTGAACTGTGCTAGGGGTAGTTCACCTTGTATACATGTTTAGCACTTGCTTGACTTCCTGTCTATACATGTTCAGTGCTATTTTGATGGTGAAACTCCTTTCTGAATGGTTTAAAACTGCTCACTTGGCTTATGCACTCATATTTCGTATTTGGTGATCAGTTTGAGCCTTTGCTAGCACTTTTGTTTGTTGCTTTGTAGTCGGATCAACACTCTTTAGAGCATTCTTTCACTCTTTCGAGTATATACTTGAAGCTGCTAACATGCATTTTTGACTCATGTGCATTTGCTTGACTCCGATAGGCATGACCTAGCTCCGTTTGACTTGAGTCCTTTTCCCCTCTCTTTTGATTGCAAATTACCCCTAAGGGGGAGAATGTTTCCAAGGATGAGTTTTTATGGTGACAATTTGCAACTTTTGCTTCACTTGCTGAGGGGGAGTTCTTTGAGTGAGTTTTATGTGATATCGATCTCTTTAGCTAGTTGCGTCGAGCCTCTGTGCCTCTGCCTTGAGGGACTAGCTATCTTCACCATGTTTTGATGGTTCTTGATTGGTATCGGGCTTACTGCTGGTTGTGTTGGGCCTCTGTACCTCTATCTTGAGGGACTAGAAGTAGCTGCTTTTTATGCAGCCTTTATTTGGTATCGAGCTTTCAGCTAGTGGTGTTGAGCCCTTTCTGCCTCTTCTTGAGGACTAGCTTGCTTCTGACTTGGTTGCGTCGAGCCGTTGCCCATGTCTTTGGGAACCAAGTCTTGTGCTCTGATTTTGATCGAGTTTTTCTCTTTCATGAGTTGTTGCTCCGATCTTTTGCTTGGTTGTGTCGAACCGTTGCCCATGTCTTTGGGGACCAAGCTTCGCTCATCTAGATTTGTGCTTCTTCGGCCTTTTCTTTTGCTTTTGGACATCTCGAGTGAATTTTTCTCCTTCTATCTAATTTTGCTTTTCTTTTATTTTGCTTATGGTTACTATGAGTTGACGATGCACTCATCAAGGGGGAGATTGAGAATACAAGGTTGATATGTGCCCTTGTGGTTCCCTTCCTGAGTGATGAGTGATCGATCAACGGGCAACATGTCTCTTGGCTGTGTTGATGTGCAGGTGCAGAGCTCGGGCAGTGGTCTAAGGTGAGGTGAAGGTCGAGTAGGGACGTGCCGACGGACCGGGAGCGGTGAAGGGCGGACGTGGAGCTTGGGCCGACGGACCGGAAGACCTGAGGACCAGCTATGGTAGCTGGCACGTGGCGTTGACGAGCAAGAGTACATGGGGATGTGCGGTGCATCGGCCGAGTCGGGAGGAAAGTGATGGCGTCGTGACACTTGGCGGGAGGCCAAGAAGGATGGCGAATGCACTGTGCCTGGCGTGGAGGCTGGACATGCTCTGGCATCGATGCTGGAACTCGGGGTGTGCGAACCACATCCCGTCTTCGGCACGGGTTCGGTAGCTGAGCCTCAAAAAGCTACCCTCGACGGTTTCTGAGTTTGGGCCTCAAAACTCGGGGTGGCCGATTTCCGAGTTTGGGCCTCAAAACTCGGCGTGGATGGTTTCCAGGTTTTGGCCTCAAAACCTGGGGCTCGCGGGTTTCTGAGTTTGAGCCACAAAACTCAGCCGGAGGACAGATTTCCCGGTTTCAGCTTCAAAACCGGGGGAAGGCCTAGGTTTCCCCCCGGTTTTGGCCTCAAAACCGAGGGGAGGTCCACAAAAAGGACCGTCGGCGCGTGGCGGCGTGGAGTGGGGGCGTGGCGGCGCAGCTATCCACGAGGTAGGCGCGGCGGTCGATAGGGCGGCACGTGGCGGCATCCTGAGGCTTCTGTCGCGACGAAGCTAAGAATGAGATGGTCGCGTGGCCGTCGGATCGTCATCAAGCAGAGTTGGACCGGGATACCCCTAGGGTTGGCCACTTCGCTCTTGTATCTAGGAGTAGAAGGGGATTATTGTATTAGACTATAAATAAGGGAGTCACCCCTCCTCTCTCTCTATCCTTGCAGTCATTTGTTCTTGAGCACTCTCTCTCTAGCCCTCACTTAGGTTCTAATCATACCTCGCTGGAAGCGATCCATAGAGACGGGAATCATACCTCTGTGTATTTGGATCTTTTGAGGAAACAAGACCGTATTCTCGTTGTCTCCTCGTGTGGAGGAATTTCGGCTGAAATCGAATTGATTTGCGTTTGAGTTGGTGTTCTTTACGTTTTGGTTTTTCATCTCCCGGAGATTTGCCTCGTTCTCCCTCTCCGCGAGATGATTTTCGATTCCACTTGAATCAATTCATTCTTGGCCATGAGCTCCTTCTTTCCACCGAAGGATTTCTCACCTAGCCTTCACGAATCCATAGATCGGGTCAATTTCACGTTCGTTCTTCGTTCCTCCCTCTTTTACGGTGATCCACAAATTACTCTTGATTGACTTGGTTTGGTGCGATGATTTCTTAGGATTAGCACCCCAATACATAGAGGAACACCTGGGAGGAGTTTGATCGAAGTCTCTTTTGATTTGGTAAAGTTTTGATCGAATTGCCTTTTGTCCCGAGCAGTTTTCCTACTCTCTGTTCATCCGCGGACAGTCCGCGCCCCCAGCGGTGGACAGTCCGGGACTCGGGACTCGGCAGGTTCAGAACAGCGCAGTGCGATACTGTTCTCGGTCACGTGATCGGCGGATAGTCCGCGGTACAAACCCGCGGACTGTCTGGGACCTGTATAGCAGACCTTCAACACTGTTTGGTTTCTGCGTTTTGGCCGGCGAACAGTCCGGCTTCTAGTCGCGGACAGTCCGGGACTCAACGGCGGACAGTCCGGTACTCTGACCCCGGACAGTCCGCGAATCTGCAGACTTTGCAGTTTTGCTCTGACCCTTTGGCAGTTTGTTTTGGGGTTTCTCCAAGAGTTCCGCTGTACCACTAGGATATCTCCTAGGGTATCCACCTACTCGTAGGTCGTGAACTCTTCAGTCGTTTCGAGTCTTAGCTTTTGGGGTGATTTTCTAGGACAAGGGCCATTCTATTCGCGATTTGAATTTGAGGCGCCCATTCACCCCCCCTCTGGTCGCTAATCCGGTCCTTCAGAATTTGCTCTTTTGGTAAATAACAAAGTTGTAGCTAATCCTGTTAGCTTTCCAGAAAGTCTTAGTGCACCTTGTTTGGAGGTGTGTAGCATGAGTTGTGATTAAAAGGGTGGACTGCTGTCCTATCATTCAGAGTTTGTGTTTGTGCTCTATTATTTGTTTGTGTAATGTGCTTAGAGGTGTGCTAAGTTATCTCGATTGCTTGTGAGAAACCATGATGAATGCTTGATAATAGTACTTATGCCAAATGATTTCTAGTGGTTGCTTGTGCTATGTGTTTTATGTATTATTTCTATGCATTCATACGCTTGCATTGCGCATCTCATTTAGGTAACGGTAGATACATCATGAAGGACGTTATGATGAGGCTAAACCCGAAGACGGTGTTTGGTGGATTCTCTTGAAGATGTGGAATTAAGCAAGTGCTACAGCAGAGATGCTCGCCAAGCGAGTATCACCTAACAAACACTAACCTAGTGTTGGTTCCCAGGCAAGCCCCGGAGCATTTTAAGTCTCCCAGCTTTTATAATTAACTTACTTGAGTATTTTATAATGTGATGCATTAGGTATAGGAGTTGTTTGAATCCTATTTGCTGCATTATCAATCCTTGATTACTGCTTACACCTGCCTTGTTATCCGGTTACTATTTTTTATGTAGAATTCCTTAGTCTGCTAAAGTAAAAGTAGTAACTAAAGGATGTTTCCGTAATGCCCCTGGTGGGTATTTACCGGATCATGGTTGGCTATATTTGCTATCGTGGAAAAGAGCCTGAGTAGTAATGAAATACGGTCAATTGGAAGGTAAGGCACCAAGTTGGAACTTGGGGGCAGTCCGTCCGTTGGATCGTGTAGGTTTGTATCGATGTTGGCCCTCGTTCATTTTTGAACGCGCCCTTTTACTTAGGGATATGTCGGTGCCGTAATCATCGACCCCAAAGCCGGTTAGACGCTGTTCGGGCCGGAATCAACCCGAGTCATGCCCTCTAGTATGGAAATGCGATCTGCCTCGGATGGCCATCGCCAGGTTCCAATTGGGCGGTCCGTGCTTGAACCGCGACGATTACCACCACGAACAAGCATCGAGCGGTTACCCAATGCATGGACCCAACGGGGAAAGTGTGGGTGTTGGCGCAAAATGTGGTGCACCGCGCCTCACACATAGCAAACCGGAAAGCGTCGCTTCAATCGGGTGCCCGGACGGTTTGAAATCCGAAGACGTGCCAGTCGGTTTGACCTGAAAACCAACAAGGGATAAAACTGTGAGAATAAAACTGGAACATGCCGGTGAGACCGGACAGTTCCATATTTACGGCCTTAAAGCCAATCACGATGGCACACAGCTATAGAAGCTGTCTGTCAACAGGTTTAAAAGTCAATCGGCTAACTCTGAACATAAACATATGTAAGCAATTGGTTACCGAAAGCATATGCTTGAAAAAGACATGCTTGGATGAGTAAAGATAAATTACAAATTAATGTGTAACCAAGCTCGGCAAGCCAGCCGAGTTGGGGTCCATGAGGAAGGAACATACAAACAAACATGATCAAACCAATCTAAAACCTGCATCTGCCGTACGATACCTAGTTTTATCTAAGCTCGAACATGATTGATATGCATGTACCCACAACATGTAACAATCGAGATTAGAGATTAATTTGGCCATCATAATCATGCAATTTATAAAGGATATCATGAAAAAAGAATGATTATTGGAGCGTAAATAAACTTGTAAAGCAAGGCCGAACAAAGATCAATCTAGATTGGGCAAAAGAGTGTTACAGAATTAATAAAAACATATAACACATGATAACTTAATGAATCTATTAGATCTGCCAATCTAATAGAGCCGATACTATCTCGCTTTTGCAAAACATATGAATAAACGCCTGCCGCATGGTATTTGCCCATAAGCAAAGCATAAGCAAAGACTTCTTGATCATTAACAAAGATCCGCCGCACGACCTTTGGAAACAAACAAGACTACTTGCATCATATCTAAATCTACCGCATGATACTAGACATGATAACAAGGTTGCCGGAACTTATGGAGGTCGACGGATCGATGGTTCCTCTCGAAGAACTCGATGACACGACTAAGGACTCGAAGGTGGCACGAGGCCAGTTTGTATTGATATGGTTGTGAACAATGTTATAATGGCCAAGTGTTTATATTTATACCCTGGGCGAAATATGAGTCCTGGAAGATTACGATTGACACAATAAAACTTGGAAAATACGAGTCCTATTCCTATTTTTCTCTTGGCGTCCTCCATCGTCACGTGTCTTCTCGTGCACATTGGCTTCACTTGCCATATTTGCCTCCCGAATAGAATCACTTCCTTGCAAGATAGCCGACCGCACAAGCACTTGCCGAAACTCCGAGAACTAACCGACCTTGGTCATTTGCCGAATGCATCATACGCCCATCTCCCGCACACTGGCCTATTTGTCATCTCCTTGTGTGTGTGAAAATCTGGTGTTAACACATGCCCCCTAAGTTTGGGATAAATATTTATTCCAAAATTCCTTTCTCCCAAACTACTGACGTGGAACCTCTGGAAGCGTCTACTCTCGTGGAAATCTCGCGTGCCATAATTGTCTTACCTGCCGATTCATCTCTCGATGCACCCTTTGGGGTCCTTTTAAGTCACCCTTCACTTCGTTTCGGCCTACTCCCTCAAGCTCCCCTGTTTCAATCTCAAAACCAAGAAAAACCCTTCTTTCTCCTATCATCACCCAATCCAATCCAGAAGATGTCTTCCGTGGCGAGCAAACACAGCTCTGAGCTTGCCATTTCCAGCACTTCCAAGAAGAGGTTGCTCTCTTCTTATTTCTATTTAAAAAATAAAGCAGTCGTCCTTACTTCATTACTTTTACTTAGGAGGATCGATGATGACTTCCTTCAGCTTGATTTGGAGGAGAAGGACCAGGAGATCACTCGAGTCTCCTGGGAGTGTGACGTCGCTCGGAATCGGGCCGCCGGTGAATATTTTCATCATTTCTGTCTTTGTTTTCCCCCTCTTGCCTTTACTCACTCTCCTTCCTTTCAGCTTTGGAGGCAAAACTTCACGCTCTTGAAACTGCCATCGCCAAGCTTGCCATTACGGTCGAGGTGACGGGTGCGACGGCCTTGAGTTGGGTGAACGAGGTCAACCGAATCCTCCCCGATATCTCCAGGGCTGGCATGGGACACGGCGTAGCGCTTGCATTCAACGTTGTACGGATTCACTCCGGCGTCGATTACCGTAGTTTTGATGTCTGTGAGCGGGTGCTAGAATACAGGGTAGCACATTCTATGGACGATATCAAGGAAGCTGGAACAGATCTGGCTGATTCCATCAACCATGCTCTCCCGATCAGGCATAGGATGGAATGGACGAACTAATCCTCATTGTAATCTTGTGTTCCTCTTTTTGTAAATAAAAAGTCCTTCTGTTTGATCCTTGAAATCAATCTGTGACTGATCCTTCGAGATCAATACGTGCTCTGCTTTGTGCATTAGTCATTGACTTTTATTTTTGCTCCAACGGTGATGTATATCACATCGGCTATCGCTGACAATCATGTCAATCATCTCTGTGCCGTAGGTGATTGCTGTAATCAGCTATTTCAGATCTAATGTTTCAGACTCCTCTCAACTTTTCAATCTATGACGATGTCAGGATAGTACCTCTTAAGGGATTTTCTATTTTCAGCTTCCTTGAAGACTTCTCCATTAAAACTTCATTGCCTGGAATAAAATATAATCCTTCCCAATTCGAAGGCCATTTGCCAAACTTTCTGTCTTCGGTGTCAATCGGTAATATGAGTTTCCAAACAATCAACCGAAACTGAACTCTTTATGTGGCAACAATCCTTAGCCGAATCCTATCGGCTTCCCGATTCTGGAGAACTGCTGTAAATTTTCTGGAAATTCTCTGGGCAATAAATTATAGTAGCTCTCTGTTTCACCTTGCTAAGTTAGGGAAATTCATAAGTGCATGTAAAGAATTTAATTTGAGTAAGCAATGAACTTTTCTAACATGTTTAAGATGTGTATACAAACTGTTTTTATACATGGTTATGCTAGAATTATGTTCTTATGTGCACCATGCTTTATAATTGCTCTCTAATCTAGTTTTAATCCTCACTAGTCATATGATTGTGAGAACTAAATATTTGCAAACAATTTAAGTGGGCTGAAATCTTAGCTTTTCTAACATATTCAGAATGTTTTAAACTGTTGTTCTGCTTGCTTGTACCCCAGATTAAGTTGTTGCATGCTTCTTGTTAGTTGCTGTTACCTAGTATCTGTTTATTTCTGTTGGAACAACTAACAAGAACTAACAAGTGATGCACAGCTGTGAAGACCATGCCCAAATCCATGTACCCCTCGGTTGCCCTTTTGTTGTTGTTTGGTCAAATCAAGTTCATCTAGTCTTTTGCTTGTCATAACCGTGATGTGCACAAGGCATAGCCTTGTTGTCTTGTGTCGTGTTTTGTTCTTGAAATCACCTCCTTTGTGATTTCCATACCTTGTGATCATCCTTGTTTTGCTAGCTTATGCCTTGCATGTGATGCTCTCTCCATGCAAGATTTATCTGCGTCATGTAGGATTTCTCATCGGTTATGGATTCGATAATGATGTCTTGATTACTAACTAATGGTGCCACGACGAAACCGAGAGCCTCCTGTGGGTGCACACACATGGTTCTGCTGCTCGACACGCGCAGGTATCGTGGTTGCTAATCGAGATTCGTTATGGAAACTACGCCAATGTGTTATATTTCATGAAGCTTTCTCCTTGTTATCTTCTATATTCCTTCAGAAAAATCCATATATCAGATCAGATGTCGCAGTGTTTCTTTTGAAGATGACAAAGATGATTAACTTTTCCAGAATCAGTCAGTAATGAAAGCAGTAACAAACTGTAAGAGGTGGTAGACAAAGGAATCTGTTTGAGCAACAACAATGATCGAGCAACATATATGGTTGTAATGAAGTAAAGTGGCACAAAATACTTAAGATGGCTAAGTACTAGCTGCGGGATAAGTAACAGCGATGGTGTGTTATTGGATAAGATACTCGAGATCCGAAAAGTTTTCTGTCTCAACTCAGTATAGATATCTGCATGGCGATGTTGTAGCCAACTCAATCCTTTCAGATGTGTTTGATTCTCTGCTGACTTTGGTGGTGACTGTGTGCTTTGATATTCAGCATTGCTGTAGTAAAAGCTGAAACTTGGAGCTTTTTAGTATTGAGAGGCAACTGGTGAGTTTCTGCCCTTGAAAGGCTAATGTCCTGTTCAGAAATTACTCTTTGGTAGCTATGAAGGCTATGTCTCACAGAACAGTGTTATATCAGAAATTTTGTAAACCAACTGATGTTGTTTGTGGTACTCATACATCCATGTCTCTGTCATGTTTCAGCCAACTCTATCTCGGAGAAATTACAATGGTAATACAAGATATTACACCAGCCTAGTAACTCAGTCAAAATTATACCTGGAATAAGGACTGCTTGGTGATATGTTTGGCTACTATGAAAGATTATTCTAAACTATTTTGGTGAGGCTGGAAAGGACATTCAGAATTAGTCGCTTATTCTGGAGTGGTCAAGGTGTTCTACAAAAATCAACTCCCAGAAGTGCAGATTGATGGCAAATAGAAGTGTCAAACAACAGATTTCGGATTATGTCCCTGCATTACTGAGTGAATTAAGAAAGTCACTCTATGACGAGGTAGTTCGACAAGTCAGTTCCCTGAGTTGCAACTACATCATGAAGAAGAATGATGTTGATCTGCTTAGTAGGACAGAAATTCGGTAGTAGATTTTTACCCAAGAGGTTGCATCAAAATCAACCTAAGTGTTTGTCATTGTTTGGAGATGAGAATTCCTGTAAAGAAGGATCGGCAAAAGAGTGGAATTGATTGAGTCAGCTATCACATTCACCGCTCTCTTAACAGACTCAGATAATACAGTGATAGCATCGGAGAAAGAGAACTGCACACATGGAACTTTATGTAGCTTTCCATCAACTGCTATCTGCTAGAATGTACATTCACCAATGGTATATATAGTGGTTGTTGGTCAGCTAGATGCTCCCAGTCTCGAAGGAAGTTGCTTTGTAATTATGTCAACCAGACGAAGGTCTAGTAAATTGGCAATAATATCTTGGATTCCTCCTAAAGTAACCATACAAATTTTGTTTTCCCTATGGACTTATCAATAGTGTGTTCAGTGTATCTCAATGTTTGATGTGAATCAACAAAGGAAATTCTTCAGACAAGAGCTAGTAACCGGAGGACGACTTGAAAGATCTGACGGTTGTTCTATTCGTGGCCGTTCTTTTCTGCTGAGAAGTTAGTACCTTGAACTTTTGGTAGCTCGGATAAGTGATATGCTTCTCTTCCCTTAAAAATTCTTTCGTCTGGAATCTTGGGATGAGATTCTTTTAAGGGGGGAGGGGTTGAAACACCCCAGGTGTTTGACGCCAATCGAGCAGACAGTTTAAACACAGACATTTTCTATCAGGTGATGATCGAGAAATAATTTCTAGTATTGTTAGTGATGACATAGGTTTTGGAATCAACCTCGGAAACAAAGCCTCAAATTGAATTATTCGAGAAATAATTAATGGCGTCAGTTTATAACGACCGCTAATTTGTGAATATTCGGATTATTCTAAACATGGATTTTTCATGAGACCCACCTCCATTCTAGTCTATTAACTGGTGAAAAAGTTTCGTGAAGTTTGGAATCAAGTCAAACTCAACATTAAATGACGAGTCACAGCTTTGCCTATAATGGCTTATTAAGCGAAGGAGATCATTTGAGTCCAATCAAGTCTTGCAATTATACCCAATCAACTCTATGTGGACTCACGAACAAAAGTTATGAAAGGTTCGTGCTGAGCAAATGTCAAGAAAATGCCTCAATCGGCCTAAAACCTTAATTTGAGGTCATATTAAGTTGCTGCTTTGACCAAAGAGAAACTACAGGTTTTGTACTAGATATGAGGTTTGACCTTTAAGAAACGTTATAGATCAAGATGTGTACAACAAAAGTTGTTAAAGGACCTAGGCTTGAATCCCATTCTAATCTTGTCAAACAGAGCACCCAAATTCGAATCTGCTGCTGTTTTCAACACTAAAATTTTGGCAAAGTCCGAAACAGCGGTGTCAATCATGTTGGCAAGCTGCGTTCTCCAAATTTTGTTAAGTAACTTCAGTTGGTCCAAAAATAAGAGTTGTAGGTAATTCTTTGGAGAAGAGCATACAAAAAGTTGCTCGATTTGACAAAGTTTGGACTGAGATTTTTGGGTTTGACCGCAGCAAGGTCAATTCTAATTAAGTCGCTGACACTGTCATGTTTGGAGCTAATTACCCGCTGCATGGTAACTCTAATGGCCGAGTGTCCTTAAGAAAAGTTGGAGGGAAGACCGAGATCTACAACATTGCTTAAAGGCGCTGAACCCGAATATGCCCGGAAGATGCCGCAAACGGTCGTCCAAGATTCCAAGTCGTCGCGCACCACTTGTTCGATGAAATGGCGATGTGGAGTTCATGCGCTAGAGCTTGCCCTCCATGGCTGCCACTTGCTCCTTTGCCCCTGCCTTCATCCCAGAGGGATGCCGTGCGCTAGAGGCCGCCCTCATTTACTCCCTCGGCGCCTCGCCCTCCCCATCCTCTCTCTCTCTCTCTCGCTCTGCTCGTCACCGCACGGTCGCCGCCGCCATGGCCACCATGGTCGAGCTCGCAGCTACCGTCGTTCTGCCACCCGGTGCCTTGCCCCTCTCCGCCGACCGTGCCACCTTCTTCCCCTACTTGCGTTGAGCCTTGTCCGCTCCTTTCTCGGCCTCAGCAGTCGTTGGAGGGCGCAATCGCCGCAGCAGCCGCCGCATTGCCGCCTGCGCGTGTGTCCAGGCCACCTCGAGCCATCTCGGGCCGAGCCGCTGGCGTTGATGGATGCCCCTCGTCATGGTGATGCTTCCCTGCCTTTTCCCCGCCGCGGACGAGCACCCCTTTGCCGCCGCCGACGAGCTCCGGTGCGTCCTCTGCTCCAAATCGCGACCAGGGAGCACGTGCGGCAATTCGACAAAGTTCAGGGAGTTTTCTGCGCGAAGTCAGTGACTCAAATGAATAGTGCAAACAGTGTTTTTTTTTCTTTTTCCTTTTTTGTGGCTGAAACTTTGGTAATTCATAGTAATTAATAGAAAAATCGTAAAATAGCAAATGAGGACTTTTTGGAAAGCTCTTGAGTAGATCTGCATGATGGTACAATAATATGATAGCTTCCAGTAGATAGTTTTTGCGTGAAAAATAGATCTTTGCTATCTAAGGTTTAATATTTTGCCACTGTTTGGTTGCTCCATTTGATGTGAAATTTTTATGGTAGCTTCCTGACATGATTTAGATACTCTGTGAATAATTTGGTAATTTTTGGTGTACCAGTTTTAGAGTTATTAAGTAATCCTGCTCTCAACCGATTAAGTACCAGTTTTAGAGTTATTAAGTAATCTTGCTCTCAACCGATTAAATAGGTTTAATTATTAAATGTGTCATGCATGTGTGTAAAAATGGAAAAGATGGTCCCATGACCTTGCTAATATGTTGTAGTAACCATTGCATGTTTAATATGGTCATGTGTTCATTTAAAATCTGAAGTTTCTTATTTAACTTACTCTCACATGGTTAATTATAAATAGAAACTAGTTTAACATATAGTTGGCAAACTATGGCTTGCATGCATGTAACTTTGCAAGCTTTGCTCACCTACTAATACTATGATTCATCTCTGAAAGTTGGAGCTATGATTCATGTGTGCTTGACATCTCCTAAATATATATATATGGGCTATATATATACTAACAAAGGATAAATAGTGTTAATATGATCATGCATGTGCAGTTTGTGTTGTGTGCATATTTTCATTAAGATAGTAATGTTTGTTGTGGAAGTGTTGTATATGAAAGTTGTATATGACATCTTAATCTTGCTTGTCACCGAACTGCATGGCCATAGGCTTAATAGTTTAAGAGATATGGCTGTTGCAAATTGAATGTCAAGCTTTGCCTACATTCTGTCTAGATCTAAATGTTTGGCTTGTTACACCTAGTTATGTTATGATTCATGCTTAGGAATTTATAGAAGAGTTGTCGTACTTTTCATAAGCTTTCTAAATTGTCTTAGATCATGTTTGTTGGAGTTCCATAACTTGAGTTATAGCTGTTTTAGTGTAGATGGCTAAATCTGTCCCAGTCTGGACAGAGGTGTATAATTATACTAATTAGACCTTGTTAACTTGTGAGTCATCTTAAGATGGTTACAGATGATTTTTAGACAACTTAATAACCTTTCTAAAAAGTCTAGGGGCAAGTTCCCAGGAACTATATATCTTTAGTTAGGGTTGTTTTAAATTACTGTTGTTGATGTGTGGCTAGTTCTGTCCAAGTGTGGACAAAGCTGCACTAATCATGTTGTTTGACTTTGTTAATGATTGATTCACCTTGAGATAATAATAAGAAAGATTTAGATGACCTTGTAAGATTTCTATAATGTCTAATTGCATGCTCATGTGATATTTGTATCTTGAGTTATGCTTCTCTGAAGCTCTGTCAGTCCTGTTGTCCAACAGTTGGACAGAGCTGCGTAGTTATCTATTTTTGAGTTAGATAACCTTTGAATTAGCTCTTGTGGTACATAACAAAGTTGTAGCTAATCTTGTTAGCTTTCCAGAAAGTGTTAGTGCACCTTGTTTGGAGGTGTGTAGCATGAGTTATGATTAAAAGAGTGGACTACTGTCCTATCATTCAGACTTTGTGTTTGTGCTCTATTATTTGTTTGTGTAATGTGCTTAGAGGTGTGCTAAGTTATTCCGATTGTTTGTGAGAAACCATGATGAATGCATGATATTAGTACTTATACCAAGTGATTTCTAGTGGTTGCTTGTGCTACGTGTTTTATGTATTATTTCTATGCATTCATACGCTTGCATTGTGCATCTCATTTAGGTAACGGTAGATACATCATGAAAGACGTTATGATGAGGCTAAACCCGAAGACGGTGTTTGGTGGATTATCGTGAAGATGTGGAGTTAAGCAAGTGCTACAGCGGAGATGCTCGCCAAGCGAGTATCACCTAACAAACACTAACCTAGTGTTAGTTCCCAGGCAAGCCCCGGAGCATTTTAAGTCTCCCAACTTTTATAATTAACTTACTTGAGTATTTTATAATGTGATGCATTAGATATAGGAGTTGTTTGAATTCTATTTGCTGCATTATCAATCCTTGATTACTGCTTACACCTGCCTTGTTATTCGGTTACTATTTTATATGTAGAATTGCTTAGTTTGCTAAAGTAAAAATAGTAACTAAAGGATGTTTCCGTAATGCCCCTGGTGGGTATTTACCGGATCACGGTTGGCTATATTTGCTATCGTGGAAAAGAACATGAGTAGTAATGAAATACGGTCAATTGGAAGGCAAGGCACCAAGTTGGAACTTGGGGGCAGTCCGTCCATTGGATCGTGTAGGTTTGAATCGATGTTGGCCCTCGTTCATTTTTGAACGCACCCTTTTACTTAGGGATATGTCGGTGCCATAATCATCGACCCCTAAGCCGGTTAGACGCTGTTCGGGCCGGAATCAACCTGAGTCACGCCCTCTAGTATGGAAATGTGATCTGCCTCGGATGGCCATCGCCAGGTTCCAATTGGGCGGTCCGTGCTTGAACCGCCACGATTACCACCACGAACAAGCATCGAGCGGTTACCCAATGCATGGACCCGACGGGGAAAGTGTGGGTTGGTATTAAAGGTTTATCACCAGCTGGTTTGGAATTCGATTCGAGTCGCCGTCTCCCCCGGTTAGTGGGAAACTATGTTGAGCTTCACCACATTACAACTCCATGTGATGTTCAAGGTTCAACTAAAATGTGAATTAAGTCAACTGGATATGGTTATATTATTGATTGTTAGACTCAAGTGCATGTAATAGTTTAGGTGCAAATCTAAATTAAGAGGTAGGTCTAAAATTTGACTGCTCACTGATATCATTAAATATTCCTTCTCTTAAATTTGAGCTTTTCGCAACTAAAGATCCCAGCTCCACCAAAAAGCCTTGCATACCCTTGGTGTCATTTATTTTCAGTTGGACGGGTAAGTCTAGCTGAGTACATTCGAGTACTCAGGGTTTATCCCACCTTGTTGCAGGTGAAGGTTAGGTCTGCCGAAAGGTGATGACCAGTGACGGTGGGCTCGAGAGTTCCCTGCTTCTTCTCTTTATGCTGTTGTTGGAGGATGTCACTCAAAGCTAGAAAAGTATTTCAACTTATGTTATGAAAGTCATTTCAAAGCTATGTTGTATCAAAGTAAATCAACTTGTATTATTATTTGTGAACTCTGTTGTAATTTTATTTCCGCTGCAAAGCTCCGGATTTGTATTTGCTTGACTATGCGATCTTGGCTAAGATGTTAAAAAGGTTTGAAATCCCTCAGGATTTCACGGACTACCAGGATTATATGGGCTCAAGTGTGCTAATTCAACTGCTCCGGCAGAGGTTTCCGTACTTGTGCTCTTATAAATTGGTCGGTTCTGCTACATTCTGCGGCGCCATCTGTATGCTCTCTTGGTAACAATTGTTGTATGCGAATTCTGCTAAAGGTAACCATTTCTCCCAAGAACCTTTTGCTGAAATTACGTAGGCTCTTAACATATCTTCCAAAACTTGGTTTACCCTTTCTATTTGTTTGGACATTTGGGGATGATAGGCAGAACTACAGACTAGTTTTATGCCTAATTCCTTTTGCAGTTTCTCCCAGAATAGCGCAGTAAACTGCGATCCTCGATCTGAAATTATGATCTTGGGTATACCGTGCAGTCGAACGATCTGACTGATATAAATCTCCGCATAATCTGGCACTCGATAACAAGTTTTGACTGGTATGAAATGTGCGGTCTTGGTAAGACGATCAACTATTACCCAATTTGAATCATTCCCTTTCTGGGTGATTGGCAATCCGGTGATAAAATCCATACTCACTTCTTCCCATTTCCATTTAGGTACCGGCAATGGTTGAAGCATTCCGGCAGGCTTCAGGTGAATAGCTTTCACTCGACAACATGTATCGCACCTAGCTACATAAGCAACAATTTCCCTTTTCATCTTAGTCCACCAAAATCTTGGACGCAAATCTTGATACATCTTGGTACTTCCAGGATGAATAGATAACTTGGACAAATGTGCTTCGTCCATAATCCGATTTCTGAGCTCTCTATCCTTGGGCACCACTAAGCACTCGTCAAACCATAAAACTCCCTTGTCATCAACCCGAAAATGTTTTACTGGTTTAATTGCGGCTTTCAGCTTCTCTTTGATATGATAAATCCCCTTATCTGCTTTCAGCCCTTCAAGAATTTGATCAATTAATGTGCCTTGCAGCCTGATGTTGTGCAGAATTACAGGATGTATAAGACTGAACTCATTCTCTGGTAGTAACCTTAGGTTGTTGCAATGTGACTTCCGACTTAACGCGTCGGCAACTACATTTGCTTTTCCTGGATGATAGTGTATCTGCAGATCATAGTCCTTGATTAACTCAAGCCATCTTCTTTGCCTGATATTCAACTCAGGTTGAGTGAAGATATACTTGAGTCTTTTGTGATCTGTATACATATTACAGACGTTACCAAGCAGATAATGTCTCCAGATTTTCAGATCGTGCACCACAAATCATGCGTAGGATAGTATATTTCATGTTTCCTCAATTGGCGATAAGCATAAGCAATCACTCTGCCCTCTTGCATAAGGACACAACCTAAACCAACTTTCGATGCATCACAAAAGACATCAAAGGGCTTCTCAATATCCGGTTGAGCCAAAATAGGAGCAGTGGTCAACAGTTTCCGTGGGGTACGGAAAGCTATTTCACACTCCTCTGTCCACTCAAACTACAAGAAATATGCCGGTTTTTGACAAAAATTTTCAAAAGTGTGTCATAAACCACGTGTCTTATTCCATGGTTTGTGACGTTGATATGTCCATAGAGTGTCATAGAACCCATCTTATTTTGTGGTTTGTGACATTGATATATGCACAAAATGTCAGAAAACACGTTTTGTGACATTTTTTGGATATATCAACGTCATAAACCATAAAATAAGATGTGTTCTATGACACTCTATGGACATATCAACTTCACAAACCATGGAATAAGACACGTGGTTTATGACACACTTTTGAAATTTTTTTGCCAAAAACCGGCCAATTTCTTTAAACTTCTGGTCTTCTTGTAGAAAGCTTGTCATTGGTTTTGCAATCTTGGAAAAGTCGGGAATGAAACGGCGATAGTATCCTGCTAAACCAAAAACACTTTGAATTTCACCAACCGAAGTAGGAGCCTTCCAATCCATTGCTTCTTGCACCTTACTGAGGTCCATTGAAATTCCTTCTTCCGATAGAATATGACCAAGGAAATGCACCTTCTTCAACCAAAACTCACACTTGCTAAATTTAGCATAAAGTTTATGCTCTCGAAGTCTGGTTAGGACAATCCTCAAATGTTCTGCATGGTCGTCCGGGTTCTCAGAATACACCAGAATATCATCAATGAACAACACTACGAACTTATCCAATTTTGGCATGAACACTGAGTTCATCAAACTCATGAAGTATGCTGGAGGATTTGTCAATCCAAAAGACATGACAAGATACTCATATAACCCATATCCGGTTGAGAAAGCAGTCTTTGGGATATCTTGTGGTCGAATTTTGATCTGGTGATAACCTGATCTCAGATCGATCTTGGAAAACACCTTGGCTCTGGATAACTGATCAAACAGAATGTCTATCCGCGGCAACAAATACTTGTTTTTGACTGTCACGACATTGAGTGGCCGATAATCCACACACATCCCTAATGTCTTATCTTTCTTTTTAACAAACAAAGCTGGGCAACCCCATTCTGATACACTAGGTTGAATGAATCCCTTGCCTAAAAGTTCTTTGATTTGGATCTTGAGTTTAGCTAGCTCATTGGGTGGCATACGATATGGCCTTCTAGAGATTGGTGCTGTTCCTGGTATCAACTAAATTGCAAACTCCACTGTCCTCTTGGGCGGTAACCCTGGTAACTCATCTGGGAAGACATCTGGAAACTCTCGGACGACTGGAATTTTAGATAGGTCTTCTATAGACAAAGTACAAGATAAGTCAACGAAGTCAGCACCTCGGGGAAGAGAGATACGAAGCTTGTTATTTGTTAGTCCATCTAATAAGGTAAGAGTCCTATTGGCAGTGTCTAACACCGCGTTCCACATACTCATCCAACTCATACCTAAGACTACATCCATGCTTAGCCCAGGTAGAACTACTAAATTAGCTCCAAACTTGTGCCCTTCAATCTCGATGGTTGCATTACAGACCATCTGTTTGGATAACACGCTACTCCCTACGGAGCTTACGTGAAAACCATAGTCCGTTTCAGACATTTCTTGGTTATGCTTTTGTGCCAATGCTTTGCTCATGAAGGAATGTGATGATCCAGTATCAAACAAAACAACTGCAGGATGATGGTTAACGAGACACATACCAGCTGTCACGGGCTCTCCTGCGCGAGCTTCCTCTGCAGTCATGTTATGCAGACGTGCGGGGTAGTTGGCCTGCTGCCTCTTCGGGTGTGGGCAATATCTTGCGAAATGCCCCTCTTGGTTGCAATTGAAGCATGGCCCATGAACCAGGGGCTTGCCTCCTGTTGAACTGCCTTGATCCCCCTCGAGCTTGAGTTGCCTCTATCTTGTACGGCCTTTGGTTACGCTGAGATTGCTGCTGGCCTATCTTCTGGGGTGGCCTAAAACGAGGTCCAAGCGCTGGTGGTCGATACTGAAAACGCTGAGCTGGTGGTCCTCTAGGCTGGGAAGGTCCAGATTCCAATGTCCTCTTTCGGGCCTTGCCCGCTGCATGCTTGTTGTTGTGGTTCTCTTGAATCAGACAGTCACTGATGAAGTCATTGAAGACGGTACGAGATGAAGTACCCACCGATTTTCCCATTTTGGTATTCAAGCCTCTTTTGAAACTGGCTATCTTCTTAGCTTCGGTGTCCACAAACTTTGGAGCATAGCGAGATAAGGAGTTGAACATATGGTGATATTCAGTGATTGAGCGGGTTCCCTGTGTCAAGCTCATGAAATCTACCATCTTCATCTGAGTCAAGCCTAGCGGAATGTAGTGCCCTCGAACAGCTTGCGAGAACAATCCCCATGTGATAGGCGTACGGGCAGGATAGGTGTTGCGGTGGTGTCCCCACCAAATCCCGACCGGTCCTTGCTGTTGGTGTGTAACATACTCTGCTTTGAGCTCCTCCATGAGCCTGAGCAACCGGAACTTCTGTTCCATGGTATGCAACCATTCTTCTGCTTCCAGAGGTTCAGTAGCTTCCTTGAAAATGGGTGGCCTGGTATCCAGAAAATCCTTAAAAGTGTTGTATTGATTTGGCTCCGGGCGCTGATTGCCATGTGCCAGATTCTCCTGTAGTAGTGCTTCGATATTGCGCTGACTCCCCAGAAACTGAGCGAAGAGTTGCTCGGAAGTGGCTGGTGGAGGAGGTGTTGGATTGCGGTTGTCTCTGTTGTCCTCGTTACCACCACTACCGCTAGCTCCACTACGAGTTGTCATTATCTGCATATGTCGATAGCAAGTGATCATTAGGTAATGTTGCAAACATTGTAGAGAACAATAAACCATGCCAACTGACTTTATTTGGAAAACGAATTCGCCAAACGATCACAGAGGCATAATAAATTAGATCCACATCGCAACATCACATAATAAGATCGCTCAATACACAACATGCAAAAGCCAACATAAAACATCCATAGTTGCCCATACATAGCGGACTTCAAAGGTTTTGCACCATGCGCACATAGGTTCACAACACGACTTACAACAAACCATGGTAACCACAAAAGAGCGCTAAAAGCTAAGACACACTATCTGGTCTACTCTCTATCGGCATCACCATCGTCACCATCGTCACAAGACACGTCCGAAGAACTACTAGAAGAGTCTCTCAGATCCGAGTCCTCCTGAGGAAAGATGGGGTTCTGCTCGTTCTCCCGACGATGAATCTTCTCATGCATACGGTCGTTGTAGTCCTGGAGATGGTGAAGCTGCAGCTCTAGATCTCCTACTCGCAGCCTCAAAACCTCAGTGGCGCGTATGGCCTCAACACACACGCCTCCAAGAGCCTCCTCAATCTCCCTCAGGACCATGGCTAGGAAGGTCGCTGCCTTCTGCTGCACACTGAGCTGGTGGGCGGCCTCCTGCTCTCTTTGAAGTGCCTGATCCCTCTCCACTGTCATATGTGCTAGCTCTACAGTGAGACGGTCTATCTCTATGGTATGCTCATGCTGCCTCCGGTGTTGTGCAGCCATCTCCTCACTGAGAGTGTGGTCCAACTGGTCGTAGCTGCGCGATAGACACCCATAGGTAGCCATGAGTGCAGCCATAGCACTCCCGACTGGTCCGACACAGTGCTCCTGCTCAAGTGAACTTACCTCAAGTACGGCGGCTCCCGGCTGACGCCACACTGACTGGTAGGGGTCTGCCGTCAGGAAGATGCCATCAGTGGCCTGTGCAACCACCTTCGAGTGATCCTCCATAATGTCCCGAAGAACAGTATAGGCAACCCTGTTAGCTCCATCCCACGAGGTCCTACCCTGCAGTGCGAAGACCCGGCGGCACCATACGTGATCCTGCTCGCCACGGCTAGGCATGTACACCTCCACCATGTACATGTGGCGGTCCTCAGAGATCTGCACGCGGTGCCAGTCGTACTGCAGCTGCTGACCCTCCTGGTATCCAAGCAAGTGCAGCACCCTCCAAAGGATGGTAGGCATGCCAAACACGTCCAGGAAATTCTCTGATCCCTCAGCAGTCCATGGTCCCAACATATAGTTAGGCCTCTTGCCCCCAGTCGACTTACGAGTTGTATGCTTGGTATGAGCCATCTGTAAGAAGTTTATCCACATAGGTTTTAATTAGTTGAGAACAACTTTTATGAAGAAAGCAGGTCGGATATCATAAGGAAGTAAGATTAATGCAAGATTGTATGATCATGATGCATGCACGTAACATACGTCCTCACTGTCTATCAAAGTAATGGCTAGACGGTGGCATACAACGTTCGCTCATAGCATTAACTAGACGTACTATACGTTCACAAGTTAGCGTACCTGCAGAAAATCATTTTAGCCCTGCCCACAGTATGAATATTATGCATTGCTGAAATTAAATCTAATACTATCTTAGGTGCACACCCGGTATACACATAAGTAGTATATGCACCCATCAAATATAATGCTCCCACAATTAAATACCTTCACATATACTTGTGTGTAACAAGTATATATTCCGGTCCAATCTAGCACACCCCTAGATCGGTGGTTGTCCGATCACGCTCTCACAACTCACTTATTACCTTGGCGTAGAGACAAATTGATCCATACATTACTATTCTGAAGAATAGCACTCATACAATTTCACCCTTGTCGTATGGACGACAGTAAACAACAGAAATTAAACATGATGCATAACCCCCAAGTTAGTACATACATAGCCACCTAAACTCCTAGCTGGGATTAAGGACATGATCGACGGCACACCTTAATCTTTATCCTTGAGATTTTCAAATCCTAATATAACTATAAGTTGCAATATGACTTTATTCTTCCAAAAATACTATTTTCAAATACACTTATGAACAGTAACACTGAACCATGCTCCGATGCCAACTGTGACAGAACCGACCAATTTATACCAGATTAAGCACTGAAACCTCTGCTATCGCAAAGATCATCATGTAGTTAAGCTCGTACAAACCCGGTAGTCCGGAAATCTCCAAGGATTTCGAATCATTTCAACATCAACCAAGATCGTAATAGTTCAGCGAACAGGTCCACAAGTTACACCACAGTTTTCACATAGTTCAAATACATCGGAGTACGAAGCAATATTACAAACCATAGTTTGGAAACAGTAGCGGAAGCAACATAGTTTTGAAACACAAGTTCAGTTGGTTCGATCAGTCCAGCAAAAGCATCAGGTAAGGATAAGAGTGGACCACACCCATGGTCTAGTCATCACCCGTAACTGGGTACAGGCAGTTCTAGGCAGTTCTCACAGTAGCCAAAGAAGCATTGTCCATCTACACCAAGAGAATAGAACCCTGAGTACAAGAAGGTACTCAGCTAGACTTACCCGTCATAAACCAGAAATAATGAGACTCCAAGGATTCATGAAGGCTATATCTGGGGTTGGCTAGCATAACAATTTGCATGAAAGCTTTCTTATAAATAAACCCAAATTTTTAAGTGTTGGAAGTCACTTTTATAGTTAACCCTGATTAACTAGATTTGTACCAGATCTAGAGCAATCACTTGTCTAATTAATCAAGCAAGAGTGACTATTTCATCAATAGCCTTTCAGATTCAACCTCATAACCATCTTTAGTTCCATAAGTTACTACGGTAACACATGACTAGTCAAGTTACTCACTGTCCAGGAGCGATGGCGATTATAATCGATTCATACCCAGTTGGGGATAAAATGTCGCACAATCGCCCCGACACATCCGGCCATGGCAGTCGTAAGCTGCCACTCAGGAAATTTAGGAACACAACGCGCGGTACGGCCGTGGGCCCTTCTACACCGGGGGTTATCTCAATGCTAGGTCGCTCAAGCTATTACTGCCCATGGTCATGCCAGGTCAGTCAGGCCCTGCCTGTCCACGGACCATGCCAGGTTGCTCAGAATAGTTGCCCACGGTACATCTGAGGCTCTGGGTGTTAGGCGTCAACATTTCCATCACCGGCTGGAATAACCTTACTCGGCTTCACGGAAGGTACCCACACCTACTCCGTTAAGTGATTGACGCGTTCAAAATGACTGAGGTGTGTCTTCGTCGGAACCTAATCGACACAAACGGAAGACTACTAGCACACAAAACCCATCTTCTGCTGCTCCTACATCCCGCCCGGTCTCAAATTAATTATCACATGGTTATCTCCATGATAGCACCAGGCTAGTCATGATCAGTATCCACCTATATGCGGGAGACAGGAAATCACCCGACTGCTACCGGTCTAAGCAGGCTAAGCATATTCGCACCTAGACCTAACCAGTGATATCAAGATATTAACTGCGGTGGACAAGGATAAGTAATTAATGCAACAACGGTATCATCCAACTCCTATAGACTTAATGCAATACACATCGGGTTTATTGGTAATAAATTTGCAAACCATAGGGAGTTAGATGCTTCGGGGCTTGTCTCTCTCGAAGTCGGTAGGTCGATGATCTTGGCACTCAGGCAAGTCTTCGACGTCTACTCCTTCGGTCCTCTCGACCAGGGTCTCCTCCGGACTTGGCTCCTTCTGCGGCTGCGGGTTCTGGGTCTCCTCTACCGATCCTGTATGATGCACAAATATGTATGAATAGGATGAATGCAGATTGGATGCAGTTGCGATGCAACTTGGAGTAAGAACATTCAGGAGATAAATACATGTCATCTACTTCATTTTCTTCAACAAGGTAGTCAACATCATCTTGCTGACCATTATTCACCATGCTACTACTTAATCATTCAGCAATTCATTCAACCCCTACACAACCCCTTTTAAGTATTCCAACGTAACAACTCCACTTAACTATTTAATCAAGCCTATAATAGCAACCCTTAGATAACAACTTCAGAAAAATCTGCAAAAATTACTGTAAGATAATAACATGTAATTCGGCCCACTGTCCGAATTTCAAGTCATTTGTCTTAAGCATTATTCTCTGTGAAAAAACAAATAACATAGTGAAAAGGTGCCTTGAATTACACATCACAAAGAGATAGTGTCAAACAACAGATTTCATATTTTTATTTTGAACTTCTTAGCACAAGAGCAGTTAGTAAAAATTTCCAAGCTCATATCAGTTATATTCTATTTACTAAAAATCATACAAGAAAACAACATTTAAGCATTTTAAATGCTACTGCCAACATTTTTCACAGAACATACCCATTTTATATTTTTCCCAGATACTAATCATCAACACGAACCTAACAAAATAAAAATCACATTATTTTGAGCAATATACAATTTATCATGCATTTAACAAGATATCATCATAAACACAATTTAATTGTAACTGCATAAAACAATTATCACAAACTGGGCATATCATATTTTTCCTAGATAGATCTCATTAAGACAAAGCTAACAAAATTTATTTCACCTCAATTGGATCACTGCAACTCGAGATATGAATTAAACAAGCTTTAAACCTATTTTTGAAAAACATTAAACCAAAACAACCAAAACCTAACTGCTAGCTGCACCCGACTTCACTTCACACAAGAGACTGACCAGCGGGCCCTCGAGTCAAACCGGCCCCACCTGCCATACACACAAAGCAGGGAGGTTGTTGACCTCGTTGGAGCTCGCCGACGGCGACCACTCCGGCGAAACCATCACCACCCTCGGACTCCTCTCACCTTCCCGCGTCGATTGGTGCTACTCACCGCCCGGCATTGCAACGGACGGAGCTCGCCGTCGAAAATGACAGACACGGCGGCACAGCTTCACTACGCCGGCCGACTCCGGCCACTCTGAGGCGAACCATCCCCCGATTTCTACTCCGGCGACCTCCACAAGCCTATCCCAAGGCTCGGAAGCTAGGGCTCCTACTCCGAACACCCGAGTCCACGGCCATGCCATCCACGGCGACAATGGCGAGCGGCGGACGGCAGCGTACCGCGGTCACCAAACACTAATCGGCTAAACAAACACCCGCTACTCCTTCCACGGTCCCGACTGACCCTCGAACGCAAGCTAGAAAGGAAGGAGTCGCACGGAGAGAGAGCCGACCATGGCGGACCGAGCTCAGCGGTCATGGCGGCCATGGCAGGAGCTCACCCCGTGGCTTACCTAGGGTCTCTCATGGAGCGTTAACAGTGGCAAAAGGTGCGGGAGCTCACGGCGAAGCTGGTTGGGTGGCTGGGTTGGCGGTGGTGCGGCTGGACCACGGCTAACGCCGGCGAGCGCTCGGTTTTTCTCCCCCTTTCCGCGCGAACACCGGCGAGAGCGAGGAGAAGGCAAGCGGAAGGGAGGGAGCGGTCTGGCTGCGCAAGTGCGGGCAGGTGGGCTTTGTGCTCGCCACGCCGCGCGCGTTGCGTGCCCGGCCGGCCAGCGTGAGCCACGCGGCGGGAGATGCCCGACACGGTCGGCCACCCATGCGCGCGTTTGAACTGAATCGGTGGATTCAGTCGGTGATTAACCGACTGACGGTCGATCTTTGGACGCGATTAACTCCTAAACTACTCGATGAAACGCTAAACCACTTGTTCCATAGAGTAGAGCAATGCACCAACTACAACTTTGCTTATAGGATCATGCACTAGTTCGGCCTAGGTTTTGCTCGAGAAAGCGCCAAACATCCCTAGACGAAACTGTTTTGACAGGTATAGGACTTAGGAAATTTTTCAAGTCTAAACCTCCCCATTTCTGCATTGTGGGCCTCAAAACACCATGTTAGACTCATTTTCATGAGTTGACCCAAAAACAACTTTTGTTCTACTCTAAACTCTACACACCTTTAGTTTAGGGCACTCAGCCATACAAAGCTTTTATCAAGGAGGTCTTTGTTAGTCAAACAAAAGGACTCCTAGGGCTCTATTAGGGCCACTAGGGTTAGAGACTTAATTAACCAAAATGATCCACACTAACATGGCTTCATTTTGAATTCACAACACGGCTAGATCACTAAACACTCACTACTCCCCAAAAACAAGCCAAACAAACATCACACCATTGCATGATCAATAACAACTATCACATGAAATGACACTTTACATAATAGAGAGAAACATATGAGAATGCTTTATGCACATGAGATCATTGGGTGCGTCCGTTGCCAAAATTCAACTGTAAGTTTTTTGGTGCATCAGTGGAAAAAATGGCCATCCCGCGCGAGTTTTGCGGCACCGTTCCTTCAGAAATGAAAGTGCCAAAAACCATCCAAACATGAGTTTTGGGTCAAACTGAGATGATTAGGTGCGTCCGTTGCAAAAAAATTGAACTAAGAGTTTTTCGGTGCATTAGTGGATAAAACGGCCATCCCATGAAAGTTTTGCGGCACCATTCCTACAGAAATGAAACTGCCAAAAACCCATCAAACATGAGTTTTGGGTCAACTGAGATCATTGGGTGCGTCCGTTGCCAAAAATTCAACTATGAGTTTTTTGGTGCATTAGTGGAGAAATGGCCATCCCGCGCGAGTTTTGCGACACCATCCCTTCGAAAATGAAACATACAAAAACCTACCACACATGAGTTTTGGGACAAATTAAAGTGCCAAAACCCCACCATACATGAGTTTTGTATCAAACTGAGATGATTCATTGTGTCTATTGTGAAAAATTCAATTGCGAGTTTTTGGGTGCATCAGTGGATAAAACGGCAATCCCGCGTGAGTTTTGTGGCACCGTTCCTTCAGAAATGAAAGTGCGAAAAACCCACCAAACATGAGTTTTGCGTCAAACTGAGATGATTGGGTGCGTCCGTTGCAAAAAATTCAACTACGAGTTTTTCGGTGCATCAGTGGATAAAACGGTCATCCCGCACAAGTTTTTTAGCACCATTCTTTCAGAAATGAAAGTGCCAAAAACATATCAAACATGAGTTTTGGGTCAAACTGAGTTCAATGGGTGCGTCCGTTGCCAAAAAGTCAGCTACGAGTTTTTCGGTGCATCAGTCGAAAAACGGCCATCCCACGCGAGTTTTGCGGCATCTTTCCTTTGGAAATGAAAGTGCCAAAAACCCACCAAACTTGAGTTTTGGGTCAAACTGAGATGGTTTGGTGTGTCCGTTGTGAAAAAATTCAACTGTGAGTTTTTTGGTGCATCAGTGGATAAAACGGCCATCCTGCGCGAGTTTTGCGACACCATTCCTTCAGAAATAAAAGTGCCAGAAATCAACCAAACATGAGTTTTGGGTCAAACTGAGATCACTGGGTGCGTCCGTTGCCAAAATTCAAGTGCAAGTTTTTTGGTGCATCAGTGGAAAAAATGGCCATCCCGCGTGAGTTTTGCGGCACCGTTCCTTCGGAAATGAAAGTGTCAAAAACCAACCGAACATGAGTTTTGGGTCAAACTGAGATGATTAGGTGCGTCCGTTGCAAAAAAATTCAACTACGAGTTTTTCGGTGCATCAGTGGATAAAACGGCCGTCCCGTGCGAGTTTTGCGGCACCATTCCTACAGAAATGAAACTGCAAAAAACCCATCAAACATGAGTTTTGGGTCAAACTGAGATCATTGGGTGCGTCCGTTGCCAAAAATTCAACTTTGAGTTTTTTGGTGCATTAGTGGAAAAATGGCCATCCCGCGCGAGTTTTGCGGCACCATTCCTTCGAAAATGAAACATACAAAAACCTACCAAACATGAGTTTTGGAACAAAGTAAGATGATTCGGTGCGTCCTTTGTGAAAAATTCAAGTGTGAGTTTTTCGGTGCATCAGTGGAAAAATGGTCGTCCTGCGCGAGTTTGTGGCACCGTTCCTTCAGAAATTAAAGTGCCAAAACCCCACCAAACATGAGTTTTGTGTCAAACTGATATGATTCATTGTGTCTATTGTGAAAAATTCAATTGCGAGTTTTTGGGTGCATCAGTGGATAAAACGGCAATCCCGCGTGAGTTTTGCGGCACCGTTCCTTCAGAAGTGAAAGTGCGAAAAACCCATCAAACATGAGTTTTGGGTCAAACTGAGATCATTGGGTGCGTCCGTTGCCAAAAATTCAACTGCGAGTTCTTTGGTGCTTGAGTGGAAAAAATGGCCATCCCACGCGAGTTTTGCGGCACCGTTCCTTCAGAAATGAAAGTGCAAAAAACCCACCAAACATGAGTTTTGGGTCAAACTGAGATCATTGGGTGCGTCCGTTGCCCAAAATTCAACTGCAAGTTTTTCGGTGCATCGGTGGAAAAACGGTCATCCCGAGCGAGTTTTGCGGCACCATTCCTACAGAAATGAAAGTGCCAAAAACCCATCAAACATGAGTTTTGGGTCAAACTGAGGTCATTTGTTGCGTCCGTTGCCAAAAATTCAACTGTGAGTTTTTTGGTGTATTAGTGGAGAAATAGCCATCCCGCGTGAGTTTTGCAGCACCATTCGTTCGAAAATGAAACATACAAAAACCTACCAAACATGAGTTTTGGGACAAACTAAGATGATTCGGTGCGTCCTTTGTGAAAAAATCAACTGCAACTTTTTCGGTGCATCAGTGGAAAAATGGTCATCCCGCGCGAGTTTTGTGGCACCGTTCCTTCAAAAATTAAAGTGCCAAAACCCCACCAAACATGAGTTTTGTGTCAAACTGAGATGATTCATTGTGTCTATTGTGAAAAATTCAACTGCGAGTTTTTGGGTTCATCAGAGGATAAAACGGCCATCCCACGCGAGTTTTGCGGCACCGTTCCTTCAGAAATGAAAGTGCGAAAAACCCACCAAACTTGAGTTTTAGATCAAACTGAGATCATTGGGTGCGTTCGTTGCCAAAAATTCAATTGCGAGTTTTTCGGTGCATCAATGGAAAAACGGCCATCCCGCGCGAGTTTTGCGTCATCTTTCCTTCGGAAATGAAAGTGCCAAAAACCCACCAAACTTGAGTTTTGGGTCAAACTGAGATCATTGGGTGCGTCCGTTGCCCAAAATTCAACTGCGAGTTTTTCGGTGCATCAGTGGATAAAATGGCCATCCCGCGCGAGTTTTGTGGCACCGTTCCTTCAGAAATTAAAGTGCCAAAACCCCACCAAACATGAGTTTTGTGTCAAACTGAGATGATTCATTGTGTCTATTGTGAAAAATTCAACTGCGAGTTTTTGGGTGCATCAGAGGATAAAACGGCCATCCCACGCGAGTTTTGCGGCACCGTTCCTTCAGAAATGAAAGTGCGAAAAACCCACCAAACTTGAGTTTTGGGTCAAACTGAGATCATTGTGTGCGTCCGTTGCCAAAAATTCAACTGCGAGTTTTTGGGTGCATCAATGGAAAAACGGCCATCCCGCGCGAGTTTTGCGCCGTCTTTCCTTCGGAAATGAAAGTGCCAAAAACCCACCAAACTTGAGTTTTGGGTCAAACTGAGATGATTTGGTGTGTCCGTTGTGAAAAATTCAACTGCGAGTTTTTCGGTGCATCAGTGGAAAAATGGCCATCCCGCGCGAGTTTTGTGGCACCGTTCCTTCAGAAATTAAAGTGCCAAAACCCCACCAAACATGAGTTTTGTGTCAAACTGAGATGATTCATTGTGTCTATTGTGAAAAATTCAACTGCGAGTTTTTGGGTGCATCAGTGGATAAAACGGCCATCCCACGCGAGTTTTGCGGCACCGTTCCTTCAGAAATGAAAGTGCGAAAAACCCACCAAACATGAGTTTTGGGTCAAACTGAGATCATTGGGTGCGTCCGTTGCCAAAAACTCAACTGTGAGTTTTTCGGTGCATCAGTGGAAAAACGGCCATCCCGCGCGAGTTTTGCGGCATCTTTCCTTTGGAAATGAATGTGCCAAAAACCCACCAAACTTGAGTTTCGGGTCAAACTGAGATTATTTAATGTGTCCGTTGTGAAAAATTCAACTGCGAGTTTTTCGGTGCTTCAGTGGAAAAAATGGCCATCCCGCGCGAGTTCTGCAGCATCTTTCCTTCGGAAATGAAAGTGCGAAAAACCCACCAAACTTGAGTTTGGGGTCAAACTGAGATGATTTGGTGTGTCCGTTGTGAAAAATTCAACTGCAACTTTTTCGGTGCATCAGTGGGAAAAAGACCATCCCGCGCTAGTTTTGCGGCACTGTTCCTTGGGAAATGAAAGTGCCAAAACCCCACCAAACATGAGTTTTGGGTCAAACTAAGATGATTGGGTGCGTCCGTTGCAAAAAAATCAACTACGAGTTTTTTGGTGCATCAGGGATAAAATGGCCATCCTGCGCGAGTTTTGCGACACCATTTCTTAAGAAATGAAAGTGCCAGAAACCCACCAAACATGAGTTTTGGGTCAAACTGAGATGATTTGGTGTGTCCGTTGTGAAAAATTCAATTGCGAGTTTTTCGGTGCATCAATGGAAAAATGGCCATCCCGGCGAGTCCTGTGGCACCATTCCTTCAGAAATTAAAGTGCCTAAACCCCACCAAACATGAGTTTTGTGTCAAACTGAAATGATTCATTGTGTCTATTGTGAAAAATTCAATTGCGAGTTTTTGGGTGCATCAGTGGATAAACCGGCAATCCCGCGCGAGTTTTGTGGCACCGTTCCTTCAGAAATTAAAGTGCCAAAACCCCACCAAACTTCAGTTTTGTGTCAAACTGAGATGATTCATTGTGTGTATTTTGAAAAATTGAACTGCGAGTTTTTGGGTGCATCAGAGGATAAAACGACCATCCCACGTGAGTTTTGCGGCACCGTTCCTTTAGAAATGAAAGTGCGAAAAACCCACCAAACTTGAGTTTTGGGTCAAACTGAGATCATTGGGTGCGTCCGTTGCCAAAAATTCAATTGCCAGTTTTTCGGTGCATCAATGGAAAAACGGCCATCCCGCGCGAGTTTTGCGCCATCTTTCCTTCGAAAATGAAAGTGTCAAAAACCCACCAAACTTGAGTTTTGGGTCAAACTGAGATGATTTGGTGTGTCCGTTGTGAAAAATTCAACTGCGAGTTTTTCGGTGCATCAATGGAAAAATGGCCATCCCGCGCGAGTTTTGTGGTACCGTTCCTTCAGAAATTAAAGTGCCAAAACCCCACCAAACATGAGTTTTGTGTCAAACTGAGATGATTCATTGTGTCTATTGTGAAAAATTCAACTGCTAGTTTATGGGTACATCAGTGGATAAAACGGCCATCCCACGCGTGTTTTGCGTCACCGTTCCTTCAGAAATGAAAGTGCGAAAAACCCACCAAACATGAGTTTTGGGTCAAACTGAGATCATTGGGTGCGTCCGTTGCCAAAAATTCAACTGCGAGTTTTTCGGTGCATCAGTGGAAAAACGGCCATCCCGCGCGAGTTTTGCGGCATCTTTCCTTTGGAAATGAATGTGCCAAAAACCCACCAAACTTGAGTTTCGGGTCAAACTGAGATTATTTAATGTGTCCATTGTGAAAAATTCAACTGCGAGTTTTTCGGTGCTTCAGTAGAAAAAATGGCCATCCCGCGCGAGTTTTGCGGCATCTTTACTTCAGAAATGAAAGTGCCAAAAACCCACCAAACTTGAGTTTTGGGTCAAACTGAGATGAGTTTGTGTGTCCGTTGTGAAAAATTCAACTGCAACTTTTTCGGTGCATCAGTGGAAAAATGACCATCCCGCGCTAGTTTTGCGACACTGTTCCTTGGGAAATGAAAGTGACAAAACCCCACCAAACATGAGTTTTGGGTCAAACTAAGATGATTGGGTGCGTCCGTTGCAAAGAAATCAAGTACGAGTTTTTTGGTGCATTAGTGGATAAAACGACCATCCTGCGCGAGTTTTGCGACACCATTCCTTCAGAAATGAATGTGCCAGAAACCCACCAAACATGAGTTTTGGGTCAAACTGAGATCATTGGGTGCGTCCGTTGCCCAAAATTCAACTGCGAGTTTTTCGGTGCATCAGTGGAAAAACGGCCATCCCGGCGAGTCCTGTGGCACCATTCCTTCAGAAATTAAAGTGCCTAAACCCGACCAAACATGAGTTTTGTGTCAAACTGAGATGATTCATTGTGTCTCTTGTGAAAAATTCAATTGCAAGTTTTTGGGTGCATCAGTGGATAAAACGGCAATCCCGCGTGAGTTTTGCGGCACCGTTCCTTCAGAAATGAAAGTGCGAAAAACCCACCAAACATGAGTTTTGGGTCAAACTGAGATGATTGGGTGCGTCCGTTGCAAAAAATTCAACTACGAGTTTTTCGGTCCATCAGAGGATAAAACGGTCATCCCGCACGAGTTTTTCAGCACCATTCTTTCAGAAATGAAAGTGCCAAAAACCCATCAAACATGAGTTTTGGGTCAAACTAAGATCATTGGGTGCGTCCGTTGCCAAAAATTCAACTACGAGTTTTTCGGTGCATCAGAGGATAAAACGGTCATCCCGCACGAGTTTTTCAGCACCATTCTTTCAGAAATGAAAGTGCCAAAAACCCACCAAACTTGAGTTTTGGGTCAAACTGAGATGATTTGGTGTGTCCGTTGTGAAAAATTCAACTGTGAGTTTTTTGGTGCTTCAGTGGATAAAACGGCCATCCTGCGCGAGTTTTGCGACACCATTCCTTCAGAAATGAAAGTGCCAGAAACCCACCAAACATGAGTTTTGGGTCAAACTAAGATCACTGGGTGCGTCCGTTGCCAAAATTCAATTGCCAGTTTTTAGGTGCATCAGTGGAAAAAATGGCCATCCCGCGTGAGTTTTGGGGCACCGTTCCTTCGGAAATGAAAGTGCCAAAAACCGACCAAACATGAGTTTTGGGTCAAACTGAGATGATTAGGTGCGTCCGTTGCAAAAAAAAATCAACTACGAGTTTTTCGGTGCATCAGTGGATAAAACGGCCATCCCATGCATGTTTTGCGGCACCATTCCTACAGAAATGAAACTGCCAAAAACCCATCAAACATGAGTTTTGGGTCAAACTGAGATCATTATGTGCGTCCATTGCCAAAAATTCAACTGTGAGTTTTTTGGTGCATTAGTGGAGAAATGGCCATCCCGCGCGAGTTTTGCGGCACCATTCCTTCGAAAATGAAACATACAAAAACCTACCAAACATGAGTTTTGGGATAAACTAAGAGGATTCGGTGCGTCCTTTGTGAAAAAATCAACTGCGACTTTTTCGGTGCATCAGTGGAAAAATGGTCATCCCGCGCGAGTTTTGTGGCACCGTTCCTTCAGAAATTAAAGTGCCAAAACCCCACCAAACATGAGTTTTGTGTCAAACTGAGATGATTCATTGTGTCTATTGTGAAAAATTCAACTGCGAGTTTTTGGGTGCATCAGAGGATAAAACAGCCATCCCACGCGAGTTTTGCGGCACCGTTCCTTCAGAAATGAAAGTGCGAAAAACCCACCAAACATGAGTTTTGGGTCAAACTGAGATCATTGGGTGCGTCCGTTGCCCAAAATTCAACTGCGAGTTTTTCGGTGCATCAGTGGAAAAACGGCCATCCCAGCGAGTCCTGTGGCACCATTCCTTCAGAAATTAAAGTGCCTAAACCCCACCAAACATGAGTTTTGTGTCAAACTGAGATGATTCATTGTGTCTCTTGTGAAAAATTCAATTGCGAGTTTTTGGGTGCATCAGTGGATAAAACGGCAAACCCGCGTGAGTTTTGCGGCACCGTTCCTTCAGAAATGAAAGTGCGAAAACCCACCAAACATGAGTTTTGGGTCAAACTGAGATGATTGGGTGCGTCCATTGCAAAAAATTCAACTACGAGTTTTTCGGTGCATCAGAGGATAAAACGGTCAGCCCGCACGAGTTTTTCAGCACCATTCTTTCAGAAATGAAAGTGCCAAAAACCCATCAAACATGAGTTTTGGGTCAAACTGGGATCATTGGGTGCGTCCGTTGCCAAAAATTCAACTACGAGTTTTTCGGTGCATCAGTGGAAAAACGGCCATCCCGCGCGAGTTTTGCGGCATCTTCCCTTCGGAAATGAAAGTGCCAAAAACCCACCAAACTTGAGTTTTGGGTCAAACTGAGATCAATGGGTGCGTCCGTTGCCCAAAATTCAACTGCGAGTTTTTCGGTGCATCAGTGGAAAAACGGCCATCCCAGCGAGTCCTGTGGCACCATTCCTTCAGAAATTAAAGTGCCTAAACCCCACCAAACATGAGTTTTGTGTCAAACTGAGATGATTCATTGTGTCTCTTGTGAAAAATTCAATTGCGAGTTTTTGGGTGCATCAGTGGATAAAACGGCAAACCCGCGTGAGTTTTGCGGCACCGTTCCTTCAGAAATGAAAGTGCGAAAAACCCACCAGACATGAGTTTTGGGTCAAACTGAGATGATTGGGTGCGTCCATTGCAAAAAATTCAACTACGAGTTTTTCGGTGCATCAGAGGATAAAACGGTCAGCCCGCACGAGTTTTTCAGCACCATTCTTTCAGAAATGAAAGTGCCAAAAACCCATCAAACATGAGTTTTGGGTCAAACTGAGATCATTGGGTGCGTCCGTTGCCAAAAATTCAACTACGAGTTTTTCGGTGCATCAGTGGAAAAACGGCCATCCCGCGCGAGTTTTGCGGCATCTTCCCTTCGGAAATGAAAGTGCCAAAAACCCACCAAACTTGAGTTTTGGGTCAAACTGAGATCATTGGGTGCGTCCGTTGCCAAAAATTCAATTGCGAGTTTTTCGGTGCATCAACGGAAAAACGGCCATCCCGCGCGAGTTTTGCGTCATCTTTCCTTCGGAAATGAAAGTGCCAAAAACCCACCAAACTTGAGTTTTGGGTCAAACTGAGATCATTGGGTGCGTCCGTTGCCCAAAATTCAACTGCGAGTTTTTCGGTGCATGAGTGGAAAAACGGCCATCCCAGCGAGTCCTGTGGCACCATTCCTTCAGAAATTAAAGTGCCTAAACCCCACCAAACATGAGTTTTGTGTCAAACTGAGATGATTCATTGTGTCTCTTGTGAAAAATTCAATTGCGAGTTTTTGGGTGCATCAGTGGATAAAACGGCAAACCCGCGTGAGTTTTGCGGCACGGTTCCTTCAGAAATGAAAGTGCGAAAAAACCCACCAAACATGAGTTTTGGGTCAAACTGAGATGATTGGGTGCGTCCATTGCAAAAAATTCAACTACGAGTTTTTCGGTGCATCAGAGGATAAAACGGTCAGCCTGCACGAGTTTTTCAGCACCATTCTTTCAGAAATGAAAGTGCCAAAAACCCATCAAACATGAGTTTTGGGTCAAACTGAGATCATTGGGTGCGTCCGTTGCCAAAAATTCAACTACGAGTTTTTCGGTGCATCAGTGGAAAAACGGCCATCCCGCGCGAGTTTTGCGGCATCTTCCCTTCGGAAATGAAAGTGCCAAAAACCCACCAAACTTGAGTTTTGGGTCAAACTGAGATGATTTGGTGTGTCCGTTGTGAAAAATTCAACTGTGAGTTTTTTGGTGCATCAGTGGATAAAACGGCCATCCTGCGCGAGTTTTGCGACACCATTCCTTCCGAAATGAAAGTGCCAGAAACCCACCAAACATGAGTTTTGGGTCAAACTGAGATCACTCGGTGCGTCCGTTGCCAAAATTCAATTGCCAGTTTGTAGGTGCATCAGTGGAAAAATGGCCATCCCGCGTGAGTTTTGCGGCACCATTCCTTCGGAAATGAAAGTGCCAAAAACCGACCTAACATGAGTTTTGGGTCAAACTGAGATGATTAGGTGCGTCCGTTGCAAAAAAAATCAACTACGAGTTTTTCGGTGCATCAGTGGATAAAACAGCCATCCCGTGCATGTTTTGCGGCACCATTCCTACAGAAATGAAACTGCCAAAAACCCATCAAACATGAGTTTTGGGTCAAACTGAGATCATTATGTGCGTCCATTGCCAAATTTTCAACTGTGAGTTTTTTGGTGCATTAGTGGAGAAATGGCCATCCCGCGCGAGTTTTGCGGCACCATTCCTTCGAAAATGAAACATACAAAAACCTACCAAACATGAGTTTTGGGACAAACTAAGACGATTCGGTGCGTCCTTTGTGAAAAAATCAACTGCGACTTTTTCGGTGCATCAGTTGAAAAATGGTCATCCCGCGCGAGTTTTGTGGCACCGTTCCTTCAGAAATTAAAGTGCCAAAACCCCACCAAACATGAGTTTTGTGTCAAACTGAGATGATTCATTGTGTCTATTGTGAAAAATTGAACTGCGAGTTTTTGGGTGCATCAGAGGATAAAACGGCCATCCCACGCGAGTTTTGCGGCACCGTTCCTTCAGAAATGAAAGTGCGAAAAACCCACCAAACATGAGTTTTGGGTCAAACTGAGATGATTGGGTGCGTCCGTTGCAAAAAATTCAACTACGAATTTTTCGGTGCATCAGTGGATAAAACGGTCATCCCGCACGAGTTTTTCATCACCATTCTTTCAGAAATGAAAGTGCCAAAAACCCATCAAACATGAGTTTTGGGTCAACCTGAGATCATTGGGTGCGTCCGTTGCCAAAAATTCAACTACGAGTTTTTCGGTGCATCAGTGGAAAAACGGCCATCCCGCACGAGTTTTGGGGCATCTTTCCTTCGGAAATGAAAGTGCCAAGAACCCACCAAACTTGAGTTTTGGGTCAAACTGAGATGATTTGGTGTGTCCGTTGTGAAAAATTCAACTGTGAGTTTTTTGGTGCATCAGTGGATAAAACGGCCATCCTGCGCGAGTTTTGCGACACCATTCCTTCAGAAATGAAAGCGCAAGAAACCCACCAAACATGAGTTTTGGGTCAAACTGAGATCACTGGGTGCGTCCGTTGCCAAAATTCAATTGCAAGTTTTTACGTGCATCCGTGGAAAAAATGGCCATCCCGCATGAGTTTTGCGGCACCGTTCCTTCGGAAATGAAAGTGCCAAAAACCGACCAAACATGAGTTTGGGGTCAAACTGAGATGATTAGGTGCGTCCGTTGCAAAAAAATTCAACTACGAGTTTTTCGGTGCATCAGTGGATAAAACGGCCATCCCGTGCAAGTTTTGCGGCACCATTCCTACAGAAATGAAACTGCCAAAAACCCATCAAACATGAGTTTTGGGTCAAACTAAGATCATTATGTGCGTCCATTGCCAAAAATTCAACTGTGAGTTTTTTGGTGCATTAGTGGAGAAATGGCCATCCCGCGCGAGTTTTGCGGCACCATTCCTTCGAAAATGAAACATACAAAAACCTACCAAACATGAGTTTTGGGATAAACTAAGACGATTCGGTGCGTGCTTTGTGAAAAAATCAACTGCGACTTTTTCGGTGCATCAGTGGAAAAATGGTCATCCCGCGCGAGTTTTGTGGCACCGTTCCTTCAGAAATTAAAGTGCCAAAACCCCACCAAACATGAGTTTTGTGTCAAACTGAGATGATTCATTGTGTCTATTGTGAAAAATTCAACTGCGAGTTTTTGGGTGCATCAGAGGATAAAATGGCCATCCCACGCGAGTTTTGCGGCACCGTTCCTTCAGAAATGAAAGTGCAAAAAACCCACCAAACTTGAGTTTTGGGTCAAACTGAGATCATTGGGTGCGTCCGTTGCCAAAAATTCAATTGCGAGTTTTTCGGTGCATCAATGGAAAAACGGCCATCCCGCGCGAGTTTTGCGTCATCTTTCCTTCGGAAATGAAAGTACCAAAAACCCACCAAACTTGAGTTTTGGGTCAAACTGAGATCATTGGGTGCGTCCGTTGCCCAAAATTCAACTGCGAGTTTTTCGGTGCATCAGTGGAAAAACGGCCATCCCGGCGAGTCCTGTGGCACCATTCCTTCAGAAATTAAAGTTCCTAAACCCCACCAAACATGAGTTTTGTGTCAAACTGAGATGATTCATTGTGTCTCTTGTGAAAAATTCGTAGTTGTGAAAAATTAAACTGAGAGTTTTTCGGTGCATCAGTGGAAAAATGGCCATCCCGTGCGAGTTTTGTGGCACCGTTCCTTCAGAAATTAAAGTGTCAAAACCCCACCAAACATGAGTTTTGTGTCAAACTGAGATGATTCATTGTGTCTATTGTGAAAAATTCAACTGCGAGTTTTTGGGTGCATCAGTGGATAAAACGGCCATCCCACGCGAGTTTTGCGGCACCGTTCCTTCAAAAATGAAAGTGCGAAAAACCCACCAAACATGAGTTTTGGGTCAAACTGAGATGATTGAGTGCGTCCGTTGCAAAAAATTCAACAACGAGTATTTCGGTGCATCAGTGGATAAAACGGTCATCCCGCACGAGTTTTTCAGCACCATTCTTTCAGAAATGAAAGTGACAAAAACCCATCAAACATGAGTTTTGGGTCAAACTGAGATCATTGGGTGCGTCCATTGCCAAAAATTCAACTACGAGTTTTTCGGTGCATCAGTGGAAATACGGCCATCCCGCGCGAGTTTTGCGGCATCTTTCCTTCGGAAATGAAAGTGCCAAAAACCCACCAAACTTGAGTTTTCGGTCAAACTGAGATGATTTGGTGTGTCCTTTGTGAAAAATTCAACTGTGAGTTTTTTGGTGCATCAGTGGATAAAACGACCATCCTGCGCGAGTTTTGCGACACCATTCCTTCAGAAATGAAAGTGCGAGAAACCCACCAAACATTAGTTTTGGGTCAAACTGAGATGATTAGGTGCGTCCGTTGCAAAAAAAATCAACTACGAGTTTTTCGGTGCATTAGTGGATAAAACGGCCATCCCCTGCAAGTTTTGCGGCACCATTCCTACAGAAATGAAACTGCCAAAAACCCATCAAACATGAGTTTTGGGTCAAACTAAGATCATTATGTGCGTCCATTGCCAAAAATTCAACTGTGAGTTTTTTGGTGCATTAGTGGAGAAATGGCCATCCCGCGCGAGTTTTGCGGCACCATTCCTTCGAAAATGAAACATACAAAAACCTACCAAACATGAGTTTTGGGATAAACTAAGACGATTCGGTGCGTGCTTTGTGAAAAAATCAACTGCGAGTTTTTCGGTGCATCAGTGGAAAAATGGTCATCCCGCGCGAGTTTTGTGGCACCGTTCCTTCAGAAATTAAAGTGCCAAAACCCCACCAAACATGAGATTTGTGTCAAACTGATATGATTCATTGTGTCTATTGTGAAAAATTCAATTGCGAGTTTTTGGGTGCATCAGTGGATAAAACGGCAATCCCGCGTGAGTTTTGCGGCACCGTTCCTTCAGAAGTGAAAGTGCGAAAAACCCATCAAACATGAGTTTTGGGTCAAACTGAGATCATTGGGTGCGTCCGTTGCCAAAAATTCAAATGTGAGCTTTTCGTGCATTAGTGGAAAAATGGCCATCCCGCGCGAGTTTTGCGGCACCATTCCTTCGAAAATGAAACATACAAAAACCCATCAAACATGAGTTTTGGGTCAAACTGAGATCATTGGGTGCGTCCGTTGCCAAAAATTCAACTACGAGTTTTTCGGTGCATCAGTGGAAAAACGGCCATCCCGCGCGAGTTTTGCGGCATCTTCCCTTCGGAAATGAAAGTGCCAAAAACCCACCAAACTTGAGTTTTGGGTCAAACTGAGATCATTGGGTGCGTCCGTTGCCAAAAATTCAATTGCGAGTTTTTCGGTGCATCAACGGAAAAACGGCCATCCCGCGCGAGTTTTGCGTCATCTTTCCTTCGGAAATGAAAGTGCCAAAAACCCACCAAACTTGAGTTTTGGGTCAAACTGAGATCATTGGGTGCGTCCGTTGCCCAAAATTCAACTGCGAGTTTTTCGGTGCATGAGTGGAAAAACGGCCATCCCAGCGAGTCCTGTGGCACCATTCCTTCAGAAATTAAAGTGCCTAAACCCCACCAAACATGAGTTTTGTGTCAAACTGAGATGATTCATTGTGTCTCTTGTGAAAAATTCAATTGCGAGTTTTTGGGTGCATCAGTGGATAAAACGGCAAACCCGCGTGAGTTTTGCGGCACCGTTCCTTCAGAAATGAAAGTGCGAAAAAACCCACCAAACATGAGTTTTGGGTCAAACTGAGATGATTGGGTGCGTCCATTGCAAAAAATTCAACTACGAGTTTTTCGGTGCATCAGAGGATAAAACGGTCAGCCTGCACGAGTTTTTCAGCACCATTCTTTCAGAAATGAAAGTGCCAAAAACCCATCAAACATGAGTTTTGGGTCAAACTGAGATCATTGGGTGCGTCCGTTGCCAAAAATTCAACTACGAGTTTTTCGGTGCATCAGTGGAAAAACGGCCATCCCGCGCGAGTTTTGCGGCATCTTCCCTTCGGAAATGAAAGTGCCAAAAACCCACCAAACTTGAGTTTTGGGTCAAACTGAGATGATTTGGTGTGTCCGTTGTGAAAAATTCAACTGTGAGTTTTTTGGTGCATCAGTGGATAAAACGGCCATCCTGCGCGAGTTTTGCGACACCATTCCTTCCGAAATGAAAGTGCCAGAAACCCACCAAACATGAGTTTTGGGTCAAACTGAGATCACTCGGTGCGTCCGTTGCCAAAATTCAATTGCCAGTTTGTAGGTGCATCAGTGGAAAAATGGCCATCCCGCGTGAGTTTTGCGGCACCGTTCCTTCGGAAATGAAAGTGCCAAAAACCGACCTAACATGAGTTTTGGGTCAAACTGAGATGATTAGGTGCGTCCGTTGCAAAAAAAATCAACTACGAGTTTTTCGGTGCATCAGTGGATAAAACAGCCATCCCGTGCATGTTTTGCGGCACCATTCCTACAGAAATGAAACTGCCAAAAACCCATCAAACATGAGTTTTGGGTCAAACTGAGATCATTATGTGCGTCCATTGCCAAATTTTCAACTGTGAGTTTTTTGGTGCATTAGTGGAGAAATGGCCATCCCGCGCGAGTTTTGCGGCACCATTCCTTCGAAAATGAAACATACAAAAACCTACCAAACATGAGTTTTGGGACAAACTAAGACGATTCGGTGCGTCCTTTGTGAAAAAATCAACTGCGACTTTTTCGGTGCATCAGTTGAAAAATGGTCATCCCGCGCGAGTTTTGTGGCACCGTTCCTTCAGAAATTAAAGTGCCAAAACCCCACCAAACATGAGTTTTGTGTCAAACTGAGATGATTCATTGTGTCTATTGTGAAAAATTGAACTGCGAGTTTTTGGGTGCATCAGAGGATAAAACGGCCATCCCACGCGAGTTTTGCGGCACCGTTCCTTCAGAAATGAAAGTGCGAAAAACCCACCAAACATGAGTTTTGGGTCAAACTGAGATGATTGGGTGCGTCCGTTGCAAAAAATTCAACTACGAATTTTTCGGTGCATCAGTGGATAAAACGGTCATCCCGCACGAGTTTTTCATCACCATTCTTTCAGAAATGAAAGTGCCAAAAACCCATCAAACATGAGTTTTGGGTCAACCTGAGATCATTGGGTGCGTCCGTTGCCAAAAATTCAACTACGAGTTTTTCGGTGCATCAGTGGAAAAACGGCCATCCCGCACGAGTTTTGGGGCATCTTTCCTTCGGAAATGAAAGTGCCAAGAACCCACCAAACTTGAGTTTTGGGTCAAACTGAGATGATTTGGTGTGTCCGTTGTGAAAAATTCAACTGTGAGTTTTTTGGTGCATCAGTGGATAAAACGGCCATCCTGCGCGAGTTTTGCGACACCATTCCTTCAGAAATGAAAGCGCAAGAAACCCACCAAACATGAGTTTTGGGTCAAACTGAGATCACTGGGTGCGTCCGTTGCCAAAATTCAATTGCAAGTTTTTACGTGCATCCGTGGAAAAAATGGCCATCCCGCATGAGTTTTGCGGCACCGTTCCTTCGGAAATGAAAGTGCCAAAAACCGACCAAACATGAGTTTGGGGTCAAACTGAGATGATTAGGTGCGTCCGTTGCAAAAAAATTCAACTACGAGTTTTTCGGTGCATCAGTGGATAAAACGGCCATCCCGTGCAAGTTTTGCGGCACCATTCCTACAGAAATGAAACTGCCAAAAACCCATCAAACATGAGTTTTGGGTCAAACTAAGATCATTATGTGCGTCCATTGCCAAAAATTCAACTGTGAGTTTTTTGGTGCATTAGTGGAGAAATGGCCATCCCGCGCGAGTTTTGCGGCACCATTCCTTCGAAAATGAAACATACAAAAACCTACCAAACATGAGTTTTGGGATAAACTAAGACGATTCGGTGCGTGCTTTGTGAAAAAATCAACTGCGACTTTTTCGGTGCATCAGTGGAAAAATGGTCATCCCGCGCGAGTTTTGTGGCACCGTTCCTTCAGAAATTAAAGTGCCAAAACCCCACCAAACATGAGTTTTGTGTCAAACTGAGATGATTCATTGTGTCTATTGTGAAAAATTCAACTGCGAGTTTTTGGGTGCATCAGAGGATAAAATGGCCATCCCACGCGAGTTTTGCGGCACCGTTCCTTCAGAAATGAAAGTGCAAAAAACCCACCAAACTTGAGTTTTGGGTCAAACTGAGATCATTGGGTGCGTCCGTTGCCAAAAATTCAATTGCGAGTTTTTCGGTGCATCAATGGAAAAACGGCCATCCCGCGCGAGTTTTGCGTCATCTTTCCTTCGGAAATGAAAGTACCAAAAACCCACCAAACTTGAGTTTTGGGTCAAACTGAGATCATTGGGTGCGTCCGTTGCCCAAAATTCAACTGCGAGTTTTTCGGTGCATCAGTGGAAAAACGGCCATCCCGGCGAGTCCTGTGGCACCATTCCTTCAGAAATTAAAGTTCCTAAACCCCACCAAACATGAGTTTTGTGTCAAACTGAGATGATTCATTGTGTCTCTTGTGAAAAATTCGTAGTTGTGAAAAATTAAACTGAGAGTTTTTCGGTGCATCAGTGGAAAAATGGCCATCCCGTGCGAGTTTTGTGGCACCGTTCCTTCAGAAATTAAAGTGTCAAAACCCCACCAAACATGAGTTTTGTGTCAAACTGAGATGATTCATTGTGTCTATTGTGAAAAATTCAACTGCGAGTTTTTGGGTGCATCAGTGGATAAAACGGCCATCCCACGCGAGTTTTGCGGCACCGTTCCTTCAAAAATGAAAGTGCGAAAAACCCACCAAACATGAGTTTTGGGTCAAACTGAGATGATTGAGTGCGTCCGTTGCAAAAAATTCAACAACGAGTATTTCGGTGCATCAGTGGATAAAACGGTCATCCCGCACGAGTTTTTCAGCACCATTCTTTCAGAAATGAAAGTGACAAAAACCCATCAAACATGAGTTTTGGGTCAAACTGAGATCATTGGGTGCGTCCATTGCCAAAAATTCAACTACGAGTTTTTCGGTGCATCAGTGGAAATACGGCCATCCCGCGCGAGTTTTGCGGCATCTTTCCTTCGGAAATGAAAGTGCCAAAAACCCACCAAACTTGAGTTTTCGGTCAAACTGAGATGATTTGGTGTGTCCTTTGTGAAAAATTCAACTGTGAGTTTTTTGGTGCATCAGTGGATAAAACGACCATCCTGCGCGAGTTTTGCGACACCATTCCTTCAGAAATGAAAGTGCGAGAAACCCACCAAACATTAGTTTTGGGTCAAACTGAGATGATTAGGTGCGTCCGTTGCAAAAAAAATCAACTACGAGTTTTTCGGTGCATTAGTGGATAAAACGGCCATCCCCTGCAAGTTTTGCGGCACCATTCCTACAGAAATGAAACTGCCAAAAACCCATCAAACATGAGTTTTGGGTCAAACTAAGATCATTATGTGCGTCCATTGCCAAAAATTCAACTGTGAGTTTTTTGGTGCATTAGTGGAGAAATGGCCATCCCGCGCGAGTTTTGCGGCACCATTCCTTCGAAAATGAAACATACAAAAACCTACCAAACATGAGTTTTGGGATAAACTAAGACGATTCGGTGCGTGCTTTGTGAAAAAATCAACTGCGAGTTTTTCGGTGCATCAGTGGAAAAATGGTCATCCCGCGCGAGTTTTGTGGCACCGTTCCTTCAGAAATTAAAGTGCCAAAACCCCACCAAACATGAGATTTGTGTCAAACTGATATGATTCATTGTGTCTATTGTGAAAAATTCAATTGCGAGTTTTTGGGTGCATCAGTGGATAAAACGGCAATCCCGCGTGAGTTTTGCGGCACCGTTCCTTCAGAAGTGAAAGTGCGAAAAACCCATCAAACATGAGTTTTGGGTCAAACTGAGATCATTGGGTGCGTCCGTTGCCAAAAATTCAAATGTGAGCTTTTCGTGCATTAGTGGAAAAATGGCCATCCCGCGCGAGTTTTGCGGCACCATTCCTTCGAAAATGAAACATACAAAAACCTAACAAACATTAGTTTTGGGTCAAACTGAGATCATTGGGTGCGTCCGTTGCCCAAAATTCAACTGCGAGTTTTTCGGTGCATCAGTGGAAAAACGGCCATCCCGAGCGAGTTTTGCGGCACCATTCCTACAGAAATGAAACTTCCAAAAACCCATCAAATATGAGTTTTGGGTCAAACGGAGATCATTTGTTGCATTCGTTGCCAAAAATTCAACTGTGAGTTTTTTGGTGCATTAGTGGAGAAATGGCCATCCCGCGCGAGTTTTGCAGCACCATTCCTTCAAAAATGAAACATACAAAAACCTACCAAACATGAGTTTTGAGACAAACTAAGACGATTCGGTGCGTCCTTTGTGAAAAAATCAACTGCAACTTTTTCGGTGCATTAGTGGAAAAATGGTCATCCCGCGTGAGTTTTGTGGTACCGTTCCTTCAGAAATTAAAGTGCCAAAACCCCACCAAACATGACTTTTGTGTCAAACTGAGATGATTCATTGTGTCTATTGTGAAAAATTCAACTGCGAGTTTTTGGGTGCATCAGGGGACAAAATGGCCATCCCACGCGAGTTTTGCGGCACCGTTCCTTCAGAAATGAAAGTGTGAAAAACCCACCAAACTTGAGTTTTGGGTCAAACTGAGATCGTTGGGTGCGTCCGTTGCCAAAAATTCAACTGTGAGTTTTTTTGGTGCATCAATGGAAAAACGGCCATCCCGCGCGAGTTTTGCGCCATCTTTCCTTCGGAAATGAAAGTGCCAAAAACCCACCAAACTTGAGTTTTGGGTCAAACTGAGATGATTTGGTGTGTCCGTTGTGAAAAATTCAACTGCGAGTTTTTCGGTGCATCAGTGGAAAAATGGCCATCCCGTGTGAGTTTTGTGGCACCGTTCCTTCAAAAATTAAAGTGCCAAAAACCCACCAAACATGAGTTTTGTGTCAAACTGAGATGATTCATTGTGTCTATTGTGAAAAATTCAACTGCGAGTTTTTGGGTGCATCAGTGGATAAAATGGCCATCCCACGCGAGTTTTGCGGCACCGTTCCTTCAGAAATGAAAGTGCGAAAAACCCACCAAACATGAGTTTTGGGTCAAACTGAGATGATTGGGTGCGTCCGTTGCCAAAAATTCAACTACGAGTTTTTCGGTGCATCAGTGGATAAAACGGTCATCCCGCACGAGTTTTTCAGCACCATTCTTTCAGAAATGAAAGTGCCAAAAACCCATCAAACATGAGTTTTGGGTCAAACTGAGATCATTAGGTGCGTCCGTTGCCAAAAATTCAACTACGAGTTTTTCGGTGCATCAGTGGAAAAACGGCCATCCCGCGCGAGTTTTGCGGCATCTTTCCTTCGGAAATGAAAGTGCCAAAAACCCACCAAACTTGAGTTTTGGGTCAAGCTGAGATGATTTGGTGTGTCCGTTGTGAAAAATTCAACTGCAACTTTTTTGGTGCATCAGTGGAAAAATGACCATCCCGCGCTAGTTTTGCGGCACTGTTCCTTGGGAAATGAAAGTGCTAAAACCCCACCAAACATGAGTTTTGGGTCAAACTAAGATGATTGGGTGCGTCCGTTGCAAAAAAATGAACTACGAGTTTTTTGGTGCATTAGCGCGAGTATTGCGACACCATTCCTTCAGAAATGAATGTGCCAGAAACCCACCAAACATGAGTTTTGGGTCAAACTAAGATCATTGGGTGCGTCCGTTGCCCAAAATTCAACTGTGAGTTTTTCGGTGCTTCTGTGGAAAAACGGCCATCCCGCGCGAGTTTTGCGCCATCTTTCCTTCGGAAATGAAAGTGCCAAAAACCAACCAAACTTGAGTTTTGGGTCAAACTGAGATGATTTGGTGTGTCCGTTGTGAAAAATTCAACTGCGAGTTTTTCGGTTGATCAGTGAAAAAATGGCCATCCCGCACGAGTTTTGTGGCACCGTTCCTTCAGAAATTAAAGTGCCAAAACCCCACCAAACATGAGTTTTGTGTCAAACTGAGATGATTCATTGTGTCTATTGTGAAAAATTCAACTGCGAGTTTTTGGGTGCATCAGTGGATAAAACGGTCATCCCACGCGAGTTTTGCGGCACCGTTCCTTCAGAAATGAAAGTGCGAAAAACCCACCAAACATGAGTTTTGGGTCAAACTGAGATCATTGGGTGCGTCCGTTGCCAAAAATTCAACTGCGAGTTTTTCGGTGCATCAGTGGAAAAACAGCCATCCCGCGCGAGTTTTGCGGCATCTTTCCTTCGGAAATGAATGTGCCAAAAACCCACCAAACTTGAGTTTCGGGTCAAACTGAGATTATTTAATGTGTCCGTTGCAAAAAATTCAACGACTAGTTTATTGGTGCATCAGTGGAAAAATGGTCCATCCCGCGCAAGTTTTGTGGCATCTTTCCTTCGGAAATGAAAGTGCCAAAAACCCACCAAACTTGAGTTTTGGGTCAAACTGAGATGATTTGGTGTGTCCGTTGTGAAAAATTCAACTGCAACTTTTTCGGTGCATCAGTGGAAAAATGACCATCCCGCGCTAGTTTTGCGGCACTATTCCTTGGGAAATGAAAGTGCCAAAACCCCACCAAACATGAGTTTTGGGTCAAACTAAGATGATTGGGTGCGTCCGTTGCAAAAAAATCAACTACGAGTTTTTTGGTGCATCAGTGGATATAACGGCCATCCTGCGCGAGTTTTGCGACACCATTCCTTCAGAAATGAAAGTGTCAGCAACCCACCAATCATGAGTTCTGGGTCAAACTGAGATTATTTGGTGTGTCCATTGTGAAAAATTCAACTGCGAGTTTTTCGGTGCATCAATGGAAAAATGGCCATCCCGGCGAGTCCTGTGGCACCATTCCTTCAGAAATTAAACTGCCTAAACCCCACCAAACATGAGTTTTGTGTCAAACTGAGATGATTCATTGTGTCTATTGTGAAAAATTCAATTGCGAGTTTTTGGGTGCATCAGTGGATAAAACGGCAATCCCGCGTGAGTTTTGCGGTACCGTTCCTTCAGAAATTAAAGTACCAAAACCCCACCAAACATGAGTTTTGTGTCAAACTGAGATGATTCATTGTGTCTATTGTGAAAAATTCAACTGCGAGTTTTTGGGTGCATCAATGGATAAAACGGTCATCCCACGCGAGTTTTGCGGCACCGTTCCTTCAGAAATGAAAGTGCGAAAAACCCACCAAACATGAGTTTTGGGTCAAACTGAGATCATTGGGTGCGTCCGTTGCCAAAAATTCAACTGCGAGTTTTTCGGTGCATCAGTGGAAAAACGGCCATCCCGCGCGAGTTTTGCGGCATCTTTCCTTCGGAAATGAATGTGCCAAAAACCCACCAAACTTGAGTTTCGGGTCAAACTGAGATTATTTAATGTGTCCGTTGCAAAAAATTCAACGACTAGTTTATTGGTGCATCAGTGGAAAAATGGTCCATCCCGCGCAAGTTTTGTGGCATCTTTCCTTCGGAAATGAAAGTGCCAAAAACCCACCAAACTTGAGTTTTGGGTCAAACTGAGATGATTTGGTGTGTCCGTTGTGAAAAATTCAACTGCAACTTTTTCGGTGCATCAGTGGAAAAATGACCATCCCGCGCTAGTTTTGCGGCACTATTCCTTGGGAAATGAAAGTGCCAAAACCCCACCAAACATGAGTTTTGGGTCAAACTAAGATGATTGGGTGCGTCCGTTGCAAAAAAATCAACTACGAGTTTTTTGGTGCATCAGTGGATATAACGGCCATCCTGCGCGAGTTTTGCGACACCATTCCTTCAGAAATGAAAGTGTCAGCAACCCACCAATCATGAGTTCTGGGTCAAACTGAGATTATTTGGTGTGTCCATTGTGAAAAATTCAACTGCGAGTTTTTCGGTGCATCAATGGAAAAATGGCCATCCCGGCGAGTCCTGTGGCACCATTCCTTCAGAAATTAAACTGCCTAAACCCCACCAAACATGAGTTTTGTGTCAAACTGAGATGATTCATTGTGTCTATTGTGAAAAATTCAATTGCGAGTTTTTGGGTGCATCAGTGGATAAAACGGCAATCCCGCGTGAGTTTTGCGGTACCGTTCCTTCAGAAATTAAAGTGCCAAAACCCCACCAAACATGAGTTTTGTGTCAAACTGAGATGATTCATTGTGTCTATTGTGAAAAATTCAACTGCGAGTTTTTGGGTGCATCAATGGATAAAACGGTCATCCCACGCGAGTTTTGCGGCACCGTTCCTTCAGAAATGAAAGTGCGAAAAACCCACCAAACATGAGTTTTGGGTCAAACTGAGATCATTGGGTGCGTCCGTTGCCAAAAATTCAACTGCGAGTTTTTCGGTGCATCAGTGGTAAAACGGCCATCCCGCACGAGTTTTTCAGCACCATTCTTTCAGAAATGAAAGTGCCAAAAACCCATCAAACATGAGTTTTGGGTCAAACTGAGATCATTAGGTGCGTCCGTTGCCAAAAATTCAACTACGAGTTTTTCGGTGCATCAGTGGAAAAACGGCCATCCCGCGCGAGTTTTGCGGCATCTTTCCTTCGGAAATGAAAGTGCCAAAAACCCACCAAACTTGAGTTTTGGGTCAAGCTGAGATGATTTGGTGTGTCCGTTGTGAAAAATTCAACTGCAACTTTTTTGGTGCATCAGTGGAAAAATGACCATCCCGCGCTAGTTTTGCGGCACTGTTCCTTGGGAAATGAAAGTGCTAAAACCCCACCAAACATGAGTTTTGGGTCAAACTAAGATGATTGGGTGCGTCCGTTGCAAAAAAATGAACTACGAGTTTTTTGGTGCATTAGCGCGAGTATTGCGACACCATTCCTTCAGAAATGAATGTGCCAGAAACCCACCAAACATGAGTTTTGGGTCAAACTAAGATCATTGGGTGCGTCCGTTGCCCAAAATTCAACTGTGAGTTTTTCGGTGCTTCTGTGGAAAAACGGCCATCCCGCGCGAGTTTTGCACCATCTTTCCTTCGGAAATGAAAGTGCCAAAAACCAACCAAACTTGAGTTTTGGGTCAAACTGAGATGATTTGGTGTGTCCGTTGTGAAAAATTCAACTGCGAGTTTTTCGGTTGATCAGTGAAAAAATGGCCATCCCGCACGAGTTTTGTGGCACCGTTCCTTCAGAAATTAAAGTGCCAAAACCCGACCAAACATGAGTTTTGTGTCAAACTGAGATGATTCATTGTGTCTATTGTGAAAAATTCAACTGCGAGTTTTTGGGTGCATCAGTGGATAAAACGGTCATCCCACGCGAGTTTTGCGGCACCGTTCCTTCAGAAATGAAAGTGCGAAAAACCCACCAAACATGAGTTTTGGGTCAAACTGAGATCATTGGGTGCGTCCGTTGCCAAAAATTCAACTGCGAGTTTTTCGGTGCATCAGTGGAAAAACAGCCATCCCGCGCGAGTTTTGCGGCATCTTTCCTTCGGAAATGAATGTGCCAAAAACCCACCAAACTTGAGTTTCGGGTCAAACTGAGATTATTTAATGTGTCCGTTGCAAAAAATTCAACGACTAGTTTATTGGTGCATCAGTGGAAAAATGGTCCATCCCGCGCAAGTTTTGTGGCATCTTTCCTTCGGAAATGAAAGTGCCAAAAACCCACCAAACTTGAGTTTTGGGTCAAACTGAGATGATTTGGTGTGTCCGTTGTGAAAAATTCAACTGCAACTTTTTCGGTGCATCAGTGGAAAAATGACCATCCCGCGCTAGTTTTGCGGCACTATTCCTTGGGAAATGAAAGTGCCAAAACCCCACCAAACATGAGTTTTGGGTCAAACTAAGATGATTGGGTGCGTCCGTTGCAAAAAAATCAACTACGAGTTTTTTGGTGCATCAGTGGATATAACGGCCATCCTGCGCGAGTTTTGCGACACCATTCCTTCAGAAATGAAAGTGTCAGCAACCCACCAATCATGAGTTCTGGGTCAAACTGAGATTATTTGGTGTGTCCATTGTGAAAAATTCAACTGCGAGTTTTTCGGTGCATCAATGGAAAAATGGCCATCCCGGCGAGTCCTGTGGCACCATTCCTTCAGAAATTAAACTTCCTAAACCCCACCAAACATGAGTTTTGTGTCAAACTGAGATGATTCATTGTGTCTATTGTGAAAAATTCAATTGCGAGTTTTTGGGTGCATCAGTGGATAAAACGGCAATCCCGCGTGAGTTTTGCGGTACCGTTCCTTCAGAAATTAAAGTGCCAAAACCCCACCAAACATGAGTTTTGTGTCAAACTGAGATGATTCATTGTGTCTATTGTGAAAAATTCAACTGCGAGTTTTTGGGTGCATCAATGGATAAAACGGTCATCCCACGCGAGTTTTGCGGCACCGTTCCTTCAGAAATGAAAGTGCGAAAAACCCACCAAACATGAGTTTTGGGTCAAACTGAGATCATTGGGTGCGTCCGTTGCCAAAAATTCAACTGCGAGTTTTTCGGTGCATCAGTGGAAAAACGGCCATCCCGCGCGAGTTTTGCGGCATCTTTCCTTCGGAAATGAATGTGCCAAAAACCCACCAAACTTGAGTTTCGGGTCAAACTGAGATTATTTAATGTGTCCGTTGCAAAAAATTCAACGACTAGTTTATTGGTGCATCAGTGGAAAAATGGTCCATCCCGCGCAAGTTTTGTGGCATCTTTCCTTCGGAAATGAAAGTGCCAAAAACCCACCAAACTTGAGTTTTGGGTCAAACTGAGATGATTTGGTGTGTCCGTTGTGAAAAATTCAACTGCAACTTTTTCGGTGCATCAGTGGAAAAATGACCATCCCGCGCTAGTTTTGCGGCACTATTCCTTGGGAAATGAAAGTGCCAAAACCCCACCAAACATGAGTTTTGGGTCAAACTAAGATGATTGGGTGCGTCCGTTGCAAAAAAATCAACTACGAGTTTTTTGGTGCATCAGTGGATATAACGGCCATCCTGCGCGAGTTTTGCGACACCATTCCTTCAGAAATGAAAGTGTCAGCAACCCACCAATCATGAGTTCTGGGTCAAACTGAGATTATTTGGTGTGTCCATTGTGAAAAATTCAACTGCGAGTTTTTCGGTGCATCAATGGAAAAATGGCCATCCCGGCGAGTCCTGTGGCACCATTCCTTCAGAAATTAAACTGCCTAAACCCCACCAAACATGAGTTTTGTGTCAAACTGAGATGATTCATTGTGTCTATTGTGAAAAATTCAATTGCGAGTTTTTGGGTGCATCAGTGGATAAAACGGCAATCCCGCGTGAGTTTTGCGGTACCGTTCCTTCAGAAATTAAAGTGCCAAAACCCCACCAAACATGAGTTTTGTGTCAAACTGAGATGATTCATTGTGTCTATTGTGAAAAATTCAACTGCGAGTTTTTGGGTGCATCAATGGATAAAACGGTCATCCCACGCGAGTTTTGCGGCACCGTTCCTTCAGAAATGAAAGTGCGAAAAACCCACCAAACATGAGTTTTGGGTCAAACTGAGATCATTGGGTGCGTCCGTTGCCAAAAATTCAACTGCGAGTTTTTCGGTGCATCAGTGGTAAAACGGCCATCCCGCACGAGTTTTTCAGCACCATTCTTTCAGAAATGAAAGTGCCAAAAACCCATCAAACATGAGTTTTGGGTCAAACTGAGATCATTAGGTGCGTCCGTAGCCAAAAATTCAACTACGAGTTTTTCGGTGCATCAGTGGAAAAACGGCCATCCCGCGCGAGTTTTGCGGCATCTTTCCTTCGGAAATGAAAGTGCCAAAAACCCACCAAACTTGAGTTTTGGGTCAAGCTGAGATGATTTGGTGTGTCCGTTGTGAAAAATTCAACTGCAACTTTTTTGGTGCATCAGTGGAAAAATGACCATCCCGCGCTAGTTTTGCGGCACTGTTCCTTGGGAAATGAAAGTGCTAAAACCCCACCAAACATGAGTTTTGGGTCAAACTAAGATGATTGGGTGCGTCCGTTGCAAAAAAATGAACTACGAGTTTTTTGGTGCATTAGCGCGAGTATTGCGACACCATTCCTTCAGAAATGAATGTGCCAGAAACCCACCAAACATGAGTTTTGGGTCAAACTAAGATCATTGGGTGCGTCCGTTGCCCAAAATTCAACTGTGAGTTTTTCGGTGCTTCTGTGGAAAAACGGCCATCCCGCGCGAGTTTTGCACCATCTTTCCTTCGGAAATGAAAGTGCCAAAAACCAACCAAACTTGAGTTTTGGGTCAAACTGAGATGATTTGGTGTGTCCGTTGTGAAAAATTCAACTGCGAGTTTTTCGGTTGATCAGTGAAAAAATGGCCATCCCGCACGAGTTTTGTGGCACCGTTCCTTCAGAAATTAAAGTGCCAAAACCCCACCAAACATGATTTTTGTGTCAAACTGAGATGATTCATTGTGTCTATTGTGAAAAATTCAACTGCGAGTTTTTGGGTGCATCAGTGGATAAAACGGTCATCCCACGCGAGTTTTGCGGCACCGTTCCTTCAGAAATGAAAGTGCGAAAAACCCACCAAACATGAGTTTTGGGTCAAACTGAGATCATTGGGTGCGTCCGTTGCCAAAAATTCAACTGCGAGTTTTTCGGTGCATCAGTGGAAAAACAGCCATCCCGCGCGAGTTTTGCGGCATCTTTCCTTCGGAAATGAATGTGCCAAAAACCCACCAAACTTGAGTTTCGGGTCAAACTGAGATTATTTAATGTGTCCGTTGCAAAAAATTCAACGACTAGTTTATTGGTGCATCAGTGGGAAAATGGTCCATCCCGCGCAAGTTTTGTGGCATCTTTCCTTCGGAAATGAAAGTGCCAAAAACCCACCAAACTTGAGTTTTGGGTCAAACTGAGATGATTTGGTGTGTCCGTTGTGAAAAATTCAACTGCAACTTTTTCGGTGCATCAGTGGAAAAATGACCATCCCGCGCTAGTTTTGCGGCACTATTCCTTGGGAAATGAAAGTGCCAAAACCCCACCAAACATGAGTTTTGGGTCAAACTAAGATGATTGGGTGCGTCCGTTGCAAAAAAATCAACTACGAGTTTTTTGGTGCATCAGTGGATATAACAGCCATCCTGCGCGAGTTTTGCGACACCATTCCTTCAGAAATGAAAGTGTCAGCAACCCACCAATCATGAGTTCTGGGTCAAACTGAGATTATTTGGTGTGTCCATTGTGAAAAATTCAACTGCGAGTTTTTCGGTGCATCAATGGAAAAATGGCCATCCCGGCGAGTCCTGTGGCACCATTCCTTCAGAAATTAAACGCCAAAACCCCACCAAACATGAGTTTTGTGTCAAACTGAGATGATTCATTGTGTCTATTGTGAAAAATTCAATTGCGAGTTTTTGGGTGCATCAGTGGATAAAACGGCAATCCCGCGTGAGTTTTGCGGTACCGTTCCTTCAGAAATTAAAGTGCCAAAACCCCACCAAACATGAGTTTTGTGTCAAACTGAGATGATTCATTGTGTCTATTGTGAAAAATTCAACTGCGAGTTTTTGGGTGCATCAATGGATAAAACGGTCATCCCACGCGAGTTTTGCGGCACCGTTCCTTCAGTAATGAAAGTGCGAAAAACCCACCAAACATGAGTTTTGGGTCAAACTGAGATCATTGGGTGCGTCCGTTGCCAAAAATTCAACTGCGAGTTTTTCGGTGCATCAGTGGAAAAACGGCCATCCCGCGCGAGTTTTGCGGGATCTTTCCTTCGGAAATGAATGTGCCAAAAACCCACCAAACTTGAGTTTCGGGTCAAACTGAGATTATTTAATGTGTCCGTTGCAAAAAATTCAACGACTAGTTTATTGGTGCATCAGTGGAAAAATGGTCCATCCCGCGCAAGTTTTGTGGCATCTTTCCTTCGGAAATGAAAGTGCCAAAAACCCACCAAACTTGAGTTTTGGGTCAAACTGAGATGATTTGGTGTGTCCGTTGTGAAAAATTCAACTGCAACTTTTTCGGTGCATCAGTGGAAAAATGACCATCCCGCGCTAGTTTTGCGGCACTATTCCTTGGGAAATGAAAGTGCCAAAACCCCACCAAACATGAGTTTTGGGTCAAACTAAGATGATTGGGTGCGTCCGTTGCAAAAAAATCAACTACGAGTTTTTTGGTGCATCAGTGGATATAACGGCCATCCTGCGCGAGTTTTGCGACACCATTCCTTCAGAAATGAAAGTGTCAGCAACCCACCAATCATGAGTTCTGGGTCAAACTGAGATTATTTGGTGTGTCCATTGTGAAAAATTCAACTGCGAGTTTTTCGGTGCATCAATGGAAAAATGGCCATCCCGGCGAGTCCTGTGGCACCATTCCTTCAGAAATTAAACTGCCTAAACCCCACCAAACATGAGTTTTGTGTCAAACTGAGATGATTCATTGTGTCTATTGTGAAAAATTCAATTGCGAGTTTTTGGGTGCATCAGTGGATAAAACGGCAATCCCGCGTGAGTTTTGCGGTACCGTTCCTTCAGAAATTAAAGTGCCAAAACCCCACCAAACATGAGTTTTGTGTCAAACTGAGATGATTCATTGTGTCTATTGTGAAAAATTCAACTGCGAGTTTTTGGTTGCATCAGTGGATAAAACGGCCATCCCACGCGAGTTTTGCGGCACCGTTCCTTAAGAAATGAAAGTGCGAAAAACCCACCAAACATGAGTTTTGGGTCAAACTGAGATCATTGGGTGCGTCCGTTGCCAAAAATTCAACTGCGAGTTTTTCGGTGCATCAATGGAAAAACAGCCATCCCGCGCGAGTTTTGCGGCATCTTTCCTTCGGAAATGAATGTGCCAAAAACCCACCAAACTTGAGTTTCGGGTCAAACTGAGAATATTTAATGTGTCCGTTGTGAAAAATTCAACTGCGAGTTTTTCGGTGCTTTAGTGGAAAAAATGGCCATCCCGCGCAAGTTTTGTGGCATCTTTCCTTCGGAAATGAAAGTGCCAAAAACCCACCAAACTTGAGTTTTGGGTCAAACTGAGATGATTTGGTGTGTCCGTTGTGAAAAATTCAACTGCAACTTTTTCGGTGCATCAGTGGATAAATGACCATCCCGCGCTAGTTTTGCGGCACTATTCCTTGGGAAATGAAAGTGCCAAAACCCCACCAAACATGAGTTTTGGGTCAAACTAAGATGATTGGGTGCGTCCGTTGCAAAAAAATCAACTACGAGTTTTTTGGTGCATCAGTGGATATAACGGCCATCCTGCGCGAGTTTTGCGACACCATTCCTTCAGAAATGAAAGTGTCAGCAACCCACCAATCATGAGTTCTGGGTCAAACTGAGATTATTTGGTGTGTCCATTGTGAAAAATTCAACTGCGAGTTTTTCGGTGCATCAATGGAAAAATGGCCATCCCGGCGAGTCCTGTGGCACCATTCCTTCAGAAATTAAACTGCCTAAACCCCACCAAACATGAGTTTTGTGTCAAACTGAGATGATTCATTGTGTCTATTGTGAAAAATTCAATTGCGAGTTTTTGGGTGCATCAGTGGATAAAACGGCAATCCCGCGTGAGTTTTGCGGTACCGTTCCTTCAGAAATTAAAGTGCCAAAACCCCACCAAACATGAGTTTTGTGTCAAACTGAGATGATTCATTGTGTCTATTGTGAAAAATTCAACTGCGAGTTTTTGGGTGCATCAATGGATAAAACGGTCATCCCACGCGAGTTTTGCGGCACCGTTCCTTCAGAAATGAAAGTGCGAAAAACCCACCAAACATGAGTTTTGGGTCAAACTGAGATCATTGGGTGCGTCCGTTGCCAAAAATTCAACTGCGAGTTTTTCGGTGCATCAGTGGAAAAACGGCCATCCCGCACGAGTTTTTCAGCACCATTCTTTCAGAAATGAAAGTGCCAAAAACCCATCAAACATGAGTTTTGGGTCAAACTGAGATCATTAGGTGCGTCCGTTGCCAAAAATTCAACTACGAGTTTTTCGGTGCATCAGTGGAAAAACGGCCATCCCGCGCGAGTTTTGCGGCATCTTTCCTTCGGAAATGAAAGTGCCAAAAACCCACCAAACTTGAGTTTTGGGTCAAGCTGAGATGATTTGGTGTGTCCGTTGTGAAAAATTCAACTGCAACTTTTTTGGTGCATCAGTGGAAAAATGACCATCCCGCGCTAGTTTTGCGGCACTGTTCCTTGGGAAATGAAAGTGCTAAAACCCCACCAAACATGAGTTTTGGGTCAAACTAAGATGATTGGGTGCGTCCGTTGCAAAAAAATGAACTACGAGTTTTTTGGTGCATTAGCGCGAGTATTGCGACACCATTCCTTCAGAAATGAATGTGCCAGAAACCCACCAAACATGAGTTTTGGGTCAAACTAAGATCATTGGGTGCGTCCGTTGCCCAAAATTCAACTGTGAGTTTTTCGGTGCTTCTGTGGAAAAATGGCCATCCCGCGCGAGTTTTGCGCCATCTTTCCTTCGGAAATGAAAGTGCCAAAAACCAACCAAACTTGAGTTTTGGGTCAAACTGAGATGATTTGGTGTGTCCGTTGTGAAAAATTCAACTGCGAGTTTTTCGGTTGATCAGTGAAAAAATGGCCATCCCGCACGAGTTTTGTGGCACCGTTCCTTCAGAAATTAAAGTGCCAAAACCCCACCAAACATGAGTTTTGTGTCAAACTGAGATGATTCATTGTGTCTATTGTGAAAAATTCAACTGCGAGTTTTTGGGTGCATCAGTGGATAAAACGGTCATCCCACGCGAGTTTTGCGGCACCGTTCCTTCAGAAATGAAAGTGCGAAAAACCCACCAAACATGAGTTTTGGGTCAAACTGAGATCATTGGGTGCGTCCGTTGCCAAAAATTCAACTGCGAGTTTTTCGGTGCATCAGTGGAAAAACAGCCATCCCGCGCGAGTTTTGCGGCATCTTTCCTTCGGAAATGAATGTGCCAAAAACCCATCAAACTTGAGTTTCGGGTCAAACTGAGATTATTTAATGTGTCCGTTGCAAAAAATTCAACGACTAGTTTATTGGTGCATTAGTGGAAAAATGGTCCATCCCGCGCAAGTTTTGTGGCATCTTTCCTTCGGAAATGAAAGTGCCAAAAACCCACCAAACTTGAGTTTTGGGTCAAACTGAGATGATTTGGTGTGTCCGTTGTGAAAAATTCAACTGCAACTTTTTCGGTGCATCAGTGGAAAAATGACCATCCCGCGCTAGTTTTGCGGCACTATTCCTTGGGAAATGAAAGTGCCAAAACCCCACCAAACATGAGTTTTGGGTCAAACTAAGATGATTGGGTGCGTCCGTTGCAAAAAAATCAACTACGAGTTTTTTGGTGCATCAGTGGATATAACGGCCATCCTGCGCGAGTTTTGCGACACCATTCCTTCAGAAATGAAAGTGTCAGCAACCCACCAATCATGAGTTCTGGGTCAAACTGAGATTATTTGGTGTGTCCATTGTGAAAAATTCAACTGCGAGTTTTTCGGTGCATCAATGGAAAAATGGCCATCCCGGCGAGTCCTGTGGCACCATTCCTTCAGAAATTAAACTGCCTAAACCCCACCAAACATGAGTTTTGTGTCAAACTGAGATGATTCATTGTGTCTATTGTGAAAAATTCAATTGCGAGTTTTTGGGTGCATCAGTGGATAAAACGGCAATCCCGCGTGAGTTTTGCGGTACCGTTCCTTCAGAAATTAAAGTGCCAAAACCCCACCAAACATGAGTTTTGTGTCAAACTGAGATGATTCATTGTGTCTATTGTGAAAAATTCAACTGCGAGTTTTTGGGTGCATCAGTGGATAAAACGGCCATCCCACGCGAGTTTTGCGGCACCGTTCCTTAAGAAATGAAAGTGCGAAAAACCCACCAAACATGAGTTTTGGGTCAAACTGAGATCATTGGGTGCGTCCGTTGCCAAAAATTCAACTGCGAGTTTTTCGGTGCATCAGTGGAAAAACGGCCATCCCGCACGAGTTTTTCAGCACCATTCTTTCAGAAATAAAAGTGCCAAAAACCCATCAAACATGAGTTTTGGGTCAAACTGAGATCATTAGGTGCGTCCGTTGCCAAAAATTCAACTACGAGTTTTTCGGTGCATCAGTGGAAAAACGGCCATCCCGCGCGAGTTTTGCGGCATCTTTCCTTCGGAAATGAAAGTGCCAAAAACCCACCAAACTTGAGTTTTGGGTCAAGCTGAGATGATTTGGTGTGTCCGTTGTGAAAAATTCAACTGCAACTTTTTTGGTGCATCAGTGGAAAAATGACCATCCCGCGCTAGTTTTGCGGCACTGTTCCTTGGGAAATGAAAGTGCTAAAACCCCACCAAACATGAGTTTTGGGTCAAACTAAGATGATTGGGTGCGTCCGTTGCAAAAAAATGAACTACGAGTTTTTTGGTGCATTAGCGCGAGTATTGCGACACCATTCCTTCAGAAATGAATGTGCCAGAAACCCACCAAACATGAGTTTGGGTCAAACTAAGATCATTGGGTGCGTCCGTTGCCCAAAATTCAACTGTGAGTTTTTCGGTGCTTCTGTGGAAAAACGGCCATCCCGCGCGAGTTTTGCACCATCTTTCCTTCGGAAATGAAAGTGCCAAAAACCAACCAAACTTGAGTTTTGGGTCAAACTGAGATGATTTGGTGTGTCCGTTGTGAAAAATTCAACTGCGAGTTTTTCGGTTGATCAGTGAAAAAATGGCCATCCCGCACGAGTTTTGTGGCACCGTTCCTTCAGAAATTAAAGTGCCAAAACCCCACCAAACATGAGTTTTGTGTCAAACTGAGATGATTCATTGTGTCTATTGTGAAAAGTTCAACTGCGAGTTTTTGGGTGTATCAATGGATAAAACGGTCATCCCACGCGAGTTTTGCGGCACCGTTCCTTCAGAAATGAAAGTGCGAAAAACCCACCAAACATGAGTTTTGGGTAAAACTGAGATCATTGGGTGCGTCCGTTGCCAAAAATTCAACTGCGAGTTTTTCGGTGCATCAGTGGAAAAACGGCCATCCCGCGCGAGTTTTGCGGCATCTTTCCTTCGGAAATGAATGTGCCAAAAACCCACCAAACTTGAGTTTCGGGTCAAACTGAGATTATTTAATGTGTCCGTTGCAAAAAATTCAACGACTAGTTTATTGGTGCATCAGTGGAAAAATGGTCCATCCCGCGCAAGTTTTGTGGCATCTTTCCTTCGGAAATGAAAGTGCCAAAAACCCACCAAACTTGAGTTTTGGGTCAAACTGAGATGATTTGGTGTGTCCGTTGTGAAAAATTCAACTGCAACTTTTTCGGTGCATCAGTGGAAAAATGACCATCCCGCGCTAGTTTTGCGGCACTATTCCTTGGGAAATGAAAGTGCCAAAACCCCACCAAACATGAGTTTTGGGTCAAACTAAGATGATTGGGTGCGTCCGTTGCAAAAAAATCAACTACGAGTTTTTTGGTGCATCAGTGGATATAACGGCCATCCTGCGCGAGTTTTGCGACACCATTCCTTCAGAAATGAAAGTGTCAGCAACCCACCAATCATGAGTTCTGGGTCAAACTGAGATTATTTGGTGTGTCCATTGTGAAAAATTCAACTGCGAGTTTTTTCGGTGCATCAATGGAAAAATGGCCATCCCGGCGAGTCCTGTGGCACCATTCCTTCAGAAATTAAACTGCCTAAACCCCACCAAACATGAGTTTTGTGTCAAACTGAGATGATTCATTGTGTCTATTGTGAAAAATTCAATTGCGAGTTTTTGGGTGCATCAGTGGATAAAACGGCAATCCCGCGTGAGTTTTGCGGTACCGTTCCTTCAGAAATTAAAGTGCCAAAACCCCACCAAACATGAGTTTTGTGTCAAACTGAGATGATTCATTGTGTCTATTGTGAAAAATTCAACTGCGAGTTTTTGGGTGCATCAGTGGATAAAACGGCCATCCCACGCGAGTTTTGCGGCACCGTTCCTTAAGAAATGAAAGTGCGAAAAACCCACCAAACATGAGTTTTGGGTCAAACTGAGATCATTGGGTGCGTCCGTTGCCAAAAATTCAACTGCGAGTTTTTCGGTGCATCAATGGAAAAACAGCCATCCCGCGCGAGTTTTGCGGCATCTTTCCTTCGGAAATGAATGTGCCAAAAACCCACCAAACTTGAGTTTCGGGTCAAACTGAGAATATTTAATGTGTCCGTTGTGAAAAATTCAACTGCGAGTTTTTCGGTGCTTTAGTGGAAAAAATGGCCATCCCGCGCAAGTTTTGTGGCATCTTTCCTTCGGAAATGAAAGTGCCAAAAACCCACCAAACTTGAGTTTTGGGTCAAACTGAGATGATTTGGTGTGTCCGTTGTGAAAAATTCAACTGCAACTTTTTCGGTGCATCAGTGGAAAAATGACCATCCCGCGCTAGTTTTGCGGCACTATTCCTTGGGAAATGAAAGTGCCAAAACCCCACCAAACATGAGTTTTGGGTCAAACTAAGATGATTGGGTGCGTCCGTTGCAAAAAAATGAACTACGAGTTTTTCGGTGCATCAGTGGATAAAACGGTCATCCTGCGCGAGTTTTGCGACACCATTCCTTCAGAAATGAAAGTGTCAGCAACCCACCAAACATGAGTTCTGGGTCAAACTGAGATGATTTGGTGTGTCCATTGTGAAAAATTCAACTGCGAGTTTTTCGGTGCATCAATGGAAAAATGGCCATCCCCGCGAGTCCTGTGGCACCATTCCTTCAGAAATTAAACTGCCTAAACCCCACCAAACATGAGTTTTGTGTCAAACTGAGATGATTCATTGTGTCTATTGTGAAAAATTCAATTGCGAGTTTTTGGGTGCATCAGTGGATAAAACGGCAATCCCGCGTGAGTTTTGCGGCACCGTTCCTTCAAAAATGAAAGTGTGAAAAACCCACCAAACATGAGTTTTGGGTCAAACTGAGATGATTGGGCGCGTCCGTTGCAAAAAAATCAACTACGAGTTTTTCGGTGCATCAGTGGATAAAACGGTCATCCCGCACGAGTTTTTCAGCACCATTCTTTCAGAAATGAAAGTGCCAAAAACCCATCAAACATGACTTTTGGGACAAACTGACATCACTGGGTGCGTCCGTTGCCAATAATTCAACTACGAGTTTTTCTGTGCATCAGTGGAAAAACGCCATCCCGCGTGAGTTTGGCGGCATCTTTCCTTTGGAAATAAAAGTGCCAAAAACCCGCCAAACTTGAGTTTTGGGTCAAACTGAGATGATTTGGTGTGTCCGTTGTGAAAAATTCAACTGCAACTTTTTCGGTGCATCAGTGGAAAAATGACCATCCCGTGCTAGTTTTGCGGCACTGTTCCTTGGGAAATGAAAGTGCTAAAACCCCACCAAACATGAGTTTTGGGTCAAACTAAGATGATTGGGTGCGTCCGTTGCAAAAAAATGAACTACGAGTTTTTTGGTGCATCAGTGGATAAAACGGCCATCCTGCGCAAGTTTTGCGACACCATTCCTTCATAAATGAATGTGCCAGAAACCCACCATACATGAGTTTTGGGTCAAACTGAGATCACTGGGTGCGTCCGTTGCCAAAATTCAACTGCAAGTTTTTTGGTGCATCACTGGAAAAAATGGCCATCCCGCGCGAGTTTTGCGGCACCGTTCCTTCGGAAAAGAAAGTGCCAAAAACCAACCAAACATGAGTTTTGGGTCAAACTGAGATGATTAGGTGCGTCCGTTGCAAAAAAATTGAACTACGAGTTTTTCGGTGCATTAATGGAAAAATGGTCATCCCGCGCGAGTTTTGCGGCACCATTCCTTCGAAAATGAAACATAAAAAACCTACAAAACATGAGTTTTGGGACAAACTAAGATGGTTCGGTTTGTCCTTTGCGAAAAATTCAACTGTGAGTTTTTCGGTGCATCAGTGGAAAAATGGTCATCCCGCGCGAGTTCTGTGACACAATTTCTTCAAAAATTAAAGTGCCTAAACCCCACCAAACAAGAGTTTTGTGTCAAACTGAGATGATTCATTGTGTCTATTGTGAAAAATTCAATTGCGAGTTTTTGGGTGCATCAATGGATAAAACAGCCATCCCGCGCGAGTTTTGCGTCACCGTTCCTTCAGAAATGAAAGTGCGAAAAACCCACCAAACATGAGTTTTGGGTCAAATTGAGATGATTGGGTGCGTCCGTTGCAAAAAATTCAACTACGAGTTTTTCGGTGCATCAGTGGATAAAACGGCCATCCCGTGCAAGTTTTGCGGCACCATTCTTTCAGAAATGAAAGTGCCAAAAACCCATCAAACACGAGTTTTGGGTCAAACTGAGATCATTGGGTGCGTCCATTGCCAAAAATTCAACTACGAGTTTTTGGTGCATCAGTGGAAAAACTGCCATCCCGCGCGAGTTTTGCGGCATCTTTCCTTCGGAAATGAAAGTGCCAAAAACCCACCAAACTTGAGTTTTGGGTCAAACTCAGATGATTCGGTGTGTCCGTTGTGAAAAATTCAACTGTGAGTTTTTTGGTGCTTCAGTGGATAAAGCGGCCATCCTGCGTGAGTTTTGCGACACCATTCTTTCAGAAATGAAAGTGCCACAAACCCACCAAACATGAGTTTTGGGTCAAACTGAGATCACTAGGTGCGTCCGTTGCCAAAATTCAATTGCAAGTTTTTTGGTGCATCAGTGGAAAAATGGCCATCCCGGCGAGTCCTGTGGCACCATTCCTTCATAAATTAATGTGCCTAAACCCCACCAAACATGAGTTTTGTGTCAAACTGTGATTCATTGTGTCTATTGTGAAAAATTTAATTGCTAGTTTTTGGGTGCATCAGTGGATAAAACGGCAATCCCGCGTGAGTTTTGCGGCACCGTTCCTTTAGAAATGAAAGTGCGAAAAACCCACCAAACATGAGTTTTGGGTCAAACTGAGATGATTGAGTGCGTCCGTTGCAAAAAATTCAACTACGAGTTTTTCGGTGCATCAGTGGATAAAACGGTCATCCCGCACGAGTTTTGCGGCACCATTCCTTCGAAAATGAAACATACAAAAACCTACCAAACCTGAGTTTTGGGTCAAACTGAGATCATTGGGTGCGTCCGTTGCCAAAAATTCAAGTGCGAGTTCTTTGGTGCATCAGTGGAAAAAATGGCCATCCCGCGCGAGTTTTGCGGCACCGTTCCTTCAGAAATGAAAGTGCGAAAAACCCACCAAACATCAGTTTTCAGTCAAACTGAGATGATTGGGTGTGTCTGTTGCAAAAAATTCAACGACTAGGTTCTTGGTGCATCAGTGGAAAAATGGGCCATCTCGCGTGAGTTTTGCCGCATCTTTCCTTCAGAAACGAAAGTGCTAAAAACCCACCAAACTTGAGTTTGGGTCAAACTGAGATGATTTGGTGTGTCCGTTGTGAAAAATTCAACTGCAACTTTTTCGGTGCATGAGTGGTAAAATGACCATCCCGCGCTAGTGTTGCGGCACTGTTCCTTGGGAAATGAAAGTGCCAAAACCCCACCAAACATGAGTTTTGGGTCAAACTAAGATGATTGGGTGCGTTCGTTGCAAAAAATTCAAATACGAGTTTGTTGGTGCAATAGTGGATAAAACGGTCATCCCGCGCGAGTTTTGTGACACCTTTCCTTCAGAAATGAAAGTGCCAAAAACCCACCAAACATGAGTTTTGGGTCAAATTGAGATCATTTGGTGCATCTGTTGCCAAAATTCAACTGCGAGTTCTTTGGTGCATCAGTGGAAAAAATGGCCATCCCGCGCGAGTTTTGTGGCACCATGCCTTCGGAAATAAAAGTGCCAAAAACCAACCAAACATGAGTTTTGCGTCAAACTGAGATGATTGGGTGCGTCCTTTGCAAAAAATTCAACTACAAGTTTTTTGGTGCATCAGTGGAAAAATGGCCATCCCGCGCGAGTTTTGCGGCATCTTTCTTTCGGAAATAAAGGTGCCAAAAACCCACAAAACATAAATTGGGGTCAAACTGAGATGATTTGGTGTGTCCGTTGTGAAAAATTCAACTGCGGGTTTCTTGGTGCATCGGTGGAAAAATGGCCATCCCGCGCGAGTTTTGTGGCACCGTTCCTTCGGAAATTAAAGTGCCAAAACCGCACTAAATATGAGTTTTGTGTCAAACTAAGATGATTCATTGTGTCTATTGTGAAAAATTCAACTATGAGTTTTTGGGTGCATCAGTGGATAAAACAGCCATCCTGCACGAGTTTTGCGGCAACCGTTCGTTGAGAAATGAAAGTGCAAAAAACCACCAAAAATGAGTTTTGGGTCAAACTGAGATCATTGGGTGCGTCCGTTGCCAAAAATTCAACTACGAGTTCTTTGGTGCATCAGTGGAAAAATGGTCATCCCGCGCGAGTTTTGCGGCACCGTTCCTTCTGAAATGAATGTGCCAAAAACCCATCAAACATGAGTTTTGTGTCAAACTAAGATGATTTGGTGTATCCGTTGTGAAAAAATCAACTGCGAGTTTTTTGGTGCCTCAGTGGATAAAACGGCCACCCCGCGTGTGTTTTGCGACACCGTTCCTTCAGAAATGAAAGTGCCAGAAACCCACTAAACATGAGTTTTGGGTCAAACTGAGATCGTTTGGTGCGTCCGTTGCCAAAATTCAACTGCGAGTTTTTTGGTGCATCAGTGGAAAAAATGGCCATCCCGCGCGAGTTTTGCGGCACTGTTCCTTCGGAAATGAAAGTGCCAAAAACCAACCAAACATGAGTTTTGGGTCAAACTGAGATGATTAGGTGCGTGTGTTGCAAAAAAAATTCAACTACGAGTTTTTCGGTGCATCCGTGGATAAAACGGCCATCCTGTGCGAGTTTAGCAGCACCATTCCTACAGAAATGAAACTGCCAAAAACCCATCAAACATGAGTTTTGGTGTATCTTTTGTGAAAAATTCAACTGCGACTTTTTCGATGCATCTGTGGAAAAATGGTCATCCCGCATGAGTTTTGTGGCACCGTTCCTTCAGAAATTAAAGTGCCAAAACCCCACCAAACATGAGTTTTATGTCAAACTGAGATGATTCATTGTGTCTATTGTGAAAAATTCAACTGCGAGTTTTTGGGTGCATTAGTGGATAAAACGGCCATCCTGCGCGAGTTTTGCGACACCATTCCTTCAGAGATGAAAGTGCCAGAAAGCCACCAAACATGAGTTTTGGGTCAAACAGAGATCACTGGGTGCGTCCGATGCCAAAATTCAACTGCAAGTTTTTTGGTGCATCACTGGAAAAAAATGGCCATCCCGCGCGAGTTTTGCGGCACCGTTCCTTCGGAAAAGAAAGTGCCAAAAACCAACCAAACATGAGTTTTGGGTCAAACTGAGATGATTAGGTGCGTCCGTTGCAAAAAAATTGAACTATGAGTTTTTAGGTGCATCAGTGGATAAAACGGCCATCCAATGCGAGTTTTGCGGCACCATTCCTACAGAAATGAAACTGCCAAAAACCCATCAAACATGACTTTTGGGTCAAACTCAGATCATTGGGTGCGTCCGTTGCCAAAAATTCAACTTTGAGTTTTTTTGGTGCATTAATGGAAAAATGGCCATCCCGCGCGAGTTTTGCGGCACCATTCCTTCAAAAATGAAACATACAAAAACCTAGAAAACATGAGTTTTGGGACAAAGTAAGATGATTCGGTGCGTCCTTTGTGAAAAATTCAACTGTGAGTTTTTCGGTGCATCAGTGGAAAAATGACCATCCCGCGCGAGTTCTGTGACACCATTCCTTCAGAAATTAAAGTGCCTAAACCCCACCAAACATGAGTTTTGTGTCAAACTGATATTATTCATTGTGTCTATTGTGAAAATTTCAATTGTGTGTTTTTGGTTGCATCAGTGGATAAAACAGCCATCCTGCGCGAGTTTTGCGGCACCGTTGCTTCAGAAATGAAAGTGCGAAAAACCCATCAAACATGAGTTTTGGGTCAAACTGAGATCATTGGGTGCGTCCGTTGCCAAAAATTCAACTGCGAGTTCTTTGGTGCATCAGTGGAAAAAATGGCCATCCCGCGCGAGTTTTGCGGCAGCGTTCCTTCAGAAATGAAAGTGCGAAAAACCCACCAAACATCAGTTTTCGGTCAAACTGAGATGATTGGGTGCGTCTGTTGCAAAAAATTCAACGACTAGTTTATTGGTGCATCAGTGGAAAAATGGTCCATCTCGCGCGAGTTTTGCCGCATCTTTCCTTGAGAAACGAAAGTGCCAAAAACCCACCAAACTTGAGTTTGGGTCAAACTGAGATGATTTGGTGTGTCCGTTGTGAAAAATTCAACTGCAACTTTTTCGGCGCATGAGTGGAAAAATGACCATCCCGCGCTAGTTTTGCGGCACTGTTCCTTGGGAAATGAAAGTGCCAAAACCCCACCAAACATGAGTTTGGGTCAAACTAAGATGATTGGGTGCATCCGTTGCAAAAAATTCAACTACGAGTTTTTTGGTGCATCAGTGGATAAAACGGTCATCCCGCGCGAGTTTTGTGACACCTTTCCTTCAGAAATGAAAGTGCCAGAAACCCACCAAACATGAGTTTTGGGTCAAACTGAGATCATTGGGTGCATCTGTTGCCAAAATTCAACTGCGAGTTCTTTGGTGCATCAGTGGAAAAAATGGCCATCCCGCGCGAGTTTTGCGGCACCATTTCTTCGGAAATTAAAGTGCCAAAACCCCACCAAATATGAGATTTGTGTCAAACTGAGATGATTCATTGTGTCTATTGTGAAAAATTCAACTGCGAGTTTTTGGATGCATCAGTGGATAAAATAGTCATCCCGCGCGAGTTTTGCGGCAACCGTTCCTTCAGAAATGAAAGTGCAAAAAACCCACCATAAATGAGTTTTGGGTCAAACTGAGATCATCGGGTGCGTCCGTTGCCAAAAATTCAACTGCGAGTTCTTTGGTGCATCAGTGGAAAAATGGCCATCCCGCACGAGTTTGGTGGCACCGTTGCTTCGGAAATTAAAGTGCCAAAACCCCACCAAATATGAGTTTTGTGTCAAACTGAGATGATTCATTGTTTCTATTGTGAAAAATTCAACTGCGAAGTTTTGTTTGCATCAGTGGATAAAACAGTCATCCCGCGCGAGTTTTGCGGCAACCGTTCCTTCAGAAATGAAAGTGCAAAAAACCCACCAAAAACGAGTTTTGGGTCAAACTGAGATCATCGGGTGTGTCCGTTGCCAAAAATTCAACTGCGAGTTATTTGGTGCATCAGTGGAAAAATGGTCACCCCGCGCGAGTTTTGCGGCACCGTTCCCTCGGAAATGAAAGTGCCAAAAACCCATCAAACATGAGTTTTGTGTCAAACTAAGATGATTTGGTGTGCCCGTTGTGAAAAAATCAACTTCGAGTTTTTTGGTGCCTCAGTGGATAAAACGGCCACCCCGCGTGTGTTTTGCGACACCGTTCCTTCAGAAATGAATGTGCCAGAAACCCACCAAACATGAGTTTTAGGTCAAACTGAGAGCGTTTGGTGCGTCCGTTGCCAAAATTCAACTGCGAGTTTTTTGGTGCATCAGTGGAAAAAATGGCCATCCCGCGCGAGTTTTGCGGCACCGTTCCTTGGTTAATGAAAGTGCCAAAAACCAACCAAACATGAGTTTTGGGTCAAACTGAGATGATTAGGTGCGTTTGTTGCAAAAAAATTCAATTACGAGTTTTTCGGTGCATCAGTGGATAAAACGGCCATCCTGTGCGAGTTTAGCAGCACCATTCCTACAGAAATGAAACTGCCAAAAACCCATCAAACATGAGTTTTGGTGTATCTTTTGTGAAAAAATCAACTGCGAGTTTTTGGGTGCATCAGTGGAAAAACGGCCATCCCGCACGAGTTTTGCGGCATCTTTCCTTCGAAAATGAAAGTGCCAAAAACCCACCAAATTTGAGTTTTGCGTCAAACTGAGATGATTTGGTGTGTCCGTTGTGAAAAATTCAACTGCAACTTTTTCGGTGCATCAGTGGAAAAATGACCATCCCGCGCTAGTTTTGCGGCACTGTTCCTTGGGAAATGAAAGTGCCAAAACCCCACCAAACATGAGTTTTGGGTCAAACTAAGATGATTGGGTGCGTCCGTTGCAAAAAATTCAACTACGAGTTTTTTGGTGCATCAGTGGATAAAACGGCCATCCTGCGCGAGTTTTGCGACACCATTCCTTCAGAAATGAAAGTGCTGAAACCCACCAAACATGAGTTTTGGGTCAAACTGAGATCACTCGGTGCGTCCATTGCCAAAATTCAACTGCAAGTTTTTTGGTGCATCACTGGAAAAAATGGCCATCCCGCGCGAGTTTTGCGGCACCTTTCCTTCGGAAAAGAAAGTGCCAAAAACCAACCAAACATGAGTTTTGGGTCAAACTGAGATGATTAGGTGCGTCCGTTGCAAAAAAATTGAACTACGAGTTTTTCGGTGCATCAGTGGATAAAACGGCCATCCCGTGCCAGTTTTGCGGCACCATTCCTATAGAAATGAAACTGCCAAAAACCCATCAAACATGAGTTTTGGTGTATCTTTTGTGAAAAATTCAACTGCAAGTTTTTCGGTGCATCAGTGGAAAAATGGCCATCCCGCTTGAAAGGTCCTAAATGGCTAGAGGGGGGTGAATAGCCTAATAAAAATTCTACAAAACACTTAAAGCAACTAGTTAGACAATTACAAAGCGAAGCTTTTTGCTCTAGCTCTACTAAGTGTTGCAAGCCACCTATCCAACAATTCTAGTAACCTATAATCACTATGTCACACAAAAGATATGTTACTACTCTCTAAAATAATGAGTTAGCAAGAAATAATTACTTCTAATTAGAGAGCTACTTCTAGCAACAAATATCTCTACACAAGTGATAACAAAAGTAATGCAAGGATAGAGAGATGTACCGACACCGGGAAGAGACAATCAATCACAACAAGAAAACCAAGAAACTTCGGGAGAGGTACAAAGAGGCAAGAGACACAAAGATTTTCTCCCGAGGTTCACGTGCTTGCCGGCACGCTACTCCCCGTTGTGTCGACCAACCACTTGGTGGTTCGGTGGATAATAGGTGTTCACAAACCTAGCTCAACACTTGAGCGCCACAAGAACCAACCCACAATGGAGGTAACTCAATGACACGCGCAATTTACTAGAGTTACCTTTTGGCTATTCGCCGGGGAAGGCACAATACCCCTCACAAATCACCGGGAGATGGCCACGAACAATCACCACTCATGCCAAAACTCCTCCGCTGCTCCAAGCCGTCTAGGTGGCGGCAACCACCAAGAGTAAAGAGAATACCCGCAGCAACAACAATCCCTAAGTGCCACTAGATGCAAACTCACAAGCAAATGCACTTGGATCCACTCGATCTCACTTAGATTCACGCTATCAAGCAAGGAGATGAGTGGGAGGGAGTAGATCTTGCTCAAGAGGATGTTCAAGAGGTTAGAGAGTCAAGAAGAAAGCCCCACTAGCCAGCCACCACCTATTTATAAGAGGGGGAAGAAGACAGCAAGTCGTTCCCCCTTTTTCCCGAGCTTCTGCGCCTGCGGTCGGTACTACCGACGCCATGTCGGTACTACCGACCACAAGGCCCGGTACAACCGACGGCACAACTTATGACCGTTGCACACAGCGTTGACCAAAACAAACAACTGACTCCTGGTCGGTACTACCGACGGTCGGTAGTACCGAGGTTATGGCGGTACAACCGCCAGGCCAAAATCGGCCGCGAACAGAGAGCTTCTGCGAAAAACAAGTTACTACCGACCTTGCGTCGGTACCACCGCGGGCGGTAGTACCGAGGTTATGGCGGTACTACCGCCAGGCCATTTTCAAATCTACACAGGGAGCCTCGCGAAACCCTTTAGGGCCACGGTACCACCGACCCTCTGGTCGGTACCACCGCCGGCGGTAGTACCGAGGTTATGGCGGTACTACCGCCAGGCCATTTCAGACTCAACACAGACAGCATTGCAAGCAGCCCCCTTGGGCGGTACTACCGACCACACACAGAAAACTTTGTTTTCTTCTCTGTGTTGATCCAAAACACTTCCAACCCTTTCTCCTTTGCAAAAGTGCTAACACCAACAAGTGTACATCATCATGTGCATGTGTGTTAGCATTTTCCAAATAATTTCCAAAGGATTATATGTTAGCACACTAGGTCCTAATGCTTATGCATGTATGAAATTACCTAGTGGCACTTGATAACCGCGATCACCGAGATAGTCCCCTCTTGATAGTACGGCTATCTATCCTAAACACACTCACACCCTCTATGGTGTCTTGAGTGCCAAAACAAAATCCGTATTTATACCTTTGCCTTGATCTCCGTAGGGGTTTTGCTTTTCTCTTCTTCTCTTTCCAAATGTGGAGCACTTGATCCATCTTTTGGTCATCACCACCAATACCATGATCATCATCTAGCTCCCGCACTTGGTGTGTACCAAACTAGCTCATAAACACTTCATGACAAGGTTAGTACTCTAGGTGACATCAATTATCCAAAACCAAACAAGGACTTTCACCGCACGAGTTTTGTGGAACCGTTTCTTCAGAAATTAAAGTGCCAAAACCCCACCAAACATGAGTTTTGTGTCAAACTGAGATGATTCATTGTGTCTATTGTGAAAATTTCAACTGTGAGTTTTTTGGTGCATCAGTGGAAAAAATGGCCATCCCACGCGAGTTTTGCGGCACCTTTCCTTCGGAAATGAAAGTGCCCAAAACCCACCAAACTTGAGTTTTGGGTCAAACTGAGATGATTTGGTGTGTTCGTTGTGAAAAATTCAACTACGAGTTTTTTGGTGCATCAGTGGATAAAACGGTCATCCTGCGCGAGTTTTGCGACACCATTCCTTCAGAAATGAAGTGCCAGAAACCCACCAAACATGAGTTTTGGATCAAACTGAGATCACTGGGTGCGTCCGTTGCCAAAATTAAACTGCAAGTTTTTTGGTGCATCAGTTGAAAAAATGGTCATCCCGCGTGTGTTTTGCGGCACCGTTCCTTCGGAAATGAAAGTGCCAAAAACCAACCAAACATGAGTTTTGGGTCAAACTGAGTGATTAGGTGCGTCCGTTGCAAAAAATTCAACTACAAGCTTTTTGCTGCTTCAGTGTAAAAATGGCCAGCCCACGCGAGTTTTGCGGCATCTTTCCTTCGGAAATAAAATTGCCAAAAACCCACAAAACTTGAGTTTGGGTCAAACTGAGATGATCGATTAGGTGTGTCCATTGTGAAAAATTCAAGTGTGAGTTTTTTGGTGCATCGGTGGAAAAATGGCCATCCCGGGCGAGTTTTGTGGCACTGTTCCTTCAGAAATTAAAGTGCCAAAACCCCACCAAATATGAGTTTTGTGTCAAACTGAGATGATTCATTGTGTCTATTGTGAAAAATTCAACTGCGAGTTTTTGGGTGCATCAGTGGATAAAACAGCCATCCCGCGCGAGTTTTGCGGCAACCGTTCCTTAAGAAATGAAAGTGCGAAAAACCCACCAAAAATGAGTTTTGGGTCAAACTGAGATCATTGGGTGCATCCGTTGCCAAAAATTCAACTGTGAGTTCTTTGGTGCAATAGTGGAAAAATGGTCATCCCGAGCGAGTTTTGCGGCACTGTTCTTTCAGAAATGAAAGTGACAATAACCCATCAAACATGAGTTTTGTGTCAAACTGAGATGATTTGGTGTGTCCGTTGTGAAAAATTCAACTGCGAGTTTTTTGGTGCCTCAGTGGATAAAACGGCCACCCCGCGTGAGTTTTGCGACACCGTTCCTTCAGAAATGAAAGTGCCAGAAACCCACCAAACATGAGTTTTGGATCAAACTGAGATCACTGGGTGCGTCCGTTGCCAAAATTGAACTGCAAGTTTTTTGGTGCATCAGTTGAAAAAATGGCCATCCCGCGAGTGTTTTGCGGCACCGTTCCTTCGGAAATGAATGTGCCAAAAACCAACCAAACATGAGTTTTGGGTCAAACTGAGATGATTATGTGCGTCCGTTGCAAAAAAAATCAACTATGAGTTTTTCGGTGCATCAGTGGATAAAACGGTCATCCCGTGCGAGTTTTGCGGCACCATTCCTACAGAAATGAAACTGCCAAAAACCCATCAAACATGAGTTTTGGGTCAAACTGAGATCATTGGGTGCGTCCGTTGCCAAAAATTCAACTGTGAGCTTTTTGGTGCATTAGTGGAAAAATAGTCGTCCCGCGCGAGTTTTGCGGCACCATTCCTTCGAAAATGAAACATACAAAAACCTACCAAACATGAGTTTTGGGACAAACTTAGATGATTCGGTGTGTCCTTTGTGAAAAATTCAACTGCGAGTTTTTCGGTGGATCAGTGGAAAAATGGTCACCCCGCGCGAGTTTTGTGTCACCGTTCCTTCAGAAATTAAATTGCCAAAACCCCACCAAACATGAGTTTTGTGTCAAACTGAGATGATTCATTGTGTCTATTGTGAAAAATTCTATTGTGAGTTTTTGGGTGCATCAGTGGATAAAACGTCAATCCCGCGTGAGTTTTGCGGCACCGTTCCTTCAGAAATGAAAGTGCGAAAAACCCACCAAACATGAGTTTTGTGTCAAACTGAGATGCTTGTGTGCGTCCGTTGCAAAAAATTCAACTACGAGTTTTTCGGTGCATCAGTGGATAAAATGGCCATCCCGTGCGAGTTTTGCAGCACCATTCCTACAGAAATGAAACTGCCAAAAACCCATCAAACATGAGTTTTGGGTCAAACTGAGATCATTGGGTGCGTTCGTTGCCAAAAATTCTACTATGAGTTTTTGGTGCATTAGTGGAAAAATGGCCATCCCGCGCGAGTTTTGCGGCACCATTCCTTCGAATGTGAAACATACAAAAACCTACCAAACATGATTTTTGGCACAAACTAAGATGATTCGGTGCGTCCTTTGTGAAAAATTCAACATCATTGGAAAAATGGTCATCCCGCCCGAGTTTGTGGCACCGTTCCTTCAGAAATTAAAGTGCCAAAACCCCACCAAACATGAGTTTTGTGTCAAACTAAGATCATTGGGTTAGTTCGTTGCCAAAATTCAACTGCGAGTTTTTTGGTGCATCAGTGGAAAAAATGGCCATCCCGCGCGAGTTTTGCGGCACTGTTCCTTCGGAAATGAATGTGCCAAAAACCAACCAAACACGAGTTTTGGGTCAAACTGAGATGATAAGGTGCGTCCGTTGCAAAAAAAATCAACTATGAGTTTTTCGGTGCTTTAGTGGATAAAACGGCCATCCCGTGCGAGTTTTGCAGCACCATTCCTACAGAAATGAAACTGCCAAAAACCCATCAAACATGAGTTTTGGGTCAAACTGAGATCATTGGGTGCGTTCGTTGCCAAAAATTCTACTATGAGTTTTTGGTGCATTACTGGAAAAATGGACATCCCGCGCGAGTTTTGCGGCACCATTCCTTCGAAAATGAAACATACAAGAACCTAACAAACATGAGTTTTGGGTCAAACTAAGATGCTTCGGTGTATCCTTTGTGAAAAATTCAACTGCGAGTTTTTCGGTGCATCAGTGGAAAAATGGCCATCCCGCATGAATTTTGTAGCACCGTTCCTTCGGAAATTAAAGTGCCAAAACCCCACCAAACATGAGTTTTGTGTCAAACTGAGATGATTCATTGTGTCTATTGTGAAAAATTCAATTGCAAGTTTTTGGGTGCATCAGTGGATAAAACGGCAATCCCGCGTGAGTTTTGCGGCACCGTTCCTTCAAAAATGAAAGTGCAAAAAACCCACCAAATATGAGTTTTGTGTCAAACTGAGATGCTTGGGTGCGTCCGATGCAAAAAATTCAACTACGAGTTTTTCGGTGCATCAGTGGATAAAACGGCCATCCCGCACAAGTTTTTCGGCACCATTCCTTCAGAAATGAAAGTGCCAAAAACTCATCAAACATGAGTTTTAGGTCAAACTGAGATCATTGGGTGCGTTCATTGCCAAAAATTCTACTATGAGTTTTGGTGCATTACTGGAAAAATGGCCATCAAGCGCGAGTTTTGCGGCGCCATTCCTTCGAAAATGAAACATACAAAAACCTAACAAACATGAGTTTTGGGTCAAATTAAGATGATTCGGTGTATCCTTTGTGAAAAATTCAACTGCGAGTTTTTCGGTGCATCAGTGGAAAAATGGCCATCCCGTATGAATTTTGTAGCACCGTTCCTTCCGAAATTAAAGTGCCAAAACCCCACCAAACATGAGTTTTGTGTCAAACTGAGATGATTCATTGTGTCTATTGTGAAAAATTCAACTGCGAGTTTTTGGGTGCATTAGTGGATAAAACGGCCATCCCGCGCGAGTTTTGCGGCACCGTTCCTTCAGAAATGAAAATGCGAAAAACCCACCAAACATGAGTTTTGGGTCAAACTGAGATCATTGGGTGCGTGTGTTGCGAAAAATTCAACTGCGAGTTCTTTGGTGCATCAGTGGAAAAAATGGCCATCCCGCGCGAGTTTTGCGGCACCGTTCCTTCAGAAATGAAAGTGCGAAAACCGACCAAACATCAGTTTTGGGTCAAACTGAGATGATTGGGTGCGTCCGTTGCAAAAAATTCAACGACGAGTTTATTGGTGCATCAGTGGAAAAATGGGCCATCCCGCGCGAGTTTTGCGGCATCTTTCCTTCGGAAACGAAAGTGCCAAAAACCCACCAAACTTGAGTTTGGGTCAAACTGAGATGATTTGGTGTGTCTGTTTTGAAAAATTCAACTACGAGTTTTCGGTGCATTAGTGGAAAAAACGGCCATCCCACGGGAGTTTTGCGGCATCGTTCCTTCGGAAATGAAAGTGCCAAAAACCCACCAAAATGAGTTTTGGGTCAAACTAAGATGATTGGGTGCGTCCCTTGCAAAGAATTCAACTGCGAGTTTTTTGGTGCATCAGTGGAAAAATAGCCATCCCACGCGAGTTTTGTGGCACCGTTCTTTCGTAAATTAAAGTGCCAGAAACCCACCAAACATGAGTTTTGTGTCAAACTGAGATGATTGATCGTGTCTATTGTGAAAAATTCAACTTCGAGTTTTTGGGTGCATCAGTAGATAAAACGGCCATCCCGAGCGAGTTTTGCGGCACCGTTCCTTCAGAAATGAAAGTGCGAAAACCCACCAAACAGGAGTTTTGGGTCAAACTGAGATCATTCGTTGCTTCCGTTGCAAAAAAATCAACTGCGAGTTTTTTGGTGCATCAGTGGAAAAAAAAATGCCATTCCGCGCGAGTTTTGTGGCATATTTCCTTCGGAAATGAATGTGCCAAAAACCCACCAAACTTGAGTTTTGGGTCAAACTGAGATGATTTGGTGTGTCCGTTGTGAAAAATTCAACTGCGAGTTTTTCGGTGCATCAATGGAAAAAATGGCCATCCCACGCGAGTTTTGCGGCACCGTTCCTTCAGAAAGGAAAGTGCCAAAAACCAACCAAACATGAGTTTTGGGTCAAACTGAGATGATTAGGTGCGTCCGTTGCAAAAAAAATTCAACTACGAGTTTTTCGGTGCATCAGTGGATAAAATGGCCATCCCGTGCAAGTTTTGCGGCACCATTCCTATAGAAATGAAAGTGCCAAAAACCCATCAAACATGAGTTTTGGGTCAAACTGAGATCATTGGGTGCGTCCGTTGCCAAAAATTCAACTGTGAGTTTTTGGTGCATTAGTGGAAAAATGGCCATCCCGCGCGAGTTTTGCGGCACCATTCCTTCGAAAATGAAACATACGAAAACCTACAAAACATGAGTTTTGGGACAAACTAAGATGATTCCGTGTGTCCTTTGCGAAAAATTCAACTGCGAGTTTTTCGGTGCATAAGTGGAAAAATGGCCATCCCGCGCGAGTTCTGTGGCACCGTTCCTGAAATGAAAGTGCAAAAAACCCACCAAACATGAGTTTTGGGTCAAACTGAGATGATTCAGTGCGTCCGTTGCAAAAAATTCAATTATGAGTTTTTCAGTGCATCAGTGGATAAAACGGTCACCCCGCACGAGTTTCTCGGCACCATTCCTTCAGAAATGATAGTGCCAAAAACCCATCAAACATGAGTTTTGGGTCAAACTGAGATCATTGGGTGCGTTTGTTGCCAAAAATTCAACTATGAGTTTTTCGGTGCATTATTGGAAAAATGGCCATCCCGAGCGAGTTTTGCGGCACCATTCCTTCGAAAATGAAACATACAAAAACCTACCAAACATGAGTTTTAGGGCAAACTGAGATCATTGGGTGCGTTCATTGGCAAAAATTCAACTGTGAGTTTTTTGGTGCATTAGTGGAAAAATGGTTATCCCGCGCGAGTTTTGCGGTACCATTCCTTCGAAAATGAAACATACAAAAACCTACCAAACATGAGTTTTGGTTCAAAACTAAGTTGATTCGGTGTATCCTTTATGAAAAATTCAACTGCGAGTTTTTTGGTGCATCAGTGGAAAAATAGCCATCCCGCGCGAGTTTTGTGGCTCCGTTCCTTCGTAAATTAAAGTGCCAGAAACCCACCAAACACGAGTTTTGTGTCAAACTGAGATGATTGATCGTGTCTATTGTGAAAAATTCAACTGCGAGTTTTTGGGTGCATCAGTGGATAAAACGGCCATCCCGAGCGAGTTTTGCGACACCGTTCCTTCAGAAATGAAAGTGCAAAAAACCCACCAAACATGAGTGTTGGGTGAAACTGAGATCATTCGTTGCATCCGTTGCAAAAAAATCAACTGCGAGTTTTTTGGTGCATCAGTGGAAAAAAAAATGCCATTCCGCGCGAGTTTTGCGGCATCTTTCCTTCGAAAATGAATGTGCCAAAAACCTACCAAACTTGAGTTTTGGGTGAAACTGAGATGATTTGGTGTGTCCGTTGTGAAAAATTCAACTGCGAGTTTTTTGGTGCATCAGTGGATAAAACGGCCATCCTGCGCGAGTTTTGCGACACCATTCCTTCAGAAATGAAAGTGCCAAAAACCCACCAAACATGAGTTTTGGTTCAAACTGAGATCACTGGGTGCGTCCGTTGCCAAAATTCAACTACAAGTTTTTTGGTGCTTCAATGGAAAAAATGGCCATCCAACGCGAGTTGTGTGGCACCGTTCCTTCGGAAAGGAAAGTGCCAAAACCAACCAAACATGAGTTTTGGGTCGAACTGAGATGATTAGTTGTGTCCGTTGCAAAAAAAATTCAACTACGAGTTTTTCGGTGCATTAGTGGATAAAACGGCCATCGCGTGCAAGTTTTGCGGCACCATTCCTACAGAAATGAAAGTGCCAAAAACCCATCAAACATGAGTTTTGGGTCAAACTGAGATCATTGGCTGCGTCCGTTGCCAAAAATTCAACTGTGAGTTTTTGGTGCATAAGTGGAAAAATGGCCATCCCGCGCGAGTTTTGCGGCACCATTCCTTCGAAAATGAAACATACGAAAACCTACAAAACATGAGTTTTGGGACAAACTAAGATGATTCCGTGTGTCCTTTGCGAAAAATTCAACTGCGAGTTTTTCGGTGCATTAGTGGAAAAATGGCCATCCCGCGCGAGTTCTGTGGTACCGTTCCTTTAGAAATTAAAGTGCCTAAACCCCACCAAACATGAGTTTTGTGTCAATTTGAGATGATTCATTGTGTCAATTGTGACAAATTCAATTCCGAGTTTTTGTGTGCATCAGTGGATAAAATGGCCATCCCATGCGAGTTTTGCGGCACCGTTCCTTCAGAAATGAAAGTGCAAAAAACCCACCAAACATGAGTTTTGGGTCAAACTGAGATGATTGGGTGCGTCCGTTGCAAAAAATTCAACTATGAGTTTTTCAGTGCATCAGTGGATAAAACGGTCACCCCGCACGATTTTCTCGGCACCATTCCTTCTGAAATGAACGTGCCAAAAACCCATCAAACATGAGTTTGGGTCAAACTGAGATCATTGGGTGAGTTCGTTGCCAAAAATTCAACTTTGAGTTTTTTGGTGCATTAGTGGAAAAATGGCCATCCCGAGCGAGTTTTGCGGCACCATTCCTTCAAAAATGAAACATACAAAAACCTACCAAACATGAGTTTTAGGGCAAACTAAGATCATTGGGTGCGTCCGTTGCCAAAAATTCAAATGTGAGTTTTTTTGGTGCATTAGTGGAAAAATGGCCATCCCGCGCGAGTTTTGCGGCACCATTCCTTCGAAAATGAAACATATAGAAACCTACCAAACAAGAGTTTTGGGTCAAAACTAAGTTGATTCGGTGTATCCTTTGTGAAAAATTCAACTACGAGTTTTTTGGTGCATCAGTGGAAAAATAGCCATCCCGCGCGAGTTTTGTGGCACCGTTCCTTCGGAAATTAAAGTGCCAAAACCACACCAAACATGAGTTTTGTGTCAAACTGAGATGATTCATTGTGTCAATTGTGAAAAATTCAACTGCTGAAGGACCGAAAGTGCTACACACAGGCGACCAGAGGGGGGGGGTGAATGGGAGCCTTAAATTTCTTTTCAGAAACTTATAGCCTCTGTCCCAGAAAATCAACCCCAAGAGCAAAACCGATTCATGTGATGTCCACGACCCAAGAGAATGGGTGGATGTTCCCTAGGAACACAGCGGGACACCACAAAAACACAGTTTCCCAAGTTCACGCAGGTCAACTAGTGACAGGCTATTTTGCAAAGCGGGAAGCCTGATTTCTGGAGAGCACGAAGTCAGAAATGCAACGCAAAAACCCAAAATCAAATCCGAAGTCGAACGAGCAAACTGCGGACGAAACTGTGCTGAAGTCACAGCATCCGATGCAAAATGACACGTTCTGGAACCTTACTGCATAGCCATCGGACGCTGGCTACAGTGACAGTTCAACGTTCGATGCTCAACCCTCGGACGCGTTCGATGGCAACGGATGGTCCGATGGTCAGCGTCCGATGCTCCTTCAAAAACGCTGACTTCTAACACGTGGCACCTAAGCGTCCGGTGTGACGAACTCAGCGTCCGATGTCACCGACCCGAGCGTCCGATACCACCGAAACTGCAATGTTCTTCCACGGATTCAACCTGATCTCCTCCGAATCAAAAGCTCTAAGGCTTAGACTTGGTATGATGAGTTCCAAAGAGGTTGGTGAGCTACCCCTAAGAGATCATGGCTCAATCCTAACTCCAAATCGGTGAATCGGAAGAATTCAGGGCAATGGAGACAAAAACCGATTCGAAACGAAAATTGATCGATCTACTAGCTCGTGAGGTTAGAAGTGAATTCCTTCAGTGGAAAGATGCGCCTCATGTTCTAGAATAACTCAGTTCAAACGAAATCGAAAATCATTCCTCGGATTGTGAGAACGAAGCAAATCACTGAGAGAACAAAAAGTAAAACGCGAAGAACACAACTCAAAATGCGAATCGATCTCGATTTCCAGCCGAAACTTCTCCACACGAGGAGACAACGATATTACGTTCTCGTTTCCTCAAAAAGCAAATCACAAAGGTATAATTCATCGTCTCTGTGGATCTCAATAGCTACAGCAGGGATTGGGAGAGCAAGAAACCCTAAGTGAAAGTAGCAAATGGCTGAGATGGTCTGGAGGGAGGGGTGACCTCTCCTTATATAGCCTAATACAATTATTCCCCTTCTACCCTTACAGCTAATGAGCAAGCAGGCTAACCCTAAGGGTATTCCTAACCACCTCGAGGTGGGTGACGATCTGACGGCCACGCCCGCACAACTGGTAGCTTCCCCTCGACGCAACCTCACCGATTGTCGTCACGTGCCGTCACCGCTCTGCTCGTCCTTTTAACGGACCTCACCCCCGGTTTTGAGGCCAAAACCGGGAAACCAGACTTCAAGTCCTCCTCCCTGGTTTTTTGGCCGAAACCGGGAAACCCGATGTCCATCACCTGAGTTTTGTGGCCCAAACTCAGAAACCTGCCAGCGCCCAGGTTTTGAGGCCCAAACCTAGGAACTGTCCTCAGCCCTAGTATTGTGGCCCAAGCTCGCAAAACCTGCAGCACCCAGGTTTTGTGGCCCAAACCTGGAAACCGTCCACCGGTGGTTTTTCTGTGGCTCAACCACCAAACCGACGCCGTAGAGGGGATGCACCGCCCGTGCACCCCATCCACCGAAACATGTCCTCAGGTCCTCGACCCGAGCAACACTGTTCCCTGCAAATCTTCGCTCGTCGCTGTCCCAGGCTGTCAGCCACCACAGTTAATTCTCAGGCCACCGGTCCCTCAGTCCAAGCCTTACGTCTTCCCTTCACCGCTCCCGGTCCATCGGCATGGCACGTCTCTACTTGACCTTCACCTTGCCTTCGATCACTATCTCCGTGCTCGACACCTGCACAACACAAGCCAAAGAACATGCACATCAAAACAGTTGACTATCACTCATCACTCAAGATCCGGCATACACCCATGTATCTGCAATCTCCCCCTTGATGAGTGCAATGTCAACTACCAACACAAATCATAATGAAGGTAGAAGAAGAAAGAAGAAGGAGAAGTAGAGAACACGTGCAAATGACCCAAAAGCATAACAAAGCTAGAAGAAGGTCAAGTGAAACGGCTCGACACAACCAAGCAAAGCAAAGCTAGCCCTTAAGAAGAGGTAGAACAGGCTCAACACCACTAGCAGGAAAGCTCAATACCAATTGAAATACCAATTGAAATTCAAGCAAAATAGAGCTAGCCCTCAAGAAGAGGCAGAACGGGCTCAACACCGCTAGCGACAAAACTCGATTCCAACTAAAAAGCAAAAGAACGCAATACCAAGTGAAGAGCATATAGGCAAAGTCGCTAGTCCCTCAAGAAGGAGGCAAAGGCTCAACCGAACTGGATACCAAAAATGCTCCGAACCAATTGGAAAAATGCTCCAAACCAATTGACAATTCAACAAACAAAACGAGCAAACTACCCCTCCAATAGTGCACACAACTAGAATATGCAAGATTTGTCAAATCTCTCCCCCTTATTTGATAATGCACTATCAAGCAACTTTCTCCCCTCCAAAATGCATATGAATCAGAAATGCAAGTTAGCAGCTTCGGGAATATATTCGATAGAATGAAAAGATGCTCTACAAAGTGCTGATCCGATGACTCAACAACATACACAATATGCTAGCAAAGGCTCAAACGGATCACCAAACGAAATATGAACATATGAGCAAAGTGAGCAGTTTTAGCCAAAAAGTATTCACCATCAAAAATAGCACTAAACATATATAGACAGGAAGTCAAACAAGTGCTAAACATGTATAAAAGTGAACTACCCCTACCAAAGTTCAATCATCATGCTATAGAATGAAACATAGACTTGTGTTTTCAGATTTTATCGGAGTTGCAGCGGTGAAATTACACAAGTTCAAATATTAGCATGTGATTGCGAGAGGTTGAAAACTTGTCATTGCCTAACTTTTCAACTGAGCTAAGCCTATGCATATGCAATCAGAAGCTTAAAGCAACGGTTTCGGTCATACACTACACGGCTCAAGTTTAACTCAATGTGCAATGAGAAATAGTCTTGATACCGTGATATGCTGACAAGCAATCCCATCTCGATCTTTCAATTCACTTAAATCTTGGTTCAATTTTATAACAGAATATGAACATACTAAGCAAGTGAATGACTCTGAACTAGAGGCATAGCAACCTAGCATATATGAAAAGCACAAGTGATTTCAACACATTCTACACATGCTAGTTGCCAATCTCAATGGTGAACAGTTTTAAGTTGTATATACATTATGCATATTCAACATTCATAAAATAGCTCAACTCATAACATGTATCAGTGATGAGAAAGAGCATAAGCTACAAGTATTATCATATAGCATCAGAGCATACTAGATAGAGCATAGTTACATTCTAAGAAATATAGTCATGAAGCTCAGAAAATGCAAAAATGCATGATGAAATGCAAAGACCAACCTACAAGAAATGAAAACAAAATGTGAAAGAGAAGTCAGTCTATAATACAATAACCAAAATGTTTGCCCCATCTAAAAAGGGAAACACACACCAAGCTCACCTCTCAACCTATTAAAGGTTGATTGGTCCAAAGGCTTGGTAAAAATATCTGCCAACTGATGATGAGTATCGATATGGCGAAGGTCGATATCACCCTTCTCATAATGGTCTCGCAGAAAATGGAAGCGCACATCAATGTGTTTGGTCTTAGAATGCAGCACGGGGTTCTTAGCAACGCTAATAGCACTCGTGTTGTCACAAAGCAAAGGGACTCGAGAAAATCTCAGACCAAAATCACGCAAAGTGGCCATCATCCAAAACAACTGGGAATAGCAGCTAGCCGCAGCAACATACTCAGCCTCTATGGTGGACTGGGCGACACTAGACTGCTTGCGAGAAGACCAAGATACAAGAGAAGAACCAATAAACTGACAAGTCCTAGAAGTGGACTTGCGATCAAGTCGGCAACCAGCAAAATCGGCATCAGAATAACCGCAAAGGGAGAGGGTGGAGGAAGCAGAATACCAAATCCCAAAGTCTGGTGTGAAACGAAGGTACCTCATAAAGCGCTTGATCGCCTGACGGTGAGAGGTGTGCGGCGATGCCTCAAAGCACGCGCAAAGACACACCGCGAACTGAATGTCCGGGCGTGTCGCCGTTTGGTACAACAGCGACCCAATCATGCTTCGGTACTCCTTCTGGTCCACAGCTTCTCCATCCTCGTCCGCATCCAGGGCGGTCGTGGTCGACATGGGTGTTGGAAGAGGCTTGGCCTCACCCATATCGAACTTCTTCAGGATGTCCTTGGTGTACTTGCCCTGGTGCACAAATGTTCCTTCTCGGGATTGCTTGATTTGCAACCCGAGGAAGAATGTCAACTCGCCCATCATGCTCATCTCAAACTCCCTGCTCATAAGATCTGCAAACTTGGCAACCAAAGTGTGAGAAGAACCACCGAAGATGATATCATCCACGTAAATCTGGACCAAGAGAGTGTCATTGCTTTGCTTAAGGAGAAAAAGCATTTTATCCACACATCCCATTTTAAAACCCTTAGCAAGCAAAAAGTTTTCAACCTATCATACCAGTCTCTAGGGGCTTGTTTCAAACCATACAAAGCTTTGTGAAGTTTAAAAACATGGTTTGGAAACTTGAGATTTTCAAAACCGGGGGGTTGTTTCACATACACCTCTTCTTCTATGTAGTCGTTTAAGAAGGCACTCTTCACATCCATTTGAAAAAGTTTAAACCCTTTGGATGCAGCAAAAGCCAAGAGTATCCTAATCGCCTCGAAACGAGCTACAGGAGCAAAAGTCTCCTCATAGTCTATCCCCTCCTTCTGACTATACCCCTGGGCTACAAGTCTGGCCTTGTTTCTCACAATGTGGCCATCCTCTCCTTGTTTGTTTTTGAAACCCCATTTTGTACCAATAGGGTGAAACTCAGGAGGAGGTGAAAAAACCAAACCCAAACCGATTTCTCTCAAAATTTTCTAACTCCTCATGCATGGCATTAACCCAATCCGGATCAGATAAAGCATGTCCAACATCTCGGGGTTCAAAATCAGCAACAAATGCAGAATGAGCAAAGTGAGAGATTTGTTGTGACCTTGACCGAGTGACACGTTCGTCGATGCTGCCGATCATCAGTTGAGGTGGGTGTAGGCGCTGAATGTGTCGTGGCGCCTCCCGAGCCGAAGAAACCTCCCCCTCAATAGCAGCTGGCGCTTCCTCGGGTACAACTAGTACAGCCCGAGGTGGTGGATCCCACGGCCCCCAAGTAGTCGATGAAGAGGGGTTGGGGCCGTGAGTCATCGTAGTAGAAGCCGATCCTTGCTGCACAGCAGGTGGAGGTGGGGCTGGATCATCCATCCCTTTAGCACCCTCATCCTCGTCATCAAAAAGAGGTTCGCCAACCTCATGATCACCTGCACGCTCAAATCTAGAAGAAGGACAAACCATGGTCTCGTCGAAGGTGACATCGGATGTCTCCATGACTTGGTTAGTATCAAGGTTAAGTACACTGTTGACACTGGTTATCTATCAAAATTAAAGGATAAATAAATATGAAAAGGGCATGAATTCAATCACCAACAAAGGTTTAGGGTTTCAATTGACAATATTCCACGAGTTTTGGTGAATTGTGATTCTGCAGGGACTAAACCAGGAAACCAGCCCTGATTGCTTCCCCTAGAAGGAAATTGACGGGAGATAACGCAATCGCCAAGTCAGGAATATTCTAGAAGGTTCTAGAGGACACCAGAGGACACCACGAGGCGGGGCACCACGAGAGGCCGCCAGGTGGGACCGGTCGGTCCCACCATGAGACCGACCGGTCTCCCCCTGGGCCCGCTGGCTTCCGTCTTCTGCAAGCTTCCTCCACCGCCTCCTAGGATGCATCTCCACCGTCCCTAAAGTCGGTTTGATCCAACGGCTGCGGTTGATCCCTCCGGGCTATATAAGCAGCCCAGACCCCCCTCTCCAGAAATCTCCATCTTCATTATTCATCTCCACATCAGAAACTAGGGTTTCAATTAGAAGTAGAGGTCCCTCTAGATGAATCTCTTCTAGTTCGTCTAGAATTAGATCTAGTTCATCTAGTTGTAATCAAGAGTCAGCTATCAAGTAGAAGACTAGTTACCCCTCTAATTAGGTTTAGAACCTAGTCTTATATTAGAACTAGAAGAGAGAGAGAGAGAGAGAGGAAGGGATCAAGAAGGAGCTCCGGCCTGTCGGATCCACTTCTCCATCTTGTACCTGTGGATTCAAGTTCATCATCAACTTCAGTGATTGTTTTGGTAATCAACGTCTATATTTAAGTTTGAGCTATTGTTCTTATTATTCTTAAAGATTTATGACTCTCTTTTGAGTACTTTAATTCTAGTCATTCTAGAGTTAGAGTAGTTGGATAGTGTAAGCGTGGTGCTTAGACTTGATAGCTCATATATGCCTCCTATAACGCCGGTAGTAGTGGTTGTTCGCAAGGGTGACTCTTATAGCCTTGTTTATTCTTCTATAGTCCACTTACCCGTGTGTAGGTTCGGTAGGATTATATATTTGCATAAAAGACTCATACTCTGTTTGTGACCTTTTATGGCAACTTCCCCACTAAGAATAATATAAACATATCACTCTTAAATTGGAATTAGACCGCCTTAATGATCCCCTCTATACTTCTAGATTCTCCGTCCTTGTTAGCTACTCAGGGGTTAGACTTTAAGACTTATCACTATCCATTCCTTTGGGTTCGATATTAAAAATGGGTTACTCCGGTGAAGTGCTACATCGGTAGATTTTATCTGTGAGCTTGCGGATAAAGTAGAGTGTGCGTTAATTTATACCAACAAGCATTTCTGGCGCCATTGCCGGGGAATGGTAGATCATCTTAAGTCTTAGTTTAACCTTGTAATTATACTTTTATCTTTTCCTTTTTGTCCCAGTCTTTTCATTACTTTTGTTTTCATTCTTATGAATGTTGTTTTTGAATTCCACTCTTATCTATCACTACTCCATGAGCAAGCCATAACCAGTAGAATCCTTACACCCCATCATAATACCTGGTTATGAGCTATGCCTACCTTTCTGTTGCACTGTCCTTGTAATGAGCATAGAAATATAATTATGAAAATATTCCTTCGGGTATTTTGTCACTAACCTTTCTAGGTCTGGAGCAGAAAAGAACGAAGGAACAACAAACACAAGGTATGTCCATCCAATCATCATGCAACATTGAATTACATTCATCCAATCTTGATTTGTGCAAAATCCGAGCTTGGGGAATAGACCTTCTAAGAACATCTCTTGCCATGTTGCTATGTTGGTTGACCCTACCTTTAAGATATGCTCATCATGCTCCTTCATTTGAATAAATCTCTATAATACTTTCATGTTACCCTCATTCGGTATATTATATGTTTAGGTTTGGAGTACTTTCATACATCTCTTAAATGAAGCATGGTGCCTAGTTTAGGAATGGGTGATCTTGCTTTCAAAGGCCTTTTAATTTAAGCATGCATAGGTTAGAATACCCTCTTAAATCAAATTAGACGTGGTGTCTAGGTTGGTTTCTGAGCCGACAGTATGCTATAGTGGATGTTGGATATTTTGTTGGACTAACCCCTGCAGGGAAACTTTCAATATCAATTTGGGAAAGTCCGGAGATGAACTCACACTGAAGATGAAGAACCATGAACTTCAACAACTTTGCACAATGATTACTCAGCTCATTCATCATGGATGAAAGAACTGTGAGTATCAAAGTTTATTTATTTTGTCTTCTACTGCAAGTTATCTTTTGCCTTGAATCATGTTAAAGTGCAGCCAACACATAAATACTAGTCTACGCTAAAATAATCCTAAAAACATCTTTTTATTAGCATAGATGCAAAATACATAAGTTATGGATAACAACCCATGCTTAAATTCTTGCAATCCTTCGGGTATATGTCCACTAACATTATGCAGGAGAGAAATTTTGCTCATCCATGGTTTGGTGTGAACATTGAAGATCCAAAACTCAAACCATAGACACACAAACCTACTCTCAGATCACAAAAGGTGCTAGCCTAGCTTTGAGTCTTGCTTGGGCGCTGATGACAAACAGGATGCAACTTACCTCGTATGAGACAACCTATGCCTACAACCATCATTGCCCAAGACATCAGGACAAGAAGTGGGAAGTTATCCTCTTTTCTAATCAAGAGCTAGCTTGGGAGACAAGATGGTACCACTACAACAATAGCAAGATCTACAAGTCAAACACATGAAAATGCTGTTGGGAGTCCATCTACATCACAAGCCAGCCTGGGAGAGACAATTCCATTGTCTAGATGTGTTTGACAATCAAAGGGAGAAGGAGATACCCAACTTCAAACATATTGATCTCCTACCCACCACTTTGATCAATACAAACACTAGATGTTGTCCCAGTCGAGAAGAAGATGATCCACCACTCATTCTTGGAAGATCGTTCTTGAACACCATCAATGTTATCATCTTTGCCGGACCTGGAGAAGTAAACTTTTCGATCTTTCGCTGCATCTTCAACATCTACATCACTTATGAGCAGCCACAGAGAACCAAGAGAAGACGTCGAAGGGAGAACCAACTGCCAAGAATTGAGGAGGGAATCATGAAGGATGAAGCCACTTCACCACATGAGTTAGAAGATGGAGAGATAGTACCTGAGCCAGCAAATCAAGAAAAACAGCCGATAAGATCTCTATCATCTAGACACTGTTGAGAGGACAATTCTCAGTTGTGACATTACAAGACAAAAGACTCTCATGGAGGCATCGAGTAGCAGCTCTGAATTCAAGTCTCTTGCCACCCCATGATTTAAGGAAAACAAGAAAGGTTGACAAGAGAAGAATGTGGAACTGTCCCTACATCCTCATAGTACAGAATTAATACAAGAAAGAGAGAGGATCCTAGTCAGCATACTCGAGGAACAATGCGCCTTCACTGATAAGTCACACAAGAGAAGGAAGATCGATACCTCTAAAGAAGATTCCACTGTGATCTTCCTCCTCTCAATCACACTGTGAGACAAACAAGAAAACAAGCCAGCTAGACAAGAGGAGCTTCCACAAGGTGGTTCAACACAATCACTTCCAATGACAATAACATTTCAAGGTAAGTAACCATCACTTTAAAAGCTTCTTCTTGATTCTAGTATGAACATAAGTAAAGAACTAAACATGTTTAAGTTGCACATCACTTGATCCAACCTAATCAACTCAACATGTTCAGTACTTTGATCTTAGCTCTACTCTCTCTCTTGAATCTCACTATCTTAACTAAATGAGCTAAAATGTTGTGCATCTAACCTTTGGAAGATGATATATCTCAATCATGAAAAGATCGACACTTATGCATAGATTATCCTTCCTTAGGTTAAGTAATCTGATCTGTTAAATATTTTAAGATGCTACTTTCATGCTCATCCCTTGATCCTATCACTCATGTTAAGATTAGAACACATAAACAACAAGTTTGTCTTATGCGATGTGCCTAAGGTTAGAGAGGAATAAACAAAACTTTTGGTTCTGTTGGTGTTTTTCCACCAACAGAGCCTATGCACTTGATCTCTACCTTGTCTTTATGAGCAGGACACACTCTTGAGCAAAACATGGAGAAGTTTGTCACTCCCAAATTCTACAGAGTGAAGGACCTATATCTACAAGAACATGCACACTGAGCAAGATGTTGCCAATGTCCATAATTAACGCTTCACTTCAAATTGCTGGACGAACAAATGACATGAGTGACACCATATCATAAGGCATAAACAAGAAGGAATGATGGAGGACGTCATAGTCAGAATTAGAGGTCATGAAATCCCCACAGACTTCTTGATCCTCGACATAAGAAGACGATGATGTCCACCTCATCCTAGGAAGACCATTCCTCTATGCTACAAGTACAATCATCTACAAGAGGAAATCCATTTTTCACTTTCCTGGAGAAAAGGCACGATGCAACTTCATCAGCTACATGCCCAATGAAGCACCCAAGAAGAATAGAAGTGAAATACACCCGCTCTCAAAGCCAAAGAAGACAAATTATCAAGAATAGAGAGGCCAATCATGAAGAAGAAGCTATCAACACTATCCCAGAAAAGAAAGGATAGAAACCTCAAGACAGTGAACCACAGGAAGTGAAGACTCAGACCAAGAAAGTATGGGAGAAAATGTCTGCACCTAAGAGGTACAATCAATAACAACTTTCCAAACGTCTGACATACCTTGGGAGTTCCGAACCAAGGGAAGGTCCGGTTCGTCGGACCTAAATATCCGAACCTTCGCCAAAAGGTAAAAATCGGTAGTTATCTTTATATTTACTTTGCTGCATATTTCTCATATTTAATCCATAACCATTTCTTGCATCATCATATTTAATTCACAATACATTTTAATTTCTGCATTACATTAGAAAACAAAATAAAAATATTTCACTGCATCATAAAGCCCCATGTGAATAATTCTATGGCGTGTAAAAACCCACAGGAATGTTCACCGTGGTGGCATAAAATAATAAAAATAAATATGCATGCATTCATCCTGTGCATTTTCTCTTGCATCATAAAAAATATTAAAATACAAAAATATTGAGAAAGAGATCTTACTGAAATTCTAGACAACTATGGCTTGAGTGGCCAACCGCTAATGCTTAATCTGTTCCACAAGTTTTGTTGTCTATTTGAGTTTCACAGGATTTGAAAGGCCAAGAAAAGCTGACGAGCAAGTGAATGCTCCATCTACTGTTGGAGCACTGTCTCAACAAACATCAACATCAATCAAAGCTCCGATAGAGGAAGGACATATCCACTGCCAGTCTGCTCCATTGCAAGATCGAACGACTACGTCAACATTCAGCTTGGGGGAAGGCATCCCCATGTATCCACGTAAGTATATTTATCCTCTTAAGTTTTCATTCCATAAACAAATTCAAAACACCAAAAAAATGTGAGCAGATGAAGGCTCACCCTTAAAAAGAAAAAACAAAATATGTGGGCACATGAAGGCTCACCATTAATTAAAAAGAGACAAAAATATATGGGCACATGAAGGCTCAACGCTATTAAGCAAACCAGCTTGGGGGAGACGCACCCCCGTTATCTTCACGATTCAGGTATGTCTTTATATTTACTACTACTAGTATTATTAGCTTTTATCTTAAAGTGTGTTAGATTAAATAAATAAAATAGTGTGTCTAGTTTGTTTTAAGAAGTTGATGACCAAAGAAGAACCTGCTCTCTATAATCTTTTGCATGAAAATGATGAATAGTTGCTCTATCTAATTTCTTTCAAGTACCTAGCCTTCAAAGCATGAGTTCTCCTAATTAATAATGATGCCTTAAAATAAAATTAAATACATGGATGACAAATACTTAATCTAAGGTCTAGGTAATTGGGATATGTCATGTGATGATCTAAGCTGCTATTATCTTGTTCTAAACAACACTAAAGTTTCGGAGATTTCTAAATATGAATATGACTAATAATTGCATTGAGTTAAATTAAGCTTTGTGACCCTGTGAGATGTTATCTTGCCATTGAATTTAGATCACTTACACATTTCATCCATCTTCCGTATAAATGCTCATAATTATCTGTTGCTACCCTCTTAGAAGTTTGTTGGAAGCATATGGCTATTAGAGAAAAGGAAAAAAAAGAGAGATCCGAGGAAATAAAAAGGGACAAGTGTCCGAAACCTCAAAAAGATAGATCCCGAGGAAATAAAAAGGGACAAGTGTCCGGAACCTCGAAAAGAAAAAAAAGAAGAATAAAAAAATGTCAGAAAAAATGGGCACGTGCCCGACAGTAGAATTAACCTGATAGCCATATGTCTCTGATAAACAGAAGAGAGTGAATATATTCAAAAGAGCATCCGACTCCATTTTTCCATACACATGCACTTCTTGATTCAATGGTTGGTTGACTTTCTCTTTGGATCCATTGTTTAATTTGACAACATATGTATTAATGCTTTTGAAAATTAATTAAAACTCTGGGATTAAGGTGAAATGAAAGAACTAGAGACATAGTGCTTGATTTGATCGTCCAATCTCTCAATTATTCAAGATCTAAGGTAAGAGTAATAAGCCCCATGAAAATAACATGATATGTTTCAGAGAATATTTGTTTAAACAGCAGGTATACTTGTTGGAAGGGAAGATATAGTAGCAACTCCTGATCCATTGTTAAGTTTTGGTTTTGCTAAGGGACTAGCAAAAGGTAAGCTTGGGGGAATTGTTGACACTGGTTATCTATCAAAATTAAAGGATAAATAAATATGAAAGGGCATGAATTCAATCACCAACAAAGGTTTACGGTTTCAATTGACAATATTCCACGAGTTTTGGTGAATTGTGATTCTGCAGGGACTAAACCAGGAAACAAGCGCTGATTGCTTCCCCTAGAAGGAAACCGACAGGAGATAACGCAATCGCCAAGTCAGGAATATTCCAGAAGGTTCTAGAGGACACCAGAGGACACCACGAGGCGGGGCACCACGAGAGGCCGCCAGGTGGGACCGTCGGTCCCACCATGAGACCGACCGGTCTCCCCCCGGGCCCGCTGGCTTCCGTCTTCTGCAAGCTTCCTCCACCGCCTCCTAGGATGCATCTCCACCGTCCCTAAAGTCGGTTTGATCCAACGGCTGTGGTTGATCCCTCCGGGCTATATAAGCAGCCCCAGACCCCCCTCTCCAGGCATCTCCATCTTCATGATTCATCTCCACATCAGAAACTAGGGTTTCAATTAGAAGTAGAGGTCCCTCTAGATGAATCTCTTCTAGTTCATCTAGAATTAGATCTAGTTCATCTAGTTGTAATCAAGAGTCATCTACCAAGTAGAAGACTAGTTACCCCTCTAGTTAGGTTAGAACCTAGTCTTTATTAGAACTAGAAGAGAGAGAGAGAGAGAGAGAGAGAGAGAGAGGAAGAGATCAAGAAGGAGCTCCGGCCTGTCGGATCCACTTCTTCATCTTGTACCTGTGGATTCAAGTTCATCATCAACTTTAGTGATTGTTTTGGTAATCAACGTCTATATTTAAGTTTGAGCTATTGTTCTTATTATTCTTAAAGATTTATGACTCTCTTTTGAGTACTTTAATTCTAGTCATTCTAGAGTTAGAGTAGTTGGATAGTGTAAGCGTGGTGCTTAGACTTGATAGCTCATATATGCCTCCTATAATGCCGGTAGTAGTGGCTCTTCTATAGTCCACTTACCCGTGTGTAGGCTCGGTAGGATTATATATTTGCATAAAAGACTCATACTCTGTTTATGACCTTTTATGGCAACTTCCCCACTAAGAATAATATAAACATATCACTCTTAATTTGGAATTAGACCGCCTTAATGATCCCCTCTATACTTCTAGATTCTCCGTCCTTGTTAGCTACTCAGGGGTTAGACTTTAAGACTTATCACTATCCGTTCCTTTGGGTTCGATATTAAAACTAGGTTACTCCGTGAAGTGCTACATCGGTAGATTTATCTGTGCGCTTGCGGATAAAGTAGAGTGTGCGTTAATTTATACCAACATACACGATATGCACGAGTATGAGTGCCATAACCTAAAAATACACCGTCAGATGAACGAGTCTCAAATTTGTCCAGGTTGCCTTTCTTGAGTATAAAGCAGTGGCAACCAAAACTCTAAAATAACTAACTCACTTTGGGTTGTTTTCCAAAACGCAACTCATAAGAAGTCTTTTCAAGAAAGCTCAGAGAAAAATGCAATTGGAAATATAGCATGTCGTGTTCATAGCCTCGGCCCAATACCGCCTAGGAGTCCTATGCTCATCGAGCATCGTCCTGGCCATCTCAAGAAGGGTCCGATTCTTCCTTTCTACAACACCATTCTGTGGCGGTGTGTAGGGGGAAGAAAATTGATGCTCCAAACCCAAAGAATCACAAAACTTCTCAAAATCCGATTCTTAAACTCGGAACCATTATCACTACGAATAGCTCGCATCGAGTTCTTAGGGAACTCGTTCTGAAGACGCAAAATCAGATTGCGAGCAAAAGAGAAAGTCTCAGTTTTCTCGGCTAAAAAGAAAACCCATGAATATCTCAAAAAGTCATCAACAACAACAAGCACATACCACTTCCCACCAACCGAGCTCACCCGAGCCTGAGCAACAAGATCCATATGCAAAAGATCTCTAGGGCGCTTGGTCATAACTTGATTCACAGGATGATGGGGAGCAGCAACCATTTTCCCATGTCCACAAGAATGGCAAACAAGATCCTTATCCATGTGTAACTTGGGCAATCCTCGGATTAGGCCAAGTGAACTAAGCCTTGCAAGCCAGTTGAAGCACAAATGTCCAAGTCTCCTATGCCACTTCCAAAGATCAGAGGGGGAAGGTCCAGCCCCAAGACATTGAGAAATGCCAAATGACTCCGAGAAATTCGCACAAAAGACTTTCCCAAAGGGCGAAATCAAACATACAAGATTGCCCTGAGGATCCAAAATACGACTGAGATTCGGCTTAAAATGAATCTCATAGTCATCATCAAAGAGTTGCGAAACAGAAAGAAGGTTAAAATGCAAGTTAGAAACAAGAGCAACATCACGCAACACAAAGTGCTCATTAACTCGCACCGACCATCGAGACAACACTTTACCTTTTCTATTGTCACCGAAGGTGATAAACTCCTTTCCGACAACTGGACTAAGACTGGAGAACCACTTGGCGTTTCCGGTCATATGCTTTGAGCACCCGGAATCCACCAAGCAAATGTCCTCCAATCATTTTACCTACATCAATAAAAAGACATAAGGTGAGCATACGGTCCAACACTGGGGTGAGTAAAATGGGAAGTGTACCAGTGTTGGGCCGGCATACGGTCAAAAGAATGGTTAGTAGCAAAACCATTCCTAGCATGCCTACGGGGAAAGCGACCACCATATATAGGAAAACGTGGTCCGCTAAGGGAAGAGTGTCCATCGCGATACTCAAAACGCGGTGGAGGGTAACGCTCAACAAAGCCACCGCCATGGGGTCCATATCCTGCAAAGCTAGGATCCCGCCGGGCAAAACCTCCCTGAGGCCTAGGACCTTGAGGCATTGGACGTCTAGGCCTAGTAGCTCTCCTCTGAACATTCGGCACATGTACGTCATGGAAAGGATGGTACATGTCCGCATTGTTCATCTCCCTGGCACGGCGCTCCTCTCTCTTGTGCTGAAAGCAAAACTCCCTCAAGTGTCCATCTCTCCCACAGTGCTCACAATGGTACCTCACCGCTCTCATAGGGGGTTGTTGGTACTCACGGTAGTGGGTATGGATCACTTTGCCCTTCTATGGCATGAGCTCCTCTTGGATAGGTGGCATGGTGTCTACCTTTTCTTGAGGTGGTTTGGTTTTGGAGCCCATGTCTGTTTCTTCGGTGGAGCTCTTGGAGGTTCCACAAACACTCCATCCTTGGTGTTAGGCTTGAGAGGCTCTTTGGGTGGAATCTTGGTTAGCTTGGGAGTAGTGGTGGAGTTGGGCTTCTCACTCGGATTAAGACCACTCGACTCTCCAATCTTACCAAAAGAGGCAGCACTGTCCATCCCCTGAGCAAAACCTACACCTAGACCACCAGCAGCACGCTTGAATTGGGCAATCATCATCCCAAGCTGCGGCTCACCACAAGACACCCATGACAAGATGGTCCGAAGGTATGTGTTTTCTTCCTCGGTTTGCATCTTGTCATGCTGCACATTTGCATTCTCCATCTCCAAACCCTCACACAAAGCACACCTGGACACACAAGTGCTACCCGAGTTGGCCTTCTCAAGAGACATAATCTTGGCATTCTTCTCTGCCAACTCGGATTGCAAGACTGCACAAGACTTGCATGCACAAAGCACTGAGGATCTAGCTCTAAGCTCATCCACCTCTCTAACCAAAGCAACATCCTTCCCCCTCAAAGTGAGAAGGTCAGTCATGTACTTGGAACACATCTCTCACTCATCCTCCTCAGTTACGACAACGGTGGTCTTGACAGACTCAAGCTCCTTCACCGCGTCCTCCCACTTCCTCCTAAACTCCTTTCTCTCTCTAGCGGGAAGCCTAAGCAGTTTATCTTGACTAATGAGAGCAGCAGTAAGCTTGTCAACCTCAGCAGAGAGTTTGTCAGGAGTTTGAGATACCTGGGAGGTATTGTCGTCGTCATCGTTGTTCTGAGGAGTCTCCTCCAGCTGACTGTCGACCTCCTTGCCGAGGGCCATGGTGCAAAAGCCCTCGTTGTCGGCGAAGAAGCAGAGGCCGTTCAGCTTGTCCTCGATCTTCTTCTTCTTCTCGGACTAATCGTTGCTTAAAGCAGCGGAGTCGTCATCCGAGTCGTTGACGTCGCTGAGCGTGGCGAAGAAAGCACGCTGCTCGACCTAGGCTTTCTCCAAGTATTTCTTCTTGATGTACTCTTTGTTGAAGCCACCCTTTCGCTTGTGCTTTGGAGGAGCGTGCTTCTCCTTGTGCCAGCCAAAGTCGTACTTGTGGCCACGATCGCCCTTGCCCGCCGCTTGCTTGTTCTTGTTTGGGCAGTCGGCGATGTAGTGGTCCGGATCGCCACACTCAAAACACCCAGCGCGTCCTCCTCCACAACGTCGGTTCATGCGGTTGTTGTGAAACCGCGAGAACCGGTTAGGAAGCAAAGCCAACTCGTCGTCTCCCATGAATTCCAGCTGCTCCTCTGTGACAGAAAGAAGAGAAGACAAAGCAAAGCCTCCAGAGGGGTTAGCAGAAGAGCCAGAAAGCAAAACCATCGACGGGCCAGAAGGATTTTCATAAGAAGCCCTCGCCATGGCATCAATCTCACTGGACTTGAGCTTACTGAAGAGGTCATCGCATGTGAGGGTCTCATAGTTAGGCGACTCGATGATCGCCTAAACCTTTGAGTCCCACACCGACTGATCGAGAGTGTGCAAAAGCTTGAGAGCCCTCTCATGATCATCGAAAGGCAACAACTCCTTGTTAGCTCTCATCCTGTTGACAATCACCTGAAAGCGAGCGAATAAACTCTCTATGCTCTCGCCAGGCATGTGTCAAAAGTTCTCATACTCCCGCTTGTGCGACTCGTAGAGACGGGATTTAACTTAAGTGATTCCCTCATGAAAACGCATGAGGGTCGCCCAAATCTCACGAGCCGTGGGGAGATGAGAAACGCGATTGTTGACAACAGAAGTGGCAAATGGATATACCGCAAGCGTACGGTAGTCAATTGTAGCCTTTCACCGGGAGTATTCCAGGTATCATATTTCCACAGGGAACGTGAAGTGGATTAACTAGATGTAGGATCGTCAAAGGATGATCAAAGGGTATATGATAACTGGGATAGAGAGGTCTTCCTAATATCAATATTTGGTACTGGTTTTCTAAGAGTACTGAGGTTTACCACCTCATTCCTTACTGAGGGCAAAGGACGAAACAGTAGTTGATTAAAAGGTTTTCCACCTAACAACTACTAAGGCGGCAATTCTGCTACCCAACTATTATTTTCAACTTGCCTACAACACTTGAGAGGAACTCCAAGCACTGGCTGTGTCTGTTACCCTACCACCAGGCGTCTACACAAGTGCGACAAGAAATCCACACTGGCAAGATATAGCCTAGACACCACGTCTACACTAATCTTACTACTCTAAAGCTAAGCTTATTAGGCCTAGAGCACTTCAACAAAGTAAAGCAATGTGCTAAGTAAAAGAACTATAAACTTAAATTACCATACCAGAATATTAAATACTAGAAGGACTCAGATGTAACACTTACAAGAAGAATCACATCCGCTGAGGCGCACCTTGGAGAAGACTCCCGACAGGCCGGGACTCCTCCGTGGAAATCCTCACTCCCTTCCCTCTCTTCTAACACTAAAGCTACTAAGTAGACTTTCTCTCCTTGGATGCATACAAATGAAGAGCTCTAGGGGGTATTTATAGCTTGGAGGTGGAGTAGCGGCTACTCCGGTGCCACGTCAGCGATCTGCGTGCTCTCCTTCCTTAGTCATTGGATCAAACCGCCATAGCAACCGACCTTGACCAATGGCTTGGATATTGTTCACGTGTGAAACATGTGCTTTGCCACCGACTTGGATGAAGCTCACCATGGGGTCGGCCGACCATACACTATGACATGTGGGCTCGGGGTACATCTTCTAGAAGGTGGTGATGTCATCCTGATGAACAGTGCAGATGGTCCCCACCAAGGGGGGGGGGGGTCAGCCGACCCCCCTATGACAGGGCTGGCCCACCTTCTTCTCTCCCTGGGTGACCCCAAATGTCATGGAGCAAGTCTTGTGATGATGGTTGCATTTGGTTTCAGTGTGGACCCATGAATCCATGTGCTTCTCATCTTGCACCATTGAGTAAAAGCACATGTTTGATCCAAGGGTTGATATTGGCTTGAACATGCTTCTCTTGGATCATGCCATCTCACCCTGGCCGAGGTGGCCCCAAGGTGGGGTCGGCCAACCCCCTTGGTGGGCCCACCTGGCCTCATTTTGTTCATTTTGCCATCTCCTACAAGTTCACAAGCTAAGAGTACAAGTGGAACTTATTAGTGATAAATATGCTCATGATATGCTATACTTCCTTGATACCGAGGCCTATTGACGGTATTTTGATAAGGTAAAACATGCTATAACTTCCGTCAACAAGATCCCCCACACTTGAATCTTTGCTTGTCCTCGAGTAAACGTTAGAGAAAGTGAATAAGTGATTATTACATACTTAAAATGATAATGATCATAAAGCATCATTCCTAACATAGTTTATACAAATGGGTTATGTGGTACTGTCTATCATATATCCTTTAGATGTTGAGAAAAGGGACAAATCTCAAAGCAAAATCATCTCCCTGAATTCTTGTTCTTGGTACTTTAGAGTTTTTTAGGACAGTTTGAAAGGAAAACACATAGTGCATGCTTACTCCTCATATAGTACTCTCAAGACACTCTTATAGGTGTTTGGTTCCTCACCAAGGCATAGCATGTGATTGCCTTATTTTTCTTTTATCCTAATCTATCAGGCTTATGTGGAGCTTGGTAGGGATAAACAAAGTAGCATACTTGTTTTGCATATATTGTAAAGTCAAAACAAGGATCCAAGGAGAAGATGTCATATTCCTAGATCAAGATGTGCATGTGTGTGGAAAGTATGTGGACTAGAATGCTCCTTTAATATAATCTTTCTCTCTACTTTATTTTACCTTGAGACATGGCTAGAATTTTTCAACAATGGACCTTCATGTGTCCATATTTTTTTAGTGGACCTTCATGTGTCCACAATTTTTTTTTTTCATGGACCTTCATGTGTCACATTTTTTTTTCTTTTTCTTTTGCTTAGCCTTAATGTCTTTTACTAACCAGAGTTAGAGAGAGATATTGTAGAACTTTAATGTACGCAGCATCTATACAGTGGAAATGAATGGCATGTGCAGGCATACTTCCAGTGTAGAAGTTGCATATATAGATGGTGTGTACGTGATCTTGATCTTGGGATTATGACATAATTCTCGACTAGGGTCAACAAAGTTTGACCAAACTCAAGACAAAAACAAGTAGCATGTGTGTAAAATGTTTTGATCATGTATGCATATGTATGGTTTTGGTAGGTATTTCTCACTATAGAGGAGTAAATGATACTATGGTTTTGAGATATTTTCAAAAACAAATCTCTAAGCACCTTAACCAAAAACAGCTTGAGTCTTAAGCCAAAATTTATCTCACTTTTAACAACACAACTTAGTCAATACAGTTTCCTAATTTAGTTTACCCATGAGTATAAACATATGTAAGAACATGGTTTTATGTCATTAACATTCTTAGCATAGCATAACTCAAGTTACTTTATAGTTTTTTATTTATTTTATTCAGAATAAGGAATGAGTGTGAAACTGCTTGAACCGAGAGGAGAAAGGGGGAAACGAACCAGACAGCAGTGTTGAGCTTACTGTGAAGAGGTGAACTGGTGGGCCCAGGTCACAATGGTGGGGTCGGCCGACCCCACCAAATGGCGGTTTTCGTTGCTATTTGCTTTTTCCTCCATTCAGTTTTACATCTCCAAAAACACTTTTCAAAAATTCAAGAAAACGGGGGTCGCCCGACCCCTTACTTACCTCTGTTTTCTGCACTGCAGCGTGTCAGCCTGTGCTCAGCAGTTCAGTGTGGTTCAGTGATGAAATTTGGGGGTCGTTCGACCCCCCCACACTTGAATTTTTCCATTAATGAACTCTTAACATAACGCAAAGGTAAAATGCAAGGTGCTCTACTGGTGGCAAACACACCAGTAGAGACAAATATATTTTATTTATTCTCTAAGAAGGGAAATACATTGGAAATTTAAAAGGGAAATTCAAAAGAAATAAATCTAAGATGAAACCTAGAAATTCAAAATAAATCTAAAATGGAACTTTATTCTAACCTAAGCTAAACTATTTATGGTGATGGGGGTCTAGGAGGTCATCCCGCCCCATAGTCCTAGCGAAGCGTTTGAGCTTCGCAGAGGTGCTAATCCTAAGATGGCGAAAGCCATCTTCTAAGTCTTTATTCGTCATCTTCAACTCTGACACCGTCTCCTCCAACACCCTGTTCCTTGCTTGCAAGGTGGAGGTAACGTGCATCAGCCTCTCCAGATCCGTCTTCTCATCTTCCTCCTTGAATTGTCCCGGCGGCCCCTTGATCGACGGAGGGTCCATCCTACGCTGAATTGGAGCCTGGGACTCCAGGGACTCCCGCAGCTCGCCGTTCTCTTCTGTGTTGAGAGAAGGGACGAGCACCTTCCCTCGGCCATGCCCACCGACCATGATCCGATGGGTCTTCCAGAACGTGGGCATCGACGGGGAGTACGACGAAGTGTACTCCGTACTCCCCGTTTTCTTGCTGATCGCGCGTGGGTTCTCCTCCAGCGGGGCCTTCCCCTTCAGCATGAGTTGGCCCGTGGTCGGCCTAGTCGGCGTGATGGAGTGGCCGGGGGATTTCCCGATCCCCCTTCTCAGAGTCAGCGAGCGGGACGATGCCACCGCGCGAGGGGATGACCGCGGGGTGGTCGGTCGACCCCTGGAGGGATTGGGCGACCCCGCCACCGACCCGACCAGCCCCCCTGGTGGAGGTACCATGGCCAGCGGCACCGCATCGATCACGTTGATCGCGAGGGCCTGCTCTAGATCTTCGGCTGGAGCCCGTCCTGGTGTGGATGTTGCAGGGCACGTAGGCTTGCTAGTGGGTGCCATGGCTAGTGCTTTAGGTCGCGGTGGAGAGTGCAGGGAAGGCTAGGAGGCTCTAGCTTTGCGTGGAATTGCGAGTAGGAGGAAGAAGGAGAGGGGTGGCAGGCTAAATAGCGGCTGCGGGCGACTATGACGCCGATTTTTTACGGGATCGCCATGGAAAGCTCGTAACTTCACAGAGCCCGTTGCGCCGCCGTTCTAATCCCACAAGGCGGGGATCGCCCGACCCCTTAGATTTTGAATTTGGGGCTCATCTCCGGGGGTTGTTATCGCCTCGCCGTGGTGAACTCTGTTGCGCGTCGACCCTCCCCGAGGCGGGGTCGCCCGACCCCCCCCATTGGGTTCTTCTGGCATGGTCGTGTTCGGGACGACGTTCCTAGGCCGGTTCACTACTTTGGGTGCACTTGGCCCCTCTCGGTGGGATCGCCCGACCCCTCCGTGGGACTTCAGGACGGTTACATCCACCACCCGAGCGGCTGTGCAAAAGTGGGATCGCCCGACCCCATACATCGCGCCGTCACGTCCGATCTACTAGCTATGTGTACAGGGTTTGGAGGGGGGGTCACCCGTCCCCCTAGTTGGGTCCTCAAAACGACCACTTCCCAAGTCTGTGCTTCCCCTAACCTGTGTGCGTTGAGGGTTGTAGGTTGGTGGATCGGCCGACCCCCATGGTGGGTGTCCGGCGTGGTCACGTCCCTAGCTCGAGCCCCTATACGCGATTGTGCAACCCTTGTTGCAGGTGGGCCCCATATAACTAGGGTTTGTGGGCCCCACCTCCAAGCCTAAGGTATGTCTAGCCTATAACTTCTTGAACCATGACATGAAATCGAGGACATGTAGCTTTTAGGATTTGGTTCAAGCAATGAGAGAAGAGACTTGTAGGTTTTAGGTTGTGTATAGTTTGAACTCTACCATGTCTACTTCATTTTCTACGGGATCATGTTCATGAAAAACTTTAAGACGATGGCCATTCACCTTAAAGATATTGCCTTTGGTGTCCTGAAGCGGGATAGCTCCATGCGTTGCGGCGTCGATCACGAGGAATGGTCCTTCCCAATTGCTTTTTAGTTTTCCATGGCCAAAGAGCTTGACTCTTGGGTTGAACATAAGAAATGTCTCCCGATGGAACTCCTTTGCTTGATCCTCTTGTCATGCCATTTCTTGGTTCTCTCTTCATAGATCCTAGCGTTGTGGTAGGCTTTCTCTCTCCATTCTTCCAGTTCAGAGATCTGTATTCTCCTATTTCTCCAGCTGCGGGCAAATCCATATTCCATCTCTTATTTGCACAGTGTGCCCTATGCTCCAATTCCACAGACAGATGGCATGTCTTGCCGTATACAAGTTGGTATGGGGTCATACCAATTGGAGTCTCGTATGCGGTCCTGTATGCCCATAGTGCATCTGATAGCATGCTTCTCCATGCTGTCCCCATTTCATTGACAGTCTTTTGCAGAATATTCTTGATTTGCTTGTTTGATGTTTCTGCTTGTCCGCTTGTTTGTGGGTGATAAGGTGTTCCAATATTGTGTCTTATCCTTCTTTCTGTTAAGTAGCGTCGGAACTTTCTGTCAATGAAGTGGCTTCCTCCATCGCTGATTACTACTAACCTTGGGGTGCCAAACCGTGGGAATATTATTTCCTTGAACATCTTCGTTGCGTGCAACGATACGCTGACTGGCACGGCATGGCTTCAAACCATTTGGATATAGCTAAACTGCCACCAGATATACTCACAACCTGAGAGGGGGGAAAGGACCCATGTAGTCAATTCCCCAGGCGTCGAACACAACTCTACTTGTAGGTTGTTTGTGAGTGGCATTGCATCATGGGCATTGATGTTCCCATGTTTCTGACACCTTGCACACTTCTTCACGAAGTCCTTGGTGTCTTCATACATGGTAGGCCAATAGAATCCACTTTGCCAAATCTTGGCATGGGTTCGGAATGTTCCATAATGGCCTCCATACTCTGCTCCATGACACTTCTCCTCCATGATCTTGACTGCTTCGTTCATGGGCACACTCCTTCTTAGTATGTCGTCTTGGGGGCATAACTCTATAGAGATACGGGTCATCCCCTCATAGATGCATTGAGCTCTCCTTGATAAGCTTCTTTTTCACTACTCCAGGTGGTACGTAGCCTGAGACTATGTAGTTGACGATGGTTGCATACCACGGGTAGGGTTCTAAAACTTTGAGGAGTGTGTCGTCCCGAAGATAGTCGTTGATGGGCAGGACCTGTTTATCCTCAGTTTGCATTCTAGACAAGTGGTCGGCTACAGAGTTCTCTACTCCCTTTTTAGCTCTAATTTCTAGATCAAATTCTTGGAGTAGGATCCATCTTATTAGCCGTGGTTTAGCATCTTTCTTAGTAAGTAGGTATTTCAGAGCTGCATGATCGGTGTAGACGATCACCTTGGCTCCTACCAAGTAAGATCTAAACTTGTCTATAGCAAATACCACAGCTAAAAGTTCTTTTTCTGTTGTTTGCATAGTTTAGTTGTGGTCCAGTTAGCATTTTACTGGCATAGGAAATGACATAGTGTTTCTTATCCTGGGTCTGTCCTAGGACAGCTCCTACAGCATAGTCACTAGCATCGCACATTATCTCAAAAGGTAGCGACCAGTCAGGGGGTTGAATGACTGGTGCAGAGATAAGTGCTTTCTTGAGATGGTAAAAAAGAGTCTAAGCATCTGTCGTCAAAGTCAAAGGGTGCGTCTTAGCTAGCAGGTTTGTTAAAGGTCTAGCAATTGAGAAAAATATTTTATAACCATCTATAAAACCGGTGTGGCAAAGGAAACTGCGACGCCTTTAACATTCGTGGGAGTTGGGAGCTGTTCTATAACTTCTATTTTAGCTCTATCTACCTCTATTCCACGTTAGATACTCTATGTCCTATCACTATCCCTTCTCGAACCATGAAGTGGCATTTCTCCTAGTTCAAGATCAAGTGCTTTTCTTGACAGCGTTAAGCTGTGAAAGACATGGTCTAGATTCTCTAAGTAGTGATCAAAGGTTGTTCCATAGACTGAAAAGTCATCCATGAAACTTCCATGATTTCTTCTATCATATCGAGAAGAAGATGGACATCATGCACCTCTGAAATGAAGCAGGGGCATTGCACAGGCCAAATGACAGCGTCTGTATGCATATGTCCCGTAGGGGCATGTGAACGTGGTCTTACTTTGGTCGTCGGGATGGATTGGAATTTGATGGTACCCCGAATACCCATCAAGGAAGCAAAAGAAGGAATGTTGGCTAGCCGTTCCAACATATCATCGATGAATGGCAACGGAAAGTGGTCTTTCTTTGTGGCCTTGTTAAGTTTTCGGTAGTCTATGCACATTCTCCATCCCGTGACGGTTAGTTGTGGAATCAATTCGTTGTTTTGATTTTTAACGACCGTCATTCCTCCTTTCTTAGAAACTACTTGGACGGGGCTGACCCACTCGCTGTTTGGAACAGGGTAGATTATGCCTGCGTGCAAGAGCTTCATGACCTCCTTCTTTACTACTTCTCTCATCGCATTGTTGAACCTCCTTTGTGGCTCTCTAGAAGGTGTAGCATCAGGTTCGATCGGAATGCGATGCGTGCAAAGAGCGGGACTAATTCCCTTGAGATCTTGCAATGAATATCCTAACATGGATCAGTGTTTTTCTAGGACGGTGATGAGTTTAGAAACTTCTTCCGTTGTAAGTCGATCACTAATGATCACGGGAGTCTCTCTATCACCATTAGGAAGGCATACTTAAGCCCAAAAGGAAGTGGCTTAAGCTCTATAGAGAGTTTTGGTGGAGGTTCAGACTCATCCAAGTCTAACGGTTCATCTCAATCATTGTCTTGTTCTCTTGGATAAAGTCATGGGCGTCTTCTTGTAGATCGGTTGAGAAGTTTCTAGTGAAGATACCGACATCACCTCCTCTATTGGATCAGGCTCGGGTTTTGGTTCGGCTATCGAATTAGCGGAGCCGGCAAAAGGAACTGAAAGATCTAGACCCTTCCCAAGGTGACCCTTAAGGCTCCTTTCACGAAATCCCTCAATGAATCTCATGAGTGGGTGCCCAATTAACAAGTTCACCTCGTCTACGTCAAAGACATAGAAGTTTGCGAGGAAGCTAACCTTGTAAATTGTGATAGAAATATTCTGTGCAATCCCGCAACTCTCGACCAATTTTTCAGAAGGAAGCTTAAGGAATTTATTTGTCAGGTTTAGCGGTTCCTCACCTAGGAGTGTTAACATCAATGATTTTAGACATTAAATTTACTCCTACATCGGGATCATAGAGGGAATCTATAGCCGTCTTGTTTATGGCACACAGTATGGATGTGAAATAGGACAGAAGCTTAACGACATCTGATGATGCTTCAGCATCCCTGAACCATTAATTGCTCATAATAGACATGAGCTCTTGGGCAGTCGCCTTAATGTAACTTGCCTCAAACTGGGTTGGCATGTGGTTATTAGGAGCTCTACGGGCTGTGGATCTCTTATGCACAGGTTGTTCGAGACATGCCATAATCGGCGAAAAAGATCTGTCTCGATATTTAGAGGATAATCCAAAGGAGAATTACTTCTTCCTTTGGAGGAGTAGGTGGTTGTGGTTCAGGTTTGACAACTTGGGTATAGGTAAAGGAGTTTCGGCTGTCATGGGTTCATCCCTAGGAGTTTGATCTTCCTCTAGAGTTTCACCATGGTCATCGGTGTAGGGGGTGTTCTTGAGATGGCCGCAAGGACTTCCTTACCTTCACTAATGGGTAAATGGAGGAAAGCTCCTTTAGAGGCTAAATCAAGGAATTGTGCGGAGTTTTGGCTAAGTCCCGAGATAAAAATGTGCTGCATAAGGGTTGGCTTGGTTATAGCTAAATCTGGGCTAGAGGAAGCTAAGTCTGTAAGTCATGCCTAGGCCGCACCTAGAGATTCCTTCTCGTTTTTTTGAAGTTTAGCACATCTCTACGAAGACGAGCTACGCGGGATATGGGAAAGTACGTTAAGCAGAACATGGCTTGCAGTTCTCCCATTCTCCATTCACACCAACGTGAGTGAGTATACCAGCGTGTAGCTTTACCCGTTAACGAGAACGGAAATAGCTTCCACTTTAGAGTGACTCGCCTCATCCCTTGGATGTGAATACACGAACAAAGTTGTTCGAAATCACGTAGGTGGGTATAAGGATTCTCATCTACTTCTCTCGAAAAGGGATTCTCCTGAACCATCGCTACGAGGCTGGGGCGAAGCTCATAGCGAACTGCCAAAATGGTATGAGATGAACTAGGCGGCTCCAACTCAGCGCCCGATGGAGCAGCGTAGTCAAAAAGGGTTGTTTGATCCATATTGATTTATGAAATAAAAGTTCTAATCAAACTACGATAACTTTAACGACTTTGCTCTAGCTAACACAGCTACCGTTCCCCGGCAACGGCACCAGAAAAAAAGTTGTTGACAACAGAAGTGGCAAACGGATATACCACAAGCATACGGTAGTCACTTGTAGCCTTTCACAGGGAGTATTCCAGGTATCCTATTTCCACAGGGAACGTGAAGTGGATTAACTAGATGTAGGATCGTCAAAGGATGATCAAAGGGTATATGATAACTGGGATAGAGAGGTCTTCCTAATATCAATATCTAGTACTGGTTTTCTAAGAGTACTGAGGTTACCACCTCATACCTACTGGGGGCGAAGGACGAAACAGTAGTGATTAAAAGGTTTTCCACCTAAAACTACTAAGGAGGCAATGCTGCTACCCAACTATTATTTTCAACTTGCCTACAACACTTGAGAGGAACTCCAAGCACTGGCTGGTGTGTCTGTCACCCTACCACCAGGCGTCTACACAAGTGCGACAAGAAGTCCACACTGGCAAGATATAGCCTAGACACCACGTCTACACTAATCTTACTACTCTAAATCTAAGCTTATTGGCCTAGAGCACTTCAACAAAGTAAAGCAATGTGCCAAGTAAAAGAACTGTAAACTTAAATTACCAGACCAGAATATTAAACACTAGAAGGACTCAGATGTAACACTTACAAGAAGAATCGCATCCGCTGAGGCGCACCTTGAAGAAGACTCCCGATAGGCCGGGACTCCTCCATGGAACTCCTCACTCCCTTCCCTCTCTTCACACACTCACTAAAGCTACTATCGATCATTAATACACATGATATTAGCTCTGGGGGTATTTGATGAGCGGCTATGGTGTAGTAGCGGTGCCAGGTGCGCGATCGCGGTGCCATGTCAGCGATCGCGGTCTACCTTCCTTAGTCATTGGATCAAACCGCCATAGCAACCGACCTTGATGAATGGCTTGGATATTGTTCACGTGTGAAACATGTGCTTTACCACCGACTTGGATGAAGCTCACCATGGGGTCGGCCGACCCCACTCTATGACATGTGGGCCTGGGATACATCTTCTAGAAGGTGGTGATGTCATCCTGATGACAGTGCAGATGGTCCCCACCAAGGGGGGTCGGCCGACCCCCCTATGACAGGGCTGGCCCACCTTCTTCTCTCGCTTGGTGACCCCACATGTCATGGAGCAAGTCTTGTGATGAGGTTGCATTTGGTTTCGGTGTGGACCCATGAATCCATGTGCTTCTCATCTTGCACCATGTGAGTAAAAGACATTTTTGATCCGAGGGTTGAGATTGGCTTGAGCATGCTTCTCTTGGATCATGCCATGTCACCTAGCCGAGGTGGCCCCAAGGTGGGATCGGCCGACCCCCTTGGTGGGCCACCTGGCCTCATTTGTGTTCATTTTGCCATCTCCTACAAGTTCACAAGCTAAGAGGTACAAGGCAACTTATTAGTGATAAATATGCTCATGATATGCTATACTTCCTTGATACTGAGCCCGTTACGGTATTTGATGTAATAAGGTAAAACATGCTAAACTTCCTCAACAAGATCCCCCACACTTGCATCTTTGCTCGTCCTCGAGTAATGTTAGAAAAAGTGAACAAGTGGTTATTACATACTTAAAATGATAATGATCATAAAAGCATATCCTAACATAGTTTATACAAATGGGTTCTGGGTGCAGTATCTATATATATCCTTTATAGTTGAGAAAAAGGGACAAATCACAAAGCAAAGTCATCTCCCTGAATTCTTGTTCTTGGTACTTTAGAGTTTTTAGGACAGTTTGAAAAAGGAAAAACACATAGTTCATGGTTACTCCTCATATAGTACTCTCAAGAACTCTCTTATGGTGTTTGGTTTCTCCCCATGGCATAGCATGTGATTCCCTTTTTGTTTTATCCTAATCTATCAGGCTTATGTGGAGCTTGGTAGGGAAAAACAAAGAGCATACTTGTTTTGCATATATTGTAAAGTCAAAACAAGGATCCAAGGAGAAGAATGTCATAGTCCTAGATCAAATGGCATGGTGTGGAAAGTATGTGGACTAGAATGCTCCTTTAATATAATAATCCTCTCTCTCTCTACTTTATATTACCTTGAGGACATGGCTAGGATTTTTCAACAATGGACCTTCATGTGTCCATATTTTTTTAGTGGACCGTCATGTGTCCACAATTTTTTTATAGTGGACCTTCATGTGTCCACTTTTTTTCTTTTTCTTGCTTAGCCTTAATGTCTCTTTTTTACTAACCAGAGTTAGAGGGAGAGATATTGTAAAACTTTAATGTACGGAGCATCTATAGAGTGGAAATGAATGGCATGTGCAGGCATAATTCCATTGTAGAAGTTGCATATATAGATGGTGTGTACGTGATCTTGATCTTGGGATTATGACATAATTCTCGACTAGGGTCAACAAGGTTTGACCAAACTCAGGACAAAAACAAGTAGCATGTGAGAAAAAGGTTTTGATCATGTATGCATATGCTCATGATATGCTATACTTCCTTGATACCGAGGCTTGTTGACGGTATTTTGATAAGGTAAAACATGATATAACTTCTGTCAACAGCGATCAAACTCAAACATGCTCAAACAGGAGAAAAGAGCATTACGGGCTCGACTATTGGCATCGTGCTCATCGATCTGCAACTGAGTCACACGAGCAGCCAAGACCAAGTAATCTTTCTTGTTGCAAATCTCCCAGACAGAAGCACACATGCTCTTAAGATAGGCTGACATGCGTATCTTCCAATATGCATAGTTTGTCCCAACAAAAAACGGCGGTTTGCCCATGCCGCGATCCATGTCGCCTTCTGTGGATCTGGAAACAGCTAAGGTGGAAGATCCTTAACCTGCTCCGATACCAATTAAAGGACCAAAAGTGCTACACACAGGCGACCAAAGGGGGGGGGGTGAATGGGAGCCTTAAATTTCTTTTCAGAAACTTATAGCCTCTGTCCCAGAAAATCAACCCCAAGAGCAAAACTGATTCGTGTGATGTCCATGACCCAAGAGAATGGGTGGATGTTCCCTAGGAACACAACGGGACACCACAAAAACTCACTTGCCCAAGTTCACGCAAGTCAACTACTGACAGGATGAGCTTTGAGTTCCAAGGAGGTTAGTGAGCTACCCCGAAGAGATCATGGCTCGAACCTAACTCCAAATCGGTGAATTAGAAGAATTCGGGGCAAAGGAGACAAAAACCGATTCGAAAAGAAAATTGATCGATCTACTAGCTCGTGAGGTTAGAAGTGAATTCCTTCGGTGGAAAGATGCGCCTCACGTTCTAGAACCACTCAGTTCAAACGAAATCGAAAATCATTCCTCGGATTGTGAGAACGAAGAAAATCACCGAGAGAACAGAAAGTAAAACGCGAAGAACACAGCTCAAAATGGGAATCGATCTCGATTTCTAGCCGAAACTTCTGCACACGAGGAGACAACGAGGTATGATTCACCATCTCTGTGGATCTCAGTAGCTACAGCAGGGATTGGGAGAGCAGGAAACCCTAAGTGAAAGTAGCAAATAGCTGAGATGGTCTGGAGGGAGGGGTGACCTCTCCTTATATAGCCTAATACAATTATTCCCTTTCTACCCTTACAGCTAATGAGCGAGCAGGCTAACCCTAAGGGTATTCCTGACCAACTCGATGTGGGTGATGATCTGACGACCACGCCCGCAAAACTGGTAGCTTGGCCTCGACGCGACCTCACCGATTGCAACCACGTGTGTCCACCGCTCTGCTCGTCCTTTTCACGGACCTCGCCCCCGGTTTTGAGGCCGAAACCGGGAAACCAGACTTCAAGTCCTCCCCCCTGGTTTTGTTACCGAAACCGGGAAACCCGACGTCCATCGCCTGAGTTTTGTGGCCCAAACTCAGAAAACTGCCAGCGCCCCGGTTTGAGGCCCAAACCTAGAAACCGTCCTCAGCCCGAGTTTTGTGGCCCAAACGGAAAACCCCCGCAGCACCCAGGTTTTGTGGCCCAAACCTAGAAACCGTCCACCGATGGTTTTTCTGTGGCTCAACCACCAAACCAACGCCGTAGAGGGGATGCACCGCCCGGCACCCTGTCCACGACACATGTCCTCAGGTCCTCGACCCGAGCAACACTGTGCCCTACAAATCTTCGCTCGTCACTGTCCCAGGCTGTCAGCCACCACAGCTGATCCTCAGGCCACCGGTCCCTCAGTCAAGCCTTACGTCCGCCCTTCACCGCTCCCGGTCCATCGGCATGGCACGTCTCTACTTGACCTTCACCTTGCCTTCGATCACTGTCTTCGTGCTCGACACCTACACAACACAAGCCAAAGAACATGCACATCGTAACAGTTGACAATCACTCAACACTAAAGATCCGACATACACCCATGTATCCGCAAAGCGAGTTTTGGGTGCATCAGTGGGAAAAATGGCCATCCCGTGCGAGTTCTGCGGCACCGTTCCTTCAGAAATGAAAGTGCGAAAACCCACCAAACATGAGTTTTGGATCAAACTGAGATCATTGGGTGCGTCCGTTGCCAAAAATTCAACTGCGAGTTCATTGGTGCATCAGTGGAAAAAATGGCCATCCCGCGCGAGTTTTGCGGCACCGTTCCTTCAGAAATGAAAATGCGAAAAAACCACCAAACATCAGTTTTGGGTCAAACTGAGATCATTGGGTGCGTCCATTGCAAAAAATTCAATGACAAGTTTATTGGTGCATCAGTGGAAAAATGGGCCATCCCGCGCGAGTTTTGCGGCATCTTTCCTTTAGAAAAGGAAGTGCGAAAAACCCACCAAACTTGAGTTTGGGTGAAACTGAGATGATTTGTTGTGTCCATTCTGAAAAATTCAACAACGAGTTTTTCGGTGCATCAGTGGAAAAATGGCCACACCGCGCGACTTTTGCGACACTGTTCCTTGGGAAATGAAAGTGCCAAAACCCCACCAAACATGAGTTTTGGGTCAAACTGAGATGATTGAGTGCGTCCGTTGCAAAAAATTCAACTATGAGTTTTTTGGTGCATCAGTGGAAAAAACGGTCATCCTGCGCGAGTTTTGCGACACCATTCCTTCAGAAATGAAATTGCCACAAAACCACCAAACATGAGCTTTGGGTCAAACTGAGGTCATTGGGTGCGTCCGTTGCCAAAAATTCAACGACGAGTTTATTGGTGCATCAGTGGAAAAATGGGTCATCCCGCGCGAGTTTTGCGACATCTTTCCTTCAGAAACGGAAGTGCCAAAAACCCACCAAACTTGAGTTTGGGTGAAACTGAGATGATTTGGTGTGTCCGTTGTGAAAAATTCAACTACGAGTTTTTCGGTGCATCAGTGGAAAAATGGACATCCCACACGAGTTTTCTGGCACTGTTTCTTGGGAAATGAAAGTGCCAAAACCCCACCAAACATGAGTTTTAGGTCAAACTGAGATGATTGAGTGTGTCCGTTGGCAAAAAATTCAACTACGAGTTTTTTGGTGCATCAGTGAAAAAAACGGCCATTCTGCGAGTGAGTTTTGCGACACCATTCCTTCAGAAATGAAATTGCCAGAAACCCACCAAACATGAGTTTTGGGTCAAACTGAGATCATTGGGTGCTTCCGTAGCCAAAATTCAACTGCGAGTTCTTTGGTGCATCAGTGGAAAAAATGGCCATCCCGCGCGAGTTTTGTGGCACCATTCCTTCGGAAATGAAAGTGCCAAAAACCAACCAGATATGAGTTTTGGGTCAAACCGAGATGATTCATTGTGTCTATTGTGAAAAATTCAACTGCGAGTTTTTGGGTACATCAGTGGATAAAACAGCCATGCCGCACGAGTTTTGCGGCACCGTTCCTTCAGAAATGAAAGTGCGAAAAACCCACCAAAAATGAGTTTTGGGTCAAACTTTGATGATTTGGTGTGTCCTTTGTGAAAAATTCAATTGCGAGTTTTCTTGTGCATCAGTGGATAAAACGGCTATCCCGCGCGAGTTTTGCGACACCATTCCTTCAGAAATGAAAGTGCGAGAAACACACCAAACATGAGTTTTGGGTCAAACTGAGATCATTGGGTGCGTCCGTTGCCAAAATTCAAGTGCGAGTTTTTGTGTGCATCAGTGGAAAAAATGGCCATCCCGCACGAGTTTTGCGGCACCGTTCCTTCAGAAATGAAATTGCCACAAAACAACCAAACATGAGTTTTGGGTCAAACTGAGATCATTGGGTGCGTCCGTTGCCAAAAATTAACTACGAGTTCTTTGGTGCATCAGTGGAAAAAATGGCCATCCCGCCGGAGTTTTGCTGCACCATTCCTTCAGAAATGGAATTGACAGAAACCCACCCAACATGAGTTTTGGGTCAAACTGAGATGATTGAGTGCGTCCGTTGCAAAAAATTCAACTACGAGTTTTTTGGTGCGTCAGTGGAAAAAACGGCCATCCTGCGCGAGTTTTGCGACACCATTCCTTGAGAAATGAAATTGCCAGAAACCCACCAAACATGAGCTTTGGGTCAAACTGAGGTCATTGGGTGCGTCCGTTGCCAAAATTCAACGACGAGTTTATTGGTGCATCAGTGGAAAAATGGGTCATCCCGCGCGAGTTTGCGACATCTTTCTTTAGAAACGGAAGTGCCAAAAACCCACCAAACTTGAGTTTGGGGTGAAACTGAGAGATATTGGGTTTGTTTGTGTGTGTGAAAAATTCAACTGAGTTTTTCGGTGCATCAGTGGAAAAATGGACATCCCGCATGAGTTTTCTGGCACTGTTGCTTGGGAAATGAAAGTGCCAAAACCCCACCAAACATGAGTTTTAGGTCAAACTGAGATGATTGAGTGCGTCCGTTGCAAAAAATTCAACTACGAGTTTTTTGGTGCATCAGTGAAAAAAACGGCCATCCTGCGCGAGTTTTGCGACACCATTCCTTCAGAAATGAAATTGCCAGAAACCCACCAAACATGAGTTTGGGGTCAAACTGAGATTATTGGGTGCGTCCGTAGCCAAAATTCAACTGCGAGTTCTTTGGTGCATCAGTGGAAAAAATGGCCATCGCGCGCGAGTTTTGCGGCACCATTCTTCGGAAATGAAAGTGCCAAAAACAAACCAGATATGAGTTTTGGGTCAAACCGAGATGATTCATTGTGTCTATTGTGAAAAATTCAACTGCGAGTTTCTGGGTACATCAGTGGATAAAACAGCCATGCCGCACGAGTTTTGCGGGCACCGTTCCTTCAGAAATGAAAGTGCGAAAAACCCACCAAAAATGAGTTTGGGTCAAACTTTGATGATTTGGTGTGTCCTTTGTGAAAAATTTCAATGCGAGTTTTTTAGTGCATCAGGGATAAAAACGGCTATCCCGCCGCGAGTTTGCGACACCATTCCTTCAGAAATGAAAGTGCGAGAAAACACCAAACATGAGTTTTGGGTCAAACTGAGATCATTGGGGCGTCCGTTGCCAAAATTCAAGTGCGAGTTTTTGGGTGCATCAGTGGAAAAAATGGTCATCCCGCACGAGTTTTGCGGCACCGTTCCTTCAGAAATGAAAGTGCGAAAAGCCAGCCAAACATGAGTTTTGGGTCAAACTGAGATCATTGGGTGCGTCTGTTGCCAAAAATTCAACTGCGAGTTCTTTGGTGCATCAGTGGAAAAAATGGCCATCCCGCGCGAGGTTTGTTGTAACAGAACCGACCAATTTATAAGAGCACAAGTACGAGATTCCCTGCCGGGGCACTAAATTTGCAGCACTTGAGCCCATATAAACCAGGTAGTCCGTGAAATCACGAAGGATTTCAAACTTTCCAACATCAACAAATAGGATCGTAATAATTTAGCATCGATTGTCACAAACAGGAATGACATAAATAGTTCGGAGGAGTAGCCACTTATATTACAAACTAGGTTCGGAAATAAGTAGCGGAAGCTTAAGTTGAAACATAGTTCTTGAAATCACCCTACACACACATAGTGATTACAGTGCCACATAGTAGTCATCCTTAACATAGCAAAAGATACGGCTAGAAGAGGTCATTGCCCATGACCTAGCTATCACCCAAAGCTGGGAAGAGATAGTTGATGCAATAACCATGGAAGACTTGGCCATCTGCAACAACAAGGGAACAAAGCCCTGAGTACGAGAAGGTACTCAGCTAGACTTACCCGGCATAAATCAGAAATAAAGGACACCAAGGAGCATGCAAGGCTAGTATACAGTGGAGCTGGTATTAGACCATATTTTGCGTAAAAGCCAAAGATTAAATTAAATGATTCTCCTACTTACTAGCTGCCAATTAAATAGTAATTAACCTGTTTAACTAGGTTAGCTCCTGCACTATAACAAACATGCTAGTGATCCAACAAACACCAGAATATAACAAACAGACCGAGTAACGATTGCCAAAAGTACAATGATAGCTGTCACGTGTTCCACAATTCCAGTATCAAGGTCGATTAGCGTTCAAGTCAAGTGCTCACTATCCAGGAGCGATGGCGATTATAATCGATTACTAACCAGCTGGTGATTTATTTCCCACACAAACCACACCCACCCATCGGTGAGCTACAGATAACCGCAACACTGTTCCGGGAAGTCGCGGTTTCAACCGCCACCATCATACCCGGAGGCAAGCCCGACTGCCAAGGAGTTGGACTTAACCACCATCACCCGGGTCTTACTTTTCGCGCCCCTGCGTCCCACTACCCCCTTCGTGGCTTCGGCTGATGCGTGGGACCTGAGAGCCGGCCTGGAACAATGTGCGGCTTTGCGGTCGGAACGAGTTATCCTTCCAGCTAAATGTGGGACATGCGTTCAACATGACAAGAAGTCCATCTTACATGATACTGTTTCTCCCGTACAACACGGCTAGAAATACCGTAGCACAACGCTACACGAGTCTGCCGATCTCCATTTTCCACAACACTCAGTTATCTTACTTAATGGCAATATCCCGTTAACGGTCGAGTAACCACCTATCACTCGCGGGTAACATGGAGGTTGCCCGACTTCTACCGGTCTACGCAAGGCTAAGCATAAATCGGCCCTACCCTAATTAGGTAGCAAGGATGATATATCAAGGTAACAAGGTATAGAAAAATAATGCATCAACGGTATCAAGCAACTCCTATACTTAATACAACAAGCATAACCATATTGAGTTAATTATAAACCATACATAGTTAGAAATGCTCCGGGGCTTGCCTTTGTCGAACGTGCTTGGCTGATGGTTCGGGCACTCTGGAAGCTCCTCCTCAAGCTCTTCCCCGTCAGCTCCTTGTTCCTGCTCCTGGGCTGCTGTTCTTCGCTCTCCTCGGCTGCTGCGGTCTCCTCTACCGAACCTGTCATGATGCATATGCGGAAATGAATGAATGCCGCAGGTGCATGGGAGGAGTGCATTACAATTGAATTTGACCGAATATGTGCATATCTCTTCTCCGGTAGAGTGAAACACTCTATCGAGAGTGTAGCTATAATACTCACACAAAGTGCAGCTAGTATGAAATGCACTGAAAAGACCATTTCACCCCTGTTGGTCCCCTATAATAAAAGATACACATGCTCAACTTAAATAAACAAATTATTCTACTAAACAAGCCTATAACAGTAACCTGTAGCTAACAGCCTTTGAAAAATCTATAAAAATTACTGCAGGTTCCCAGCTAAGAACAAGGCATGCTGTACAAATTTCATGTCATTTGCATTTATACACAGTTCTGAACGAAAAAGACAAATAACAGGGTGAAAAGGCACTTTGAACTACCACATCTCGAAAAGTGTAAACAACAAATTTCATATTTTTATTCAGAACTTCTTAGTACAGAGCAGTCTATAAAAATTATCAGACTTATATCACATATATTTTATTTACTAAAAATTATATAAGAAAAAAACATTTAATCAATTTAAAGCTAACTTCAGATTATTTCATAGTCAAACAACATTTATCATTTTCTGTGATTCTACATCACTTAACAAGACTAACAAAACAAGAACCACATTTTTCGGAGCAGAATACGATTCTATACATTAAACAAGATATCAGCCTAAACATAAATTAATTAATACTGCACACAAAAACTGTCATAACTAGGCATATCATATTTTTCATGTATAGAACTCCTCAGAACAAACCTAACAAAATTAGTTTCACATTTTTAGCATGCACAGAGCTCAAGATATGAATTAAACAAGCATTACCAACATTTCTGCAAAACATTTATTCAAAAACCATAAGCCCTAACTACTACATGCACACAGCAAACTTGCACCCAAGCCACTGACAGCTGGGGCCCGAGGTCAAAGCGACCCCACTTGCCATACTCCCGAAAACAGAGGAGGCGTTGACCTCGCCGGAGCTCGTCGACGGCGGCTCCTCCGGCGAAACCATCAACACCACGCGACTCCTCTCAACAACCCGCATCGAACCGTACTTCACTCGAGCTCAGCGACACGACGGATCAAGCTCAACGTCGGCAATGGCGGCCACGGTGGTGTGGGCTCACCACGCCGGGCATCTCCAGCCATGTCGAGGCAAACCAACACTCGATTCCTACTCCTTGAACTCCCACGGACCTAGCGGAAGACTCGGATGCCACGGATTTCACTCCGAACCCTCTAGACTACGCCATGCCATCCTTCGCCAACTATGGCGGACGGCGGCGATGACGTACCGAGGTAACCAAACCCTAATCGCCTAAACTGACTTCACTACCTTCTTCCTGGACGCTCACTAACTCACGAACGCTAGCTAAGACATCGTAGAACCCACGAGAAAGGAGCCGACCATGGCGGACCGAGCTCGGCGGTCATGGCGGCCATGGCGGAAGCTTGTCCCGCGGCTTAGCTAGGCACATTTAGCGAGAGCTGGCTACGGCAGGCGAAGCAGGAGGCGAAGGCGTGGCTGGCGGTGCAGTTTGCGGGGCGAAAGCACAGCGAGACGACGGCGGACGGCGATTTCCCCCTTTTTGCCCACTCGGTCGCCGGCGAGAGCGCAAAGGCAAGTAGAGAGAGGGAGAGAGGGCTTCTGGCGGGGTGTGCATGCGCGAGCGCATAAGCACGCACGCCGCGCGCGCTAGCTGGACTGGCCGGGCATCGCGCGCCACGCGGCGGGAGATTCCTGCGCGCGGTCGGCCACGACGCCGGTGGGTTTGAACTGAATCGCGCAATTCAGTTAAGCCCTGGGCCGACTGACAGGCCATTTTCAAACACGATTAACTTCTTAACCACCCCATCAAACGCTAAACCAACTGCACCACTGGTTAGAGCTACACATCGACTGCAACTTTGGTTAAAGGATTGATCACTGGTTCTGCTTGAATTAGGCTCGGGATGATGCCAAACATGGCCTGGCCGAACTGAAATTCAGCTTTAGGACTTAGGAAAATTTCTAAGTCCAAAACCCCTCCAATTCTGCCTTGTGGACCCTAAAGCACCATGATAAGCTCATTTTCATGAGTTGGTCCTTAAACAACTTTTGTTCTACTCTAAATCTACACACTTTTGATTAAGGCCTACAACCATGCAAAGCTTCTAACAAGGAGGTCTCAGTTAGTCAAACAAAAGGACTCTTTAGGCTCTATAGGGTTGACTAGGGTTGAGCCACTTGATTAGCCAAAATGACCAGCATAACATGCCTTCATTTTGAATTCTCAACAATGTTAGATGGTTAGGAAGACCAAACCACTCCAAAGCAAGTCAAGCAACACAAATAAAAGTAGTTTTATAAGCAAACCATCACATGAAATGACATTTTATGTAAGAAAGAGAACAACATATGAATGCTCCATGCTCATGAGATGATCATGCATAATGAGAAAATGATGTCATGCTAGCTTAACACCAGAGGTGTTACAGCCCTTCCCTCCTTAAAGAAATCTCGTCCCGATATTTACTGACCTTGTTTATGGAACTCTGGATAACATTCTGAAGATAATCTTTTGTTTCCCAGGTTGCATCTCCGTCATCGTGATGACTCCACAGAACCTTATACACCTTCACTAAGAGATTGCGAGTTACCCTTTCCTTACTGTCCAAAACTCGCACTGGTTGCTCTTGGTATGTGAGATCTGAGGATTGCTTTAACTCTTGCGGTTCTATACTTTCTTCCGGTACACGTAGACATTTCTTTACTGTGAAAACATGAAAAACCGGGAAGATCGAACTCATAGCTTCGGGCAACTGGAGTTGATATGTACTTCTCCCTTTCTTTTCAAGATACGATATGGTCCAACATATCTCGGGGCCAGCTTCCTTTTAATGCCGAACCTTTGTACTCCCTCATCGGAGTTACTTTCAGGTAACATGATCTCCCTTCTTAAACTCTACGGCATTCTTCTTTTGTCGGCATAACTTTTCTGTCGAGATTGGCCGCTTGCAAGTGTTGATGGATAATCTGAACCTTTTTCTTAGCTTCTGCTATGAAGTTGATTCCAAAATATCTCCTTCCCTGTTTCGATCCAGTTTAACGGAGTCACACACTTACGTCCATATAAAGCTTCAAACGGTTGCCATCCTGATGCTCTCCTGATAGCTATTATTGTACGAGAACTCTGCTAAAGGTAGCCACGATTCCCATGATCCTTTGGAGGATAACACACAAGCTATGAGCATATCTTCCAGCACTTGGTTTACTCTTTCTGTTTGACCGACTGTCTGAGGATGATAAGCCGTACTGTGAACCAACTTTATTCCCAAACCTTTATGTAACTGTTGCCAAAAGTGCGCGGTAAACTGTGATCCACGATCCGAAACGATTGTCTTTGGTATTCCATGCAGACGTACTATCTCTTTGATGTAGATATCTGCATACCAAGGTGGTCGATATCCGGTCTTGACTGGGATAAAGTGAGCAGACTTGGTCAAACGATCCACTATTACCCAAATGGAATCATTTCATTTTTCCGTAGTGGGTAAACCGGTTATGAAATCCATACTGATGATGTCTTCCCATTTCCAACAGGTATAGATAACGGTTGTAACAACCCTGCGGGTTTCATATGCACTGCCTTAACTCTGCAACAAGTGTCACACCTGCAACATATGCTGCTATCTCTTTATTCATCTTTGTCCACCAAAAACAAGGTCGTAGATCATGATACATCTTACTGCTTCCTGGGTGAAGAGATAACTTAGATAGGTGAGCCTCATCCAGGATTTTACTCTTGAGATCTTTGTTCTTTGGCACTACAGGACGACTTCCAAACCATAACACTCCCTGCGCATCCAACCTGAAGGAAGATAAGGGATCTTTCAACATCCTTCGTTTGATATGAGAAATCCCTTATCAGATTTCTGAGCTTCAACGATCTGACTTCCAGCGAACACTCAGTTGAATGTTGAACAAAACTTCTAGGTGTATCAGATTGAACTTCTCTTCAAACAACGGTTGTACACTACGCAATGAGACTTTCGACTCAAAGCATCCGCAACCACGTTGGCTTTCCTGGGTGATAGTGAACTGCAAGTTATAATCCTTTATCAACTCTAGCCATCTTTGCTGCCTCATGTTCAGCTCGGGTTGAGTGAAGATATACTTCAGACTTTTATGATTAGTGTATATATTGCACACATTTCCCCAAGTAGTGTCTCCATATCTTCAGAGCATGCACTACCGCTGCAGCCAACACCAAATCATGTGTAGGGTAGTTGACATCTTTCCTTAACTGTCTGTTCAACTCTAGACATACGCTATCATCCTGTCCTTCTTGCAGCAGCACACACCCAAACCCGTCTTGGATGCGTCACAAACACATCAAAAGGTTCTCTCTATATCCGTGAGCCAAACAGGGGCAGTGGTCAACAGTTCCCTTAAAATTCAGAAAGCTGCTTCACACTCCTCTGTCCAGACAAACTTCACATCCTTCTGCAACAACGAAGTCATCGGTTTCATGCGATTTTGCGATCTTGGAGAAGTCCGGAATGAAACGACGATAGTAACCAGCCAAACTTGAAGCTTCTGGCTTCAGTGTGTGGTGGTTGTTGGCGCATTTCCATCTTACCTTGTCCTGTCCTTTCGTTCCACTGAAATCCACTTCCGATAGCACATCACCAAGAAAGTGAACTTTCACCAGAACTCACACTCTACGGACTTACTTAACTAGCATATAACATATGCTCTCGAAGCCTTGTTAGAACTATCCTCAAGTGTTCCGCATGATCTCTTCATTTTCCGAATATATCAAGATATCATCCAAGAATACTATCACGAACCGATCCAACTCAGGCATAAACACGGAATTCATTAGGTACATGAGTATGCAGGAGCATTTGTCAAGCAGCCAAACGACATGACAAGATACTCGTACAAACCGTACACACGTACCTAGTGGAAAAAGCCGTTTAGGTATATCCTTAGGCCTGATCTTGATCTGATGGCTGATGTGTACCCTTTTAAGTCTATCTTGGAAAACACTCTGGCTCTCGTCACAACTGATCAAAGAGGATATCAATCCGAGGTAAAGGATACTTATTCTTGATTGTTACTGCATTCAAAGGCCTATAATCCACACAATATACGCAGACTTTTATCCTTCTTCTTCACGAAGAGCGCAGGACATCCCCACTCGGACGAACTTGGTTGAATCAAACCCTTACCAACAACTCTTTCAACTGAACCTTCAACTCAGCTAACTCATTGGGAGGCATACGATACGGTCTTCTGGATATAGGTGCTGTTCCAGGTACAACTCTATTGCAAACCCACGTCCCTATCCGGAGGTAAACCAGGTAACTCATCCGGAAACACATCAGGAAACTCACAGACTACAGGGATTTCCTGAAGAACGGCCACTTGCACTGCACAACTCATAGAACTAAGGTTAAGACGATCAGGAAGAAACACTTGAACCCTTTTGTTCTCCTCGGGGTCCTTCAAGGAGATTATCCTTTTTCCGGTATCTATGACCACTTCCCACTTTTTCATCCAGTCCATCCCTAAGATAACATCCAAGACAACCCTGGCATAACTACTAGACTTACTCGGTACTGATTACCTCCAAACTAAGAGTTGCCCCTTTTACCACTTGGTTAGACAACACACTTGCACTAGCTGAGTTTATCCGAAACCCAAAATCCATTGTTACCATTTCCTGATTATGCTTAAGTGCAAATGCTTGACTTACAAAAGAATGGGATGAACCAGAATCAAACAAAACAACTGCAGGGATATTGTTGATAGAGAACATACCAGCAGTCACAGGTTCTCCCTCAGAGATGCCTTCCAAAGAGGTATGATGCACACGAGCTTGTACTTGATTGGTCTTCTTCCTCGGACTAGGACACGTCCTGGACAGATGTCCTTCCTTGCCACAGTTGTAACACGGTCCCTTGACGTAGCTGCCTGTAAAGTTCTGATTTCCATGCCCTGCCCTGTACTGTGATGATTGACCCTTTGCCACTTTCTGAACCTTGGCCTGCTGTTGATTTCCAGGAAAACGACGTTGAGGAGGCTTGAAACGTGCCCCTGGTGCCGCTGCACGAAACTGAGGACGATTGGCCACTTGATTCCTGCCCTGTTGTGTTCCTGCATCAAAGGTTCGCTTGCGTGCTTTGGATGCACTGTAGAGATTGTTGTTGTTTTCTTGAGTCAAACAGTCACTGACGAAGTCATTAACTGGGTCCTGGAAGAGTTTCCCATCGACTTCAGGAGCTTGGGGCTCAGGCCCCTCTTCATACTGGCAATCTTCTTTGCGTCGGTGTTGACATACTCAGGTGCATAACGGGCAAGATTGTTGAAAGCGTGCAGATACTCTGCCATGGTCTTGGTACCCTGGGTCAAACTCAAAAACTCTGTTACCTTCATAGCCATTAGACCGGGAGGGATATAATGGCCCCGAAAAGCTGTGTAAACTGCTCCCAAACTATCGGTTGATTTGCCAGAAACGGTACGATGATGTGCCCACCATATACCAGCTGGTCCCTGCAACTGGTGAGCTGCGTATTCCACCTTTAGGGATTCCGTCAGACGGAGCAACCTGAACTTCTGTTCGACAGTGTTGATCCATTCGTCTGCTTCCAAAGGTTCAACTGCTTCCTTGAAGATCGGAGGTCTAGTGTCCAAGAAGTCCTTAAACGTGCTGTACTGATTTACATCTTGACCACCCTGACCTGCAGCCCTGCGGGTATTATCAGCGATGTTTCGAAGATTTGCTTCCATATTGCGCTGCATAGCTTCCATGTTGCGCTGACTTCCCAGAAACTGAGCAAAGAACTGCTCCGCCGTGTAAGGGGGAGGAGGAGGAGGAGGATTGGCTTCCTCGCCCTGACCATTCCCACCTACACCACTGGCACTGCCGGCTCCACGACGAGTATTCACCATCTGCATAGCCAATCAATAATCGATGAGTGATGCCATATATATAGATCAAAATGCGTAATGATTGCAGTACTGTATTCGAACATAGTTCATACAATAAGGCACATTCACAAGTCGTTCCACATAAATAACATCACAAACGGATTATACGAAAAGCGTTTAATACTCGCATGGGTACGCACGGATAAAACACAACGAAGGTCTGATACTTAAAACGGTTCAACGGTAGCAACGAGGTTCTTAAGCTTACAACACCCACTGGTTCGATAGATCCGACACACACGATACATGCGGTCACAACGATAAACAACGAAACCTAAGCTCTAGTCGCTCTCAGCATCGGACACGTGACCCTCGGCGTCGTCAGCTCCACCATCTTCTTCTTCCTCTTCTTCGGCCTGGTTGGCGAAGAGCATTCCTCCATCTTCATCACCACCACCATCAGCAAGAACGATGCCAGCTCCGCATCCATCTCGGCCGCACCTGGAGGATGGTATGGGTGAAGCTGGTTGTGGAGGCGATGCACTTCCTCATGGAGGTTGTTGTTGTAGGCTTCGGTTGCCGCCAGCTGTTGCTCCAAGGTCATGATGCGAGCCCTCAAGTCAAACTCTTCTTCCCACGCCTGGTTCCGTTGTTGAAGAAGCTTTATCATCTGGTTCTCCGCACTCTGATTAGCGTGTTTTGCACGCCCTAGCTGCTCCTGCAGCCTGATGATCTCCTGAGCTGCAACCACATTCCTGCGAACGGTCTGATCCTTCTCTATGGTCATCTGCTTCAGCTCTTCTTGCATCTTTTCCATCTCTTCATCAAACTCACGCTGAGCTTGTCTCTTCTCATCCTTGGCATGATGGAAAGACTCAGTCATACTGCACAGACTGTGCTGCATGACCGCATACCCCTTCATTACTGCATACATGGCGCTTGCTGCTGGGCCATCACATGCCTGAAGCTCACTAGAACTGCCCTCAACAGCTTCCTGCTTGGTCTGCACCCAAACATCTTGAACGGGTCAGCCCTCGGAAATACCCCTGCCAGAGCCCGACTGAGGTCTTCCGGAAACCGCTCCATGATGTCCCGGAGGATGAGAAACGCTGCTGACTGCGCACCTTCCCAGGGATCCCTTCCCTTGCTCTCATACATCCAACCGGACCATACAGATCCTTCTTCCCTGGGCTTCACCACCGCTGTAACATACACCAAGGTGGTGTCTCCAGAGGCTCTCTCGACCAGAAGTAGCGAGGCTCCCGACCATCTGGGTATCCCACAGAACGCAGAACCCTCCAAAGCAACGTAGGTGTCCCAAACACATCCAGAAACTTATCCTTGCACCGCTCCGACCTGGGTGCCAACTGGTGCCTGGGAACCCTGCCACCTGTCGACTTACGCGCGGTTTCCTTAGTTCGCGCCATCTGTAGCAAGATTATCATGATAACATAAGCATGGGTTTTCCAACTCGAGAAATAATTCCATAATTAGGGAGGAAGTAATGCAAAAGGAAAGAAAACATCATGCTATGATATGTATGAAAACGTTCTGTACGTCCTTTCCACTACATAAGAACTATGCGGTGGCAAACCACGATACTCTCATACGTTAACTATTTCGTTCTAACGATACGCAGTTAATGTACCTGCAGAAGATCCATTTCAGCCCTGCCCCACAGTATGAAAATCATGCATTGCTGAAATTTAAATCTAGATACTCACCTAGGTGTACACCCCGTATACACGTAAGCAGTATATGCACCCATCAAACAGTATCACCCCCGTTATCGAGTACCTTCCCCCGCACCCTGTGTTGACGTGTACAGGTTTCAGTACCAACTAACACTTCCCTAGGTCGACGGTTGTTCGACCATGCTCTCACAACTCACCATACCTTGGAGTAGAGGCAGACTGATCCATACATTACCATTCCGAAGAATAGCACCCATACAATTTCACCCTTGCCGTATGGATGATAGAATAAACGAAAATCAAGTATGAAGCAAGACCCTTTCCCAAGTTAGTAGTTAAATAAGCCACCTGAGATCCTATGGGCATAAAGGATATGACCACTGGCACACCTAATTTTTTTTCCAAAAATTATCTTTCTACAACCAACTCTTTGAATTTTGGAAAATAGTTTTTATACTCAGATTCTTTTTATTGTCCAAAACTTAGTCATGTGGACAGTACCTGCTGAATTATGCTCGGATGCTAGCTGTAACAGAACCGACCAATTTATAAGAGCACAAGTACGAGATTCCCTACCGGGGCAGTAAATTTGCAGCACTTGAGCCCATATAAACCCGGTAGTCCGTGAAATCACGAAGGATTTCAAACTTTCCAACATCAACAACATAGGATCGTAATAATTCAGCATCGATTGTCACATAACAGGAATTACAAAAATAGTTCGGAGTAGCCGCTTAGTTATTACAAACCAGGTTCAGAATTAAGTAGCGGAAGCTTAACTTGAAACATAGTTCTTGAAATCACCCACACACACATAGTGATTACAGAGCCACATAGTAGTCATCCTTAACATAGCAAAACATACGGCTAGAAGAGGTCATTGCCCGTGACCTAGCTATCACCCAAAGCTGGGAAGAGACAGTTGACGCAATAACCATGGAAGACTTGGCCATCTGCAACAACAAGGGAACAAAGCCCTGAGTACGAGAAGGTACTCAGCTAGACTTACCCGACATAAACCAGAAATAAAGGACACCAAGGAGCCTGCAAGGCTAGTATACAGTGGAGCTGGTATTAGACCATATTTTGCGTAAAAGCCAAAGATTAAATTAAATGATTCTCCTACTTACTAGCTGCCAATTAAATAGTAATTAACCTGTTTAACTAGGTTAGCTCCTGCACTATAACAAACATGGTAGTGATTCAACAATCACCAGAATATAACAAATAGACTGAGTAAAGATTGCAAAAAGTATAATGATAGCTGTCACGTGTTCCATAATTCCACTATCAAGGTCGATTAGCGTTCAAGTCAAGTGCTCACTATCCAGGAGCGATGGCGATTATAATCGATTACTAACCATCTGGTGATTTATTTCCCACACAAACCACACCCACCCATCGGTGAGCTACAGATAACCGCAACACTGTTCCGGGAAGTCGCTGTTTCAACCGCCACCATCATACCCGGAGGCAAGCCCGACTGCCAAGGAGTTGGACTTAACCACGATCACCCGGGTCTTACTTTTCGCGCCCCCGCGTCCCACTACCCCTTCGTGGCTTCGGCTGATGCGTGGGACCTGAGAGCCGACCTGGAACAATGTGCGGCTTTGCGGTCGGAACGAGTTATCCTTCCAGCTAAATGTGGGACATGCGTTCAACATGACAAGAAGTCCATCTTACATGATACTGTTTTTCCCGTACAACACGGCTAGAAATACTGTAGCACAACGCTACAGGAGTCTGCCGATCTCCATTTTCCACAACACTCAGTTATCTTACTTAATGGCAATATCCCGTTAACGGTCGAGTAACCACCTATCACTCGCGGGTAACATGGAGGTTGCCCGACTTCTACCAGTCTAAGCAAGGCTAAGCATAAATCGGCCCTATCCTAATTAGGTAGAAAGGATGATATATCAAGGTAACAAGGTACGGAAAAATAATGCATCAACGGTATCAAGCAACTCCTATACTTAATGCAACAAGCATAACCATATTGAGTTAATTATAAACCATAGATAGTTAGAAATGCTCCGGGGCTTGCCTTTCTCGAACGTGCTTGGCTGATGGTTCGGGCACTCTGGAAGCTCCTTCTCAAGCTCTTCCCCTTCAGCTCCTTGTTCCTGCTCCTGGGGCTGTTGTTCTTCGCTCTCCTCGGCTGTTGCGGTCTCCTCTACCGAACCTATCATGATGCATATGCGGAAATGAATGAATGCCGCAGGTGCATGGGAGGAGTGCATTACAATTGAATTTGACCGAATATGTGCATATCTCATCTCCGGTAGAGTGGAACACTCTATTGAGAGAGTAGCTATACTACTCACACAAAGTGCAGCTAGTATAAAATGCACTAAAAAGACCATTTCACCCCTGCTGGTCCCGTATAATAAAAGATACACATGCTCAACTTAAATAAACAAATTATTCTACTAAAACAAGCCTATAAAAGTAACTTGTAGCTAACAGCCTTAGAAAAATCTATAAACATTAGTGCAGGTTCCCAGCTAAGAACAAGACATGCTGTACAAATTTCATGTCATTTGCATTTATACACAGTTCTGAATGAAAAAGAGAAATAACAGGGTGAAAAGGCACTTTGAACTACACCACATCTTGAAAAGTGTCAAACAACAAATTTCATATGTTTATTCAGAACTTCTTAGTACAAGAGCAGTCTATAAAAATTATCAGACTTATATCACATATATTTTATTTACTAAAAATTATATAAGAAAACAACATTTAATCAATTTAAAGGCTAACTTCAAATTATTTCACAATCAAACAACATTTATCATTTTTGTGTGATTCTACATTACTTAAAAAGCCTAACAAAACAGGAAGCACATTTTTCTGAGGAGACTACGATTTACTATACATTAAACAAGATATCAGCCTAAACATAAATTAATTATTACTGCACACAAAAACTATCATAACTGGGCATATCATATTTTTTATGTATAGAACTCCTCAGAACAAACCTAACAAAATTAGTTTCACATTTTTAGCATGCACAGAGCTCAAGATATGAATTAAACAAGCATTACCAACATTTCTGCAAAACATTTATTCAAAAACCATAAGCCCTAACTGCTACATGCACACAGCAAACTTGCACCCAAGCCACTGACAGCTGGGGCCCGAGGTCAAAGCGACCCCACATGCCATACTCCCAAAAAAAAGGAGGCGTTGACCTCGCCGGAGCTCGCCGACGGCGGCTCCTCCAGCGAAACCATCACCACCACGCGACTCCTCTCAACAACCCGCATTGAACGGTACTCCACTCGAGCTTAGCGATACGACGGATCAAGCTCAACGTCGGCAATGGCGGCCACGGCGGCGCGGGCTCACCACGCCAAGCATCTCCGGCCATGCCGAGGCCAACCAACACTCGATTCCTACTCCTTGAACTCCCACGGACCTAGCGCAAGACTCGGATGCCAGAGATTTCACTCCAAACCCACTATACCACGCCATGCCATCCTTCGGCACCTATGGCGGACGGCGGCGACGACGTACCGAGGTAACCAAACCCTAATCGGCTAAACCGACTTCACTACCTTCTTCCTGGACACTCACTGACTCACGAACGCTAGCTAAGACATCGTGGAACCCACGGGAAGGGAGCCGACCATGGTGGACCGAGCTCGGCGGTCATGGCGGCCATGGCGGAAGCTTGTCCTGCGGCTTACCTAGGCACTTTTAGCGAGAGCTGGCTACGGCAGGCGAAGCAGGAGGCGAAGGCGAGGCTGACGGTGCGGTTTGCGGGGCGAAAGCACGGCGAGACGACGGCGGACGGCGATTTCCCCCTTTTCGCCCGCACGGTCGCCGACGAGAGCGCAAAGGCAAGCAGAGAGTGGGATAGAGGGCTTCTGGCGGGGTGTGCATGCGCGAGCGCATAAGCACGCCATGCCGCGCGCGCTGGCTGGACTGGCCGGGCATCGCGCGCCACGCGGCGGGAGATTCCTGCGCGCGGTCGGCAATGACGCCGGCGGGTTTGAACTGAATCGCGCGATTCAGTTAAGCCCTGGGCCGACTGACAGGCCATTTTCAAACGCGATTAACTTCTTAACCACCCCATCAAACGTTAAACCAACTACACCACTGGTTAGAGCTACACATCGACTGCAACTTTGCTTAAAGGATTGATCACTGGTTCTGCTTGGATTAGGCTCGGGATGATGCCAAACATGGCCTGGCCGAACTGAAATTCAGCTTTAGGACTTAGGAAAATTTCTAAGTCCAAAACCCCTCCAATTCTGCCTTGTGGACCCTAAAGCACCATGATAAGCTCATTTTCATGAGTTGGTCCTTAAACAACTTTTGTTCTACTCTAAATTCTACACACTTTTGATTAAGGGCCTATAGCCATGCAAAGCTTTTAACAAGGAGGTCTCGGTTAGTCAAACAAAAGGACTCTTTAGGCTCTATAGGGTTGACTAGGGTTGAGCCACTTGATTAGCCAAAATGACCAGCATAAACATGCCTTCATTTTGACTCCTCAACAAAGTTAGATGGTTAGGAAGACCAAACCGCTCCAAAGCAAGTCAAGCAACACACATAAAAGCAGTTTTGTAAGCAAACCATCACATGAAATGACATTTTATGTAAGAAAGAGAACAACATATGAATGCTCCATGCTCATGAGATGATCATGCATAATGAGAAAATGATGTCATGCTAGCTTAACACTAGAGGTGTTACATTTGCGGCACCGTTCCTTCAGAAATGAAAGTGCGAAAAACCCACCAAACATCAGTTTTGGGTCAAACTGAGATGATTGGGTGCGTCCGTTGCAAAAAATTCAATGACGAGTTTATTGGTGCATCAGTGGAAAAATGGGCCATCCCGCGCGAGTTTTGCGGCATCTTTCCTTCAGAAACGAAAGTGCCAAAAACCCACCAAACCTGAGTTTGGGTCAAACTGAGATGATTTGGTGTGTCCGTGGTGAAAAATTCAACTACGAGTTTTTCTGTGAATCAGTGGAAAAATGGCCATCCCGCGCGAGTTTTGTGGCACTGTTCCTTGGGAAATGAAAGTGCCAAAACCCCACCAAACATGAGTTTTGGGTCAAACTGAAATGATTGGGTGCGTCCGTTGCAAAAAAACAACTACGAGCTTTTTGGTGCATCAGTGGATAAAACAGCCATCCCGCGCGTATTTTGTGACACCATTTCTTTAGAAAAGGAAGTGCCAAAAACCCACCAAACTTGAGTTTGGGTGAAACTGAGATGATTTGGTGTGTCCGTTGTCAAAAATTCAACTACTAGTTTTTCGGTGCATCGGTGGAAAAATAGCCATCCCGCGCGTGTTTTGCGACACTGTTCCTTGGGAAATGAAAGTGCCAAAACCCCACCAAACATGAGTTTTGGGTCAAACTGAGATGATTGGGTGCGTCCGTTGCAAAAAATTCAACTACGAGATTTTTGGTGCATCAGTGGAAAAAACGGCCATCCTGCGCGAGTTTTGCGATACCATTCCTTCAGAAATGAAATTGCCAGAAACCCACCAAACATGAGTTTTGGGTGAAACTGAGATCATTGGGTGCGTCCGTTGCCAAAATTCAACTGCGAGTTCTTTTATGCATCAGTGGAAAAAATGGCCATCCCGCGCGAGTTTTGCAGCACCATTCCTTTGGAAATGAAAGTGCCACAAACCAACCAAACATGAGTTTTGGGTCAAACTGAGATGATTGGGTGCGTTCGTTGCAACAAATTCAACTGCGATTTTTTTGGTGCATCAGTGGAAAAATGGGCCATCCCACGCGAATTTTGCGGCACCTTTCCTTTGGAAATAAAAGTGCCGAAGACCCACAAAACTTGAGTTTGGGTCAAACTAAGATGATTTGGTGTGTCCGTTGTGAAAAATTCAACTGCGAGTTTTTTGGTGCATCAGTGGAAAAATGGCCATCCCGCACGAGTTTTGTGGCACCGTTCCTTCGGAAATTAAAGTGCCAAAACCCCACCAAATATGAGTTTTGTGTCAAAGTAAGATGATTCACTGTGTCTATTGTAAAAATTCAACTGCGAGTTTTTGGCTGCATCAGTGGATAAAACAGCCATCCCGCACGAGTTTTGCGGCAACGTTCCTTCAGAAATGAAAGTGCGAAAAACCCACCAAAAATGAGTTTTGGGTCAAACTTTGATGATCTGGTGTGTCCGTTGTGAAAAATTCATCTGCGAGTTTTTTTGTGCATCAGTGGATAAAACGACCATCCCGCGCGAGTTTTGCGACACCATTCCTTCAGAAATGAAAGTGCAAGAAACCCACCAAACATGAGTTTTGGGTCAAACTGAGATCATTGGGTGCGTCCGTTGCCAGAATTCAACTGTGAGTTTTTTGGTGTATCAGTGGAAAAAATGGCCATCCCGCGCGAGTTTTGCAGCACCGTTCCTTCAGAAATGAAAGTGGAAAAACCCACCAAACATGAGTTTTGGGTCAAACTGAGATCATTGGGTGCGTCCGTTGCAAAAAATTCAACGACGAGTTTATTTGTGCATCAGTGGAAAAGTGGGCCATCCCGCGCGAGTTTAGCGGCATCTTTCCTTCACAAACGGAAGTGCCAAAAACCCACCAAACTTGAGTTTGGGTGAAACTGAGATGATTTGGTGTGTCCGTTGTGAAAAATTCAACTACGAGTTTTTCGGTGCATCAGTGGAAAAATGGCCATCCCGCGTGACTTTTGCAGGACTGTTCCTTGGGAAATGAAAGTGCCAAAACCCCACCAAACATGAGTTTTGTGTCAAACTAAGATGATTGGGTGCGTCTGTTGCAAAAAATTCAACTACGAGTTTTTTGGTGCATCAGTGGAAAAAACGGCCATCCTGCGCGAGTTTTGCGACACCATTCCTTCAGAAATGAAATTGCCAGAAACCCTCCAAACATGAGCTTTGGGTCAAACTGAGATCATTGGGTGCGTCCGTTGCTAAACATTCAACGACGAGTTTATTGGTGCATCAGTGGAAAAATGGGTCGTCCCACGCGAGTTTTGCGACATCTTTCCTTCAGAAACGGAAGTGCCAAAAACCCACCAAACTTGAGTTTGGGTGAAACTGACATGATTTGGTGTGTCCGTTGCAATAAATTCAACTACGAGTTTTTTGGTGCATCAGTGGAAAAAACGGCCATCCTGCACGAGTTTTGCGACACCATTCCTTCAGAAATGAAATTGCCAGAAACCCACCAAACATGAGTTTTGGGTCAAACTGAGATCATTGGGTGCGTCCGTTGCCAAAATTCTACTGCGAGTTCTTTGGTGCACCAGTGGAAAAAAATGGCCACCCCGCGCGAGTTTTGCGGCACCATTCCTTCAGAAATTAAAGTGCCAAAACCCCACAAAATATGAATTCTGTGTCAAACTGATATGATTCATTCTGTCTGTTGTGAAAAATTCAACTGCGACTTTTTTGGTGCATCAGTGGATAAAACAGCCATCCCGCGCGAGTTTTGCGACACCATTCCTTCAGAAATGAAAGTGCAAGAAACCCACCAAACATGAGTTTGGGGTCATACTGAGATCATTGGGTGCGTCCGTTGCCAAAATTCAACTGCGAGTTCTTTGGTGCATCAGTGGAAAAAATGGCCATCACGCGCAAGTTTTGCGGCACCATTCCTTCGGAAATGAAAGTGCCAAAAACCAACCAAACATGAGTTTTGGGTCAAACTGAGATGATTCATTGTGTCTATTGTGAAAAATTCAACTGCGAGTTTTTGGGTGCATCAGTGGATAAAACAGCCATCCCGCACGAGTTTTGCAGCACCGTTCCTTCATAAATGAAAGTGCGAAACCCCGCCAAAAATGAGTTTTGGGTCAAACTTTGATGATTTGGTATGTCCGTTGTGAAAAATTCAACTGCGAGTTTTTTGGTGCATCAGTGGATAAAACGGCCATCCCGCGCGAGTTTTGCGACACCATTCCTTCAGAAATGAAAGTGCAAGAAACCCACCAAACATGAGTTTTGGGTCAAACTGAGATGATTGGGTGCGTCCGTTGCAAAAAATTCAACTACGAGCTTTTTGGTGCATCAGTGGATAAAACGGCCATCCCGCGCGAGTTTTGCGACACCATTCCTTCAGAAATGAAAGTGCCAGAAACCCACCAAACATGAGTTTTGGGTCAAACTGAGATCATTGGGTGCGTCCGTTGCCAAAATTCAACTGCGAGTTCTTTGGTGCATCAGTGGAAAAAATGGCCATCACGTGCAAGTTTTGCGGCACCATTCCTTCGGAAATGAAAGTGCCAAAAACCAACCAAACACGAGTTTTGGGTCAAACTGAGATGATTCATTGTGTCTATTGTGAAAAATTCAACTGCGAGTTTTTGGGTGCATCAGTGGATAAAACAGCCATCCCGCACGAGTTTTGCGGCACCGTTCCTTCATAAATGAAAGTGCGAAAACCCACCAAAAATGAGTTTTGGGTCAAACTTTGATGATTTGGTGTGTCCGTTGTCAAAAATTCAACTGCGAGTTTTTTGGTGCATTAGTGGATAAAACGGCCATCCCGCGCGAGTTTTGCGACACCATTCCTTCAGAAATGAAAGTGCAAGAAACCCACCAAACATGAGTTTTGGGTCAAACTGAGATCATTGGGTGCGTCCGTTGCCAAAAATTCAACTGCGAGTTCTTTGGTGCATTAGTGGAAAAAATGGCCATCACGCGCAAGTTTTGCGGCACCATTCCTTCGGAAATGAAAGTGCCAAAAACCAACCAAACACGAGTTTTGGGTCAAACTGAGATGATTCATTGTCTATTGTGAAAAATTCAACTGCGAGTTTTTGGGTGCATCAGTGGATAAAACAGCCATCCCGCACGAGTTTTGCGGCACCGTTCCTTCATAAATGAAAGTGCGAAAACCCACCAAAAATGAGTTTTGGGTCAAACTTTGATGATTTGGTCTGTCCGTTGTGAAAAATTCAACTGCGAGTTTTTTGGTGCATCAGTGGATAAAACGGCCATCCCGCGCGTGTTTTGCGACACCATTCCTTCAGAAATGAATTGCAAGAAACCCACCAAACATGAGTTTTGGGTCAAACTGAGATCATTCGGTGCGTCCGTTGCCAAAATTCAACTGTGAGTTTTTTGGTGCATCAGTGGGAAAAATGGCCATCCGGCGCGAGTTTTGCACCACCGTTCCTTCAGAAATGAAAGTGCAAAAAACCAACCAAACATCAGTTTTGGGTCAAACTGAGATCATTGGGTGCGTCCGTTGCCAAAAATTCAAATGCGAGTTCTTTGGTACATCATTGGAAAAAATGGCCACCCCACGCGAGTTTTGTGCCTCCGTTCCTTCAGAAATGAAATTGCGAAAACCCACCAAACATCAGTTTTGGGTCAAACTGAGATGATTGGGTGCGTCCGTTGCAAAAAATTCAATGACGAGTTTATTGGTGCATCAGTGGAAAAATGGGTCATCCCGCGCGAGTTTTGCAACATCTTTCCTTCAGAAAGGAAAGTGCCAAAAACCCACCAAACTTTTGTTTGGGTCAAACTGAGATGATTTGGTGTGTTCGTTGTGAAAAATTCAACTACGAGTTTTTCGGTGCATCAGTGGAAAAATGGCCATCCCGCGCGAGTTTTCTGGCACTGTTCCTCGGGAAATGAAAGTGCCAAAACCCCACCAAACATGAGTTTTGGTCCAACTGAGATGATTGGGTGCGTCCGTTGCAAATAATTCAACTACGAGTTTTTTGGTGCATCAGTGGAAAAAATGGCCATCCTGCGCGAGTTTTGCGACACCATTCCTTCAGAAATGAAATTGCCAGAAATCCACCCAACATGTGTTTTGGGTCAAACTGAGATCATTGGGTGCGTCCGTTGCCAAAATTCAACTGCGAGTTCTTTGGTGCATCAGTGGAAAAAATGGCCATCCCGCACGAGTTTTGCGGCACAGTTCCTTCGGAAAATAAAATGCCAAAACCCCACCAAATATGAGTTTTGTGTCAAACTGAGAAGATTCATTGTGTCTATTGTGAAAAATTCAACTGCGAGTTTTTGGGTGCATCAGTGGATAAAACAGCCATCCCGCACGAGTTTTGCGGCACCGTGCCTTCATAAATGAAAGTGCGAAAGCCCACCAAAAATGAGTTTTGGGTCAAACTTTGATGATTTGGTGTGTCCGTTGTGAAAAATTCAACTGCGAGTTTTTTGGTGCATCAGTGGATAAAACGGCCATACCGCGCGAGTTTTGCGACACCATTCCTTCAGAAATGAAAGTGCAAGAAACCCACCAAACATGAGTTTTGGGTCAAACTGAGATCATTGGGTGCGTCCGTTGCCAAAATTCAACTGTGAGTTTTTTGGTGCATTAGTGGGAAAAATGGCCATCCCGCGCGAGTTTTGCGGCACCATTCCTTCAGAAATGAAAGTGCGAAAAACCCAACAAACATGAGTTTTGGGTCAAACTGAGATCATTGGGTGCGTCCGTTGCCAAAAATTCAACTGCGACTTCTTTGGTGCATCATTGGAAAAAATGGCCATCCCGCGCGAGTTTTGTGCCTCCATTCCTTCAGAAATGAAATTGCGAAAACCCACAAAACATCAGTTTTGGGTCAAACTGAGATGATTGGGTGCGTCCGTTGCCAAAAATTCAATGACGAGTTTATTGGTGCATCAGTGGAAAAATGGGCCATCCCGCACGAGTTTTGCAGCATCTTTCCTTCAGAAACGAAAGTGCCAAAAACCCACCAAACATGAGTTTGGGTCAAACTAAGATGATTTGGTGTGTTCGTTATGAAAAATTCAACTACGAGTTTTTTGGTGCATCAGTGGAAAAATGGTCATCCCGCGCGAGTTTTGCGACACTGTTCCTTGGGAAATGAAAGTGCCAAAACCCCACCAAACATGAGTTTTGGGTCAAACTGAGATGATTGGGTGCGTCGGTTGCAAAAAATTCAACTACGAGCTTTTTGGTGCATCAATGGATAAAACGGCCATCCCGCGCGACTTTTGCGACACCATTCCTTCAGAAATGAAATTGCCAGAAATCCACCCAACATGTGTTTTGGGTCAAACTGAGATCATTGGGTGCGTCCGTTGCGAAAATTCAACTGCGAGTTCTTTGGTGCATCAGTGGAAAAAATGGCCATCCCGCACGAGTTTTGCGGCACCGTTCCTTCGGAAATTAAAGTGCCAAAACCCCACCAAATATGAGTTTTGTGTCAAACTGAGATGATTCATTGTGTCTATTATGAAAAATTCAACTGCGAGTTTTTGGGTGCATCAGTGGATAAAACATCCATCCCGCACGAGTTTTGCGGCACCGTTCCTTCATAAATGAAAGTGCGAAAGCCCACCAAAAATGAGTTTTGGGTCAAACTTTGATGATTTGGTGTGTCCGTTGTGAAAAATTCAACTGCGAGTTTTTGGGTGCATCAGTGGATAAAACAGCCATCCCGTACGAGTTTTGCGGCACCGTTCCTTCATAAATGAAAGTGCGAAAACCCACCAAAAATGAGTTTTGGGTCAAACTTTGATGATTTGGTGTGTCCGTTGTGAAAAATTCAACTGCGAGTTTTTTGGTGCATCAGTGGATAAAACGGCCATCCCGCGCGAGTTTTGCGACACCATTCCTTCAGAAATGAATGTGCAAGAAACCCACCAAACCTGAGTTTTGGGTCAAACTGAGATCATTGGGTGCGTCCGTTGCCAAAATTCAACTGTGAGTTTTTTGGTGCATCAGTGGGAAAAATGGCCATCCCGCGCGAGTTTTGCGGCACCGTTCCTTCAGAAATGAAAGTGCGAAAAACCCACCAAACATGAGTTTTGGGTCAAACTGAGATCATTGGGTGCGTCCGTTGCCAAAAATTCAACTGCGAGTTCTTTGGTGCATCATTGCAAAAAAAGGCCATCCCGCGCGAGTTTTTTGCCTCCGTTCCTTCAGAAATGAAATTGCGAAAACCCACCAAACATCAGTTTTGGGTCAAACTGAGATGATTGGGTGCGTCCGTTGCAAAAAATTCAATGACGAGTTTATTGGTGCATCAGGGGAAAAATGGGTCATCCCGCGCGAGTTTTGCAGCATCTTTCCTTCAGAAACGAAAGTGCAAAAAACCCACCAAACTTGTGTTTGGGTCAAACTGAGATGATTTGGTGTGTTCGTTATGAAAAATTCAACTACGAGTTTTTCGGTGCATCAGTAGAAAAATGGCCATCCCGCGCCAGTTTTGTGGCACTGTTCCTTGGGAAATGAAAGTGCCAAAACCCCACCAAACATGAGTTTTGGGTCAAACTGAGATGATTGGGTGCGTTCGTTGCAAAAAATTCAACTACGAGCTTTTTGGTGCATCAGTGGATAAAACGGCCATCCCGCGCGAGTTTTGCGACACCATTCCTTCAGAAATGAAAGTGCCAGAAACCCACCAAACATGAGTTTTGGGTCATACTGAGATCATTGGGTGCGTCCGTTGCAAAAATTCAACTGCGAGTTGTTTGGTGCATTAGTGGAAAAAATGGCCATCACGCGCGAGTTTTGCGGCACCATTCCTTCGGAAATGAAAGTGCCAAAAACCAACCAAACACGAGTTTTGGGTGAAACTGAGATGATTGGGTGCGTTCGTTGCAATAAATTCAACTGCGAGTTTTTTGTGCATCAGTGCAAAAAAGGGCCATCTCGCGTGAGTTTTGCGGCATCTTTCCTTCAGAAATAAAAGTGCCAAAACCCCACAAAACTTGAGTTTGGGTCAAACTGAGATGATTTGGTGTGTCCGTTGTGAAAAATTCCACTTCGAGTTTTTCGGTGCATCAGTGGAAAAATGGTCATCCCGCGCGAGGTTTGCGGCACTGTTCCTTGGGAAATGAAAGTGTCAAAACCCCACCAAAGATGAGTTTTGGGTCAAACTGAAATGATTGGGTGCGTCCATTGCAAAAAATTCAACTACGAGTTTTTTGGTGCATCAGTGGAAAAAACGGCCATCCTGCGCGAGTTTTGCGACACCATTCCTTCAGAAATGAAATTGACAGAAACCCACCCAACATGAGTTTTGGGTCAAAATGAGATCATTGGGTGCGTCCATTGCCAAAATTCAACTGCGAGTTCTTTGGTGCATCAGTGGAAAAAAAATGGCCATCCCGCGTGAGTTTTGCGGCACCGTTCCTTTGGAAATTAAAGTGCCAAAACCCCACCAAATATGAGTTTTGTGTCAAACTGAGATGATTCATTGTGTCTATTGTGAAAAATTCAACTGCGAGTTTTTGGGTGCATCAGTGGATAAAACAGCCATCCCGCACGAGTTTTGCGGCACCGTTCCTTCATAAATGAAAGTGCGAAAACCCACGAAAAATAGGTTTTGGGTCAAACTTTGATGATTTGGTGTGTCCGTTGTGAAAAATTCAACTACGAGTTTTTTGGTGTATTAGTGGATAAAACGGCCATACCGCGCGAGTTTTGCGACACCATTCCTTCAGAAATGAAAGTGCCAGAAACCCACCAAACAAGAGTTTTGGGTCAAACTGAGATGATTGGGTGCGTCCGTTGCAAAAAAATTCAATGACGAGTTTATTGTTGCATCAGTGGAAAAATGGGCCATCCCGCGCGAGTTTTGCAACATCTTTCCTTCAGAAACGAAAGTGCCAAAAACCCACCAAACTTGTGTTTGGGTCAAACTGAGATGATTTGGTGTGTTCGTTGTGAAAAATTCAACTACAAGTTTTTCGGTGCATCAGTGGAAAAATGGTCATCCCGCGCGAGTTTTCTGGCACTGTTCCTTGGGAAATGAAAGTGCCAAAACCCCACCAAACATGAGTTTTGGGTCCAACTGAGATGATTGGGTGCGTCCATTGCAAATAATTCAACTATGAGTTTTTTGGTGCATCAGTGGAAAAAATGGCCATCCTGCGCGAGTTTTGCGACACCATTCCTTCAGAAATAAAAATTGCCAGAAATCCACCCAACATGTGTTTTGGGTCAAACTGAGATCATTGGGTGCGTCCGTTGCCAAAATTCAACTGCGAGTTCTTTGGTGCATCAGTGGAAAAAATGGCCATCCAGCACGAGTTTTGCGGCACAGTTCCTTCGGAAATGAAAATGCCAAAACCCCACCAAATATGAGTTTTGTGTCAAACTGAGATGATTCATTGTGTCTGTTGTGAAAAATTCAACTGCGAGTTTTTGGGTGCATCAGTGGATAAAACAGCCATCCCGCACGAGTTTTGCGGCACCGTTCCTTCATAAATGAAAGTGCGAAAGCCCACCAAAAATGAGTTTTGGGTCAAAGTTTGATGATTTGGTGTGTCCGTTGTGAAAAATTCAACTGCGAGTTTTTTGGTGCATCAGTGGATAAAACGGCCATCCCGCGCGAATTTTGCGACACCATTCCTTCAGAAATGAAAGTGCAAGAAACCCACCAAACATGAGTTTTGGGTCAAACTGAGATCATTGGGTGCGTCCGTTGCCAAAATTCAACTGTGAGTTTTTTGGTGCATTAGTGGGAAAAATGGCCATCCCGCGCGAGTTTTGCGGCACCGTTCCTTCAGAAATGAAAGTGCGAAAAACCCAACAAACATGAGTTTTGGGTCAAACTGAGATCATTGGGTGCGTCCGTTCCCAAAAATTCAACTGCGAGTTCTTTGGTGCATCATTGGAAAAAATGGCCATCCCGCGCGAGTTTTGTGCCTCCATTCCTTCAGAAATGAAATTGCGAAAACCCACCAAACATCAGTTTTGGGTCAAACTAAGATGATTGGGTGCGTCCGTTGCCAAAAATTCAATGACGAGTTTATTGGTGCATCAGTGGAAAAATGGGCCATCCCGCGCGAGTTTTGCAGCATCTTTCCTTCAGAAACGGAAGTGCCAAAAACCCACCAAACTTGAGTTTGGGTCAAACTAAGATGATTTGGTGTGTTCGTTGTGAAAAAATCAACTACGAGTTTTTCGGTGCATCAGTGGAAAAATGGCCATCCCGCGCGAGTTTTGCGGCACTGTTCCTTGGGAAATGAAAGTGCCAAAACCCCACCAAACATGAGTTTTGGGTCAAACTGAGATGATTGGGTGCGTCCGTTGCAAAAAATTCAACTACGAGCTTTTTGGTGCATCAGTGGATAAAACGGCCATCCCGCGCGAGTTTTGCGACACCATTCCTTCAGAAATGAAATTGCCAGAAATCCACCCAACATGTGTTTTGGGTCAAACTGAGATCATTGGGTGCGTCCGTTGCGAAAATTCAACTGCGAGTTCTTTGGTGCATCAGTGGAAAAAATGGCCATCCCGCACGAGTTTTGCGGCACCGTTCCTTCGGAAATTAAAGTGCCAAAACCCCACCAAATATGAGTTTTGTGTCAAACTGAGATGATTCATTGTGTCTATTGTGAAAAATTCAACTGCGAGTTTTTGGGTGCATCAGTGGATAAAACATCCATCCCGCACGAGTTTTGCGGCACCGTTCCTTCATAAATGAAAGTGCGAAAGCCCACCAAAAATGAGTTTTGGGTCAAACTTTGATGATTTGGTGTGTCCGTTGTGAAAAATTCAACTGCGAGTTTTTTGGTGCATCAGTGGATAAAACGGCCATCCCGCGCGAGTTTTGCGTCACCATTCCTTCAGAAATGAAAGTGCCAGAAACCCACCAAACATGAGTTTTGGGTCAAACTGAGATGATTGGGTGCGCCCGTTGCAAAAAATTCAACTACGAGCTTTTTGGTGCATCAGTGGATAAAACGACCATCCCGCGCGAGTTTTGCGACACCATTCCTTCAGAAATGAAAGTGCCAGAAACCCACCAAACATGAGTTTTGGGTCATACTGAGATCATTGGGTGCGTCCGTTGCCAAAATTCGGCTGCGAGTTCTTTGGTGCATCAGTGGAAAAAATGGCCATCACGCGCAAGTTTTGCGGCACCATTCCTTCAGAAATGAAAGTGCCAAAAACCAACCAAACACGAGTTTTGGGTCAAACTGAGATGATTCATTGTGTCTATTGTGAAAAATTCAACTACGAGTTTTTGGGTGCATCAGTGGATAAAACAGCCATCTCGCACGAGTTTTGCGGCACCGTTCCTTCATTAAAGAAAGTGCGAAAACCCACCAAAAATGAGTTTTGGGTCAAACTTTGATGATTTGGTCTGTCCGTTGTGAAAAATTGAACTGCGAGTTTTTTGGTGCATCAGTGGATAAAATGACCATCCCGCGCGAGTTTTGCGACACCATTCCTTCAGAAATGAAAGTGCAAGAAACCCACCAAACATGAGTTTTGGGTCAAACTGAGATCATTGGGTGCGTCCGTTGCCAAAATTCAACTGTGAGTTTTTTGGTGCATCAGTGGGAAAACGGCCATCCCGCGCGAGTTTTGTGGCACCGTTCCTTCAGAAATGAAAGTGCAAAAAACCCACCAAACATGAGTTTTGGGTCAAACTGAGATCATTGGGTGCGTCCGTTGCCAAAAATTCAACTGCGAGTTCTTTGGTGCATCAGTGTAAAAAATGGCCATCACGCGCAAGTTTTGCGGCACCATTCCTTCGGAAATAGAAGTGCCAAAAACCAACCAAACATGAGTTTTGGGTCAAACTGAGATGATTCATTGTGTCTATTGTGAAAAATTCAACTGCGAGTTTTTGGGTGCATCAGTGGATAAAACAGCCATCCCGCGCCAGTTTTGTGGCACTGTTCCTTGGGAAATGAAAGTGCCAAAACCCCACCAAACATGAGTTTTGGGTCAAACTGAGATGATTGGGTGCGTTCGTTGCAAAAAATTCAACTACGAGCTTTTTGGTGCACCAGTGGATAAAACGGCCATCCCGCGCGAGTTTTGCGACACCATTCCTTCAGAAATGAAAGTGCAAGAAACCCACCAAACATGAGTTTTGGGTCAAACTGAGATCATTGGGTGCGTCCGTTGTCAAAATTCAACTGTGAGTTTTTTGGTGCATCAGTGGGAAAAATGGCCATCCCGCGCGAGTTTTGCGGCACCGTTCCTTCAGAAATGAAAGTGCGAAAAACGCACCAAACATGAGTTTTGGGTCAAACTGAGATCATTGGGTGCGTCCGTAGCCAAAAATTCAACTGCGAGTTCTTTGGTGCATCATTGGAAAAAAAGGCCATCCCGCGCGAGTTTTGTGCCTCCGTTCCTTCAGAAATGAAATTGCGAAAACCCACCAAACATCAGTTTTGGGTCAAACTGAGATGAATCGGTGCGTCCGTTGCAAAAAATTCAATGACGAGTTTATTGGTGCATCAGTGGAAAAATGGGCCATCCCGCGCGAGTTTTGCAGCATCTTTCCTTCACAAACGAAAGTGCCAAAAACCCACCAAACTTGTGTTTGGGTCAAACTGAGATGATTTGGTGTGTTCGTTGTGAAAAATTCAACTACGAGTTTTTCGGTGCATCAGAAGAAAAATGGCCATCCCGCGCGAGTTTTGCGGCACTGTTCCTTGGGAAATGAAAGTGCCAAAACCCCACCAAACATGAGTTTTGGGTCAAACTGAGATGATTGGTTGCGTCCGTTGCAAAAAATTCAACTACGAGCTTTTTGGTGCATCAGTGGATAAAATGGCCATCCCGCGCGAGTTTTGCGACACCATTCCTTCAGAAATGAAAGTGCCAGAAACCCACCAAACATGAGTTTTGGGTCATACTGAGATCATTGGGTGCGTCCGTTGCCAAAATTCAACTGCGAGTTGTTTGGTGCATTAGTGGAAAAAATGGCCATCACACGCGAGTTTTGCGGCACCATTCCTTCTGAAATGAAAGTGCCAAAAACCAACCAAACACGAGTTTTGGGTCAAACTGAGATGATTGGTTGCGTTCGTTGCAAAAAATTCAACTGCGAGTTTTTTGGTGCATCAGTGCAAAAAAGGGCCATCTCGCGCGAGTTTTGCGGCATCTTTCCTTCGGAAATAAAAGTGCCAAAACCCCACAAAACTTGAGTTTGGGACAAACTGAGATGATTTGGAGTGTCCGTTGTGAAAAATTCCACTTCGAGTTTTTCGGTGCATCAGTGGAAAAATGGCCATCCCGCGCGAGTTTTGCGGCACTGTTCCTTGGGAAATGAAAGTGTCAAAACCCCACCAAACATGAGTTTTGGGTCAAACTGAGATGATAGGGTGCATCCAATGCAAAAAATTCAACTACGAGTTTTTTTGGTGCATCAGTGGAAAAAACGGCCATCCTGCGCGAGTTTTGCGACACCATTCCTTCAGAAATGAAATTGACTGAAACCCACCTAACATGAGTTTTGGGTCAAAATGAGATCATTGGGTGCGTCCATTGCCAAAATTCAACTGCGAGTTCTTTGGTGCATCAGTGGAAAAAAATGGCCATCCCGCGTGAGTTTTGCGGCACCGTTCCTTCAGAAATGAAAGTGCGAAAAACCCACCAAACATGAGTTTTGGGTCAAACTGAGATCATTGGGTGCGTCCGTTGCCAAAAATTCAACTGCGAGTTCTTTGGTACATCATTGGAAAAAATGGCCATCCCACGCGAGTTTTGTGCCTCCGTTCCTTCAGAAATGAAATTGCGAAAACCGACCAAACATCAGTTTTGGGTCAAACTGAGATGATTGGGTGCGTCCGTTGCAAAAAATTCAATGACGAGTTTATTGGTGCATCAGTGGAAAAATGGGCCATCCCGCGCGAGTTTTGCAACATCTTTCCTTCAGAAACGAAAGTGCCAAAAACCCACCAAACTTGTGTTTGGTTCAAACTGAGATGATTTGGTGTGTTCGTTGTGAAAAATTCAACTACGAGTTTTTCGGTGCATCAGTGGAAAAATGGCCATCCCGCGTGAGTTTTCTGGCATTGTTCCTTGGGAAATGAAAGTGCCAAAACCCCACCAAACATGAGTTTTGGGTCCAACTGAGATGATTGGGTGCGTCCGTTGCAAATAATTAAACTACGAGTTTTTTGGTGCATCAGTGGAAAAAATGGCCATCCTGCGCGAGTTTTGCGACACCATTCCTTTAGAAATGAAATTGCCAGAAATCCACCCAACATGTGTTTTGGGTCAAACTGAGATCATTGAGTGCGTCCGTTGCCAAAATTCAATTGCGAGTTCTTTGGTGCATCAGTGGAAAAAATGGCCATCCCGCACGAGTTTTGCGGCACAGTTCCTTCGGAAATTAAAGTGCCAAAACCCCACCAAATATGAGTTTTGTGTCAAACTGAGATGATTCATTGTGTCTATTGTGAAAAATTCAACTGCGAGTTTTTGGGTGCATCAGTGGATAAAACAGCCATCCCGCACGAGTTTTGCGGCACCGTTCCTTCATAAATGAAAGTGCGAAAGCCCACCAAAAATGAGTTTTGGGTCAAACTTTGATGATTTGGTGTGTCCGATGTGAAAAATTCAACTGCGAGTTTTTTGGTGCATCAGTGGATAAAACGGCCATCCCGCGCGAGTTTTGTGACACCATTCCTTCAGAAATGAAAGTGCAAGAAACCCACCAAACATGAGTTTTGGGTCAAACTGAGATCATTGGGTGCGTCCGTTGCCAAAATTCAACTGTGAGTTTTTTGGTGCATTAGTGGGAAAAATGGCCATCCCGCGCGAATTTTGCGGCACCGTTCCTTCAGAAATGAAAGTGCGAAAAACCCAACAAAGATGAGTTTTGGGTCAAACTGAGATCATTGGGTGCGTCCGTTGCCAAAAATTCAACTGCGACTTCTTTGGTGCATCATTGGAAAAAATGGCCATCCCGCGCGAGTTTTGTGCCTCCATTCCTTCAGAAATGAAATTGCGAAAACCCACCAAACATCTGTTTTGGGTCAAACTGAGATGATTGGGTGCGTCCGTTGCCAAAAATTCAATGACGAGTTTATTGGTGCATCAGTGGAAAAATGGGCCATCCCGCGCGAGTTTTGCAGCATCTTTCCTTCAGAAACGAAAGTGCCGAAAACCCACCAAACTTGAGTTTCGGTCAAACTGAGATGATTTGGTGTGTTCGTTGTGAAAAATTCAACTACGAGTTTTTCGTTGCATCAGTGGAAAAATGGCCATCCCGCGCGAGTTTTGCGGCACTGTTCCTTGGGAAACGAAAGTGCTAAAACCCCACCAAACATGTGTTTTGGGTCAAACTGAGATGATTGGGTGCGTCCGGTTCAAAAAATTCAACTACGAGCTTTTTGGGGCATCAGTGGATAAAACGGCCATCCCGCGCGAGTTTTGCGACACCATTCCTTCAAAAATGACAGTGCCAGAAACCCACCAAACATGAGTTTTGGGTCATACTGAGATCATTGGGTGCGTCCGTTGCCAAAATTCAACTGCGAGTTCTTTGGTGCATTAGTGGAAAAAATGGCCATCACGCGCGAGTTTTGCGGCACCATTCCTTCAGAAATGAAAGTGCCAAAAACCAACCAAACACGATTTTTGGGTCAAACTGAGACGATTGGGTGCGTTCGTTGCAAAAAATTCAACTACGAGTTTTTTGGTGCATCAGTGCAAAAAAGGGCCATCTTGCGCGAGTTTTGCGGCATCTTTCCTTCGGAAATAAAAGTGCCAAAACCCCACAAAACTTGAGTTTGGGTCAAACTGAGATGATTTGGTGTGTCCGTTGTGAAAAATTCCACTTCGAGTTTTTAGGTGGATCAGTGGAAAAATGGCAATCCCACGCGAGTTTTGCGGCACTGTTCCTTGGGAAATGAAAGTGTCCAAACCCCACCAAACATGAGTTTTGGGTCAAACTGAGATGATTGGGTGCGTCCATTGCAAAAAATTCAACTACGAGTTTTTTGGTGCATCAGTGGAAAAAACGGCCATCCTGCGCGAGTTTTGCGACACCATTCCTTCAGAAATGAAATTAACAGAAACCCACCCAACATGAGTTTTGGGTCAAAATGAGATCATTGGGTGCGTCCATTGCCAAAATTCAACTGCGAGTTCTTTGGTGCGTCAGTGGAAAAAAATGGCCATCCCGGGTGAGTTTTGCGGCACCGTTCCTTCGGAAATTAAAGTGCCAAAACCCCACCAAATATGAGTTTTGTGTCAAACTGAGATGATTCATTGTGTCTATTATGAAAAATTCAATTGCGAGTTTTTGGGTGCATCAGTGGATAAAATAGCCATCCCGCACGAGTTTTGCGGCACCGTTCCTTCATAAATGAAAGTGTGAAAACCCACCAAAAATGAGTTTTGGGTCAAACTTTGATGATTTGGTGTGTCCGTTGTGAAAAATTCAACTGCGAGCTTTTGGTGCATCAGTGGATAAAACGGCCATCCCGCGCGAGTTTTGCGACACCATTCCTTCAGAAATGAAAGTGCAAGAAACCCACCAGACAAGAGTTTTGGGTCAAACTGAGATCATTGGGCGCGTCCGTTGCCAAAATTCAACTGTGAGTTTTTTGGTGTATCAGTGGGAAAAATGGCCATCCCGCGCGAGTTTTGCGGCACCGTTCCTTCAGAAACGAAAGTGCGAAAAACCCACCAAACATGAGTTTTGGGTCAAACTGAGATCATTGGGTGCGTCCGTTGCCAAAAATTCAGCTGCGAGTTCTTTGGTACATCATTGGAAAAATGGCCATCCCACGCGAGTTTTGTGCCTCCGTTCCTTCAGAAATGAAATTGCGAAAACCCACAAAACATCAGTTTTGGGTCAAACTGAGATGATTGGGTGCGTTCGTTGCAAAAAATTCAATGACGAGTTTATTGGTGCATCAGTGGAAAAATGGGCCATCCCGCACGAGTTTTGCAGCATCTTTCCTTCAGAAACGAAAGTGCCAAAAACCCACCAAACTTGAGTTTGGGTCAAACTGAGATGATTTGGTGTGTTCGTTGTGAAAAATTGAACTACGAGTTTTTCGGTGCATCAGTGGAAAAATGGCCACCCCGCGTGAGTTTTGCGGCACTGTTCCTTGGGAAATGAAAGTGCCAAAACCCCACCAAACATGAGTTTTGGGTCAAACTGAGATGATTGTGTGCGTCCGTTGCAAAAAATTCAACTACGAGCTTTTTGGTGCATCAGTGGATAAAACGGCCATCCCGCGCGAGTTTTGCGACACCATTCCTTCAAAAATGACAGTGCCAGAAACCCACCAAACATGAGTTTTGGGTCATACTGAGATCATTGGGTGCGTCCGTTGCCAAAATTCAACTGCGAGTTCTTTGGTGCATCAGTCGATAAAACGGCCATTCCGCGCGAGTTTTGCATCACCGTTCCTTCGGAAATGAAAGTTCCAAAAACCCACCAAACATGAGTTTTGGGACAAACTCTTAGGATTTGGTGGGTCCGTTTTGAAAACTTGAACTGTGAGTTTTCCGGGGCATTAGTGGATAAAACGGCCATCCTGCGCGAGTTTTGCGGCACCGTTCCATCGGAAATGAAACTCCCTAAAACCCACCAAACATGAGTTTTGGGTCAAACTGACATGATTGGGTGCGTCCGTTGTGAAAAATTCAACTGCGAGTTTTCTGGTGCATGAGTGGATAAAACGACCATTCCGCGTGAGTTTTGTGTCACCGTTCCTTCGGAAATGACAGTGTCAAAAACCCACCAAACATGAGTTTTGGGTCAAAGTGACATCATTGGTGCGTCCGTTGTGAAAAATTCAACTGCGAGTTTTTTGGTGCATCAGTCGATAAAACGGCCATTCCGCGCGAGTTTTGTGTCACCGTTCCTTCGGAAATGAAAGTGCCGAAAACCCACCAAAAATGAGTTTTTGGACAAACTAAGAGGATTGGGTGGGTCCGTTTTGAAAAATTCAACTGCGAGTTTTTCGGGGCATCAGTGGATAAAACGGCCATCCCGCGCGAGTTTTGCGGCACCGTTCCTTCGGAAATGAAACTCCCAAAAACCCACCAAACATGAGTTTTGGGTCAAACTGACATGATTGGGTGCGTCCGTTGTGAAAAATTCAACTACGAGTTTTTTGGTGCATCAGTGGACAAAACGGCCATTCCGCGCGAGTTTTGCATCACCATTCCTTCGGAAATGAAAGTGCCAAAAACCCACCAAACATGAGTTTTGGGACAAACTAAGAGGATTTGGTGGGTCCGTTTTGAAAAATTCAACTGCGAGTTTTTCGGGGCATCAGTGGATAAAACGGCCATCCCGCGCGAGTTTTGCGGCACCGTTCCTTCGGAAATGAAACTCCCAAAAACCCACCAAACATGAGTTTTGGCTCAAACTGACATGATTGGGTGCGTCCGTTGTGAAAAATTCAACTGCAAGTTTTTTGGTGCATCAGTGGATAAAACGGCCATTCCACGCGAGTTATGCGTCACCGTTTCATTCGAAAATGAAAGTGCCAAAACCCCACCAAACTTGTTTTGCGACGAGTTTTTTGGTGCATCAGTGCAAAAAAGGGCCATCTCGCGCGAGTTTTGCGGCATCTTTCCTTCGGAAATAAAAGTGCCAAAACCCCACAAAACTTGAGTTTGGGTCAAACTGAGATGATTTGGTGTGTCCGTTGTGAAAAATTCCACTTCGAGTTTTTCGGTGAATCAGTGGAAAAATGGCCATCCCGCGCGAGTTTTGCGGCACTGTTCCTTGGGAAATGAAAGTGTCAAAACCCCACCAAACATGAGTTTTGGGTCAAACTGAGATGATTGGGTGCGTCCATTGCAAAAAATTCAACTACGAGTTTTTTGGTGCATCAGTGGAAAAAACGGCCATCCTGCGCGAGTTTTGCGACACCATTCCTTCAGAAATGAAATTGACAGAAACCCACCCAACATGAGTTTTGGGTCAAAATGAGATCATTGCGTGCGTCCATTGCCAAAATTCAACTGCGAGTTCTTTGGTGCATCAGTGGAAAAAAATGGCCATCCCACGTGAGTTTTGCGACACCGTTCCTTCGGAAATGAAAGTGCCAAAAACCAACCAAACACGAGTTTTGGGTCAAACTGAGATGATTGGGTGCGTCCGTTGCAAAAAATTCAACTGCGAGTTTTTTGGTGCATCAGTGCAAAAAAGGGTCGTCCCGCGCGAGTTTTGCGGCACCGTTCCTTCAGAAATGAAAGTGCCAAAACCCCACAAAACTTGAGTTTGGGTCAAACTGAGATGATTTGGTGTGTCCGTTGTGAAAAATTCCACTTCGAGTTTTTCGGTGGATCAGTGGAAAAATGGCAATCCCACGCGAGTTTTGCGGCACTATTCCTTGGGAAATGAAAGTGTCAAAACCCCACCAAACATGAGTTTTGGGTCAAACTGAGATGATTGGGTGCGTCCGTTGCAAAAAATTGAACTACGAGTTTTTTGGTGCATCAGTGGAAAAAACGGCCATCCTGCGCGAGATTTGCGACACCATTCCTTCAGAAATGAAATTGACACAAACCCACCCAACATGAGTTTTGGGTCAAAATGAGATCATTAGGTGCGTCCATTGCCAAAATTCAACTGCGAGTTCTTTGGTGCATCAGTGGAAAAAAATGGCCATCCCGCGTGAGTTTTGCGGCACAGTTCCTTCGGAAATTAAAGTGCCAAAACCCCACCAAATATGAGTTTTGTGTCAAACTGAGATGATTCATTGTGTCTATTGTGAAAAATTCAACTGCGAGTTTTTGGGTGCATCAGTGGATAAAACAGCCATCCCGCACGAGTTTTGCGGCACCATTCCTTCATAAATGAAAGTGCGAAAGCCCACCAAAAAAGAGTTTTGGGTCAAACTTTGATGATTTGGTGTGTCCATTGTGAAAAATTCAACTGCGAGTTTTTTGGTGCATCAGTGGATAAAACGGCCATCCCGCGCGAGTTTTGCGACACCATTCCTTCAGAAATGAAAGTGCAAGAAACCCACCAAACATGAGTTTTGGGTCAAACTGAGATCATTGGGTGCGTCCGTTGCCAAAATTCAACTGTGAGTTTTTTGGTGCATCTGTGGGAAAAATGGCCATCCCGCGCGAGTTTTGTGCCTCCGTTCCTTCAGAAATGAAATTGCGAGAACCCACCAAACATCAGTTTGGGTCAAACTGAGATGATTGGGTGCGTCCGTTGCAAAAAATTCAATGACCAGTTTATTGGTGCATCAGTGGAAAAATGGGCCATCCCACGCGAGTTTTGCAGCATCTTTCCTTCAGAAACGAAAGTGCCAAAAACCCACCAAACTTGAGTTTGGGTCAAACTGAGATGATTTGGTGTGTTCGTTGTGAAAAATTCAACTACGAGTTTTTCGGTGCATCAGTGGAAAAATGGCCATCCCACGCGAGTTTTGCGGCACTGTTCCTTGGGAAATGAAAGTGCCAAAACCCCACCAAACATGAGTTTTGGGTCAAACTGAGATGATTGGGTGCGTCCGTTTGAAAAAATTCAAATACGAGCTTTTTGGTGCATCAGTGGATAAAACGGCCATCCCGCGCGAGTTTTGTGACACCATTCCTTCAAAAATGACAGTGCCAGAAACCCACCAAACATGAGTTTTGGGTCATACTGAGATCATTGGGTGCGTCCGGTGCCAAAATTCAATTGCGAGTTCTTTGGTGCATTAGTGGAAAAAATGGCCATCACGCGCGAGTTTTGCGGCACCATTACTTCTGAAATGAAAGTGCCAAAAACCAACCAAACACGAGTTTTGGGTCAAACTGAGACGATTGGGTGCGTTCGTTGCAAAAAATTCAACTGCGAGTTTTTTGGTGCATCAGTGCAAAAAAGGGCCATCTCGCGCGAGTTTTGCGGCATCTTTCCTTCGGAAATAAAAGTGCCAAAACCCCACAAAACTTAAGTTTGGGTCAAACTGAGATGATTTGGTGTGTCCGTTGTGAAAAATTCCACTTCGAGTTTTTCGGTGCATCAGTGGAAAAATGGCCATCCCGCGCGAGTTTTGCGGCACTGTTCCTTGGGAAATGAAAGTGTCAAAACCCCACCAAACATGAGTTTTGGGTCAAACTGAGATGATTGGGTGCGTCCATTGCAAAAAATTCAACTACGAGTTTTTTGGTGCATCAGTGGAAAAAACGGCCATCCTGCGCGAGTTTTGCGACACCATTCCTTCAGAAATGAAATTGATAGAAACCCACCCAACATGAGTTTTGGGTCAAAATGAGATCATTGGGTGCGTCCATTGCCAAAATTCAACTGCGAGTTCTTTGGTGCATCAGTGGAAAAAAAAATGGCCATCCCGCGTGAGTTTTGCGGCACCGTTCCTTCGGAAATTAAAGTGCCAAGACCCCACCAAATATGAGTTTTGTGTCAAACTGAGATGATTCCTTGTGTCTATTGTGAAAAATTCAACTGCGAGTTTTTGGGTGCATCAGTGGATAAAACAGCCATCCCGTACGAGTTTTGCGGCACCGTTCCTTCATAAATGAAAGTGCGAAAACCCACCAAAAATGAGTTTTGGGTCAAACTTTGATGATTTGCTGTGTCCGTTGAGAAAAATTCAACTGCGAGCTTTTGGTGCATCTGTGGATAAAACGGCCATCCCGCGCGAGTTTTGCGACACCATTCCTTCAGAAATGAAAGTGCAAGAAACCCACCAAACATGAGTTTTGGGTCAAACTGAGATCATTGGGTGCGTCCGTTGCCAAAAATTCAACTACGAGTTCTTTCCTTCAGAAACGAAAGTGCCAAAAACCCACCAAACTTGAGTTTGGGTCAAACTGAGATGATTTGGTGTGTTCGTTGTGAAAAATTCAACTACGAGTTTTTCGGTGCATCAGTGGAAAAATGGCCACCCCGCGTGAGTTTTCGGCACTGTTCCTTGGGAAATGGAAGTGCCAAAACCCCACCAAACATGTGTTTTGGGTCAAATTGAAATGATTGGGTGCGTCCGTTGCAAAAAATTCAACTACGAGCTTTTTGGTGCATCAGTGGATAAAACGGCCATCCCGCGCGAGTTTTGCGACACCATTCCTTCAAAAATGACAGTGCCAGAAACCCACCAAACATGAGTTTTGGGTCATACTGAGATCATTGGGTGCGTCCGTTGCAAAAATTCAACTGCGAGTTCTTTGGTGCATTAGTGGAAAAAATGGCCATCACGCGCGAGTTTTGCGGCACTATTCCTTGGGAATGAAAGTGTCAAAACCCCACCAAACATGAGTTTTGGGTCAAACTGAGATGATTGGGTGCGTGTGCGTCCATTGCAAAAAATTCAACTACGAGTTTTTTGGTGCATCAGTGGATAAAACGACCATCCCGCGCGAGTTTTGGGACACCATTCCTCCAAAAAAGAAAGTGCAAGAAACCCATCAAACATGAGATTTGGGTCAAACTGAGATCATTGGGTGCGTCCGTTGCCAAAATTCAACTGTGAGTTTTTTGGTGCATCAGTTGGAAAAAAGGCCATCCCGCGCGAGTTTTGCGGCACCGTTCCTTCAGAAATGAAAGTGCGAAAAACCCACCAAACATGAGTTTTGGCTCAAACTGAGATCATTGGGTGCGTCCGTTGCCAAAAATTCAACTGCGTGTTCTTTGGTGCATCATTGGAAAAAATGGCCATCCCGCGCGAGTTTTGTGCCTCCGTTCCTTCAGAAATGAAATTGCGAAAACCCACCAAACATCAGTTTTGGGTCAAACTGAGATGATTGTGTGCGTCCGTTGCAAAAAATTCAATGACGAGTTTATTGGTGCATCAGTGGAAAAATGGGCCATCCCGTGCGAGTTTTGCAGCATCTTTCCTTCAGAAACGAAAGTGCCAAAAACTCACCAAACTTGAGTTTGGGTCAAACTAAGATGATTTGGTGTGTTCGTTTTTCGGTGCATCAGTGGAAAAATGGCCATCCCGCGCGAGTTTTGCGGCACTGTTCCTTGGGAAATGAAAGTGCCAAAACCCCACCAAACTTGAGTTTTGGGTCAAACTGAGATGATTGGGTGCGTCCGTTGCAAAAATTTCAACAACGAGCTTTTTGGTGCATCAGTGGATAAAACGGCCATCCCGCGCGAGTTTTGCGACACCATTCCTTCAAAAATGACAGTGCCAGAAACCCACCAAACATGAGTTTTGGGTCATACTGAGATCATTGGGTGCGTCCGTTGTCAAAATTCAACTGCGAATTCTTTGGTGCATCAGTGGAAAAAATGGCCATCACGCGCGAGTTTTGCAGCACCATTCCTTCAGAAATGAAAGTGCCAAAAACCAACCAAACACGAGTTTTGGGTCAAACTGAGATGATTGGGTGCGTTCGTTGCAAAAAATTCAACTACGAGTTTTTTGGTGCATCAATGCAAAAAAGGGCCATCTCGCGCGAGTTTTGCGGCATCTTTCCTTTGGAAATAAAAGTGCCAAAACCCCACAAAACTTGAGTTTGGGTTAAACTGAGATGATTTGGTGTGTCCGTTGTGAAAAATTCCACTTCGAGTTTTTCGGTGCATCAGTGGAAAAATGGTCATCCCGCGCGAGTTTTGTGGCACTGTTCGTTGGGAAATGAAAGTGTCAAAACCCCACCAAACATGAGTTTTGGGTCAAACTGAGATGATTGGGTGCGTCCGTTGCAAAAAATTCAACTACGAGTTTTTTGGTGCATCAGTGAAAAAAAACGGCCATCCTGCGCGAGTTTTGGGACACCATTCCTTCAGAAATGAAATTGACAGAAACCCACACTACATGAGTTTTGGGTCAAAATGAGGTCATTGGGTGCGTCCATTGCCAAAATTCAACTGCGAGTTCTTTGGTGCATTAGTGGAAAAAAATGGGCCATCCCGCACGAGTTTTGCAGCATCTTTCCTTCACAAACGAAAGTGCCAAAAACCCACCAAACTTGTGTTTGGGTCAAACTGAGATGATTTGGTGTGTTCGTTGTGAAAAATTCAACTACGAGTTTTTCGGTGCATCAGAAGAAAAATGGCCATCCCGCGCGAGTTTTGCGGCACTGTTCCTTGGGAAATGAAAGTGCCAAAACCCCACCAAACATGAGTTTTGGGTCAAACTGAGATGATTGGGTGTGTCCGTTGCAAAAAATTCAACTACGAGCTTTTTGGTGCATCAGTGGATAAAATGGCCATCCCGCGCGAGTTTTGCGACACCATTCCTTCACAAATGAAAGTGCCAGAAACCCACCAAACATGAGTTTTGGGTCATACTGAGATCATAGGGTGCGTCCGTTGCCAAAATTCAACTGCGAGTTGTTTGGTGCATTAGTGGAAAAAATGGCCATCACACGCGAGTTTTGCGGCACCATTCCTTCGGAAATGAAAGTGCCAAAAACCAACCAAACACGTGTTTTGGGTCAAACTGAGATGATTGGGTGCGTTCGTTGCAAAAAATTCAACTGCGAGTTTTTTGGTGCATCAGTGCAAAAAAGGGCCATCTCGCTCGAGTTTTGCGGCATCTTTCCTTCGGAAATAAAAGTGCCAAAACCCCACAAAACTTGAGTTTGGGTCAAACTGAGTTGATTTGGTGTGTCCGTTGTGAAAAATTCAACTATGAGTTTTTCGGTGCATCAGTGGAAAAATGGCCATCCCGCGTGAGTTTTGCGGCACTGTTCCTTGGGAAATGAAAGTGCCAAAACCCCACCAAACATGAGTTTTGGGTCAAACTGAGTTGATTGGGTGCGTCCATTGCAAAAAATTGAACTATGAGTTTTTTGGTGCATCAGTGCTTAAAACGGCCATCCAGCGCGAGTTTTGTGACACCATTCCTTCAGAAATGAAAGTGCCAGAAACCCACCAAACATGAGTTTTGGGTCATACTGAGATCATTGGGTGCGTCCGTTGCCAAAATTCAACTGCGAGTTCTTTGGTGCATCAGTGGAAAAAATATCCATCACGCGCGAGTTTTGTGGCACCGTTCGTTCGTAAATTGAAGTGCCAAAACACCACCAAATATGAGTTTTGTGTCAAACTGAGATGATTCATTGTGTCTATTGTGAAAAATTCAACTGCAAGTTTTTGGGTGCATCAGTGGATAAAACAGTCGTCCCGCACGAGTTTTGCGGCACCGTTCCTTCAGAAATGAAAGTGCGAAAACCCACCAAAAATGAGTTTTGGGTCAAACTTTGATGATTTGGTGTGTCCATTGTGAAAAATTCAACTATGAGTTTTTTGGTGCATCAGTGGATAAAACGGCCATCCCGCGCGAGTTTTGCGACACCATTCCTTCAGAAATGAAAGTGCAAGAAACCCACCAAACATGAGTTTTGGGTCAAACTGAGATCATTGGGTGCGTCCGTTGCCAAAATTCAACTGTGAGTTTTTTGGTGCATCAGTGGGAAAAATGGCCATCCCGCGCGAGTTTTGCGCCACCGTTCCTTCAGAAATGAAAGTGCGAAAAACCCACCAAACATGAGTTTTGGGTCAAACTGAGATCATTGGGTGCGTCCGTTGCCAAAAATTCAACGAGTTCTTTGGTGCATCATTGGAAAAAATGGTCATCCCGCGCGAGTTTTGTGCCTCCGTTCCTTCAGAAATGAAATTGCAAAAACCCACCAAACATCAGTTTTGGGACAAACTGAGATGATTGGGTGCGTCCGTTGCAAAAAATTCAATGACAAGTTTATTTGTGCATCAGTGGAAAAATGGGCCATCCCGCGCGAGTTTTGCAGCATCTTTCCTTCAGAAACGAAAGTGCCAAAAACCCTGCAAACTTGAGTTTTGGTCAAACTGAGATGATTTGGTGTGTCCGTTGTGAAAAATTCAACTACGAGTCTTTTGGTGCATCAGTGGAAAAATGGCCATCCGCGCGAGTTTTGCCGTACTGTTCCTTGGGAAATGAAAGTGCCAAAACCCCACCAAACATGAGTTTTGGGTCAAACTGAGATGATTGGGTGCGTTCGTTGCAAAAAATTCAACTGTGAGCTTTTTGGTGCATTAGTGGAAAAAGGGTCATCTCGCGCGAGTTTTGCGGCATCTTTGCTTCGGAAATAAAAGTGCCAAAACCCCACAAAACTTGAGTTTGGGTCAAAATGAGATGATTTGGTGTGTCCGTTGTGAAAAATTCCACTTCGAGTTTTTTCGTGCATCAGTGGAAAAATGGCCATCCCGCGCGAGTTTTGCGGCACTGTTCCTTGGGAAATGAAAGTGCCAAAACCCCACCAAACAGGAGATTTGAGTCAAACTGAGATGATTGGGTGCGTCCGTTGCAAAAAATTCAACTACAAGTTTTTTGGTGCATCAGTGGAAAAAACGGTCATCGTGCGCGTGTTTTGCGACACCATTCCTTCAGAAATGAAATTGATGGAAACCCACCCAACATGAGTTTTGGGTCAAACTGAGATCATTGGGTGCGTCCGTTGCCAAAATTCAACTGCGAGTTCTTTGGTGCATCTATGCAAAAAATGGCCATCCCGCGTGAGTTTTGCGGCACCGTTCTTCGGAAATTAAAGTGCCAAAACCCCACCAAATATGAGTTTTGTGTCAAAGTGAGATGATTCACTGTGTCTATTGTGAAAAAATAAACTGTGAGTTTTGGGTTGCATCAGTGGATAAAACTACCATCCCGCACGAGTTTTGCGGCACCGTTCCTTCAGAAATGAAAGTGCGAAAACCCACCAAAAATGAGTTTTGGGTCAAACTTTGATGATTTGGTGTGTCCGTTATGAAAAATTCAACTACGAGTTTTTTGGTGCATCAGTGGATAAAACGGCCATCCCGCGCGAGTTTTGCGGCACCATTCCTTCAGAAATGAAAGTGCAAGAAACCCACCGAACATGAGTTTTGGGTCAAACTGAGATCATTGGGTGCGTCCGTTGCCAAAATTCAACTGTGAGTTTTTTGGTGCATTAGTGGGAAAAATGGCCAGCCCACGCGAGTTTTGCGGCACCGTTCCTTCAGAAATGAAAGTGCGAAAAACCCACCAAACATGAGTTTCGGGCCAATCTGAGATCATTGGGTGCGTCCGTTGCCAAAATTTCAACTGCGAGTTCTTTGCTGCATCAGTGGAAAAAATGGCCATCCCGCGCGAGTTTTGCGGCACTGTTCCTTCAGAAATGAAAGTGCGAAAAACCCACAAAACATCAGTTTTGGGTCAAACTGAGATGATTGGGAGCGTCCATTGCAAAAAATTCAATGACGAGTTTATTGGTGCATCAGTGGAAAAATGGGCCATCCCGCGCGAGTTTTGCAGCATCTTTCCTTCAGAAACAAAAGTGCCAAAAACCCACCAAACTCGAGTTTGGGTGAAACTGAGATGATTTGGTGTGTCCGTTGTGAAAAATTCAACTACGAGTTTTACGGTGCATCAGTGGAAAAATGGCCATCCCGCGCGAGTTTTGCGGCACTGTACCTTGGGAAATGAAAGTGCCAAAACCCCACCAAACATGAGTTTTGGGTCAAACTGAGATGATTGGGTGCGTCCATTGCAAAAAATTCAACTATGAGTTTTTTGGTGCATCAGTGGATAAAACAGCCATCCAGCCCGAGTTTTGCGACACCATTCGTTCAGAAATGAAAGTGCCAGAAACCCACCAAACATGAGTTTTGGGTCATACTGATATCATTGGGTGCGTCCTTTGCCAAAATTCAACTGCGAGTTCTTTGGTGCATTAGTGGAAAAAATGACCATCACGCGCGAGTTTTGCGGCACCATTCCTTCGGAAATGAAAGTGCCAAAAACCAACCAAACATGAGTTTTGGGTCAAACTGAGATGATTGGGTGCGTTCGTTGCAAAAGATTCAACTGCGAGTTTTTTGGTGCATCAGTGGAAAAAAGGGCCATCCCGCGCGAGTTTTGCGGCATCTTTCCTTCGGAAATAAAATTGCCAAAACCGCACAAAACATGAGTTTGGGTCAAACTGAGATGATTTGGTGTGTCCGTTGTGAAAAATTCCACTTCGAGTTTTTTGGTGCATCAGTGGAAAAATGGCCATCCCGCGCGAGTTTTGTGGCACCGTTCCTTCAGAAATAAAAGTGCCAAAACCCAACCAAATATGAGTTTTGTGTCAAACTAAGATGATTCATTGTGTCTATTGTGAAAAATTCAACGACGAGTTTTTGGGTGCATCAGTGGATAAAACAACCATCCCGCGCGAGTTTTGCGGCACCGTTCCTTCAGAAATGAAAGTGCGAAAAACCCACCAAAAATGAGTTTTGGGTCAAACTGAGATCATTGGGTGCGTCCGTTGCCAAAAATTCAACTGCGAGTTTATTGGTGCATGAGTGCAAGAAATGACCATCTCGCGCGAGTTTTGCGGCACCGTTCCTTTAGAAATGAATGTGCCCAAAAACCATCAAACTTGAGTTTTGGGTCAAACTGAGATGATTTGGTGTGTCCGTTGTGAAAAATTCAACTGCGAGTTTTTTGGTGCATCAGTGGAAAAATTGGCCATCCCGCGGGAGTTTTGCGACACCATTCCTTCAGAAATGAAAGTGCGAGAAACCCACCAAACATGAGTTTTGGGTCAAACTGAGATCATTGGGTGCGTCCGTTGCCAAAAATCAACTGCGAGTTTTTTGGTGCATCAGTGGAAAAAATGACCATCCTGTGCGAGTTCTGCGGCACCGTTCCTTCAGAAATGAAAGTGCAAAAAACCCACCAAACATGAGTTTTGGGTCAAACTGACTTCATTGGGTGCGTCCGTGACCAAAAATTCAACTGCGAGTTCTTTGGTGCATCAGTGGAAAAAAAGGTCATCCCGCGCGAGATTTGCGGCATCGATCCTTCATAAATGAAAGTGCCAAAAAACCCACCAAACATTAGTTTTGGGTCAAACTGAGATCATTCGTTGCATCCGTTGCAAAAAATTCAATGTTGAGTTTTTTGGTGCATCAGTGGAAAAAATGGTCATCCCGCGCGAGTTTTGCGGCATCTTTCCTTCAAAAATGAAAGTGCCAAGAACCCACCAAACTTGAGTTTTGGGTCAAACTAAGATGATTTGGTGTGTCCATTTTGAAAAATTCAACTGCGACTTTTTTGGTGGATCAGTGGAAAAATGGTCATCCCGCGCGAGTTTTGTGGCACCGTTCCTTTGTAAATTAAAGTGCCAAAACCCCACCTAACATGAGTTTTGTGTCAAATTGAGATGATTCATTGTGTCTATTGTGAAAACTTCAACTGCGAGTTTTTGGGTGCATTAGTGGATAAAATGTCCATCTCGAGTGAGTTTTGCGGCACCGTTTCTTTAGAAACAAAAGTGCGAAAAACCCACCAACCATGAGTTTTGGGTCAAACTGAGATCATTCGTTGCATCCATTGCAAAAAATTTAACTGCGAGTTTTTTGGAGCATCAGTGGAGAAAACGGCCATCCCGCGCGAGTTTTGCGGCATCTTTCCTTCGGAAATGAAAGTGCCAAAAACCCACCAAACTTGAGTTTCGGGTAAAACAGAGATGATTTGGTGTGTCCGTTGTGAAAAATTCAACTGTGAGTTTTTCGGTGCATCAGTGGAAAAATGGCCATCCCGCGCGAGTTTTCCTTTAGAAATTAAAGTGCGAAAAACCCACCAAACATGAGTTTTGGGACAAACTGAGAACATTCGTTGCATCCGTTGCAAAAAATTCAACTGCGAGTTTTTTGGTGCATCAGTGGAAAAAATGGCCATCCCGCGCGAGTTTTGCGGCATCTTTCCTTCGGTAATGAAAGTGCCAAAAAACAAACAAACTTGAGTTTTGGGTCAAACTGAGATAATTTGGTGTGTCCGTTGGGAAAAAATCAACTGCGAGTTTTTCGGTGCATCAGCGGAAAAATGGCCATCCCGCGCGAGTTTTGCGGCACTGTTCCTTGGGAAATAAAAGTGCCAAAACCCCACCAAATATGAGTTTTGGGTCAAACTGAGATGATTGGGTGCGTCCGTTGCAAAAAAACTCAACTACGAGTTTTTTGGTGCATCAGTGGATAAAACAGACATCCCGCGCGAGTTTTGCGACACCATTCCTTCAGAAATGAAAGTGCCAGAAACCCACCAAACATGAGAATTGGGTCAAACTGAGATCATTGGGTGCGTCCGTTGCCAAAATTCAACTGCAAGTTTTTTGGTGCGTCTGTGGAAAAATGGGCCATCCCGCGGGAGTTTTGCGGCACCGTTCCTTCAGAAATGAAAGTGCGAAAAACACACCAAACATGAGTTTTGGGTCAAACTGAGATCATTCATTGCATCCGTTGCAAAAAATTCAACTGCGAGTTTTTTGGTGCATCAGTGGAAAAAACGGCCATCCCGAGCAAGTTTTGCGGCATCTTTCTTTCGGAAATGAAAGTGCCAAAAACCCACCAAACTTGAGTTTTGGGTCAAACTGAGATGATTTGGTGTTTCTGTTGCAAAAAAATTCAACTGTGAGTTTTTTGGTGCATCGGTGGAAAAAACGGCCATCCCGCACGAGTTTTGCGACATCTTTCCTTCCGAAATGAAAGTGCCAAAAACCCACCAAATTTGAGTTTTGGGTCAAACTGAGATTATTTGGTGTGTCCGTTGTGAAAAATTCAACTGCGAGTTTTTTGGTGCATCAGCGGAAAAATGGCCATCCCGCGCGAGTTTTGCGGCACCGTTTCTTGGGAAATGAAAGTGCGAAAACCCTACCAAAAATGAGTTTTGGGTCAAACTAATATGATTGGGTGCGTCCGTTGCAAAAATTTCAACTACGAGTTTTTTGGTGCAGCAATGGATAAAACGGCCATCCCGCGCGAGTTTTGCGACACCATTCCTTCAGAATTGAAAGTGCCAGAAACCCACGAAACAAGAGTTTTGGGTCAAACTGAGATAATTGGGTGCGTCCGTTGCCAAAATTCAACCGCGAGTTTTTTGGTATATGTGGAAAAAACAGTCATCCCGCGTGACTTCCTTCGGAAATGAATGTGCCAAAAACCCACCAAACTTGAGTTTCGGCTCACTGAGATTATTTAATGTGTCCGTTGTGAAAAATTCAACTGCGAGTTTTTCGGTGCATCAGTGGAAAAATGGCCATCCCACGCGAGTTTTGCGGCACCGTTCCTTCAGAAATGAAAGTGTGAAAAACCCACCAAACATGAGTTTTGGGTCACACTAAGATCATTTCTTGCATCCGTTGCAAAAAATTCAACTACGAGTTTTTTGGTGCATCAGTGGAAAAAACGGCCATCCCGAGCGAGTTTTGCGGCATCTTTCCTTCGGAAATGAAAGAGCCAAAAAACAACCAAACTTGAGTTTTGGGTCAAACTGAGATGATTTGGTGTGTCCGTTGTGAAAAATTCAACTGCGAATTTTTCGGTGCATTAGTGGAAAAATGGCCATCACGCGCGAGTTTTGCGGCATCGTTTCTTGGGAAGTTAAAGTGCGAAAACCCTACCAAACGTGAGTTTTGGCTCAAACTGAGATGATTGGGTGCGTCCGTTGCAAAAAATTCAACTACGAGTTTTTTGGTGCATCAGTGGATAAAACGGCCATCCCGCGCGAGTTTTGTGGCATCTTTCCTTCGCAAATGAATGTGCCAAAAACCCACCAAACTAGAGTTTTGGGTCAAACTGAGATGATTTAATGTGTCCGTTGTGAAAAATTCAACTACGAGTTTTTCGGTGCATCAGTGGAAAAATGGCCATCCCGCGCGAGTTTTGCGGCACCGTTTCTTGGGAAATGAAAGTGCGAAAAACCCACCAAACATGAGTTTTGGGTCAAACTAAGAACATTCGTTGCATCCGTTGTAAAAAATTCAACTACGAGTTTTTTGGTGCATCAGTAGAAAAAACGGCCATCCCGCGTGAGTTTTGCGGCACCGTTCCTTCGGAAATGAAAGTGCAAAAAACCAACCAAACATGAGTTTTGGGTCAAACTAAGATGATTGGGTGCGTCCGTTGCAAAAATTCAACGAAAAGTTTTTTGGCGCATCAGTGGAAAAATGAGCCATCCCGCGGGAGTTTTGCGGCACCGTTCCTTCAGAAATGAAAGTGTGAAAAACCCATGAGTTTTGGGTCAAACTGAGATCATTCGTTGCATCCGTTGCAAAAAATTCAACTGCGAGTTTTTTGGTGCATCAGTGGAAAAAACGGCCATCCCGCGCGAGTTTTGCGGCATCTTTCTTTCGGAAATGAATGTGCCAAAAACCCACCAAACTTGAGTTTTGTGTCAAACTGAGATGATTTGGTGTGTCTGTTGCAAAAAAAATTCAACTGTGAGTTTTTGGTGCATCGGTGGAAAAAAGGCCATCCCGCGCGAGTTTTGCGGCATCTTTCCTTCCGAAATGAAAGTGCCAAAAACCCACCAAATTTGAGTTTTGGGTCAAACTGAGATGATTTGGTGTGTCCGTTGTGAAAAATTCAACTGCGAGTTTTTCGGCGCATTAGTGGAAAAATGGCCATCCCGCGCGAGTTTTGCGGCATCTTTCCTTCGGAAATGAAAGTGCCAAAAAACAACCAAACCTGAGTTTTGGGTCCAACTGAGATGATTTGGTGTGTCCATTTTGAAAAATTCAACTACGAGTTTTTTGGTGCATCAGTGGAAAAATGGCCATCGCGCGCGAGTTTTGTGGCACCGTTCCTTCGTAAATTAAAGTGCCAAAACCCCTCCAAACTTAGTTTTGTGTCTAATTGAGATGATTTATTGTGTCTATTGTGAAAAATTCAACTGCGAGTTTTTGGGTGCATCAGTGGATAAAATGGCCATCTCGAGTGAGTTTTGCGGCACCGTTCCTTCAGAAATGAAAGTGCGAAAAACCCACCAAACATGAGTTTTGGGTCAAACTGAGATCATTCGTTGCATCCGTTGCAAAAAATTCAACTGCGAGTTTTTTGGTGCATCAGTGGAGAAAACGGTCATCCCGAGCGAGTTTTGCGGCATCTTTCTTTCGGAAATGAAAGTACCAAAAACCCATCAAACTTGAGTTTCAGGTCAAACTGAGATGATTTGGTGTTTCCGTTGCAAAAAAAATTCAAATGTGAGTTTTTGGTGCATCGGTGGAAAAAAAGTCATCCTGCGCGAGTCTTGCGGCATCTTTCCTTCCGAAATGAAAGTGCCAAAAACCCACCAAATTTGAGTTTTCGGTCAAACTGAGAAGATTTGGTGTCTCCGTTGTGAAAAATTCAACTGCGAGTTTTTCGGCGCATCAGTGGAAAAATGGCCATCCCGCACGAGTTTTGTGGCACCGTTCCTTTCTAAATTAAAGTGCCAAAGCCCCACCAAACTTAGTTTTGTGTCAAATTGAGATGATTCATTGTGTCTATTGTGAAAAATTCAACTGCGAGTTTTTGGGTGCATCAGTGGATAAAATGGCCATCTCGAGTGAGTTTTGCGGCACCGTTCCTTCAGAAATGAAAGTGCGAAAAACCCACCAACCATGAGTTTTGGGTCAAACTGAGATCATTCGTTGCATCCGTTGCAAAAAATTCAGCTCCGAGTTTTTTGGTGCATCAGTGGAGAAAACGGTCATCCCGAGCGAGTTTTGCGGCATCTTTCCTTCGGAAATGAATGTGCCAAAAACCCACCAAACTAGAGTTTCGGGTCAAACTGAGATGATTTAATGTGTCCGTTGTGAAAAATTCAACTTCGAGTTTTTCAGTGCATCAGTGGAAAAATGGCCATCCCGCGCGAGTTTTGCGGCACCGTTTCTTGGGAAATGAAAGTGCGAAAAACCCACCAAACATGAGTTTTGGGTCAAACTGAGATGATTGGGTGCGTCCGTTGCAAAAAAACTCAACTACTAGTTTTTGGTGCATCAGTGGATAAAACAGACATCTCGTGCGAGTTTTGTGACACCATTCGTTCATAAATGAAAGTGCCAGAAACCCACGAAACAAGAGTTTTGGGTCAAACTGAGATAATTGGGTGCGTCCGATGACAAAATTCAACCGCAAGTTTTTTGGTGCATCAGTGGAAAAAACGGCCATCCCGAGCGAGTTTTGCGGCATCTTTCCTTCAGAAACGAAAGAGCCAAAAAACAACCAAACTTCAGTTTTGGGTCAAACTGAGATGATTTGGTGTGTCCGTTGTGAAAAATTCAACTGCGAGTTTTTCGGTGCATCAGTGGAAAAATGGCCATCCCGCGTGAGTTTTGCGGCACCGTTCCTTGGGAAATAAAAGTGCCAAAACCCCACCAAACATGAGTTTTGGGTCAAACTGAGATGATTGGGTGCGTCCATTGCAAAAAAACTCAACTACTAGTTTTTGGTGCATCAGTGGATAAAACAGACATCTCGTGCGAGTTTGGGACACCATTCCTTCAGAAATGAAAGTGCTAGAAAGCCCCCAAACATGAGTTTTGGGTCAAACTGAGATCATTGGGTGTGTCCGTTGCCAAAATTCAACCGCAAGTTTTTTGGTGCATCAGTGGAAAAAATGGTCATCCCGCGTGAGTTTTGCGGCACCGTTCCTTCGGAAATGAAAGTGCAAAAAACCAACCAAACATGAGTTTTGGGTCAAACTAAGATGATTGGGTGGGTCAGATGCAAAAATTCAATGGCAAGTTTTTTGGCGCATCAGTGCAAAAATGAGCCATCCCGCCGGAGTTTTACGGCACCGTTCCTTCAGAAATGAAAGTGTGAAAACCCCATTAGTTTTGGGTCAAACTGAGATCATTCGTTGCATCCGTTGCAAAAAATTCAACTGCGAGTTTTTTGGTGCATCAGTGGAAAAACGGTCATCCCGCACGAGTTTTGCGACATCTTTCTTTCAGAAATGAAAGTGCCAAAAACCCACCAAACTTGAGTTTTGTGTCAAACTGAGATGATTTGGTGTGTCTGTTGCAAAAAAAATTCAACTGCGAGTTTTTTGGTGCATCAGTGGAAAAAACGGCCGTCCCGCGCGAGTTTTGCGGCATCTTTCCTTCCGAAATGAATGTGAGAAAAACCCACCAAATTTGAGTTTCGGATCAAACTGAGAAGATTTAATGTGTCCGTTGTGAAAAATTCAAGAGCGAGTTTTTCGGTGCATCAGTGGAAAAATGGACATCCCAAGCGAGTTTTGCGGCACCGTTCCTTCAGAAATGAAAGTGCGAAACACCCACCAAACATGAGTTTTGGGTCACACTAAGATCATTTGTTGCATCCATTGCAAAAAAATTCAACTACGAGTTTTTTGGTGCATCAGTGGAAAAAATGGCCATCCCGCGCGAGTTTTGCGGCATCTTTCCTTCGGAAATGAAACTGCCAAAAAACAACCAAACTTGAGTTTTGGGTCAAACTGAGATGATTTGCTGCGAGTTTTTCGGTGCATCAGTGGAAAAATGGCCATCCCGCATGAGTTTTGCGGCACCGTTCCTTCAGAAATGAAAGTGCGAAAAACCCACCAAACATGAGTTTTGGGTCACACTAAGATCATTTGTTGCATCCGTTGCAAAAAATTCAACTGCGAGTTTTTTGGTGCATGAGTGGAAAAAACGGCCATCCCGAGCGAGTTTTGCGGCATCTTTCCTTCGGAAATGAAAGTGCCAAAAAACAACCAAACTTGAGTTTTGGGTCAAACTGAGATGATTTGGTGTGTCCGTTGTGAAAAGTTCAACTGCGAGTTTTTCGGTGCATCAGTGGAAAAATGGCCATCTCGCGCGAGTTTTGCGGCACCGTTCCTTGGGAAATAAAAGTGCCAAAACCCCACCAAACATGAGTTTTGGGTTAAACTGAGATGATTGGGTGCGTCCGTTGCAAAAAAATACAACTCTGACTTTTTTGATGCATTAGTAGTGAAAACGGCCATCACGCGTGAGTTTTGCGGCATCTTTCCTTTGGAAATGAATGTGCCAAAACCACCAAACTTGAGTTTTTGGTGAAACTGAGATGATTTGGTGTGTCCGTTGTGAAAAATTCAACTGCAAGTTTTTGGGTGCATCAGTGGACAAAACGGCCATCCCGAGCGAGTTTTGTGGCACCGTTCCTTCAGAAATGAACGTGCGAGAAACCCACCAAACATGAGTTTTGGGTCAAACTGAGATCATTCGTTGCATTCGTTGCAAAAAATACAACTCTGACTTTTTTGATGCTTTATTAGTAAAAACGGCCATCCCGCGCGAGTTTTGCGGCATCTTTCCTTTGGAGATGAATGTGCCAAAACCACCAAACTTGAGTTTTTAGTGAAACTGAGATGATTTGGTGTTTCCGTTGTGAAAAATTCAACTGCGAGTTTTTGGGTGCATCAGTGGAAAAAACAGCCATCCCGCGCGAGTTTTGCGGCAGCGTTCCTTCGAAAATGAAAGTGCCAAAAACCCACCAAACATGAGTTTTGGGTCAAACAGATATCATTGGGTGCATCCGTTGCAAAAATTCAACTGTGACTTTTTTGTTACATCAGTGAAAAAAACGGCCATCCCGCGAGTTTTGCGACACCGTTCCTTCGAAAATCAATGTGCCAAAACCCCACCAAACAAGAGTTGGGTCAAACTGAGATGATTGGGTATTTGGGTGTGTCCATTTTGAAAAATTGAACTGCGATTTTTTCAGTGCATTAGTGAAAAAATGGTCATCCCACGGGATTTTGCGGCATCGTTCCATCGGAAATGAAAGTGCCAAAACCCCACCAAACATGAGTTTTGGGTCAAACTAAGATGATTGGGTGCGTCCGTTGCAAAAAATTAAACAGTGAGTTTTCTGGTGCATCAGTGGAAAAATGGCCATCCCGCGCGAGTTCTGTGGCACCTTTCCTTCAGAAATGAAAGTGCCAGAAACCCACCAAACATGAGTTTTGGGTCAAACTGAGATCATTGGGTGCGTCCATTGCCAAAATTCAACTGCGAGTTCTTTGGTGCATCAGTGAAAAAAATGGCCATCCCGCGCGAGTTTTGCGGCACCATTCCTTCGGAAATGAAAGTGGCAAAAACCAACCAAATATGAGTTTGGGTCAAACTGAGATGATTGGGTGCGTCCGTTGCAAAAAAATTCAACTACTAGATTTTGGTGCATCAGTGGATAAAACAGACATCTCGTGCGAGTTTTGCGACACCATTCCTTCTGAAATGAAAGTGCCAGAAACCCCCCAAACATGAGTTTTCGGTCAAACTGAGATCAATGGGTGCGTCCGTTGCCAAAATTCAACCGCAAGTTTTTTGGTGCATCAGTGGAAAAAATGGTCATCCCGCGTGAGTTTAGCGGCACCGTTCCTTCGAAAATGAAAGTGCAAAAACCAACAAAACATGAGTTTTGGGTCAAACTAAGATGATTGGGTGCGTCCGTTGCAAAAATTCAACGGCAAGTTTTTTGGCGCATCAGTGGAAAAATGAGCCATCCCGCGCGAGTTTTATGGCATCGTTCCTTCAGAAATGAATGTGTGAAAAACCCATGAGTTTTGGGCCAAACTGAGATCATTCGTTGCATACGTTGCAAAAAATTCAACTGCGAGTTTTTTGGTGCATCAGTGGAAAAAACGGCCATCCCGCGCGAGTTTTGCGGCATCTTTCTTTCGGAAATGAAAGTGCCAAAAACCCACCAAACTTCAGTTTTGTGTCAAACTGAGATGGTTTGGTGTGTCTGTTGCAAAAAAAATTCAACTGTGAGTTTTTGGTGCATCGGTGGAAAAAAAGCCATCCTGCGCGAGTTTTGCGACATCTTTCCTTCCGAAATGAAAGTGCCAAAAACCCACCAAATTTGAGTTTTGGTTCAAACTGAGAAGATTTGGTGTGTCCGTTGTGAAAAATTCAACTGCGAGTTTTTCGGCGCATCAGTGGAAAAATGGCCATCCCGCGCGAGTTTTGCGGCACCGTTCCTTCAGAAATGAAAGTGCGAAAAACCCACCAAACATGAGTTTTGGGTCACTCTAAGATCATTTGTTGCATCCGTTGCAAAAAATTCAACTACGAGTTTTTTGGTGCATCAGTGGAAAAAACGGCCATCCCGAGCGAGTTTTGCGGCATCTTTCCTTCGGAAATGAAAGTTCCAAAAAACAACCAAACTTGAGTTTTGGGTCAAACTGAGATGATTTGGTGTGTCCGTTGTGAAAAATTCAACTGCGAGTTTTTCGGTGCATCAGTGGAAAAATGGCCATCCCGCACGAGTTTTGCGGCACCGTTCCTTGGGAAATAAAAGTGCCAAAACCCCACCAAACATGAGTTTTCAGTCAAACTGAGATGATTGGGTGCGTCCGTTGCAAAAAAACTCAACTACTCCCTCCATTCCAAATTATAAGGCATTCCAAGAATCTTGGAGAGTCAAAGTTTTTCAACTTTGACCAAATTTATATAATAAGATAATAATATTTATGATACCAACTAAATATAATTAGATTCTTTATTAGTTATATTTTCATAATATACATATTTGATATTATAAGTCTTTGTATTTCTGTCTAAAATTTTGGTCAAAGTTGAAAAACTTTGACTCTCCAAGATTCTTGGAATGCCTTATAATTTGGGATGGAGGGAGTACTAGTTTTTGGTGCATCAGTGGATAAAACAAACATCTCGTGCGAGTTTTGCGACACCATTCCTTCAGAAATGAAAGTGCCAGAAACCCCCAAACATGAGTTTTGAGTCAAACTGAGATCATTGGGTGCGTCCTTTGCCAAAATTCAACCGCAAGTTTTTTGGTGCATCAGTGGAAAAAATGGTCATCCCGCGTGAGTTTTGCGGCACCGTTCCTTTGGAAATGAAAGTGCAAAAAACCAACCAAACATGAGTTTCGGATCAAACTGAGAAGATTTAATGTGTCCGTTGTGAAAAATTCAAGAGCGAGTTTTTCGGTGCATCAGTGGAAAAATGGACATCCCAAGCGAGTTTTGCGGCACCGTTCCTTCAGAAATGAAAGTGCGAAACACCCACCAAACATGAGTTTTGGGTCACACTAAGATCATTTGTTGCATCCATTGCAAAAAAATTCAACTACGAGTTTTTTGGTGCATCAGTGGAAAAAATGGCCATCCCGCGCGAGTTTTGCGGCATCTTTCCTTCGGAAATGAAACTGCCAAAAAACAACCAAACTTGAGTTTTGGGTCAAACTGAGATGATTTGCTGCGAGTTTTTCGGTGCATCAGTGGAAAAATGGCCATCCCGCATGAGTTTTGCGGCACCGTTCCTTCAGAAATGAAAGTGCGAAAAACCCACCAAACATGAGTTTTGGGTCACACTAAGATCATTTGTTGCATCCGTTGCAAAAAATTCAACTGCGAGTTTTTTGGTGCATGAGTGGAAAAAACGGCCATCCCGAGCGAGTTTTGCGGCATCTTTCCTTCGGAAATGAAAGTGCCAAAAAACAACCAAACTTGAGTTTTGGGTCAAACTGAGATGATTTGGTGTGTCCGTTGTGAAAAGTTCAACTGCGAGTTTTTCGGTGCATCAGTGGAAAAATGGCCATCTCGCGCGAGTTTTGCGGCACCGTTCCTTGGGAAATAAAAGTGCCAAAACCCCACCAAACATGAGTTTTGGGTTAAACTGAGATGATTGGGTGCGTCCGTTGCAAAAAAATACAACTCTGACTTTTTTGATGCATTAGTAGTGAAAACGGCCATCACGCGTGAGTTTTGCGGCATCTTTCCTTTGGAAATGAATGTGCCAAAACCACCAAACTTGAGTTTTTGGTGAAACTGAGATGATTTGGTGTGTCCGTTGTGAAAAATTCAACTGCAAGTTTTTGGGTGCATCAGTGGACAAAACGGCCATCCCGAGCGAGTTTTGTGGCACCGTTCCTTCAGAAATGAACGTGCGAGAAACCCACCAAACATGAGTTTTGGGTCAAACTGAGATCATTCGTTGCATTCGTTGCAAAAAATACAACTCTGACTTTTTTGATGCTTTATTAGTAAAAACGGCCATCCCGCGCGAGTTTTGCGGCATCTTTCCTTTGGAGATGAATGTGCCAAAACCACCAAACTTGAGTTTTTAGTGAAACTGAGATGATTTGGTGTTTCCGTTGTGAAAAATTCAACTGCGAGTTTTTGGGTGCATCAGTGGAAAAAACAGCCATCCCGCGCGAGTTTTGCGGCAGCGTTCCTTCGAAAATGAAAGTGCCAAAAACCCACCAAACATGAGTTTTGGGTCAAACAGATATCATTGGGTGCATCCGTTGCAAAAATTCAACTGTGACTTTTTTGTTACATCAGTGAAAAAAACGGCCATCCCGCGAGTTTTGCGACACCGTTCCTTCGAAAATCAATGTGCCAAAACCCCACCAAACAAGAGTTGGGTCAAACTGAGATGATTGGGTATTTGGGTGTGTCCATTTTGAAAAATTGAACTGCGATTTTTTCAGTGCATTAGTGAAAAAATGGTCATCCCACGGGATTTTGCGGCATCGTTCCATCGGAAATGAAAGTGCCAAAACCCCACCAAACATGAGTTTTGGGTCAAACTAAGATGATTGGGTGCGTCCGTTGCAAAAAATTAAACAGTGAGTTTTCTGGTGCATCAGTGGAAAAATGGCCATCCCGCGCGAGTTCTGTGGCACCTTTCCTTCAGAAATGAAAGTGCCAGAAACCCACCAAACATGAGTTTTGGGTCAAACTGAGATCATTGGGTGCGTCCATTGCCAAAATTCAACTGCGAGTTCTTTGGTGCATCAGTGAAAAAAATGGCCATCCCGCGCGAGTTTTGCGGCACCATTCCTTCGGAAATGAAAGTGGCAAAAACCAACCAAATATGAGTTTGGGTCAAACTGAGATGATTGGGTGCGTCCGTTGCAAAAAAATTCAACTACTAGATTTTGGTGCATCAGTGGATAAAACAGACATCTCGTGCGAGTTTTGCGACACCATTCCTTCTGAAATGAAAGTGCCAGAAACCCCCCAAACATGAGTTTTCGGTCAAACTGAGATCAATGGGTGCGTCCGTTGCCAAAATTCAACCGCAAGTTTTTTGGTGCATCAGTGGAAAAAATGGTCATCCCGCGTGAGTTTAGCGGCACCGTTCCTTCGAAAATGAAAGTGCAAAAACCAACAAAACATGAGTTTTGGGTCAAACTAAGATGATTGGGTGCGTCCGTTGCAAAAATTCAACGGCAAGTTTTTTGGCGCATCAGTGGAAAAATGAGCCATCCCGCGCGAGTTTTATGGCATCGTTCCTTCAGAAATGAATGTGTGAAAAACCCATGAGTTTTGGGCCAAACTGAGATCATTCGTTGCATACGTTGCAAAAAATTCAACTGCGAGTTTTTTGGTGCATCAGTGGAAAAAACGGCCATCCCGCGCGAGTTTTGCGGCATCTTTCTTTCGGAAATGAAAGTGCCAAAAACCCACCAAACTTCAGTTTTGTGTCAAACTGAGATGGTTTGGTGTGTCTGTTGCAAAAAAAATTCAACTGTGAGTTTTTGGTGCATCGGTGGAAAAAAAGCCATCCTGCGCGAGTTTTGCGACATCTTTCCTTCCGAAATGAAAGTGCCAAAAACCCACCAAATTTGAGTTTTGGTTCAAACTGAGAAGATTTGGTGTGTCCGTTGTGAAAAATTCAACTGCGAGTTTTTCGGCGCATCAGTGGAAAAATGGCCATCCCGCGCGAGTTTTGCGGCACCGTTCCTTCAGAAATGAAAGTGCGAAAAACCCACCAAACATGAGTTTTGGGTCACTCTAAGATCATTTGTTGCATCCGTTGCAAAAAATTCAACTACGAGTTTTTTGGTGCATCAGTGGAAAAAACGGCCATCCCGAGCGAGTTTTGCGGCATCTTTCCTTCGGAAATGAAAGTTCCAAAAAACAACCAAACTTGAGTTTTGGGTCAAACTGAGATGATTTGGTGTGTCCGTTGTGAAAAATTCAACTGCGAGTTTTTCGGTGCATCAGTGGAAAAATGGCCATCCCGCACGAGTTTTGCGGCACCGTTCCTTGGGAAATAAAAGTGCCAAAACCCCACCAAACATGAGTTTTCAGTCAAACTGAGATGATTGGGTGCGTCCGTTGCAAAAAAACTCAACTACTCCCTCCATTCCAAATTATAAGGCATTCCAAGAATCTTGGAGAGTCAAAGTTTTTCAACTTTGACCAAATTTATATAATAAGATAATAATATTTATGATACCAACTAAATATAATTAGATTCTTTATTAGTTATATTTTCATAATATACATATTTGATATTATAAGTCTTTGTATTTCTGTCTAAAATTATGGTCAAAGTTGAAAAACTTTGACTCTCCAAGATTCTTGGAATGCCTTATAATTTGGGATGGAGGGAGTACTAGTTTTTGGTGCATCAGTGGATAAAACAAACATCTCGTGCGAGTTTTGCGACACCATTCCTTCAGAAATGAAAGTGCCAGAAACCCCCAAACATGAGTTTTGAGTCAAACTGAGATCATTGGGTGCGTCCTTTGCCAAAATTCAACCGCAAGTTTTTTGGTGCATCAGTGGAAAAAATGGTCATCCCGCGTGAGTTTTGCGGCACCGTTCCTTTGGAAATGAAAGTGCAAAAAACCAACCAAACATGAGTTTTGGGTCAAACTAAGATGATTGGGTGCGTCCGTTGCAAAAATTCAACGGCAAGTTTTTTGGTGCATCAGTGGAAAAATGAGTCATCCCGCGGGAGTTTTGCGGCACCGTTCCTTTAGAAATGAAAGTGTGAAAAACCCATGAGTTTTGGGTCAAACTGAGATCATTCGTTGCATCCGTTGCAAAAAATTCAACTGCGAGTTTTTTGGCGCATCAGTGGAAAAAACGGCCATCCCGCGCGAGTTTTGCGGCATCTTTCTTTCGGAAATGAAAGTGCCAAAAACCCACCAAACTTGAGTTTTGTGTCAAACTGAGATGATTTGGTGTGTCTGTTGCAAAAAAAATTCAAATGTGAGTTTTTGGTGCATCTGTGGAAAAAAAGTCATCCTGTGCGAGTTTTGCGGCATCTTTCCTTCCGAAATGAAAGTGCCAAAAACCCACCAAATTTGAGTTTTGGGTCAAAATGAGAAGATTTGGTGTCTCCGTTGTGAAAAATTCAACTGCGAGTTTTTCGGCGCATCAATGGAAAAATGGCCATCCCGCACGAGTTTTGCGGCACCGTTCCTTTCTAAATTAAAGTGCCAAAGCCCCACCGAACTTAGTTTTGGGTCAAATTGAGATGATTCATTGTGTCTATTGTGAAAAATTCAACTGCGAGTTTTTGGGTGCATCAGTGGATAAAATGGCCATCTCGAGTGAGTTTTACGGCACCGTTCCTTCAGAAATGAAAGTGCGAAAAACCCACAAACCATGAGTTTTGGGTCAAACTGAGATCATTCGTTGCATCCATTGCAAAAAATTCAGCTGTGAGTTTTTTGGTGCATCAGTGGAAAAAACGGCCATCCCGCGCGAGTTTTGCGGCATCTTTCCTTCGGAAATGAATGTGCCAAAAACCCACCAAACTAGAGTTTCGGGTCAAACTGAGATGATTTAATGTGTCCGTTGTGAAAAATTCAAATGCGAGTTTTTCGGTGCATCAGTGGAAAAATGGCCATCCCGCGCGAGTTTTGTGGCACCGTTCCTTCAGAAATGAAAGTGTGAAAAACCCACCAAACATGAGTTTTGGGTCAAACTAAGAACATTCGTTGCATCCGTTGCAAAAAAATCAACTGCGAGTTTTTTGGTGCATCAGTGGAAAAAATGGCCATCCCGCGCGAGTTTTGCGGCATCTTTCCTTCGGAAATGAAACTGCCAAAAAACAACCAAACTTGAGTTTTGGGTCAAACTGAGATGATTTGCTGCGAGTTTTTCGGTGCATCAGTGGAAAAATGGCCATCCCGCGCGAGTTTTGCGGCACCGTTCCTTCAGAAATGAAAGTGCGAAAAACCCACCAAACATGAGTTTTGGGTCACACTAAGATCATTTGTTGCATCCGTTGCAAAAAATTCAACTGCGAGTTTTTTGGAGCATCAGTGGAAAAAACGGCCATCCCGAGCGAGTTTTGCGGCATCTTTCCTTCGGAAATGAAAGTGCCAAAAAACAACCAAACTTGAGTTTTGGGTCAAACTGAGATGATTTGGTGTGTCCGTTGTGAAAAGTTCAACTGCAAGTTTTTCGGTGCATCGGTGGAAAAATGGTCATCCCGCGCGAGTTTTGCGGCACCGTTCCTTGGGAAATAAAAGTGCCAAAACCCCACCAAACATGAGTTTTGGGTCAAACTAAGATGATTGGGTGCGTCCGTTCCAAAAAAATACAACTCTGAATTTTTTGATGCATTAGTAGTAAAAACGGCCATCCCGCGCGAGTTTTGCGGCATCTTTCCTTTGGAAATGAATGTGCCAACACCACCAAACTTGAGTTTTTGGTGAAACTGAGATGATTTGGTGTTTCCGTTGTGAAAAATTCAACTGCAAGTTTTTGGGTGCATCAGTGGATAAAACAGCCATCCCGCGCGAGTTTTGCGGCACCGTTCCTTCGAAAATGAAAGTGCCAAAAACCCACCAAACATGAGTTTTGGGTCAAACAGATATCATTGGGTGCATCCGTTGCAAAAATTCAACTGTGACTTTTTTGTTACATCAGTGAAAAAAATGGCCATCCCTCGAGTTTTACGACACCGTTCCTTCGAAAATCAATGTGCCAAAACCCCACCAAACAAGAGTTTTGGGTCAAACTGAGATGATTGGGTATTTGGGTGTGTCCATTTTGAAAAATTCAACTGCGATTTTTTCAGTGCATTAGTGAAAAAATGGTCATCCCACGGGATTTTGCGGCATCGTTCCTTCAGAAATGAAAGTGCCAAAACCCCACCAAACATGAGTTTTGGGTCAAACTAAGATGATTGGGTGCGTCCGTTGCAAAAAATTAAACTGTGAGTTTTTTGGTGCATCAGTGGTAAAATGGCCATCCCGCGCGAGTTCTGTGGCACCTTTCCTTCAGAAATGAAAGTGCCAGAAACCCACCAAACATGAGTTTTGGGTCAAACTGAGATCATTGGGTGCGTCCATTGCCAAAATTCAACTGCAAGTTCTTTGGTGCATCAGTGAAAAAAATGGCCATCCCGCGCGAGTTTTGCGGCACCATTCCTTCGGAAATGAAAGTGGCAAAAACCAACCAAACATGAGTTTGGGTCAAACTGAGATGATTGGGTGCGTCTGTTGCAAAAAAATTCAACTACTAGTTTTTGGTGCATCAGTGGATAAAACAGACATCTCGTGCGAGTTTTGCGACACCATTCCTTCAGAAATGAAAGTGCCAGAAACCCCCCAAACATGAGTTTTGGGTCAAACTGAGATCATTGGGTGCGTCCTTTGCCAAAATTCAACCGCAAGTTTTTTGGTGCATCAGTGGAAAAAATGGTCATCCCGCGTGAGTTTTGCGGCACCGTTCCTTCGAAAATGAATGTGCAAAAACCAACCAAACATGAGTTTTGGGTCAAACTAAGATGATTGGGTGCGTCTGTTGCAAAAATTCAACGGCAAATTTTTTGGCGCATCAGTGGAAAAATGAGCCATCCCGCGGGAGTTTTGCGGCACCGTTCCTTCAGAACTGAATGTGTGAAAAACCCATGAGTTTTGGGTCAAACTGAGATCATTCGTTGCATCCGTTGCAAAAAAGTCAACTGCGAGTTTTTTGGTGCATCAGTGGATAAAACGGCCATCCCGCGCGAGTTTTGGGGCACCGTTCCTTCAGAAATGAAAGTGCGAAAAACCCACCAAACATGAGTTTTAGGTCAAACTGAGATCATTCGTTGCATCCGTTGCAAAAAACTGAACTGCGAGCTTTTTGGTGCTTCAGTGGCAAAAACGGCCATCCCGAGCAAGTTTTGCGGCATCTTTCTTTCGGAAATGAAAGTGCCAAAAACCCACCAAACTTGAGTTTTGGGTCGAACTGAGATGATTTGGTGTTTCCGTTGCAAAAAAAATTCAACTGTGAGTTTTTTGGTGCATCGGTGGAAAAAACGGCCATCCCGTGCAAGTTTTGCGGCATCTTTCCTTCCGAAATGAAAGTGCCAAAAACCCACCAAATTTGAGTTTTGGGTCAAACTGAGAAGATTTGGTGTGTCGGTTGTCAAAAATTCAACTGCGAGTTTTTCGGTGCATCAGTGGAAAAACTACCATCCCGCGCGAGTTTTGCGGCACTGTTTCTTGGGAAATGAAAGTGCGAAAACCCTGCCAAACATGAGTTTTGGGTCAAACTGAGATGATTGGGTGCGTCCGTTGCAAAAAATTCAACTACGAGTTTTTTGGTGCATCAGTGGATAAAACGGCCATCCCGCACGAGTTTTGCGACACCATTCCTTCAGAATTGAAAGTGCCAGAAACCCACGAAACAAGAGTTTTGGGTCAAACTGAAATAATTGGGTGCGTCCGTTGCCAAAATTCAATTGCGAGTTTTTTGGTGCATCAGTGGAAACAACGGCCATCCCGCGCGAGTTTTGCGGCATCTTTCCTTCGGAAATGAATGTGCCATAAACCCACCAAACATGAGTTTCGGGTCAAACTAAGATTATTTAATGTGTCTGTTGTGAAAAATTCAACGACGAGTTTTTCGGTGCTTCAGTGCAAAAATGGCCATCCCGCGCGAGTTTTGCGGCACTGTTCCTTCAGAAATGAAAGTGCGAAAAACCCACCAAACATGAGTTTTGGGTCACACTTTGATCATTTGTTGCAACCGTTGCAAAAAATTCAACTGCGAGTTTTTTGTTGCATCAGTGGAAAAAACGACCATCCTGCGCGAGTTTTGCGGCATCTTTCCTTCGGAAATGAAAGTGCCAAAAAACAACCAAACTTGAGTTTTGGGTCAAACTAAGATGATTTGGTATGTCCGTTGCGAAAAATACAACTGCGAGTTTTTCGGTGCATCAGTGGAAAAATGGCCATCCCGCACGAGTTTTGCGGCACCGTTTCTTGGGAAATGAAAGTGCGAAAACCCTACCAAACATGAGTTTTGGGTCAAACTGAGAAGATTGGGTGCGTCCGTTGCAAAAAATTCAACTACGAGTTTTTTGGTGCATCAGTGGATAAAACGGCCATCCCGCACGAGTTTTGCGACACCATTTCTTCAGAATTGAAAGTGCCAGAAACCCACGAAACAAGAGTTTTGGGTAAAACTTATATAATTGGGTGCGTCCGTTGCCAAAATTCAACTGCGAGTTTTTTGGTGCATCAGTGGAAAAAACGGCCATCCCGTGCGAGTTTTGCGGCATCTTTCCTTCGGAAATGAATGTGCCAAAAACCCACCAAACTAGAGTTTCGGGTCAAACTGAGATGATTTAATGTGTCCGTTGTGAAAAAATTCAACTGCGAGTTTTTCGGTGCATCAGTGGAAAAATGGCCATCCCGCGCGGTGTTTTGCGGCACCGTTCCTTCAGAAATGAAAGTGCGAAAAACCCACCAAACATGAGTTTTGGGTCACACTAAGATCATTTGTTGCATCCGTTGCAAAAAAAATTCAACTGCGAGTTTTTTGGTGCATCAGTGGAAAAAACGGCCATCCTGCGCGAGTTTTGCGGCATCTTTCCTTCGGAAATGAAAGTGCCAAAAAACAACCAAACTTGAGTTTTGGGTCAAACTGAGATGATTTGGTATGTCCGTTGCGAAAAATACAACTGCGAGTTTTTCGGTGCATCAGTGGAAAAATGGCCATCCCGCACGAGTTTTGCGGCACCGTTTCTTGGGAAATGAAAGTGCGAAAACCGTACCAAACATGAGTTTTGGGTCAAACTGAGAAGATTGGGTGCGTCCGTTGCAAAAAATTCAACTACGAGTTTTTTGGTGCATCTGTGGATAAAACGGCCATCCCGCACGAGTTTTGCGACACCATTCCTTCAGAATTGAAAGTGCCAGAAACCCACGAAACAAGAGTTTTGGGTCAAACTTATATAATTGGGTGCGTCCGTTGCCAAAATTCAACTGCGAGTTTTTTGGTGCATCAGTGGAAAAAACGGCCATCCCGTGCGAGTTTTGCGGCATCTTTCCTTCGAAAATGAATGTGCCAAAAACCCACCAAACTAGAGTTTCGGGTCAAACTGAGATGATTTAATGTGTCCGTTGTGAAAAATTCCACTGCGAGTTTTTCGGTGCATCAGTGGAAAAATGGCCATCCCGCGCGGTGTTTTGCGGCAGCGTTCCTTCAGAAATGAAAGTGCGAAAACCCACCAAACATGAGTTTTGGGTCACACTAAGATCATTTGTTGCATCCGTTGCAAAAAAATTCAACTGTGAGTTTTTTGGTGCATCAGTGGAAAAAACAGCCATCCTGCGCGAGTTTTGCGGTCTTTCCTTCGGAAATGAAAGTGCCAAAAAACAACCAAACTTGAGTTTTGGGTCAAACTGAGATGATTTGGTGCGAGTTTTTCGGTGCATCAGTGGAAAAATGGCCATCCCACACGAGTTTTGCGGCACCGTTCCTTCAGAAATGAAAGTGCGAAAAACCCGCCAAACATGAGTTTTGGGTCACACTAAGATCGTTTGTTGCATCCGTTACAAAAAATTCATCTGCGAGTTTTTTGGTGCATCAGTGGAAAAAACGGCCATCGCGCGCGAGTTTTGCGGCATCTTTCCTTCGGAAATGAAAGTGCCAAAAAGCAACCAAACTTGAGTTTTGGGTCAAACTGAGATGATTTGGGGTGTCCGTTGTGAAAAATTCAACTGCGAGTTTTTCGTCGCATCAGTGGAAAAATGGCCATCCCGCGCAAGTTTTGCAGCACCATTTCTTGGGAAATGAAAGTGCCAAAACCCCACGAAACGTGAGTTTTGGTTCAAACTGAGATGATTAGGTGCGTCCGTTGCGGAAAAATTCAACTACGAGTTTTTTGGTGCATCAGTGGATAAAACGGCCATCCCGCGCGAGTTTTGCGACACCATTCCTTCAGAATTGAAAGTGCCAGAAACCCATGAAACAAGAGTTTTGGGTCAAACTGAGGTCTTTGGGTGCGTCCGTTGCCAAAATTCAACTGCGAGTTTTTTTGGTGCATCATTGGAAAAAATGACCATCCCGCACGATTTTTGCGACACCGTTCCTACAAAAATGAATGTGCAAAAAAACAACCAAACATGAGCTTTGGGTCAAATTGAGATGATTGGGTGCGTCCATTGCAAAAAAATCAACGATGAGTTTTTTGGTGCATCAGTGGAAAAATGGGCCATCCCGCGTGAGTTTTGCGGCATCTTTCCTTCAGAAATGAAAGTGCCGAAAACATACCAAATTTGAGTTTGCGTCAAATTGAGATGATTTGGTGTGTCCGTTGTGAAAAATTCAACTGCGAGTTTTTCGGTGCATCAATGGAAAAATGGCCATCCCGGGCGAATTTTGCGGCACCGTTCCTTGGGAAATGAAAGTGCCAAAATCCCACCAACCATGAGTTTTGGTCAAACTGAGAAGATTCGGTGCGTCTGTTGCAAAAAATTCAACTACAAGTTTTGGGTGCATCAGTGGATAAAACGGTCATCGCGCGCGAGTTTTGCGGCACCGTTCCTTCGGAAATGAAACAGCGAAAAACCCACCAAATATCAGTTTTGGGTCAAATTGAGATCATTGGGTACATCCGTTGCCAAAATTCAACTCTGAGTTCTTTGGTGCATAAGTGGAAAAAATGGCCATCCCGCGCGAGTTTTGCGGCACCGTTCCTTCAGAAATGAAAGTGCCAAAAAAACGAACCAAACATCAGTTTTGGGTTAAACTGAGATGATTGGGTGCGTTCGTTGCAAAAAAATCAACTGCGAGTTTTTTGGTGCATCAGTGGAAAAATGGGCCATCTCGCGCGAGTTTTGCGGCATGTTTCCTTTGGAAATAAAAGTGCCAAAAACCCACAAAACTTTAGTTTGGGTCAAACTGAGATGATTTGGTTTGTCCATTGTGAAAAATTCAACTGTGAGTTTTTTGGTGCATCAGTGGAAAAATGGCCATCCCGCGCGAGTTTTGTGGCACCGTTCCTTCGGAAATTAAAGTGCCAAAACCCCACCAAACATGAGTTTTGTGTCAAACTGAGACGATTCATTGTGTCTATTGTGAAAAAATCAACTGCGAGTTTTTGGGTGTATCAGTGGTTAAAATGGCCATCTCGAGTGAGTTTTGCGGCACCGTTCCTTGAGAAATGAATGTACGAAAAACCCACCAAACATGAGTTTTGGGTCAAACTGAGATCATTGGGTGCGAGCGTTGCCAAAAATTCAACTGCGAGTTCTTTGGTGCTGTTGGGAACACACTTGTCCAACCTCCGCACTTGTGCAGGGGAAGGAGCGAAGGTGGCCAAGTGTCGGATGCAGCAACGAAGGTGAAACGGAAGTGGAAAGTGCTCGAATTCCCCAAAAGTCGTCCTTACACTGTTCATCCCCTTGGTATTTATAGGGAATGCCAAGGGGTACGGGCCAAATTACAAGACGGTACAGCAAAGATTCCTCGCCTCCACGCAGGGAGGAAGGGTAAAAGCGTAAACACACAGCTGAAGCGGAAACCCTAATCGGTCACACCCCAGCGCGCCGCCACCTGGCCCTTGTTCACCTTCGGGGAGAGGTGCAGCGGTCTTGACCTTCGGCCGCGCCCGCCCTTGGGCCCGCGCACCTTCGTCATCTGCCGGACCTCCGGCTTCACTCGCCTCCCGGGAGAAAGACGAAAGTTTTAGCCTTTGGCCGTGCTCGCCGGACCTTCGGCTTCGCCCACCCTTGGGGCGACACACGCTTGCTGCTTGCCTGGACCTTCGCTCCAAGCGAAGGTGGCGTCGTGAGTCAGCGATGGTTTCCTGCAGCGCGACCGTCGCCTTGGACCTGCACAAAAGTGCAACAAAGCGTCGAGGGTTGTCCCCGCATCCGGGGGTCAGGGTAACGGTCTCCAATAGGAGAGGGACCTCGCAAGCACACCAGGCGTTGCGCGAGGGCTGATTTAGACCACCAGTTCGGGCGGCGCCTCTGCCGAGGGTCCTTTCCCCCAACAGTAGCCCCTCGTTGTCTTGGATCTAAAAAACCGTGTTTAGGCCCAAGCAGCGCCTTTTTAATGGGGACAGAACGGGGCCCTCGGCAGCGACGCCCGCGGCTGCTTTGGGCTGGGCCGTTGTGTTGTTTTGTACTATTGAGGCCTGTTTCGTTTTTCGCGCCGCGTTTTTTGGTTGTCGTGCCGATACTGTCGCGGGGGGTGCCCGCTACTTGGCCTATAAATAGGAGGGGTAGCTGGGATGTGGAGACCTTGTGCCCTCATTTTGCTCTAGCCTCCCTGCTGCTGCTGTCTGCCCGTAGCGAAGGTTGTGTTCTAGTGATTTGCGAGGGTTCTGTTTGTTCGGCATCTTGTGAGGCTTAGATAGTGATGGCGAGGCTGAAGCAAACTGCCCGCGCTGTTTCGCCCTCTACTGGTGTCGAGGGCATCAGCTTTGAGTTTGGTTTGAGCCGCGTTGGGAGTTCTGAACTGGCGGCCTATTTGAAGCGAGGGTGGATCGAGGAGGGAAAGGCGAGGATCAGCTCTGGAGAGACGGTTCCGAAGCCTGGTGCAGATGAAATCGTCGTGTTTGAGGAGTTTTTTGAAGCTGGTCTACGTTTTCCAGTTGACTCGTTTGTTACGGCCGTTCTGCGGAGGTTTAAGCTTAGATTTCACCAGCTAACACCTTCGTGTTTTACGAAGATGTCGGTGTATGTTTGGGCCTGTCGGTCGCAAGGTATTGCTCCCCAGGTCGAGGGTTTTGTTCGGACACACCGTGTGCACATGCAGCCTCGCAGGGTTTCTGACAGCGAAGGTATTGCGAGGCAGGGACAGTTTGGAGTGTACACCTTTTGCCACCGTGCTGGGTCGGAGCTACCGGCGCAGGCGCAGAAGAACAAGTGGGCCAGCGGATGGCAAGAGTTTTGGTTCTATTATAAGTTTGATGTGGGTTCGGAGCTTTGCGGCGACCTTCCTCCGCTTGGCGATGTGAGTGCCGAAGCTCAGATGAGCCCCGAGGCGCACGCCGCTGTTGACTGTTTGAGGGTGGTTGCGCGTTCCCAATGCGCTCGTGATCTGGTCGAAGAGTATTGCTGCGCCGACGCGTGGCCGCTAAGCCGGAGACAGGCTTGGTTTCCGGTGGAGGACGATGCGAGGTACGAGGCTCGTGGATTAAAGAAGCCGAAGCTCAATTTGGGCAAGATTTGGGAGAGGGTTTTTAAGAAGTTTCCGAGACGTCAGGATGGTGTTGATGCTATTTACAAACGAGTTCAGCAGAGGGTTGAGAATCTCGTTGGGAAGTTGACCACCCTCGAGGTTAAAGCTATCCACAGCTCAGTGGGGAGCGGGGGTCGTATTAACAGGGTGTTTGACCTGCTTGGGATAGAATATACAAATTGGCCTGCGCCGACGAGCGACGACGCGCCCAAGAAAAGGAAACGCGTTCCTGCGGAGGATAGCGGTGTGGTTTCGCGGCCGAAGAGGGGTCGCGGCGGAGGTCGGGGTGGCACCGGCGGCCGGGCAAAAGTTATTTCATCGAAGATTGTTACGAGCTCTGGTGCCGTAGGAACTTCATCCTCGGCCGTGGCCTCGAGTGGTCGAGGTTTTGAAAAAACTGGAGGGCGAGCGCCTCGCGTGGGCGGTATCGGGGCTTTAGTTCAGACCTCGGAAGACGAAGGCGTTTCCGAGGACTCCGATGAGGAAGAGAAAGGAGGGGAAAAGGATGTCGTGTCTTCCGGCGAGGGCAGTACTTCATCCAGTAGCGAGGATGACTCCGATGAAGACGTTTCTGAGGAGGACAGCCGAGGCAAGAGGATAGCTGCATCCAGCGCTGTTGATGCGGCTACCCAAGATATTGAGGAAGTGCTGCGGGATGTGGAGGGGGTGAGCCCACGACGGGGGTCTGTGCCCGATTATGCTGGTTCACACATTTGGGTCGAGGGGTCCGAAATTAAGGGTGATGTTGGCCCGGACCAGGCCCCTGGAAAGAGGCCGTATGGCGAAGCTAGCCTGGCGAGCCTTCCTTACTATGCGAGGGAGCTGGGTGTTACGGACCCGGCGACTCATTTGTATACAAGTGCGGATCTTCAAGCCACCCGCTTGCCTTGCTCTCCGGAGGAGAGGCGATTCTTGGGCCGTGTATTTGACCGGGTTTGTCTGCCGGAAGTGGAACTTCGGCTCGCCGGCGAGCCTTTGGACAATATCCACGATGATATTGATGTGAAAGTGGCGGAGCTGATGCTTCTCAACCGGTCGGCACGTCGAAGGGCCAGCTATAACCTGCATTATCTGAACGACCGGTTGAAAGACGTGCAGAAAGAGAACAAAGACCTTCGCCGGAGCTTGCAAGATAGCGGCGCGGGGGAGGAGGAAGGGGGAGGCCACAGGAAGGAAGGAAGGATCCGAGCAAATTCGGCAACAACCAGAATCAACAATCCGATGTCGCCAACAGCTGAGGTGAGAGGAGGATCCATCTGTTATAGGCTCCGGAATGCGAGGGGTCCTTTTGGATATTTCCGTTGCAGGTGTTGGCTTGGCTGGGCCAGCAGCGGCCACCGTGTCCTCTTCCTTCTACTTCTTTCGCAAGTCTCTCGTTTCATTCGTGCTCTGTGGAGTCAGTCAAAGGTCAAATACTCTCCCACTATCCTTTTTTTATATTATACTAGGACAAATGCCCGTGCGTTACAACGGAAGAAAAAAGAGACTCTAAAAATCTTTGAGGTTAAGTTTAATCTGAAGTTTAAATTTTTAAACTCTAACTATAAATAAACTCTTTTGGGTTTAGTTTAAAAAAATAAAAGTGATGTAAGTAGATCTATTTCAAAATTTAATTTCATAGTACATATGGCCGTACGCTGTAACGGGAAAAAAATACATTGATTGATCCATTGGTCACCATCGCGCATCATGGTCACCTGATTTTTCCACGGAGCACAGCGCTATATCAAGTCGAATCTGGACACGTGGACACGACAACAAAACAAAATTGCATGTGTTTCTGAAAAACAAATTTTACAAATTTTAGAATAATAAATTTAGTCAAAATTATTTCATGGGAGAAATATTTGTCAAAACTGACCCAATCTCGAAAACAAATAAATGCAGAAAGACCAAAGTTTATAAATTGTTAATTGTTAATTGTTAATTTTGGTAGTAGTCCACGAGCCTTAATGATCTCACGTCGACCCCGTCCAGGTAAATATGGAGCAACGGGGCACGAGGCGCTCTTCTTATAGCTTGAGCTCGTGGCTCGTCCGCCTTCAGCTGGTGAGGTGGTGCTAAATGCCCAGACCGAAACTGAACGAGCGCTCGTCTCTACTGCCGCTGAGGTCTCGTAGGCTACCTAGACTGGGCCTTCAAGTTCGGGCCGATTTCGTTGCAAAGAGGTTTGGACCGAGACGAAACAGTCAGATTGGATCGGTTTTTGCTCCAACCGGTGCTTATTTTTCTTTAGTAGCTGGTAGTGTAGCTTCTCAATAAAAATATCTTTTTTATTATTAACCCATGTCATAATAGGATTAAAATCCTAATATATATACTTAAGTGAGAAATAAAAAAATAAGCAAATAATAAAAACAACCAACAACAGCCCAACACACGCACGCACAGCCCAAACACACGCACCCAGAACGCAAACACACGCACCCTACTCGGGTACAGCCCAAACACACGCACCCAGAACGCACGCAGGCTTGCAGGTACCAACACGTGACTAAATAAATTTAGACCGAAACCAAATTGATAACGAGGTTGGACGAAAATCTAAAGTTGATAGAAATTTTGGCTCAATGTTATAAACAGATTAGGACTTCTAGTTATCTTTACATTCACAGAGTTAGTTATAGGAGGCCATACCAAAAAAATGGTACCAAAAAAGAGGTGAAAATTTTGCCTCTTTATTATTAGGTATAGAAGATATAGATTATAGGAAAGGACACCTATTTAGCGAAACCTGCTACACAAGAAATGCCCCCATATTTTAGGGCTCGTTTGGAATGGAGAATAGATAAAGGAATTTCGCGGGAACGCAATTCATTTGCCTTGCTGACGTCATGTAGTGTTTGGATCGAAAATGATTGGGCTCTGTCATTCCAAAGGAAAGTCTTCTTTTCGTCTTAAAAATGGAGGAACCAAAATATCCAGTCCTACCTGATGTTTTCGCGAAGTCCGAGGAACAAAACATAGGAAGTCGATGGGAGCGCTTGCAAAACCTGCTGCCTTCCTCGTGATTATCAAGGAAAAGGCAAAACCTGTGAGTTGCAGGTGGGGCTATATCCTTTTTGTCCTCTGTTTTACCAAGTTCATCATAATAATCATTCAGATTTTTAAAACTAGAGCAGCGACAGTTCCTATGTTTCACCTAAGCTCCAGCCAAAGGCCAGCTCAATAGCTTTCCTTTGTTCTCAATTCCTATATGATTTGGAAAGCATATCATCTTATTCCTGTGAGTTTTCCCCTTTCCTATCCTTTACCAATCCTGGTATCCAAAGAGACCCTAAATAATGTATTTGATCTGTCCTAAAATAAGTAAATGTCTTGATTTCAAGAGTCAAATTAAGTTTTGAGTTACAACTTATTGATTATTTTAGTTTTTTTTTTAAAAAAAAGTAGTCTAATTCTTTTAGACACAGAGATGGAGCCGGATCCATATTAAGCTCGTCGGTACTACGGGTACATCAGTTTTGTACGAAATAGCAGTGGCGGAGCTAGACCAAATTCAAGGGGGGTGTATATGATTTTGTCGTGTGAGTGCATATATGGTAAAAAAATTGAACGTAATCATTGTTTTTCAGATTTTTTGTGGGTGCGGCCGCACCCCCTGTGGCAGAACCGCCTAAGTTAAGTGGCCCACATGCACCCATCATTGTCTCAAAGACCTTTGATCGGCATGCATGAGTTCCAAATGACTTAAGGGATCTGTCGGGTGTCCTCGGGAAACCCGAATCATCCACGTTTATCTTTCTTCCAGGATATTCCTTTGTCCAGCATCACAGTATTACAACAATTTTATAGATACGAGAAATATCAGAGTAAAGCGGAAAGATTATACCATATAGATAAAAACTTAAGTGTTAAGTTTACAAACCATAGGTACATAATATTACATAAAAGTTCGGAACTTTATATCATACATAAACCATCACTGAAACACTTGCCCAAGGTTACTCATCAACATCATCATCACTCTCCTCCACGAGAGTGAAGAAACACTGGCCATCAAAGGGATGATCGACTGGCTCACCTGCAACAAGGGTTAACAAACCCTGAGTACAAAAGTACTCAACAAGACTTAACCGACTAGAAAAGAGAAGAAGACTCAGGTATGCTGGCTAAAGGGATTCAAGGTAAGGCTTTAGCAAGAACAAAGCTTTTTCTTTTGCATAAAAGCTTACTAGAGTAACTCCTATATCCAAAATTTTATTCACAATTCATATTCAAGATTTCCTAAGGATTTTTCAAACATTTAAAACATATCTTTGATCAAAGTCCTTTTCTCAAGATTCATTCTTTACTACGGTGCAGGTCAGTGGATTGAGGCTCCATATCCGAGGAAACACGGCGATTCGAATCGATTATACCCAGCTGGGGATTCAGTACCACACGATATATGTAGAACTTAATCTTGCATATATCAACCCTTACTATAGATCCTCCTATACAAGAACGGGTCCAGCGTCACCCGAGAGTACAGTACACCTCGAACCCGACTATCTCATAGCCCCGAGGGTACACGCTACTCCCGCCATCTCTCCACTCCCAGTACGCGGTTATCCGTTCTCAGTATTGGAATAGCTATAGACCAGGCTTACCATTGTATGTGGGCTGTACTCAAAAGTCTCAATCTAGCAGGCCAACAACGGTAAGGTCCTATGTAGAATAGCGTTACATCAAGACTCCTCTCTTGATGTAAGCTACCATAGAGATTTACCAACATCAAAAATATAACCACATTGTCGGGAAAAGTGAGAAAGCAAGTCTAAGCATTTCTACTGTTTGTGTAAAACAGGTATCAGGGTTTGGTATAACAACAAGGTAAAACATGCATCAACAGGTTTAAAACATTTATTTGATAAACATCTAATGCATCAGGTTATAAAGAAAAGTGTAATTGCGAAATTCAAGGGATTGGTTTAAATGCACCGGGGCTTGCCTTGAAAAACAGCGAAGTCCGGCAACTCAGACGAGACGGGAAGATCTACACCCTCAGAAGAAATCCACTGAGAAGCAGGCTCTTCCGGAACGGAGTCTACACGAATAAATGCATATGCATGATCAATGAGATGCTTTGACATGAACATAACAAAGATGAAAATTTTCCAAGCTATAAACAATTACTTGAGTACAACTTTCCTTCATGAAAAGGAAAGAAACTAACTTGATTAACAAACCTTTAAATCTACTAAGCATTTCTTATCATTAACATAAAGCAAGACTACATAATCAATTAATGACAAAGGATAATTAACACATAGAAAACCTTAACCAGGGAGCATTTCATGCTAGGTTCCCATTGGTTGTCAAACAAACCCAAAATCACAAAAACCTAAATGACTAGTCTTTTCTATTTATTTTTATAAGCCTATAAATAGCTTTTACTTATAAAACAATTATATTAATTCAAACAGAGATGAAATTAACCATAAGGGTAGATATGACCAAAATAAACTTGCATTTCAAATTTCATGATTTTTGGACAAACACAGAAAATTACATAAATCATCAAAGTTGCATTTATTAATTAAAGTACAGATTTAAAGACTATAGCAAAAGTACTCAAAACACAAGTTTCATAATTTTTATATTAGCACAGACACATTAAGATCATCCATGTCAAATTTCATAATTTATAGAGCTATAGAAAAATTATAGCAAAAATAACAAAACTGATTACTGTGCATAAAAACAGAAAAAGAAAAACTTGAATGAACCCAAACTGGGCTTTCGGCCCAAGCCAACTCGGCCCAACGTGGCGCGAGCGCACGGCGGTGATTGCGGGTGCGTTCGCTCGAGGCTCGGCGCGAGCGAGACAACGCCCGAGGGTTCGCTCGAGGCCTGGCTCCCGCGAGACAGCGCCCGAGGGTCCGCTCGAGGCCTATCTCGACCGAGACGACAAACACCAGACACCCGTCCGAGGCCTGACTCTCGGCTCGGGCGAGGCGGAAAAAGCTCGTCCGTCCGAGGCCTAGCTCGGGTGGAACGGTGAACACGTTCGCCCGAGGCTTGGCTCGAGCGAAGTGGAGGAGACGCCTGCTCGAGGCATAGCTCGAGACGGGAGACACGTGTCCACATGTCCGCTCGAGACCTGGCTCGAGCGAGACGGTGTGCCCTGGCAACTTTGCAGAAAAACCCTTCGGCTTTGAGGAAACTAACCCATAGTCCAGCGCACTATTCACATGAGTCTATGACTTTACAACTAACACCCTGGGAAGACCTGCCTTTACAACCGCGAGGTCCCCGACCATGGCCGGCGCGCACGGCGGCGCACAGAGCGGCGGCGCTCCTTACGCCGGCCAACTCCGGCCGGTAGAGACCTAACGGACGCGAGCATCACCACCGCCAGGGCACCCGCGACCGATAGAGCCTCTAACCCTAAACGCTACTGCCCCGGCGAGGTCTGGCCACGCACGGCAGGCGAACCGAACCGTGGCGGATCTGTTCCGGCGAACTCAGGCCGGTAGCAGTAGAACGGAGGGGCTAGGAAGATCCAGTAGCTCACCCTGAAGACGATGGTGCGGATGGTTTGGATGGAGCAAGCTCGGAAGATAGACGACCACGGTGCAGCGGCGATCGGCGGAGAACTTCGGTGAAAATGGCGCTGTTCCGGCGAGACCTGGGCATTAGACATGGAACCATCGAGCCGATGAGTTCACAGGGATCACGGTAAAGCAATAACACAAGAGAAAGTGGTCGAACAGATGCTCGGTTGAGCTGACCACTGCAGAACCGAGCTCAGCGGCGATTTCAGGACCGGCGGAGAGGATTCCGGCGAGTGCGAGCTCTCTGAGGTGTTAGAGATGGAGAGGTAAAGTCCGGGAGGTACGCAGGGTAACAAGATACTTATAGGTGCGGTGAATTGGGATGAGATCAAGCAGAGACGGTCAATTTTGGATTGGGATCAAGATGGTGCCCGTCGGTGCACCGGTGGCAAACGGCGACGGCGAGCGCAGGAGGAGATGCCACGACGAGAGAGAGCTGGCCAGCAGGTGCGCAACCTTGCCACGGTCACGGTCATGTGCGGTTTCGGGAGAGATCGGCGTCCACGCGCGCGCTCGGGTGACCAACAGATCACCCCCTCCCTGCCGCCATGAACAGGGACAAGAACATATCCTCTCCCTTTCCCTTTCTACCCTTCTCTAATTTAAAATTACTTTAAAATTTTGAATAGAAGTTGAAAATATTCCAAAATATCAAATGCTCAGAATTTCAAACTGAACATCTTTTATTTTTGCAACACACCCAAATTTGACTTGCATTTTGAATTTGAGTTGAATTTGCAAAAAGGGATAAGAAGGACAAAATAGAACTTTCACCAATACTGTTGATTTTGTATGAACACTTGAAAAACTTTACACATCAAAGTTGTTCCTTAACAGAAAGAGAACAACTTTGCTTTTTGAAACATACCCAAATTCTTTTTAGATTTAGAAAAGGGAACAAAATAGGATTTTGGGATTATATAAACTATTTAAATGAATTTTAAACCAAAACTGAATTATATCTCATTAATGACTTGAATCAAGGTCCAAATACACCCTTGAGATATAAAACAAAGTTTGATCCAAAATTCACTGCCATATAAGAAATTACCTTAATACCCTTATACACAAACAAACACTAACCATTATCATGAAAGCATAATTTAGAGATCAACTTAAGCACTCTTTATCAACTAAGCATAAGCATCAAATGATAAACTTGTTTTAGTGAATGCAATACCAGATTATCACTTAAATGAAATGCCAATGCATATGATGTCATGTCAGGTTTTAGTTTGCTTAACACCGGAGTGTTACAGCTCCTTCCCCCTTAAAGAAATCTCGTCCCGAGATTTAACCTGAAGGCTAACTAATGGAAAAAGAAATGTGTCAAGCACTTTTATTATTAACTATTACATAGAGCAGGGGATAGGTCATCATACTGTGACTTACAAGAACTAGACAGAAGATAGAAACTCAGGAAAACTATCTAAGAGAAACTCTTCTGACTCCCACGTGGCTTCATCTTCTGTATGCTGACTCCATTGAACCTTGTAAAACCTAACAGTCTTTCTTCGAGTGACTCGATCTTTCTGGTCAAGAACCTTGACAGGATACTCTGTGTATGTCAAATCAGGTTCTAACTCAATTTCTTCCATATGAATGACATGATCAGGCACTTGAAGACATTTCTTTAACTGAGAAACGTGGAACACATTGTGAACTGCTGACAAATGTGATGGCAAATCAAGACGATATGCCACTTTTCCACATCTTCCAAGAATCTGATATGGACCTATATATCGAGGTGCTAACTTTCCTTTGATTCCAAAACGAGTGACTCCTTTCATTGGTGACACTTTGAGATAGACAAAATCTCCAACCTTAAAAGTAAGAGACCGACGTCTCTTATCAGCATAACTCTTTTGTCTGGATTGTGCTTTCTTCATGTTATCCTGAATTAACTTGACTTTTTCTTCAGATTCTCTGACTAAGTCAACTCCAAACAAACTATGCTCTCCAGGTTCCGACCAATTCAAAGGTGTTCTACACCTTCTACCATACAGAGCTTCAAATGGTGCCATCTTAATACTTTCTTGATAACTGTTGTTGTAAGAGAATTCTGCTAACGGTAAACATTCATCCCATTTCTCTGAATAACTAAGCACACAAGATCTTAACATGTCTTCTAAAATCTGATTAACTCTTTCAGTTTGACCCCCTGTCTGCGGATGATAAGCTGTGCTATGTAGAAGTTTAGTACCCAAGGATTGATGTAAACGTCTCCAGAAAACATTAACAAACTGTGTTCCTCTATCTGACACAATAGTCTTTGGAACACCATGCAAACTCACAATTCTGTCAACATAAATCTTGGCATAGCTAGATGCAGGATACGCGGTCTTAACTGGTATGAAATGTGCTGATTTGGTTAGACGATCAACAATAACCCATATGGAATCAAATCCTTTTGAGGTCTTTGGTAAACCCACTATAAAATCCATGCTAATGTCATCCCATTTCTCAGATGGAATCGACAAAGGTTGTAACTCTCCAGCTGACCTAAGATGAACTGCCTTCACTTTTCGACAAATGTCACATCTGGCTACATAACTGGCAATCTCAAGTTTCATCTTAGTCCACCAGAATCTTTGTTTCAGATCCTGATACATTTTGTTGCTGCCTGGATGTACTGTTAATCTGGTTGCATGTGCTTCATCAAGTATCTGTTTTCTGAGCTCAGGAACCTTCGGAACTACTAACCGATTCTTGAACCAAATTACTCCGGATTCATCTATAGTGAAATCAGAATTTTGCTCACACTGAATCTTCTTTTTCAAATGGATCATTCCCTTGCTTTCTTTCTGAGCTGCAACGATCTGATCTTTTATAGATGACTGAACTATTATATTTGCAAGATTTCCTTGTGAAACCATCTCGAGATGTAATTTCTCAAACTCATGACACAAAGTAAGATCTATTGACTTGACTTTCAAGCAATTGCAATGACTCTTTCGACTGAGTGCATCTGCTACTACATTAGCTTTGCCTGGATGATAGTGTACCTCAATATCATAATCTTTTATCAATTCTAACCATCTCCTTTGTCGCATATTCAACTCAGACTGAGTAAAAATATATTTCAAGCTCTTATGATCAGTGTATATGTGACACATGTTTCCCAACAGATAATGTCGCCAGATCTTCAGAGCATGAACTACAGCTGCCAATTCTAAGTCATGTGTAGGATAATGCTCTTCATGCTGTTTAAGTTGTCGTGACGCATAAGCAATAACTCTACCTTCTTGCATCAGTACACACCCAATTCCCTTGCCTGAGGCATCACAATAAACATCAAAGGATTTCTCAATGTCTGGTTGGGCTAACACTGGAGCAGTTGTCAACAACTTTTTCAGAGTTTGGAAAGCTTCTTCACATTCAGATGACCACACAAACTTAGTGTCATTCTTCAATAATGTTGTCATTGGTTTAGAGATCTTGGAGAAGTCAGGGATAAATCTACGATAATACCCTGCTAATCCTAAGAAACTCCGAACTTGATGCACTGAAATTGGTGACTTCCAGTCAAGAACTTCTTGAACTTTGCTTGGATCCACTGCAACACCTTCTGATGATAGGATATGACCCAAAAACTGAACTTCATCTATCCAGAACTCACACTTACTAAACTTAGCATATAACTGATGTTCTCTCAGACGAGTCAACACTATTCTGAGATGTTCTGCATGTTCTTCTTTGGTTTTGGAATAGATGAGAATGTCATCAATAAACACAACCACGAACTTATCCAGTTCTGGCATAAACACTGAGTTCATCAAGTACATGAAATGTGCTGGGGCATTAGTTAGACCAAAGGACATGACTAGATATTCATACAGACCATATCTGGTAGTGAATGCTGTTTTAGGTATATCCTGTGGCTTAATCTTGATCTGATGATATCCTGATCTCAAATCTATCTTCGAGAATACTTTTGCACCGGCAAGTTGATCAAAGAGTAGATCAATGCGGGGCAAAGGATACTTGTTCTTGATTGTTACCTCATTCAAAGGACGATAGTCAACACATAACCTCAAAGTTTTATCCTTTTTCTTCACAAAGATTGCTGGGCAACCCCATGGTGATGAACTAGGTCGAATGAAACCTTTATCTAGCAATTCTTGCAACTGGGTTTTCAATTCTGCTAACTCTTTTGGTGACATTCTATAGGCTCTTCTGGATATAGGGGCTGTTCCTGGTTTGAGTTCTATTTCAAACTCCACATTACGATCAGGTGGTAAACCAGGTAAATCTTCCGGAAAAACATCTGGAAACTCACAGACTACTGGAATGTCCTTAACTGCCTTGACAAAAGTAGCATATACTTGCTCAACTGCTCTCTTAAGAGTAGGAAGATGGATGAGAAGTTGAGATTTGCTATTAGGTAAGTTGAGCTTAACTGTTCTATTCAGGGTGTCTATTACTGCACCTCTCTGGCTCATCCAGTTCATACCCAAGATCACATCTATACTTGGATCTTTTAAAACTATCATAGAGGTTGGAAATATATATCCACCCAGATCTATAGGTACCTGATGTACCATTTCCTTAGTACACAGTCGACCCCCTGGTGACTGTATAAAGAACTCAGCTTTGGTTTCACCAATAAGTATGTTATGCTTTTCCGCAAATGCTTTATTCATGAAAGTATGTGATGCACCAGAATCAAAAAGTATAACTGCTGAATGCTGAGCAACAGGGAACATACCAAGCATGACAGGTTCTCCTTCAGGAATGGCTTCAATTTGAGTATGATAAACCTTGCCTGTCTTTTGAGTACCCTTACTCTTCTGAGTGTTCTGTGCATTCCCCTTATTCTGGTTCACTTGCGGATTTCCCACTGTTCTTGGCACATTAGCATTAGGAACATTCTGCTTTGGATATGGACAATCACGAGAGAAATGTCCAGCCTTTCCACAGTTGAAGCACGGATAAATGGTAGTTTGTGGCACTGGTGGACGATTGACAACAACATTCGGCTGCCGTTGAACATTGAAAGGCATAGCAGGTCTTGTAAAGGTCCTCTGAAAATTCTGCTGCTGAGGTGGACGATACTGTGGACGATAAGAGGGACGGAACTGCTGAGCTGGATGATACACAAGTCTCTGACGCTTCTTGTTGCCGCCAGATGATCCAGATCCTGACACAATTCCCTTCTTCTTCTTGGCCTCTTTATGCTTGCGGTTCTTATCTTCACTGGATATAGCAACATTCACGACTTCATGATAAGACAGATTACCACAAGTTGTCATCATAGATTGCAGCTTTGTATTCAACCCTCTCATGAAACATGCCTTCTTTTTGGCATCAGTGTTGACCTGATCAATAGCATACTGCGATAAATGATTGAACTTCCCAATATACTGCATAACTGGTTCATCTCCCTGACGTAGAGCTAAAAACTCTTCAAGCTTCATGTTCATAACCCCATCTGGAATATAATGAGCTCTGAAAGCTTCCTTGAATTCAACCCAAGTGATTCGGTGTCCGGCTGGTTGTACAGCTAAAAGATTTGCCCACCACACACCTGCGGCTCCTCGAAGTTGCTGTGCTGCAAAAGCGGGTTTCTGAACCTCAGTGCAGTTGATAAGACTGAACTTTTGTTCCATGGTACGTAGCCAGTCATCAGCTTCAAGAGGCTCGTCAGCTTTGGTGAACACTGGAGGACGAGTATCTGTGAAATCAACATATGTTGCCTCCTCTCTATGGTTACGACCACGACCATATTGACCAGCATTCTGGTTCTGAACTAACAGAGTTGTTGTATTGACTAATGCTGCAATCGCTTCAGCCAACGTAGGTGGAACTGGTGGTGCGTTAGGGATATCATCCCCATCACGAGAAGAACTAGCTCCACGAGTGTTAACAGGCATCTGTTTAAAACAAACCATACCTTAGATAACAGTCATATATAACCATTATACACCATATCATGCATAACATGTTTCAACTTATTTATTAAACAAGTCCGCTCTAGGGCAGGACTACTGAAAACACTATCTTACATAACTGATCATATCAGAAAAAGTTTTCTGACTAACTAAGTTACAAAGTCAGAAAAGATCACGCTATGATACATCTCATGTTTCTGGTTTTATTACTCTCCTTCAGAGACAAGCTCATACTCCACAGGCTCTACTTCCTCATCTTCTTCTTCCTCTTCTTCTTCTTCTGCTTCCTCATTTGCAGTAGTTGGTGGCGTAGCAGGTTCTGGCTGTAAGCGTGCTGTCAACTCCTCCACGTGCCTGTGTAACTCAACATGATGTGCTTCCATAAGGTTTTGATTATCTCTCATGACATCAACTCGGGCTCGGGCCCGATTCCTCTGCTCGACAGCCTTCCTCCACTTACACTCATACTCCTGGTGCTGCTCGTGATGATACTGCAACTGTTCATTTAGCTCTTCTCTCTCTCTAGAACCTCTCATCCTCTCACCATTTGCTCTTGCCAACTCCATGTATAAGCGGTCTACTTCCGCCTGAAGTTGTGATGTAGCGCTGTTGCTACTTTCACCTTCTTCATAAGTAACCTCGGGTTGGTTACTTCCTACACTTTCATCCTCTCTTGGGGCAAGAACATGCCGAGGAACACCACGTGGTCCGGTACACTTGCGTGCAGTCTGCCTGGTACGGGCCATCAGCTAAAATATATTTTGAATTTTAGAACTATATAAGTTCCAGGATTAAGAAACAGAGTTTTTAGAATTAAACAACATACTAACTCTACTCTTACTTAGATAAACCTCTAAGAGGGAAAGTTAATTACAGGTTGATAGTCATGATGCATGAACGAACTTACGAACAAAACTTTAAACAAACAATTAATCACATAAACTAGCCACTCAACATATAAGTGGATAAATTTTCCTTTTATAAATAGGGCAATATAATAAACATTGTTCCTTAGATTATACATATCACCTTAGCTATGCTAAGAACATATTCCTTTGAATTAAAAATTAGGTCTAAAGAAAGAATTAGGACAAGTCAGAAGCATAAGAAAAGTCTAGAAGCAACTTGGACTCAAATTACTTCAAAATTTAGTTTGACTCAAAACTTTTGAAGTTTTCAAAAATGAATACTGTTATACTTTCTAAAGGAATAAGCTCTGATACCAGTCTGTGGCAGAACCGCCTAAGTTAAGTGGCCCACATGCACCCATCATTGTCTCAAAGACCTTTGATCGGCATGCATGAGTTCCAAATGACTTAAGGGATCTGTCGGGTGTCCTCGGGAAACCCGAATCATCCACGTTTATCTTTCTTCCAGGATATTCCTTTGTCCAGCATCACAGTATTACAACAATTTTATAGATACGAGAAATATCAGAGTAAAGCGGAAAGATTATACCATATAGATAAAAACTTAAGTGTTAAGTTTACAAACCATAGGTACATAATATTACATAAAAGTTCGGAACTTTATATTATACATAAACCATCACTGAAACACTTGCCCAAGGTTACTCATCAACATCATCATCACTCTCCTCCACGAGAGTGAAGAAACACTGGCCATCAAAGGGATGATCGACTGGCTCACCTGCAACAAGGGTTAACAAACCCTGAGTACAAAAGTACTCAACAAGACTTAACCGACTAGAAAAGAGAAGAAGACTCAGGTATGCTGGCTAAAGGGATTCAAGGTAAGGCTTTAGCAAGAACAAAGCTTTTTCTTTTGCATAAAAGCTTACTAGAGTAACTCCTATATCCAAAATTTTATTCACAATTCATATTCAAGATTTCCTAAGGATTTTTCAAACATTTAAAACATATCTTTGATCAAAGTCCTTTTCTCAAGATTCATTCTTTACTACGGTGCAGGTCAGTGGATTGAGGCTCCATATCCGAGGAAACACGGCGATTCGAATCGATTATACCCAGCTGGGGATTCAGTACCACACGATATATGTAGAACTTAATCTTGCATATATCAACCCTTACTATAGATCCTCCTATACAAGAACGGGTCCAGCGTCACCCGAGAGTACAGTACACCTCGAACCCGACTATCTCATAGCCCCGAGGGTACACGCTACTCCCGCCATCTCTCCACTCCCAGTACGCGGTTATCCGTTCTCAGTATTGGAATAGCTATAGACCAGGCTTACCATTGTATGTGGGCTGTACTCAAAAGTCTCAATCTAGCAGGCCAACAACGGTAAGGTCCTATGTAGAATAGCGTTACATCAAGACTCCTCTCTTGATGTAAGCTACCATAGAGATTTTACCAACATCAAAAATATAACCACATTGTCGGGAAAAGTGAGAAAGCAAGTCTAAGCATTTCTACTGTTTGTGTAAAACAGGTATCAGGGTTTGGTATAACAACAAGGTAAAACATGCATCAACAGGTTTAAAACATTTATTTGATAAACATCTAATGCATCAGGTTATAAAGAAAAGTGTAATTGCGAAATTCAAGGGATTGGTTTAAATGCACCGGGGCTTGCCTTGAAAAACAGCGAAGTCCGGCAACTCAGACGAGACGGGAAGATCTACACCCTCAGAAGAAATCCACTGAGAAGCAGGCTCTTCCGGAACGGAGTCTACACGAATAAATGCATATGCATGATCAATGAGATGCTTTGACATGAACATAACAAAGATGAAAATTTTCCAAGCTATAAACAATTACTTGAGTACAACTTTCCTTCATGAAAAGGAAAGAAACTAACTTGATTAACAAACCTTTAAATCTACTAAGCATTTCTTATCATTAACATAAAGCAAGACTACATAATCAATTAATGACAAAGGATAATTAACACATAGAAAACCTTAACCAGGGAGCATTTCATGCTAGGTTCCCATTGGTTGTCAAACAAACCCAAAATCACAAAAACCTAAATGACTAGTCTTTTCTATTTATTTTTATAAGCCTATAAATAGCTTTTACTTATAAAACAATTATATTAATTCAAACAGAGATGAAATTAACCATAAGGGTAGATATGACCAAAATAAACTTGCATTTCAAATTTCATGATTTTTGGACAAACACAGAAAATTACATAAATCATCAAAGTTGCATTTATTAATTAAAGTACAGATTTAAAGACTATAGCAAAAGTACTCAAAACACAAGTTTCATAATTTTTATATTAGCACAGACACATTAAGATCATCCATGTCAAATTTCATAATTTATAGAGCTATAGAAAAATTATAGCAAAAATAACAAAACTGATTACTGTGCATAAAAACAGAAAAAGAAAAACTTGAATGAACCCAAACTGGGCTTTCGGCCCAAGCCAACTCGGCCCAACGTGGCGCGAGCGCACGGCGGTGATTGCGGGTGCGTTCGCTCGAGGCTCGGCGCGAGCGAGACAACGCCCGAGGGTTCGCTCGAGGCCTGGCTCCCGCGAGACAGCGCCCGAGGGTCCGCTCGAGGCCTATCTCGACCGAGACGACAAACACCAGACGCCCGTCCGAGGCCTGACTCTCGGCTCGGGCGAGGCGGAAAAAGCTCGTCCGTCCGAGGCCTAGCTCGGGTGGAACGGTGAACACGTTCGCCCGAGGCTTGGCTCGAGCGAAGTGGAGGAGACGCCTGCTCGAGGCATAGCTCGAGACGGGAGACACGTGTCCACATGTCCGCTCGAGACCTGGCTCGAGCGAGACGGTGTGCCCTGGCAACTTTGCAGAAAAACCCTTCGGCTTTGAGGAAACTAACCCATAGTCCAGCGCACTATTCACATGAGTCTATGACTTTACAACTAACACCCTGGGAAGACCTGCCTTTACAACCGCGAGGTCCCCGACCATGGCCGGCGCGCACGGCGGCGCACAGAGCGGCGGCGCTCCTTACGCCGGCCAACTCCGGCCGGTAGAGACCTAACGGACGCGAGCATCACCACCGCCAGGGCACCCGCGACCGATAGAGCCTCTAACCCTAAACGCTACTGCCCCGGCGAGGTCTGGCCACGCACGGCGGCGAACCGAACCGTGGCGGATCTGTTCCGGCGAACTCAGGCCGGTAGCAGTAGAACGGAGGGGCTAGGAAGATCCAGTAGCTCACCCTGAAGACGATGGTGCGGATGGTTTGGATGGAGCAAGCTCGGAAGATAGACGACCACGGTGCAGCGGCGATCGGCGGAGAACTCCGGTGAAAATGGCGCTGTTCCGGCGAGACCTGGGCATTAGACATGGAACCATCGAGCCGATGAGTTCACAGGGATCACGGTGAAGCAATAACACAAGAGAAAGTGGTCGAACAGATGCTCGGTTGAGCTGACCACTGCAGAACCGAGCTCAGCGGCGATTTCAGGACCGGCGGAGAGGATTCCGGCGAGTGCGAGCTCTCTGAGGTGTTAGAGATGGAGAGGTAAAGTCCGGGAGGTACGCAGGGTAACAAGATACTTATAGGTGCGGTGAATTGGGATGAGATCAAGCAGAGACGGTCAATTTTGGATTGGGATCAAGATGGTGCCCGTCGGTGCACCGGTGGCAAACGGCGACGGCGAGCGCAGGAGGAGATGCCACGACGAGAGAGAGCTGGCCAGCAGGTGCGCAACCTTGCCACGGTCACGGTCATGTGCGGTTTCGGGAGAGATCGGCGTCCACGCGCGCGCTCGGGTGACCAACAGATCACCCCCTCCCTGCCGCCATGAACAGGGACAAGAACATATCCTCTCCCTTTCCCTTTCTACCCTTCTCTAATTTAAAATTACTTTAAAATTTTGAATAGAAGTTGAAAATATTCCAAAATATCAAATGCTCAGAATTTCAAACTGAACATCTTTTATTTTTGCAACACACCCAAATTTGACTTGCATTTTGAATTTGAGTTGAATTTGCAAAAAGGGATAAGAAGGACAAAATAGAACTTTCACCAATACTGTTGATTTTGTATGAACACTTGAAAAACTTTACACATCAAAGTTGTTCCTTAACAGAAAGAGAACAACTTTGCTTTTTGAAACATACCCAAATTCTTTTTAGATTTTAATCTATAGAAAAGGGAACAAAATAGGATTTTGGGATTATATAAACTATTTAAATGAATTTTAAACCAAAACTGAATTATATCTCATTAATGACTTGAATCAAGGTCCAAATACACCCTTGAGATATAAAACAAAGTTTGATCCAAAATTCACTGCCATATAAGAAATTACCTTAATACCCTTATACACAAACAAACACTAACCATTATCATGAAAGCATAATTTAGAGATCAACTTAAGCACTCTTTATCAACTAAGCATAAGCATCAAATGATAAACTTGTTTTAGTGAATGCAATACCAGATTATCACTTAAATGAAATGCCAATGCATATGATGTCATGTCAGGTTTTAGTTTGCTTAACACCGGAGTGTTACACCCCTTAACATGAATATAGATCCGCCCATGCGAAATAGTCTAAATTCATAACACTTGGTAACCAAAAGAATGCTAGATACGGTATCCATTCAAACGTTTTATTTAGGTCCATCAACTCGATAGAGCAGACCAACACACAAAATTAAGTCCCAATATATCATCATGCATGCATGTAAGTGTACAATTGTAACATGTAGGAGTACGATATGCATCGTTGTTAAATGTTACTGTAATTGTTACTATGTATCAAATCTCTATATGTACTAAATAACTATGACATTCCTATATATTTACAACTACAGTTTGCTGGTGGTGGCGGTGGTTTTGGCGGCGGCGTACTTCTTGAGTGCGTCGCCGGCGTGCTTGAGGTTGTCTGGCACCGGCAGATTGCAAAGCAGCGTCACCCTTGACTCGGAAATCTGAGGCCCCTTCCCCTGCGTCAACGGATCCTGCTTCCACAGCTTCACATCCCACACCTGCTTGCAAATTAATTAATTCGATCAGTTTGGTCAAACATAAATAAAACTATATATATATATATATATATATACATATACTGTACTTGATCTTTTATTTACAAAAAATAATAGGTTGGTGGTACGTATTATTCCTGAAAATAACAGGAATGAATCAAGCTGCCTCCGCGCGCGCATGTCAATATTGTTGAAAAGCTCGAAACAGGCTCTTGGTGGGCTTGATACATTTCTTTTTTGGGCCTAAAACTTTGGTGGGCCTAAGATTTTGTTTTGTGTTTTATTATTGTATACTAGGGTTGTGTCTGTGCGTTGCTAACTTTTATATAAAAAATACACGGATCACATGATAAAATAACAATAATATGAATTAAACACCAATATTAAAATAATATTTTAATACAAAAGATGAAGTATGTAGCAGTACCACCCGGTGCCAAAAAAACTACCTCTTTCGTTTGAAATTATGGGTTATTATTTGGGGGCATGTGTTGGATTCTCTGGTCTATGGTAGTTTATTTGCCTAAAATTGAGGACTAAAAGTTTATGCCACTTTACCTCTCTTATATATGATCTAAATTAAGATTTTATAAGAATAGCTAAATTTTAGACAGTACTTTTGTTTAAAATGGTCTAAGTTTTTATTTTCGAGACGAGCGGGACGGGATGCAAACAATAATACCTTGGCTTTTCTATGTAGCTATAAAAAAAGGTATAAAAAACAAATTACATTTTAGAATGAAGCAAGGTAAAAAAAAGATACTATATACTACTCTTATACACTCCATTCCAAATTATAAGACATTTCAAGATTCTTGGAGAGTCAAAAAATTTCAACTTTGATCAAATTTATATAATAAGATAATAATATTTATGATATCAACTAAGTACAATTAGATTTTTTATTAGTTATATTTTCATAATATATATATTTGATGTTATATATCTTTTTGTTTCTCTCTATAATCTGGCAACGTATGCTATGAAAATCAGTCTCCTGTGCAAACTATATAAACTTTAATCAAGACCACAAGAATCTAATCCAATGGTTAGAGATGAAGACGGGTTATTTTAGCACTTAACCCTCTACGCCTGTTTGGATAGGATGAGATGAGTTGAGGGGTTTAAGTGCTAAAATAACCCACCATCAGATTAGATTTATATGGTCTTGATTAGAGTTTCTATAGTTTGCACAGGAGACTGGTTTTCATAGCATATGTTTCCCTATAATTTTGATCAAAATTTGAAAACTTAGCTCTCTAATATTCTTGGAATGCTTTATAATTTGGAATGGAGTAGTTCTTTTTTTTCAGCAAGGAAAAAAATGTTGTCAGAGCGAGCGAGAGGATGCATGTGAATGCCTCTAGCATGAATACGACCCTATCGCTATCAGAGACGGATGGGATCAGAGACGAGACGACAGTGCAGCAGTGTGCGGGGCCGGTGAGGAGAGGAAATGGCGAAATGAACTCAGTTCCCCAGGTTTGCCCAAATATTTTGCATACCTCACATTTGTCCAAATATTTTGCATAGTAATCATCATATCGAATCTTTACACGCATGCATGGAGCATTAAATATAGGTAAAAAATAACTAATTGTACTTTTGGTCTGCTCATGTCGAGACGAATGTTTTAAGTCTAGTTGGTTTATGTTTGAACAAAGTTTTGAACAAAGTTTGTTAAATAACGAGTGACGCACAACTTAAAGTAAACTAACGGCTCAAAATAAGCATTTTTTAGTACAGTAGTACTTACTGTGTAATAATGAAAAAACGGAGGATGAGGATGCGAAGGGAAATACGTAATGTTGGTGTGGTCGCCGGCCGGCGGTCGGCGGCGACGACCGTAGCGGGGGTACCTGGGTTGAGCGGCCGACGTGGAGCGGCGCGGCGCGGACGAGGACGACGTCTCCCAGCTTGGCGCTGCGGAAGTGGTTGATGGTGAGGCTGACGCCGGCGACGCGGCGGAAGCCCGACGCCATGTGCGCGCCCATGCTGGCCAGGCCCTCCGCCACCAGCGCCGACACGCCGCCGTGGAGCACCTGGAACGGCTGGCAGCACCTGGACGTGATGGGGAGCCGCCCGGTCACCTGCGACGGCGACACCTCCTCGATCTCCAACCCCATGGAGTGCAGCACCGGGTCAAGCTCCGCCGTCTTATTGGAATTCGAATTCGAATTCGAATTCGGAGGAGGACGATCCATCATGAGATTCGTCGAATTCCAGGTCCGCACCGGGCCTCTTGCTGGCGCGCTAGCTCGCTAGCTAGCTAAGGATGGATGGATGAGCGGCGGATTGCTTGAGACGAGGAAGAAGAGGACGACGAGATAGAGATGAGGTGTGTGACGTCGTCGTAGCCTATTAATGGACTTCGGGCTGTGCCTAGCTAACGTGGCCGGGGAAACAATCTCCATGGGCGGGCGGGCGCGTGTTGGCACTGCAGGCTTGTTTGATAACAGTGAAGCTGTTTTTTAAAAATAGTTTTATAAGTAACTTCTCAGATTGATGAAGTTGAGCTGTCTTAGAGCCAAAACAATTTCACCAACAACTTCATGCATGGTGAAACTGTTTTTTAAAAATAGTTTCATGAGCAACTTTTTAGATGAAGCTGAGCCGTTTTAGGAAAAGTGTTTGGCAAAACAGCTTCACCAACAACTTCATGCATAGTTGAGAGAGAGAAATGAGGGCGTAAGCTGTGAAAAGCTACTTTTTTCAGCTTCATCTCAGCTTATAGTTTTGTGAGAGGGAGAATAAAACAGCTTTATAAAAAAAAGGATGTTTGGTAAAAAAAAAACAGCTCACAACAGCTCATGAAGCTGTTGTAAGCTGTACAAAATAAACCCTATATATCCACTGGGATCAATAGGGCCCTTTTTTTATTTATTTTAAAAGTTTTAATAATATACATAAAGTATCGTCCAATATGCATGCCTTTCTTGTTTTTTTTAAAAAAATGTTGGTCAAAAGTGGAGGCGCTCTTGCTGATCATGGAATTCCAATTCATGCAAGGACCTTATATATCTCTTTTTATTTTTTGGAGAAAAAAAAGACTGCAGACACAACTACATAGAAAGAGGAGCAGCCATCAATTACCACTACCAATACAATATGCGTACCTATATCTCAATTGAAGACGTTAAGGATCGATGTATCTACTTCGATCCTATTTGGGTTACAGCTTCCTACAAATTATATGGATGGGTGACATCCATCTAACAATAATAAATAAATAATCTTATTATGAGCCAAAAGCCAAGTAATAACTAAACCCATCCACCTGGCCAGCCAGGAGCTAATAAAAACTATCCATAATTAATAGTCAATCCACCAAAATCCTCTCATACATATATACCAACTGATGAAGTATTTAGATGCAAGGCTAAAATTTTAACCATATCGCACCGAATGTTGCGACTCTAACTTAATATATGAAAATAGACACAACTTATCATATAGACACTAATTTTACACTGTCATACGACAATTTAACGTATAGCAATGTAACTAGTTTTATAGTTACTTTATTTTTTAGACTAAATTAGTATCTCAACATCCAATGAACAGAGCTAAAATTGTAGCCTGGAGAACAAACAACCCGTTATTAACAGCTAGCTAGTTTTAGGTTCACAATGGTAAACCAGAGCTTTGTTTTCTACTCCGTACTGTATATTGCTGCTGCATGTGCAGCAGAGACGACCATGATGGACGGGCCCACCTATCCGCCCGTCCGTCCGTCCTCCTGATTGTTGAATGCCCTGTGAGTGATGATGACGAAGCACGACGACGACGTATACCTACCTACGGCGACCGCTACCGACGTCAGTCCCGTCGTCACCCACACCTCACCGACTCGCCCGCTTATTATTAACTGGGGAGTTGTATTCGGCCCGGCCCAGACTACATCCCAACTTTATCATTCCCCAGTCCTAATAAGGCCCTAACCTACTCCTACTGAATTGGAATGGAGGACGGGGAGTATTAACAGCCCACACCGCTAGTTTGTTGCATTAGGCTTTAGGCCCACCGATTGAATTTGGGCTGGCTGGACTGGCCGAACCTACTCCTACTTACTACCCGGCCTTCCAATCCAATGTTATATATATAGGAGATTTCTTTCTCTAAACTAAAAGTAAGTTATTATTTTTCCATATTTCTTATATTTCAGACGCCTGAACAGTTTTGTCTTTGTCTTTCTATAGAAAAAAAAATTATCATTTGTTTCTTGTGATTTGTACTAATAGATTTGGACCATTGGATGAAGATCTGAAGGTTGTAGTCGCCGCCTGAAAAAAATATTATATTTTAGGCGTCTGAAATATAGCAAATCTCTTATTTTTCGAAGAACTAAAAGTAAATTAGGCAGCCCAATGTTTGTCGTCGTTGCATGAACACAGTACATGCATATAACCCTAGACGTAAATGACCGAAGACCGAACCAAACTAACCGAGACCGAAAGACAAGGTTGAGCGTCACACTTTGCATTACCTGCGCTGTCACGCTTTGCATTAATCAGGCAGGACAGGAGGTTGAGCGTCACCTGTCATTGAAATATTGCATGCACTACACTGCTTTGCCTAAGCCGTCGCTGTAGATTAAAGGCCCAGACATGAGAATCATTCATCAGAAAAAGAAAGCATGAATGAATGAATGAAGAACCAATCTCAGAAATAAATAAAACAATGTGTGTACGAGCCTAGCTCTGCTTGTTCAAGAGCTAGCTGTCTCTCTCGTATTGTAGTTTCATTGTGGTTGTGGGTGTCCTAAAGTTAGCACTGGACCGACTGAACTATTTCCATTAGGATGTCGCATAAAAGATGGCCTAAAACAACCCAACATCATGTACCATACCCCAGAAAGATCACAAAAGTGATGATGCACAAACGCGTGGGTTGGAAAGAGAGATCAAGTAAATTGGAACGTTCGGTCTCAGAGGTTTTCAGAACGACCCACACCCACAGAGCGTTGTCCGTCAAATATTCAGTTTTGTGTACCATACCATATATACTTACCTTGAGCAAGAAGGAAGGAAGGAAGCAGAGACGGCAGTGGCACAGGAACAGGACAACCTTTGCTTTGCACACACTGAACAAGCTTGGAACTGTCAATGTCGAACAATATGTAGTCGGAAATGAATGTGAGAACAACATACGTACGTACTCCCTCCGTCCGTCGCTTCCAAAAAGTCAACGGATTTCAACTTTGACCAAATATATATACTAATAAAATATTAATATTTATGTTACATAATTAGTATCATTGTATAGGTCTTTAAATATACTTTTATAATAAAATTATTTGGAGATAAAAATATTGCATACATTTTATATAAACTCAGTCAAAGTTGAGAAAGTTTAACCAGCACGCATCTCATAGCGACTCTTTTTATGGGACGGAGTAGTACTGTATATGTGCTGCACGGGGCGCGCGCGCACACACACACGTTGAGCCATTCAGCAGGCTTTGCTGGATTCCTTTGCAAAATCCACATGGATCGATCGGCCTGCCAGTGCCAATGCGCGCAATGCCGTTGTCGTCTCTAGGACAGGACAAGCTCACTTTCTCTCACTGTTGCTTGCAAGTTGTTTGTCCTGTCCCGGTGGCGGTGGCGATGGCGATGGCGATAGCGATAGGTGTCCTCTCCTCCGATCCTCCCCACACTGGAATAATAGTAGTACATGAAACTGACAACAAAAGCATATAGTACTACGTATGTTATTTGATAAACTTTGTTCAAGCATGTGCTAACTAGGCTTAGAAGATTTATCTTGATATGTACATACTAAAAGTATAATTAATTAATTATTTTATCAACATTTTATGCTCCATGTATGTGTCTAAATATTGATGTGATCGAGAGAAAGTGAAAAAAGTTAGAAGTTTGATGGAATCTAAACAAGGCCAGTACTCGAGAATAGAATGAAGCTGATGAGGCAGGCAGGCAGGCAGGCAGTTTTCAACTACATAATTCGTGGCCACATACATACATATGCTTCCCTCTCCTGAAAGAAAAGTAAAGCAGCAGCCAGCAGGTAGCATCAGATGCCATGCTCTGCACTCTGCAGGCAAGAAGAAGGAGATAGATGGGGGGTACGTGAGGCCAAAGGCTGGCACACATTCGGCCTCTTTCTGTCATTCCTCTTTTCTTGCACAGTCCAGAACCAGAATCCAGATGAACGAGAATGATGGTAGCAGCAGCTGCTCATCCATCCCCTGCACTCCAAGAATATCCCCAATTCCCAATTCCAATTCCCCATGCATGGCAATGGCATGTAGTACTATATAAGCATCCATTTCCTTGTTGCTATGCCATCTATCTACCAGCAGCAGCCAGCCAAACCCGCCCCTATTCCCTGCTGCTGCTGAATCCAAATGCAAATGCCCTTCTGTTGGGACCGGAGCCCGGCGGCTCATGCGCCGGAGAACCACATCGCCATCAATGGCACGGTGGTCGTGTCCTGCCACTTGGGCCTGTCGTTGCCGGGGAAGACCACCACGCTTCGACTCTTCAGCAGCACGCAGATGGATCCCAGTAAGTTCGTGCGTTCGTTTCACCACCGACCCTGCCTGCACTTGTCTTAGCTTGCTTGCATTGCTTGCCTCCTGAATTATACGTATGTACTACATGCATATTAATTTATGCATCAAATCAAACTCAACTGCATGCATGGCAAATTAAATGGCATGCAATCGGCGGCATGATATGCATATCATCATGCATCGATCAGACACTGGCAAGGGGAAGCTGAGCGCGGAGGCGGCGCTGCGGGGCGGCAAGAAGACCAAGACCAAGGCGAAGCATCAGGACGCCGCCTCGGGGAAGACGACGACGAGCACCATGACGTACCAGGTGACCGTGTTCGTGGACGCCGAGTTCGGCACGCCGGGCGCCGTCGCCGTCAAGAACGGGCAGAGGAGCGACCAGTTCTTCCTCCGCCACGTGCAGCTGGTGCTGCCCGACGACGGCCGCAGCATCCACTTCGAGTGCAACTCCTGGGTGTACCCCTACAAGAAGACCAACGCCGACCGCGTCTTCTTCATCAACACGAGCTACCTGCCTGACAAGACGCCCGCGGCCCTGCGCCCGCTGCGGCAGGAGGAGCTGCGCAGCCTCCGCGGCACCGGCCGCGGCGAGCTCAAGGACTGGGACCGCGTCTACGACTACGACCTCTACAACGACCTGGGCAACCCGGACAAGGAGGACCGCGCCCGCCCCGTGCTCGGCGGCACCGCCTCCGTGTACCCGTACCCGCGCCGCTGCCGCACGGGCCGCCCTCTCTCCACGGCCGACGGCGTGACGGAGACGCGGAGGCACGTGATCAACCTCGACTTCTACGTCCCGCCGGACGAGCGGTTCAGCCCCACCAAGCTGGCCGAGGTGCTCACGCTGGCGGTGCAGGCCGTGACGCACTTCGTCGTCCCGGAGTCCAAGGCGCTGTTCCAGGGCAACGTCAACAGCTTCAGGTCGCTGGAGCAGCTGAAAGGCGACCTGTACACCATCAGGAGGACGACGAAGCAGCAGCAGGTTGATGGGCAGGTGATGGACAGGCTCAAGACGTCGGTGCCGTCGCAGAGGACGTACAAGCAGGTGTCCAAGATGGTCAAGGAGACGCCGGCGGCCAACAAGTTCCCCATCCCTCAAGTCATCGAGAGTGAGCCCGATGCTTGGCGCAGCGACGAGGAATTCGCGAGGGAGATGCTGGCGGGGCTCAACCCGGTGGTGATCAGGAGACTTGAGGTGTTCCCGCCGGTGAGCAGGGGAGGGAAGCACACGAGCTCCATTACCGCCGACCATATCGAGAGGCAGCTCGGAGGGCGAACGGTCCAAAAGGTCAGTTGGTTGTCAGGATTTGATTTGTACCGTCGCCGTCAATCATGCAGGATGATGATGATGCAATTCCTGATGCAGGCTTTGGACGACAAGAGGCTGTACATCCTTGACCACCACGACTACCTGATGCCGTACCTGCGTCGCATCAACACGCAGCAGGGGGTGTGCGTCTACGCCTCGCGCACGCTGCTCCTCCTCAAGGACGACGGCACCTTCAAGCCTCTCGCCATCGAGCTCAGCCTGCCCAGCGACGGCGACGGCGACGGCGGCGAGACCAGCAGGGTCTTCCTCCCTGCCGCCCAAGGGACGACCGACGGGCACCTGTGGTGGCTGGCCAAGGCCCATGTCTCCGTCAACGATTCAGGCTACCATCAGCTCATCAGCCACTGGCTGTTCACGCACGCCACGGTGGAGCCGTTCATCATCGCCGCCAGGCGGCAGCTGAGCGCCATGCACCCGATCCACAAGCTGCTGGAGCCTCACTTCAAGGACAACATGCAGATCAACGCGCTGGCCAGGAGCATCCTGCTCAGCGCCGGCGGCATCCTGGAGAGGACCATGTTCCCGGGCAAGTACGCCATGGAGATGTCCTCCGCCATCTACTCCGACTGGAGGTTCACCGACCAGGCCCTGCCCAACGACCTCGTCAAGCGAGGGATGGCGTCGTCGTCCATGATGATGTCTTCCAAGCAGCAGCACCACCATGACCTGCACCTGCACGTGGAGGACTACCCGTACGCTGCTGACGGCATGGACGTGTGGCGCGCCATCGACGGCTGGGTGCGGAGCTACTGCGCGCACTTCTACCACTCCGACGCCGCGGTGGCGGGCGACGCCGAGCTGCAGGCGTGGTGGCACGACGTGCGCACCGTCGGCCACGGCGACCGCCAGCGCGACCCGGCGTGCTGGCTGGACCTCGACACCGTCGCCAACCTCGCCCAGTCGCTGTCCACGCTCGTCTGGATCGCCTCCGCGCTGCAGAGGAGGCTGAGAAATGGAAGAAGGAAGGGCAAGAGGTTGCGAAGGCCAACGCGGAGCTCATCGCCGCGGGTCAGCAAAAGGATAAGGACTTGGTGTCTATGAAAAAGCGCGTGGAGGATTTGTCGGCGGAGGTGGCGGCCCAGGCCGAAGCTTGGCGTGGTAGTCTGTCGAGGGTTAAAACCAAGATAGATGCATGCTTAACTGAAGCCGGGGGTTCAGCTGGGGAGCCACTTCCTGTGGTTGGCGCTGAGGCCTTCGAAGGTTGGTTAAGTAACGAGCTAGATGTGTTCAGCTCGTTGGTTGGGAATGCTGCTGACTTTGGCGGGTATGCTGGGGCGCTGGCGATGGCTGGAACGCTTCGCCAAGCAGACTGCGAGCATCTTCGCAAGATAAAGAAGCCCAACCACATTTTTCCAACCGTCGAAGAGGTTCGACAGATGAAGATTGATGACGCCGAGGTCCGGAATTGTGCAATGCGGTTCCTTCGCCGATTTTGGATTGCAGGCGGCGGTCGGGCTCTTGCCTTCGAGGAGGCGGCCGAGGCTACTCGTCAGGTTTGTGTTGAGGGTGTTGTTTCTTCGGTATTGTTTGATGATTGTGAGTTTGGAGTTGAGAATTGAACTGTTTGGTCCTTTTGGTTTTTTACAGGCTCGGAAGGATGCGATGCCTTCGCCGCCTACTGCTCAAGAGGCCGGTTGCAGCTCCGAAGGCGCTCAGACTCTCACCTCTGCGGAGGTGCTGCCGGTGGCGGTGGAAAAGACAATCGTCGGCGAGGGTACCTCACAAGATGCGGCTGCGAGTGGCAAAACCGCGCAGGATGCGAAGAATGCTGCTGGCGAAGCTGTGACGGCTGAGGTTGAAGAAGCCCGGCAGGTGTGATCGCGTGGGATTGTGTAGATGGGGATGTGTTGGTAGTAGCCATGATGCTTGTAATGACTTCGATGCATGCTGAGACATTTTATAATGTTTTATGTGAATGTAGGTTCCTGATGGAACCGTGCTTGAGGTTTTTGACGTGACGCCGTTAACACTTAACTACCAGGATGTTTTTATAACTGGTGAGTCCTGGGCTCGTGCGAAGTTAAAACATCCTTCGTTGTCCTTCGAGCGTTTTTGGTGGTCGAAGGTGCGAAGGTACGATTTGAAGAATAGTAGGTCGAGCAGCTTTTGGCGTGATGCTGACTTTACTGATCGGCAAGCTACGCGTTATTTGTTTGGTTCGTCTTCGACTTCGCAAGCCGTGTTAGATGATGATATCGATGATAGCACTGCGTTGGACTATTTATTCGGGCGAAGCAATCTTGCAGTGGACTCCGCCGGGTCGCTGGTGGTTCCGAAGGAGGAACCGTTGGAGGTTGACGAAGTGCCCCGCGCGTATATGTATCGGGCGAGGGTTTTGACTGGTGAGTTGCCGATTGTGCCGGTAACTCCTTTGTTGTGGGGGCCCATAGTTGCGGTTGAGCCGGAGTTCGAGGAATTTAACGGGGGCCCTGATGATTTGATGCTGATAGAAGGGAACGACGGTTCCTTGTAATCTTTTGTAATTTGCATTGTTTGGTTTGTGGTTGTAAAAATATTCTATGAACTGTCAGGGAAAGATGTAATAGTTGTGTACAACGACACTTCGTTTCTTTTGGCGAGGCTCACGCATTTGCTCTTGTGAGCTTGTGTTGAAAAAGCAGCGACGCCCCCCCTTTTTCTTTAGCGAGGCTCGCGCATTTGCTCTCGTGAGCTTGTTTTGAAAAAACAGCGACGCCCCCTTTTTCTTTAGCGAGGCTCGCGCATTTGCTCTTGTGAGCGGGTTTTGAAAAAACAGCGACGCCCCCCTTTTTTCTTTAGCGAGGCTCGCGCATTTGCTCTCGTGAGCTTGTTTTGAAAAAACAGCGACGCCCCCCTTTTTTCTTTAGCGAGGCTCGCGCATTTGCTCTCGTGAGCTTGTTTTGAAAAAACAGCGACGCCCCCTTTTTCTTTAGCGAGGCTCGCGCATTTGCTCTTGTGAGCGGGTTTTGAAAAAGCAGCAACGCCCCCCTTTTTTCTTTAGCGAGGCTCGCGCATTTGCTCTCGTGAGCTTGTTTTGAAAAAACAGCGACGCCCCCTTTTTCTTTAGCGAGGCTCGCGCATTTGCTCTCGTGAGCTTTAAGCTAATAGATGTGATGAGCTTTTTAGGGCTTCGCGCGTCACGTAACTTGGGCGATGTGTTTTGCGAGGGTGCTGCTTTTCGAGCCCCTGGCGTGTTGTGCGAGAGTGTTCTGCTTTTTGGACCCGCCCGATGCCTGAATTAGCCCGAGGGCTGGGGCGGAAAAAGTGGGCCCGCCCGAGGCCTAGCTCGGAGGGCTCGGGCGGGGCGGAAAAAGTGGGGCCCGCCCGAGGCCTAGCTCGGAGGGCTCGGGCGGGGCGGAAAAAGGTGGGCCCGCCCGAGGCCTAGCTTGGAGGGCTCGGGCGGGGCGGAAAAAGTGGGCCCGCCCGAGGCCTAGCTTGGAGGGCTCGGGCGGGACGGAAAAAGTGGGCCCGCCCGAGGCCTAGCTTGGAGGGCTCGGGCGGGACGGAAAAGGTGGGTCCGCCCGAGGCCTAGCTTGGAGGGCTCGGGCGGATGTGCTCGGGTTTTTGGGCTTTCGCGCCTCCCCTTATCTTGGGCGGAGGTGGGATTCGCTTTTTGCGAGCCCCTGTCGTTTGTGCCAAGGTGCTCGACTTTTTCGACCTCCCCTTGTCTTAGGCGGAGGTGGAAATTGCTTTTTTGCGAGCCCCTGTCGTTTGTGCCAGGGTGCTCGACTTTTTCGACCTCCCCTTGTCTTAGGCGGAGGTGGAAATTGCTTTTTTGCGAGCCCCTGTCATTTGTGCCAGGGTGCTCGACTTTTTCGACCTCCCCTTGTCTTAGGCGGAGGTGGAAATTGCTTTTTTGCGAGCCCCTGTCGTTTGTGCCAGGGTGCTCGACTTTTTCGACCTCCCCTTGTCTTAGGCGGAGGTGGAAATTGCTTTTTTGCGAGCCCCTGTCGTTTGTGCCAGGGTGCTCGACTTTTTCGACCTCCCCTTGTCTTAGGCGGAGGTGGAAATTGCTTTTTTGCGAGCCCCTGTCGTTTGTGCCAGGGTGCTCGACTTTTTCGACCTCCCCTTATCTTAGGCGGAGGTGAAGTTTGCTTTGAAAAGAAAAGGAATGTTTTTCGAAGCAATCTTAGCAGGTTTTCATCGAATGTAGCGCTCTTGAAAGAGATCCGCTTTTTCGATGTTTGGGGGTAGAGGGTTGGAGATTTTACTTTTTTGGGGGTTCTAGCCTGTATTAATGCTTTGGATGCTGCCTCGTTAAAAAACCTTACGCCCCTTCGTAAGGAAAAAGAGTGCAGCTCCTGTTTTTGTTAAGTACATGAGAGTATGTAACATAAAAAGTAAGAAAAATTACATAACGCGAGGGCTCGCTAAGGCTCCGCTATGGGTAGAATTTGCGAAGGTCGTCGATGTTCCAGGTGTGTGGCAGGATATTACCTTCGCTGTCGGAGAGGTGGAAAGAGCCTGGGCGATTGCATTCTGCGATCAGGAACGGGCCTGTCCACTTAGGCTGGAATTTTCCGGCCAAGCTGGCGTTTTGTTTACGGATGAGGACGAGGTCACCCTTCTGCAGGTTCTTGATTCTGACCTTTTTATCTCTCCACTTCTTGGTCTCTTCCTGATACTTGCGGAGGTTGTGAACTGCGCTGCATCTTGTCTCTTCTAGCAAGTCCTTGTCAGTTAGTATGGCTGGCTCATCACTTGCGAGGGTTGTTCTTGGTGAAACAAATTTTAGCTCCTCTGGTAACACAGCTTCTTCGCCGAACAGCAGTTTGAAGGGTGTGAACTTGGTTGCTCTGCATTCGGAGGTGTTGTGAGACCAGGTGACTGCAGTTAGCTCGTCTGCCCATTTGCCTTTGGGTCTGCCTTGCAATTTTTTGGATATGGATTGGAAGACTGTTGCGTTGGCTCTTTCGACTAGGCCGTTGGACTGCGGGTGACGGACTGAGGCGAAGCATAGTATTGTTCCGATTTGTGCACAGAACTCTTTGAAAACCTCGCTGTCAAACTGGGTGCCGTTGTCGACGGTTAGATGTTTTGGGACTCCGAAGCGACAAACTATCTGCTGCCAGAAAAACCTTTTTACTGCGAGGGAGGTTATGGAGGACAGCGGTCTTGTTTCGGTCCATTTGGTGAAATATTCCACGGCCACCACCGCATAGCGAAGGTTCCCCGGAGCCGTCGGTAGTGGGCCCACGAGATCCATTGCCCACCTTTGTAGGGGCCAGGTTGGGCATATGAGGGTTGTGGGAGCCCCTGGGGTGTTTTGGTTTTTTGCTGTCAGTTGACAACCTTCGCACTTCTTGACGATGGTTTCTGCGTCTCTCAGCGCAGTTGGCCAGTAGAAACCTTGCCGGAAAGCCTTTCCTACTAGTGCTCTTGGGCCGTTGTGTGAACCACATATACCTTCGTGGATGAGTTTGAGGATGTCGTTACCTTCGGACTGTGACACGCACTTGAGCCAAGGTGAGGTTACCGAAGCTTTGAACAAGGTGTCATCCACAATCTTGTACCCTCGCACTCTTTGCTTTAGTCTGTTCTCTTCTTCTTTGGAGCTGGGTTCATGGAGTCCTTTGATGTAGGCCATGATAGGTGCTCTCCAATCCTCGCACTGAATTGTGTTGATCAGCTTGATGCTGATTTCGGAAGCTTCGAAAGCTGACCGAGTGGAAACCTCGTAGAACACGTCCGGAGGGAGCTGTAGCTGCTGCGCGGCTGCTTTGGCTAAGCAATCTGCTTCGCTGTTTTCAGTCCTCGATATTGCTTTTACTGTTATGCCGAGGAAGAAAGATTCTAACCTTCGTACATATTGAAAATACTTGTGAAGTTCTGGATCTTTTGCTTTGTAGTTCTTTTCAATGTGCCCCGCAATGACTTGAGAGTCTGTGTTAATGAGTGCCCTTCAGACTGATAACGATCGCAACTTTGAAAGTGCCAGAATCACAGCCTCATATTCAGCGGAGTTGTTTGTGCACTTGAAGTCCAGCCTTCGTGCGTATCTCAGCTTCGACCCGGAGGGCGAGACTAAAATGGCCGAGGCACCGGCTCCGGTTGCGCCCCAGGCCCCGTCGACGTAGACGATCCAAAACTGGTCCTGCTGCAGCTCGCCGGGGCGAGGGTCGGGTGTCCATTCTGCTATGAAATCAGCCAGCACCTGCGATTTGATCGCTGTTCTACCAACGAAGGTTACAGCATAACTATTAAGCTCCACTGCCCATTTTGCTATTCTTCCAACAGCTTCGTTGTTTTTGAAGATGTTCTCGAGAGGGTACGTCGAAGGTACATGTATTTCGTGCGCCTGGAAATAGTGCTTTAGCTTTCTTGATGCCATGACGACGGCATATGCTATTTTCTCAAGCTCCGAATAATTTCTCTTTGGGCCTTCGAGGGTTTCTGAAACATAATAGATTGGGGCTTGTCTGGTTCTGTTGTTTTCGCGGAGCTCCTTGATGAGGACTGCGCTTGCAGCGTGTGGCGAAGCTGCGACGTAAAGTAACAATAAGTCTCCCTTGCTTGGGCTGGTTAGGGCAGTCAAGCTGGTCAGATACTTTTTCAACTCCTCGAAGGCCTTTTGCTGCTGGGGACCCCAGTTGAATGGAGCGTTGCTTCTGAGTGTTTCGAAAAATGGTAACCCCCGCTCTGCGGATCTTGAGATGAATCTGCTAAGTGCTGCCAAACGACCGGTCAGACGCTGAGCTGCTTTCTTGGTCGTCGGGGGTTCCATGTTCATGATGGCATCAATCTTCTCAGGGTTGGCTTCGATTCCTCTGGCTGAGACGATGCAACCTAGCAACTTGCCTTCGCTTACCCCAAAAACACATTTTTCTGGGTTTAGTTTCAGTCCGGCGGACCGGAGGTTGCTGAATACCCTCGATAAGTCTGGTATGTGGTTCTCTTTTAGTTCGCTTTGGACCACTAGGTCGTCGACATAGGCGGAGACAGCATGCTCATCCTTGAACACTTCGGAGGTCATGCGAGCGAAGGTTGATCCTGCATTTTTCAAACCTTCTGCCATCCTTCGGAAGCAAAAGGTGCCCGAGGGTGTGATAAAGCTTGTTTTTTCTTCGTCGTCTTCATTCATCCAGATTTGGTGATAGCCTGAGAAGCAATCGAGGAGGGATAGCATTTGGCAGCCTGCCGCTCTGTCGACCAGGGTGCTTATGTTCGGGAGGGGGAAGTCATCCTTCGGACAGCCTTTGTTCAAGCAGGTGAAATCGACGCACATTCGCCATTTTTTATTCTTCTTTTGGACTAGGACCACATTTGAGAGCCAAGTTGGGTATTTGACTGGGCGGATGACGCCTGCGTCCAGAAGTCTTTTTACCTCAGCCTTCGCTGCCTCCTTTCTTTCTTCTGACATCTTGCGAAGCTTTTGTTTGATTGGGCGATAACCTGCTTTGATGTTCAGGCTATGCTCGATCATTGATCTGTTGACTCCTTTTAGGTCTTCGGCGGACCAAGCGAAGGTGTCGGAATTTTCTCTGAGGAATGTGACGAGGTTGCCTTCTGATTGAGGGTCTAGATTGGCTGAGATGATCACCTTTCTTTCGGCATTACCCTCGAAGAGTTGGACTTGTTTGGTTTCGTCCTTTGGCGCCGCCTTCACTCTGTCGTTGCGGACCTCGCCCTCGACGCTGATACCGGGGGTTTGAGGTTTTGACAAATTGTGTACATTACGTTGCCCCGGGGCAACGTTCCCTTCAGCTGTCCTTGCAATGTCCTGGTCCCCAAATACTGCGACCACACCCTTCGGAGCGGGAAGTTTCATGCATAGGTAGGCGGGATGGATGACCGCATTGAACGTGTTTGTGACCCCTCGGCCGAAAATGGCATTGTATGGGTAGAACATGTCGACGACATCAAATGTTATATGTTCCGTCCTGCAGTTTATTTGGTCGCCGAAGGTCACGGGCAGAGAAATTTTCCCGACGGCTCTCACTTGTTGACCACCGAAACCGTATAGGGGGTTGTCGGCCGGTTGCAAAAGATTTCTGTCAAGCTTCATGCTGTCGAAGGTTGAGGCGAACAAGATGTCAGCGGAGCTACCTGTATCGACCAGTATTTTGGTGACAGTCCACCCAGCGAGGTTGGTTTCGATCACCATGGCATCTGTGTGAGGGTAATCTCTTAGCTTCATGTCACTGGAATCGAAGGTTATGGGGATGTGGGACCAACGGCCGAATTTATGTGGTCCTTCGACGGCCACGTGGTGAACGCGTCTGGCGTGTTCCTTCCTCTGCCGTTTGTTACCATGGTCTTCATTTGAACCTCCGGTGATAGCTAGAATCACACCGAAGGTCGAAGTTGGGTTGTTGATGGTTGTTTGGCTCGGGGCTTCGGCTTTCACGGGTTGTGGTGCTGGTAACGCGGGGATTGGCGGTGGTGGTGGCAGAGCGCTGGTGGCTTGGTGGGTTGTTGGAATTTGGTTTTGGGGGGTAGCTGGGTATGTGACTGTGTAAGGTGGGTTTTGGCGTTGTGGGGTGGTGGTTGGCTGATAATGTGTTTGGTTGTAGAGTGGGTGGTGGGTGTAAGGGGGTTGTTGCGAAGGTAGGCCGTAGTTTATGGGGGTATAGTGGTATGTTGGATTTGGTGGGTGGAAGCTTGGTTTCCTTGTGTGGTTTATGGTTCGGGGGTCTGACGAAGCAGGTTTCTTGGATTCCTGGTATTCTTTTCCCTTGGCGAAGCATTCGCATTGCTTTGTTGTGTGCCCCTTTCCCATTCCACAGAAGTGACAATACATTTTGGCAGGATCTCGCTGCTGGTAGCGCTGGTTAGGCGGAGGTGGTAAAACCTGCGGGGCTTGGCTGCTCGGATGTTGAGCGTCCCGTGTTTGATGTTCATAGTTTGTTGCTTTGTTGATTGCACCGACGTTGCTTTGCTCTTGGCGAAGGTTGCTTTCTCTCGGTTGAGGCCTCGGCTGTGGCCTCTGCTGAGACCTCCGAGCGTCGGACTTCGCTCTGAAATCCATATCAGCTCTACAGTATCTTTCCATTGTTTCATGCAACTCCTCGATCGAGTTTGCCGGTTTTCTGGCGAATTTTGAGGAGCATGGTCCTGGGCGCAGGCCACTGACTGCAGCGAGGATGACAGCCTCGTCAGATATCCCAGGGGTCCTTGCTCTGATTTGAATGAACCTTCGCCAGTAATCTTGGAGCGGTTCGCGCTCTTCTTGCTTGCAATTGAAAAGCTCGATGGGGTTTAGCGGGGCTGGGGTAATGCCCTTGAAGTTTGTACACAGCTTGTCTCTGAGGGTGATCCAGGAATCCACAGTTCCAGGGCGAAGGTTGCTGTACCAAGTTTGTGCGATGTCTCGCAGAATGATGACGAAGGATTTTGCCATTGTTGATTCATCCCCGCCTGCTGCGGCGACTGCCGCTTCGTAGCTCATGATGAACTGGCGAGGGTCGGAAAGCCCATCGTAGCGAGGTAGGTTTTGTGGATTGTAACATGGTGGCCAGGGCTGGGTTTGGAGTGTTTGGGAGAGTGGTGACTTTGGATCATAGGGCATTTGGTGTTGCTGATGCCTCCGCTGAATGCGAAGGTTTTGTTCTCTCTCATCTGGGTAGAGTTGGCGGAAGTTTGGGTGTCTCACAGGGTATGGCTCTGGGTGTGCTGGTGGTGGTGGGGGTGGAGGATGGTTACGATGGTTATCTTGATTCTGTTCCTCGTTTCCCTCTTGCAGCGGGGGTATCTCCTCATCGTTCCAGCCTTCGGCTTCGGCTTCTGCCGCAGCGAGGGATTCCTCCATACGGCGAAGCTGCTCCCTTGCCTCGTCAGCCCTCTGCCTGATTGAGCGCAATCGGTTATGCCTCTCTAGCTGTTCCAGGCGCCTCTTCTTCTCTTGCAGCTCGGCTTCGAGCCTTTCGAGGGCTTCGAGGCCCATCTCCTCTTCTTCTCGTCCTCCTTCTCCCGAGGTGTGAGGGTGCGGCTGCGTCGCCATTTGGACCTGAGGGCCCAGGGATTGGGGTTCTGGGGTGACATTCTCTTCCCCCGAGGGTTGCACAATTTCTTCCGCAGGCGGGACCACCGCCGCCACCTCTCTTGCAACGCGCTGGTCCCTCGTCGAAGGTGCTCTCCTGTTTCCCGCCATTTCAGACTTCAGTCCCCACGGTCGGCGCCAAACTGTTGGGAACACACTTGTCCAACCTCCGCACTTGTGCAGGGGAAGGAGCGAAGGTGGCCAAGTGTCGGATGCAGCAACGAAGGTGAAACGGAAGTGGAAAGTGCTCGAATTCCCCAAAAGTCGTCCTTACACTGTTCATCCCCCTGGTATTTATAGGGAATGCCAAGGGGTACGGGCCAAATTACAAGAGGGTACAGCAAAGATTCCTCGCCTCCACGCAGGGAGGAAGGGTAAAAGCGTAAACACACAGCTGAAGCGGAAACCCTAATCGGTCACACCCCAGCGCGCCGCCACCTGGCCCTTGTTCACCTTCGGGGAGAGGTGCAGCGGTCTTGACCTTCGGCCGCGCCCGCCCTTGGGCCCGCGCACCTTCGTCATCTGCCGGACCTCCGGCTTCACTCGCCTCCCGGGAGAAAGACGAAAGTTTTAGCCTTTGGCCGTGCTCGCCGGACCTTCGGCTTCGCCCACCCTTGGGGCGACACACGCTTGCTGCTTGCCTGGACCTTCGCTCCAAGCGAAGGTGGCGTCGTGAGTCAGCGATGGTTTCCTGCAGCGCGACCGTCGCCTTGGACCTGCACAAAAGTGCAACAAAGCGTCGAGGGTTGTCCCCGCATCCGGGGGTCAGGGTAACGGTCTCCAATAGGAGAGGGACCTCGCAAGCACACCAGGCGTTGCGCGAGGGCTGATTTAGACCACCAGTTCGGGCGGCGCCTCTGCCGAGGGTCCTTTCCCCCAACAGGTGCATCAGTGGAAAAAATGGCCACCCCGCGTGAGTTTTGTGGCACCGTTCCTTCGGAAATGAAAGTGCCAAAAACCCATCAAACTTGAGTTCTGGGTAAAACTGAGATGATTTGGTGTGTCCGTTGTGAAAAATTCAACCGCGAGTTTTTTGGTGCATCAGTGCATAAAACGGCCATCCCGCCCGATTTTTGCGACACCATTCCTTCAGAAATGAAAGTGCGAGAAACCCACGAAACATGAGTTTTGGGTCAAACTGAGATCATTGGGTGCGTCCGTTGCCAAAATTCAACTGCGAGTTTTTTGGTGCATCAGTGGAAAAAATGGCCATCCCACGCGAATTTTGCGGCACCGTTCCTTCAGAAATGAAAGTGCGAAAAACTAACCAAACATGAGTTTCGGGTCAAACTGAGATCATTGGGTGCGTCCGTTGCCAAAAATTCAACTGCGAGTTGTTTGGTGCATCAGTGGAAAAATTGGCCACCCCGCACGAGTTTTGCGGCAACGTTCGTTCAAAAATGAAAGTGCCAAAAAACCCACCAAACATCAGTTTTCGGTCAAACTGAGATCATTCGTTGCATCCGTTGCAAAAAATTCAATGACAAGCTTTTTGGTGCATCAGTGGAAAAAATGGCCATCCCACGTGAGTTTTGCGGCATCTTTCCTACGGAAATGAAAGTGCCAAAAACCCACCATACTTGAGTTTTGGGTCAAACTGAGATGATTTGGTGTGTCCGTTGTGAAAAATTCAACTGTGAGTTTTTTGGTGCATCAGTGGAAAAAATGGCCATGCCACGCGAGTTTTGCGGCACTGTTCCTTGGGAAATGAAAGTGCCAAAACCCCACCAAACATGAGTTTTGGGTCAAACTGAGATGATTGGGTGTGTCCGTTGCAAAAAATTCAACTACGAGTTTTTTGGTGCATCAGTGGATAAAATGGCCATCCCGCGTGAGTTTTGCGGCACTATTCCTTCCGAAATTAAAGTGCCAAAAACCAACCAAACATGAGTTTTGGGTCAAACTAAGATGATTGGGTGCGTTCGATGCAAAAAATTCAACTGCGAGTGAGTTTTGCGGCACCGTTCCTTGAGAAATGAATGTACGAAAAACCCACCAAACATGAGTTTTGGGTCAAACTGAGATCATTGGGTGCGAGCGTTGCCAAAAATTCAACTGCGAGTTCTTTGGTGCATCAGTGGAAAAAATGGCCATCCCGCGCGAGTTTTGTGGCACCGTTCCTTCGGAAATGAAAGTGCCAAAAACCCATCAAACTTGAGTTTTGGGTAAAACTGAGATGATTTGGTGTGTCCGTTGTGAAAAATTCAACCGCGAGTTTTTTGGTGCATCAGTGCATAAAACGGCCATCCCGCCCGATTTTTGCGACACCATTCCTTCAGAAATGAAAGTGCGAGAAACCCACGAAACATGAGTTTTGGGTCAAACTGAGATCATTGGGTGCGTCCGTTGCCAAAATTCAACTGCGAGTTTTTTGGTGCATCAGTGGAAAAAATGGCCATCCCACGCGAATTTTGCGGCACCGTTCCTTCAGAAATGAAAGTGCGAAAAACCAACCAAACATGAGTTTCGGGTCAAACTGAGATCATTGGGTGCGTCCGTTGCCAAAAATTCAACTGCGAGTTGTTTGGTGCATCAGTGGAAAAAATGGCCACCCCGCACGAGTTTTGCGGCAACGTTCGTTCAAAAATGAAAGTGCCAAAAAACCCACCAAACATCAGTTTTCGGTCAAACTGAGATCATTCGTTGCATCCGTTGCAAAAAATTCAATGACAAGCTTTTTGGTGCATCAGTGGAAAAAATGGCCATCCCACGTGAGTTTTGCGGCATCTTTCCTACGGAAATGAAAGTGCCAAAAACCCACCATACTTGAGTTTTGGGTCAAACTGAGATGATTTGGTGTGTCCGTTGTGAAAAATTCAACTGTGAGTTTTTTGGTGCATCAGTGGAAAAAATGGCCATGCCACGCGAGTTTTGCGGCACTGTTCCTTGGGAAATGAAAGTGCCAAAACCCCACCAAACATGAGTTTTGGGTCAAACTGAGATGATTCGGTGTGTCCGTTGCAAAAAATTCAACTACGAGTTTTTTGGTGCATCAGTGGAAAAAATGGCCATCCCGCGCGAGTTTTGCGGCACTATTCCTTCCGAAATTAAAGTGCCAAAAACCAACCAAACATGAGTTTTGGGTCAAACTAAGATGATTGGGTGCGTTCGATGCAAAAAATTCAACTGCGAGTTTTTTGGTGCATCAGTGAAAAAATGGGCCATCCCGCGCGAGTTTTGCGGCATCTTTCCTTCGGAAATAAAAGTGCCAAAAACCCACAAAACTTGAGTTTGGGTCAAACTGAGATGATTTGGTGTGTCCATTGTGAAAAATTCAACTGCGAGTTTTTTGGTGCATCAGTGGAAAAATGGCCATCCCGCGCGAGTTTTTTGGCACCGTTCCTTCGGAAATTAAAGTGCCAATACCCCACCAAACATGAGTTTTTTGTCAAACTGAGACGATTCATTGTGTCTATTGTGAAAAAATCAACTGCGAGTTTTTGGGTGTATCAGTGGATAAAATGGCCATCTCGAGTGAGTTTTGCGGCACCGTTCCTTGAGAAATGAATGTACGAAAAACCCACCAAACATGAGTTTTGGGTCAAACTGAGATCATTGGGTGCGAGCGTTGCCAAAAATTCAACTGCGAGTTCTTTGGTGCATCAGTGGAAAAAATGGCCATCCCGCGCGAGTTTTGTGGCACCGTTCCTTCGGAAATAAAAGTGCCAAAAACCCATCAAACTTGAGTTTTGGGTAAAACTGAGATGATTTGGTGTGTCCGTTGTGAAAAATTCAACCGCGAGTTTTTTGGTGCATCAGTGGATAAAACGGCCATCCCGCCCGAGTTTTGCGACACCATTCCTTCAGAAATGAAAGTGCGAGAAACCCACCAAACATGAGTTTTGGGTCAAACTGAGATCATTGGGTGCGTCCGTTGCCAAAATTCAACTGCGAGTTTTTTGGTGCATCAGTGGAAAAAATGGCCATCCCACGCGAATTTTGCGGCACCGTTCCTTCAGAAATGAAAGTGCGAAAACCAACCAAACATGAGTTTCGGGTCAAACTGAGATCATTGGGTGCGTCCGTTGCCAAAAATTCAACTGCGAGTTGTTTGGTGCATCAGTGGAAAAAATGGCCACCCCGCACGAGTTTTGCGGCAACGTTCGTTCAAAAATGAAAGTGCCAAAAAACCCACCAAACATCAGTTTTCGGTCAAACTGAGATCATTCGTTGCATCCGTTGCAAAAAATTGAATGACAAGCTTTTTGGTGCATAAGTGGAAAAAATGGCCATCCCACGCGAGTTTTGCGGCATCTTTCCTTCGGAAATGAAAGTGCCAAAAACCCACCAAACTTGAGTTTTGGGTCAAACTAAGACGATTTGGTGTGTCCGTTGTGAAAAATTCAACTACGAGTTTTTGGGTCCATTAGTGGATAAAACAGCCATCCCACGCGAGTTTTGCGGCACCGTTCCTTCAGAAATGAAAGTGTGAAAAACCCACCAAAAATGAGTTTTGGGTCAAACTGAGATGATTGGGTGCGTCTGTTACAAAAAATTCAACTGCGAGTTCTTTGGTGCATCAGTGGAAAAAATATCCATCCCGCGCGAGTTTTTCGACACCATTCCTTTAGAAATAAAAGTGCCAGAAACCCACCAAACATGAGCTTTGGGTCAAGCTGAGATCATTGGGTGCGTCCGTTGCCAAAATTCAACTGCGAGTTCTTTGGTGCATCAGTGGAAAAAATGGCCATCCCATGCGAGTTTTGCAGCACCGTTCCTTCCGAAATGAAAGTGCCAAAAACCCACCAAATTTGAGTTTTGGGTCAAACTGAGATGATTTGGTGTGTCTATTGTGAAAAATTTAACTACGAGTTTTTTGGGTGCATCAGTGGATAAAACGGCCATCTCGAGTGAGTTTGGCGGCACCGTTCCTTCATAAATGAAAGTGCGAAAAACCCACAAAACTTGAGTTCTGGGTCAAACTGAGATCATTGGGTGCGAGCGTTGCCAAAAATTCAACTGCGAGTTCTCTGGTGCATCAGTGGAAAAAATGGCCATCCCGCGCGAGTTTTGCGGCAACGTTCCTCCGGAAATGAAAGTTCCAAAAACCCATCAAACTTGAGTTTTGGGTAAAACTGAGATGATTTGGTGTGTCCGTTGTGAAAAATTCAACTGCGAGCTTTTTGGTGCATCAGTGGATGAAACGGCCATCCCTCACGTGTTTTGCGACACCATTCCTTCAGAAATGAAAGTGCAAGAAACCCACCAAACATGAGTTTTGGGTCAAACTGAGATCATTGGGTGCGTCCGTTGCCAAAATTCATCTACGAGATTTTTGGTGCATCAGTGGAAAAAATGGCCATCCCACGCGAGTTTTGCGGCACCGTTCCTTCAGAAATGAAAGTGCGAAAACCCACCAAACATGAGTTTTTGGTCAAACTGAGATCATTGGGTGCGTCCGTTGCCAAAAATTCAACTGCGAGTTCGTTGGTGCATCAGTGGAAAAAATGGCCATCCCACGTGAGTTTTGCGGCACCGTTCCTTCAGAAATGAATGTGCGAAAAAACCCACCGAACATCAGTTTTGGGTCAAACTGAGTTGATTGGGTGCGTCCGTTGCAAAAAATTCAATCATGAGTTTATTGGTGCATCAATAGAAAAATGGGCCATCCCGCGCGAGTTATGCGACATCTTTCCTTCAGAAATGGGCACCAAACTTGAGTTTGGGTCAAACTGAGATGATTTGGTGTGTCCGTTGTGAAAAATTCAACTGCGAGTTTTTCGGTGCTTCGGTGGTAAAACAGCCATCCCGCGCGAGTTTTGTGGCACCGTTCCTTGGGAAATGAAAGTGCCAAAACCCCACCAAACATGAGTTTTGGGTCAAACTGAGATGATTGGGTGCGTCCGTTGCAAAAAATTCAACTACGAGTTTTTTGGTGCATCAGTGGATAAAACGGTCATCCCGCGCGAGTTTTCGACACCATTCTTTCAGAAATGAAAGTGCCAGAAATCCACCAAACATGAGTTTTGGGTCAAACTAAGATCATTGGGTGCGTCTGTTGCCAAAATTCAACTGCGAGTTCTTTGGTGCATCAGTGGAAAAAATGGCCATCCCATGAGAGTTTTGCGGCACCGTTCCTTCCGAAATGAAATTGCCAAAAACCCACCAAATTTGAGTTTTGGGTCAAACTGAGATGATTTGGTGTGTCCGTTGTGAAAAATTAAACTGCGAGTTTTTCGGGGCATCAGTGAAAAAATGGCCATCCCGCGAGAGTTTGGCGGCACTGTTCCTTGGGAAATGAAAGTGGCAAAACCCCACCAAACATGAGTTTTGGGTCAAACTGAGATGATTGGGTGCGTCCATTGCAAAATATTCAACTACGGGTTTTTTGGTGCATCAGTGGATAAAACGGCCATCCCACATGAGTTTTGCGACACCATTCCTTCAGAATTGATAGTGCCACAAACCCACGAAACAGGAGTTTTGGGTCAACCTGAGATCTTTGGGTGCGTCCGTTGCCAAAATTCAATTGCGAGTTCTTTGGTGCATCAGTGGAAAAAATGACCATCCTGCGCGAGTTTTGCGGTATCGTTCCTTCAGAAATGAAAGTGCGAAAAACCCACCAAACATGAGTTTTGGGTCAAACTGAAATCATTGGGTGTGTCCGTTGCCAAAAATTCAACTGCGAGTTCTTTGTTGCATCATTGGAAAAAATGGCCATCCCGCGCGAGTTTTGCGGCACCGTTCCTTCACAAATGAAAGTCCCCAAAAACCCAACAAACATCAGTTTTGGGTCAAACTGAGATCATTCGTTGCATCCGTTGCAAAAAATTCAATGACGAGTTTTTTGGTGCATCAGTGGATAAAACGGCCATCCCACGCGAGTTTTGCGACACCATTCCTTCAGAATTGATAGTGCCACAAACCCACGAAACAAGAGTTTTGGGTCAAACTGAGATCTTTGGGTGCGTCCGTTGCCAAAATTCAACTGCGAGTTTTTTGGTGCATCAGTGGAAAAGATGACCATCGCGCACGAGTTTTGCGACACCGTTCCTACAGAAATGAATGTGCAAAAAACCAACCAAACATGAGTTTTGGGTCAAACTGAGATGATTGGGTGCGTTCGTTGCAAAAAAATTCAATGGCGAGTTTTTTGCTGCATCAGTGAAAAAATGGGCCATCCCGCGCGAGTTTTGCGGCATCTTTCGTTCGGAAATAAAAGTGCCAAAAACCCACAGAACTTGAGTTTGGGTCAAACTGAGATGATTTGGTGTGTCCGTTGCGAAAAATTCAACTCTGAGTTTTTGGTGCATCAGTGGAAAAATGGTCATCCCGCGTGAGTTTTGTGGCACCATTCGTCGGAATTTAAAGTGCAAAAACCCCACCAAATATGAGTTTTGTGTCAAACTGAGATGATTCATTGTGTCTATTGGGAAAAATTCAACTGCGAGTTTTTGGGTCCATTAGTGGATAAAACAGCCATCCCGCGCGAGTTTTGCGGCACCGTTCCTTCAGAAATGAAAGTGTGAAAAACCCACCAAAAATGAGTTTTGGGTCAAACTGAGATAATTGGGTGCGTCCGTTGCCAAAAATTCAACTGCGAGTTTTTTGGTGCATCAGTGGAAAAAATGGCCATCCCGCGCGAGTTTTGCGGCACCATTCCTTCAGAAATGAAAGTGCGACAAACCCACCAAACATGAGTTTTGGGTCAAACTGAGGTCATTGGGTGCGTCCGTTGCCAAAAAATCAACAGCGAGTTCTTTGGTGCATCAGTGGAAAAAATGGTCATCCCGCGCGAGTTTTGCGGCACCGTTCCATCGGAAATGAAAGTGCCAAAAACCCATCAAACTTGAGTTTTGGGTAAAACTTAGATGATTTGGTGTGTCCGTTGTGAAAAATTCAACTGCGAGTTTTTTGGTGCATCAGTGGATAAAACAGCCATCCCGCGCGAGTTTTGCGACACCATTCCTTCAGAAATGAAAGTGCGAGAAACCCCACGACACATGAGTTTTGGGTCAAACTGAGATCATTGGGTGCGTCCGTTGCCAAAATTCAACTGCGAGTTTTTTGGTGCATCAGTGGAAAAAATGGCTATCCCGCGCAAGTTTTGCGGTATCGTTCCTTCAGAAAGAAAGTGCGAAAAACCCACCAAATATGAGTTTTGGGTCAAACTGAAATCATTGGGTGCGTCCGTTGCCAAAAATTCAACTGCGAGTTCTTTGTTGCATCAGTGGAAAAAATGGCCATCCCGCGCGAGTTTTGCGGCACCGTTCCTTCACAAATGAAAGTCCCCAAAAACCCAACAACCATCAGTTTTGGGTCAAACTGAGATCATTCGTTGCATCCGATGACGAGTTTTTTGGTGCATCAGTGGATAAAACGGCCATCCCACGCGAGTTTTGCGACACCATTCCTTCAGAATTGATAGTGCCACAAACCCACGAAACAAGAGTTTTGGGTCAAACTGAGATCTTTGGGTGCGTCCGTTGCCAAAATTCAACTGCGAGTTTTTTGGTGCATCAGTGGAAAAGATGACCATCGCGCACGAGTTTTGCGACACCGTTCCTACAGAAATGAATGTGCAAAAAACCAACCAAACATGAGTTTTGGGTCAAACTGAGATGATTGGGTGCATTCGTTGCAAAAAAATTCAATGGCGAGTTTTTTGCTGCATCAGTGGAAAAATGGGCCATCCCGCGCGAGTTTTGCGGCATCTTTCCTTCAGAAATAAAAGTGCCAAAAACCCACAGAACATGAGTTTCGGTCAAACTGAGATGATTTGGTGTGTCCGTTGCGAAAAATTCAACTGTGAGTTTTTTGGTGCAGCAGTGGAAAAATGGCCATCCCGCGTGAGTTTTGTGGCACCATTCGTCGGAATTTAAAGTGCAAAAACCCCACCAAATATGAGTTTTGTGTCAAACTGAGATGATTCATTGTGTCTATTGGGAAAATTTCAACTGCGAGTTTTTGGGTCCATTAGTGGATCAAACAGCCATCCCGCGCGAGTTTTGCGGCACCGTTCCTTCAGAAATGAAAGTGTGAAAACCCACCAAAAATGAGTTTTGGGTCAAACTGAGATAATTGGGTGCGTCCGTTGCCAAAAATTCAACTGTGAGTTTTTTGGTGCTTCAGTGGAAAAAATGGCCATCCCGCGCGAGTTTTGCGGCACCATTCCTTCAGAAATGAAAGTGTGACAAACCCACCAAACATGAGTTTTGGGTCAAACTGAGATCATTGGGTGCGTCCCTTGCCAAAAAATCAACTACGAGTTCTTTGGTGCATCAGTGGAAAAATGGCCATCCCGCGCGAGTTTTGTGGCACCGTTCCATCGGAAATGAAAGTGCCAAAAACCCATCAAACTTGAGTTTTGGGTTAAACTAAGATGATTTGGTGTGTCCGTTGTGAAAAATTCAACTGCGAGTTTTTTGGTGCATCAGTGGATAGAACAGCCATCCCGCGCGAGTTTTGCGACACCATTCCTTCAGAAATGAAAGTGCGAGAAACCCCACCAAACATGAGTTTTGGGTCAAACTGAGATCATTGGGTGCGTCCGTTGCCAAAATTCAACTGCGAGTTTTTTGTTGCATCAGTGGAAAAAATGGCCATCCCGCGCGAGTTTTGCGGTATCGTTCCTTCAGAAATGAAAGTGCGAAAAACCCACCAAACATGAGTTTTGGGTCAAACTGAAATCATTGGGTGCGTCCATTGCCAAAAATTCAACTGCGAGTTCTTTGTTGCATCAGTGGAAAAAATGGCCATCCCGCGCGAGTTTTGCGGCACCGTTCCTTCACAAATGAAAGTCCCCAAAAACCCACCAAACATCAGTTTTGGGTCAAACTGAGATCATTCGTTGCATCCGTTGCAAAAAATTCAATGACGAGTTTCTTGGTGCATCAGTGGAAAAAACGGCCATCCCGCGTGAGTTTTGCGGCATCTCTCCTTCAGAATTGATAGTGCCAAAAAAACCCCCAAACTTGAGTTTTGGGTCAAACTGAGATGATTGCGTGCGTTCGTTGCAAAAAATTCAAATGCATGTTTTTTGGTACATCAGTGGAAAAATGGGTCATCCTGCGTGAGTTTTGCGGCATCTTTCCTTCGGAAATAAAAGTGCCAAAACCCCACAAAACATGAGTTTGGGTCAAACTGAGATGATTTGGTGTGTACGTTATGAAAATTTCAACTGCGTGTTTTTTGGTGCATTAGTGGAAAAATGGTCATCCCACACGAGTTTTGTGGCACCGTTCCTTCGGAAATTAAAGTGCCAAAACCCCACCAAATATGAGTTTTGTGTCAAACTGAAATGATTCATTGTGTCTATTGCGAAAAATTCAATTGCGAGTTTTTGGGTGCATCAGTGGATAAAACAGCCATCCCACGCTTGTTTTGTGGCACCATTCCTTCGGAAATGAAAGTGCGAAAACCCACCAAAAATGAGTTTTGGGTCAAACTGAGATCATTGGGTGCGTCCGTTGCCAAAAATTCAATAGCGAGTTCTTTGGTGCATCAGTGGAAAAATGGTCATCCCGCGCGAGTTTTGCGGCACCGTTCCATCGGAAATAAAAGTGCCAAAAACCCATCAAACTTGAGTTTTGGGTCAAACTGAGATGATTTGGTGTGTCCTTTGTGAAAAATTCAACTGCGAGTTTTTTGGTGCATCAGTGGGTAAAACAGCCATCCCGTGCGAGTCTTGTGACACCATTCCTTTAGAAATGAAGGTCCGAGAAACCCACCAAACATGAGTTTTGGGTCAAACTCAGATCATTGAGGGCGTCCGTTGCCAAAATTCAACTGCGAGTTTTTTGGTGCATAAGTGGAAAAAATGGCCATCCCGCGCGAGTTTTGCGGCATCGTTCATTCAGAATGAAAGTGCGAAAACCCACCAAACGTCAGTTTTGGGTCAAATTGAGATGATTGGGTGCGTCCGTTGCAAAAAATTCAATGACGAGTTTATTGGTGCATCAGTAGAAAAATGGGCCATCACGCACGAGTTTTGCGGCATCTTTCCTTCAGAAATGAAAGTGCCAAAAACCCACCAAACTTGAGTTTGGGACAAACTGAAATGATTTGGTGTGTCCGTTGTGAAAAATTCAACTACAAGTTTTTCGGTGCATCAGTGGAAAAAAGGTCATCCCGCGCGAGTTTTGCGGCACTGTTCCTTGGGAAATGAAAGTGCCAAAACCCCACCAAACATGAGTTTTGGGTCAAACTGAGATGATTGGGTGTGTCCGTTGCAAAATATTGAACTACGAGTTTTCTGGTGCATTAGTGGATAAAACGGCCATCCCGCGCGAGTTTTGCGACACCATTCCTTCAGAAATGAAAGTGCCAGAAACCCACCAAACATGAATTTTGGGTCAAACTGAGATCATTGGGTGCGTCCGTTCCCAAAATTCAATTGCGAGTTCTTTGGTGCATCAGTGGAAAAAATGACCATCCTACGCGAGTTTTGCGGCACCATTCCTTCGGAAATGAAAGTGCCAAAAACCAACCATACTTTATTTTTGGGTCAAACTGAGATGGTTGGGTGCGTTTGTTGCAAAAAATTCAACTGCGAGTTTTTTGGTGCATCTGTGGAAAAATGGGCCATCCCGCGCGAGTTTTGCGGCATCTTTCCTTCGGAAATAAATGTGCCAAAAACCCACAAAACTAGAGTTTGGGTCAAACTGAGATGATTTGGTGTGTCCGTTGAGAAAAATTCAACTGCGAGTTTTTTGGTGCATCAGGGGATAAAACGGCCATCCCGTGCGAGTTTTGCGACACCATTCCCTCAGAAATGAAAGTGCCAGAAACCCACCAAACATGAGTTTTGGGTCAAACTGAGATCATAGGGTGCGTCCGTTGCTAAAATTCAATTGCATGTTCTTTGGTGCATCAGTGGAAAAAATGGCCATCCTACGCGAGTTTTGCGGCACCATTCCTTCAGAAATGAAAGTGCCAAAAACCAACCAAACTTGAGTTTTGGGTAAAACTGAGATGATTTGGTGTGTCCGTTGTAAAAAATTCAACTGCGAGTTTTTTAGTGCATTAGTGGAAAAAATGGCCATCCCTCTCGAGTTTTGCGGCACCATTCCTTCAGAAATGAAAGTGCGACAAACCCACCAAACATGAGTTTTGGGTCAAACTGAGATCATTGGGTGCGTCCGTTGCCAAAAATTCAACTACAAGTTCTTCAGTGCATCAGTGGAAAAAATGGCCATCCTGCGCGAGTTTTGCGGCACCATTCCTTCGGAAATGAAAGTGCCAAAAACCAACCAAACTTGAGTTTTGGGTCAAACTGAGATAATTGGGTGCGTTTGTTGCAAAAAATTCAACTGCGAGTTTTTTAGTGCATCAGTGGAAAAATGGGCCATCCCGCGCGAGTTTTGCGGCATCTTTCCTTCGGAAACGAAAGTGCCAAAACCCCACAAAACTTGAGTTTGGGTCAAACTGAGATGATTTGGTGTGTCCGTTGTGAAAAATTCAACTGCGAGTTTTTTGGTGCATCAGTGGAAAAATGGCCATCCCGCGTGAGTTTTGTGGCACCGTTCCTTCAGAATTTAATGTGCCAAAACCCCACCAAATATGAGTTTTGTGTCAAGCTGAGATGATTCATTGTGTCTATTGAGAAAAATTCAACTGCGAGTTTTTGGGTCCATCAATGGATAAAACAGCCATCCCGCGCAAGTTTTGCGACACCATTACTTCAGAAATGAAAGTGCGAGAAACCCACCAAACATGAGTTTTGGGTCAAACTGAGATCATTGGGTGCGCCCGTTGCCAAAATTCAACTGCAATTTTTTTGGTGCATTAGTGGAAAAAATGGCCATCTCGCGCGAGTTTTGCAGCATCGTTCCTTTAGAAATGAAAGTGCGAAAAACCCACCAAACATGACTTTTGGGTCAAACTGAGATCATTGGGTGCGTCCGTTGCAAGAAATTCAACTGCGAGTTCTTTGGTGCATCAGTAGAAAAATGGCCATCCCGCGTGAGTTTTGCGGCACCGTTCCTTCAGAAATGAAAGTCCCAAAAAAACCCACCAAACATCAGTTTTGGGTCAAACTGACATCATTCGTTGCATCCGTTGCAAAAAAATCAATGACGAGTTTTTTGGTGCATCAGTGGAAAAAACGGCCATCCCACGCAATTTTTGCGGCATCCTTCCTTCGGAAATGAAAGTGCCCAAAACCCACCAAACTTGAGTTTTGGGTAAAACTGAGATGATTTGGTGTGTCCGTTTTGAGAAATTCAACTATAAGTTTTTTGGTGCATCAGTGGAAAAAATGGCCATCCCGCGCGAGTTTTCTGGCACCATTCCTTAAGAAATTAAAGTGCCAAAACCCCACCAAATATGAGTTTTGTGTCAAACGGAGATGATTCATTTTGTCTATTGTGAAAAATTCAACTGCGAGTTTTTGGTGCATCAGTGGATAAAACAGCCATCCCGCGCGAGTTTTGTGGCACCGTTCCTTCAGAAATGAAAGTGCGAAAAACCAACCAAAAATGAGTTTTGGGTCAAACTAAAATCATTGGGTGCGTCCGTTGCCAAAAATTCAACTGCGAGTTCTTTGGTGCATCAGTGGAAAAAATGGCCATCCCGTGCGAGTTTTGCGGCACCGTTCCTTCGGAAATGAATGTGCCAAAAAACACACCAAACATCAGTTTTGGGTCAAACTAAGATCATTCGTTGCATCCGTTGCAAAAAATTCAATGACATGTTTTTTGGTGCATCAGTGGAAAAAACGGTCATCCCGCACGAGTTTTGCGTTATCTTTCCTTCGGGAAATGAAAGTGCCAAAAACCCACCAAACTAGAGTTTTGGGTCAAACTGAGATGATTTGGTGTGTCCGTTGTAAAAAATTTAACTGCAAGTTTTTTGGTGCATCAGTGGAAAAAATGGTCATCCCGCGCGAGTTTTGCGGCACCATTCCTTCTGAAATGAAAGTGCGACAAACCCACCAAACATGAATTTTGGGTCAAACTGGGATCATTGGGTGCGTCCGTTGCCAAAAATTCAAGTGCGAGTTCTTTGTTGCATCAGTGGAAAAAATGGCCATCCAGCACGAGTTTTGCGGCACCATTCCTTCGAAAATGAAAGTGCCGAAAACCAACCAAACTTGTGTTTTGGCTCAAACTGAGATGATTGGGTGCGTTTGTTGCAAAAAAATCAACTGCGAGTTTTTTGGTGCATCAGTGGAAAAATGGGCCATCCCGCGCGAGTTTTGCGGCATCTTTCCTTCGGAAATAAAAGTGCCAAAAACCCACAAAACTTGAGTTTGGGTCAAACTGAGATGATTTTGTGTGTCCGTTGTGAAAAATTCAACTTCGAGTTTTTTGGTGCATCAGTGGAAAACTGGTCAGCTCGCGTGAGTTTTGTGGCACCGTTCCTTGGGAATTTAAAGTGCCAAAACCCCACCAAATATGAGTTTTGTGTCAAACTGAGATGATTCATTGTGTCTATTGGGAAAAATTCAACTGTGAGATTTTGGGTCCATCAGTGGATAAAACAGCCATCCCGCGCGAGTTTTGCGGCACCGTTCCTTCGGAAATGAAAGTGCAAAATACCCACCAAAAATGAGTTTTGGGTCAAACTGGGATCATTGGGTGCGTCCGTTGCCAAAAATTCAACTACGAGTTCTTTGGTGCATCAGTGGAAAAAATGGCCATCCCGCGCGAGTTTTGCGGCACCGTTCCTTCAGAAATAAAAGTGCGAAAAACCCACCAAACATCAGTTTTGGGTCAAACTGAGATAATTGGGTGTGTTCGTTGCAAAAAATTCAATGACGAGTTTATTGGTGCATCGGTAGAAAAATGGGCCATCCCGCGCGAGTTTGGCGGCATCTTTCCTTCAGAAATGAAAGTGGCAAAAACCCACCAAACTTGAGTTTGGGTCAAACTTATATCATTCGTTGCATCCGTTGTGAAAAATTCAATGACAAGTTTTTTGGTGCTTCAGTGGAAAAAACGGCCATCTCGCGCGTGTTTTGTGGCGTCTTTCCTTCAGAAATGAATGTGCCAAAAACCAACCAAGCTTGAGTTTTGGGTTAAACTGAGATGATTGGGTGCGTTTGTTGCAAAAAATTCAACTCCGAGTTTTTGGTGCATCAGTGGAAAAATTGGCCATCCCGCGCGAATTTTGCGGCATCTTTCCTTCGGAAATAAAAGTGCCAAAAACCCACAAAACTAGAGTTTGGGTCAAACTGAGATGATTTGGTGTGTCCGTTGTGAAAAATTCAACTTCGAGTTTTTTGGTGCATCAGTGGAAAACTGGCCATCCCGCGCGAGTTGTGCGGCATCGTTGCTTCAGAAATGAAAGTGCGACAAACCCACCAAACATCAGTTTTGGGTCAAACTAAGATCATTCGTTGCATCCATTGCAAAAAATTCAATGACATGTTTTTTGGTGCATCAGTGGAAAAAACGGCCATCCCGCACGAGTTTTGCGGTATCTTTCCTTCGGGAAATGAAAGTGCCAAAAACCCACCAAACTAGAGTTTTGGGTCAAACTAAGATGATTTGGTGTGTCCGTTGTAAAAAATTTAATTGCAAGTTTTTTGGTGCATCAGTGGAAAAAATGGCCATCCCGCGCGAATTTTGCGGCACCATTCCTTCTGAAATGAAAGTGCGACAAACCCACCAAACATGAGTTTTGGGTCAAACTGAGATGATTGGGTGCGTCCGTTGCAAAAAATTCAACTACGAGATTTTTGGTGCATCAGTGGATAAAATGGCCATCCCGTGCGAGTTTTGCGACACCATTCCTTCAGAAATGAAAGTGCTAGAAACCCACCAAACATGAGTTTTTGGTCAAACTGAGATCATTGGGTGCGTCCGTTGCCAAAATTCAATTGCGAGTTTTTTGGTGCATCAGTGGAAAAAACGGCCATCCCGCGCAAGTTTTGCGGCATCCTTCCTTCGGAAATGAAAGTGCCCAAAACCCACCAAACTTGAGTTTTGGCTAAAACTGAGATGATTTGGTGTGTCCGTTGTGAAAAATTGAACTGTAAGTTTTTTGGTGCATCAGTGGAAAAAATGGCCATCCCGCGCGAGTTTTGTGGCACCATTCCTTAAGAAATTAAAGTGCCAAAACCCCACCAAATATGAGTTTTGTGTCAAACGGAGATGATTCATTGTGTCTATTGTGAAAAATTCAACTGCGAGTTTTTGGGTCCATGAGTGAATAAAACAACCATCCCGCGCGAGTTTTGCGGCACCGTTCCTTCGGAAATGAAAGTGCGAAATACCCACTAAAAATGAGTTTTGGGTCAAACTAAGATCATTGGGTGCGTCCGTTGCCAAAAATTCAACTGCGAGTTCTTTTTTGCATCAGTGGAAAAAATGGCCATCCCGCGCGAGTTTTGCGGCACCGTTCCTTCAGAAATGGAAGTGCGAAAAACCCACCAAACATCAGTTTTGGGTCAAACTGAGATAATTGGGTGTGTTCGTTGCAAAAAATTCAATGACGAGTTTATTGGTGCATCAGTAGAAAAATGGGCCAACCCGCGCAAGTTTTGCGGCATCTTTCCTTCAGAAATGAAAGTGGCAAAACCCACCAAACTTGAATTTGGGTCAAACTGAGATCATTCGTTGCATCCGTTGTTAAAAATTCAATGACAAGTTTTTTGGTGCTTCAGTGGAAAAAACGGCCATCCCGCGCGAGTTTTGTGGTGTCTTTCCTTCGGAACTGAAAGTGCCAAAAACCAAACAAACTTGAGTTTTGGGTTAAACTGAGATGATTGGGTGCGTTTGTTGCAAAAAAATTCAACTCCGAGTTTTTTGGTGCATCAGTGGAAAAATGGGCCATCCCGCGCGAATTATGCGGCATCTTTCCTTCAGAAATAAAAGTGCCAAAAACCCACAAAACTTGAGTTTGGATCAAACTAAGATGATTTGGTGTGTCCGTTGTGAAAAATTCAACTTCGAGTTTTTTGGTGCATCAGTGGAAAAATGGCCATCCCGCGTGAGTTTTGTGGCACCGTTCCATCGAAATTTAAAGTCCGAGAAACCCACCAAACATGAGTTTGGGTCAAAGTGAGATCATTGGGTGTGTTCGTTGCAAAAAATTCAATGACGAGTTTATTGGTGCATCAGTAGAAAAATGGGCCATCCCGCGCGAGTTTTGTGGCATCTTTCCTTCAGAAATGACAGTGCCAAAAACCCACCAAACTTGAGTTTGGGTCAAACTGAGATCATTCATTGCATCCGTTGTGAAAAATTCAATGACAAGTTTTTTGGTGCTTCAGTGGAAAAACGGCCATCCCGCGCGAGTTTTGTGGCGTCTTTCCTTCGGAACTGAAAGTGCCAAAAACCAAACAAACTTGAGTTTTGGGTTAAACTGAGATGATTGGGTGCGTTTGTTGCAAAAAAATTCAACTCCGAGTTTTTTGGTGCATCAGTGGAAAAATGGGCCATCCCGCGCGAATTATGCGGCATCTTTCCTTCGGAAATAAAAGTGCCAAAAACCCACAAAACATGAGTTTGGATCAAACTAAGATGATTTGGTGTGTCCGTTGTGAAAAATTCAACTGCGAGTTTTTTGGTGCATCAGTGGAAAAATGGCCATCCCGCGTGAGTTTTGTGGCACCGTTCCATCGGAATTTAAAGTGCCAAAACCCCACCAAATATGAGTTTTGTGTCAAACTGAGATGATTCATTGTGTCTATTGGGAAAAATTCAACTGCGAGTTTTTGGGTCCATCAGTGGATAAAACAGCCATCCCGCGCGAGTTTTGCGACACCGTTCCTTCAGAAATGAAAGTGCAAAAAACCCACCAAAAATGAGTTTTGGCTCAAACTGAGATCATTGGGTGCGTCCGTTGCCAAAAATTCAACTGCGAGTTCTTTGGTGCATCAGTGGAAAAAATGGCCATCCCACGCGAGTTTTACGGCACCGTTCCATCGGAAATGAAAGTGCCAAAAACCCATCAAACTTGAGTTTTGGGTCAAACTGAGATGATTTGGTGTGTCCGTTGTGAAAAATTCAACTGCGAGTTTTTTGGTGCATCAGTGGATAAAACAGCCATCCCGCGCGAGTTTTGCGACACCATTCCTTCAGAAATGAAAGTCCGAGAAACCCACCAAACATGAGTTTTGGATCAAAGTGAGATCATTGGGTGCGTCCGTTGCCAAAATTCAACTGCGAGTTTTTTGGTGCATCAGTGGAAAAAATGGCCATCCCGCGCGAGTTTTGCGGCATCGTTGCTTCAGAAATGAAAGTGCGAAAAACCCACCAAACATCAGTTTTGGGTCAAATTGGGATGCTTGGGTGCGTCCGTGGCAAAAAATTCAATGATGAGTTTATTGGTGCATCAGTAGAAAAATGGGCCATCCTGCGCGAGTTTTGCGGCATCTTTCCTTCAGAAATTAAAGTGCCAAAAACCCACCAAACTTGAGTTTGGGACAAACTGAGATGATTTGGTGTGTCCATTGTGAAAAATTCAACTACGAGTTTTTCGGTGCATCAGTGGAAAAAAGGCCATCTTGTGCGAGTTTTGCGGCACTGTTCCTTGGGAAATGAAAGTGCCAAAAGCCAACCAAACATGAGTTTTGGGTCAAACTGAGATGATTGGGTGCGTCCATTGCAAAAAATTCAACTACGAGATTTTTGGTGCATCAGTGGATAAAATGGCCATCCCGTGCGAGTTTTGCGACACCATTCCTTCAGAAATGAAAGTGCTAGAAACCCACCAAACATGAGTTTTGGGTCAAACTGAGATCATTGGGTGCGTCCGTTGCCAAAATTCAATTGCGAGTTTTTTGGTGCATCAGTGGAAAAAACGGCCATCCCGCGCAAGTTTTGCGGCATCCTTCCTTCGGAAATGAAAGTGCCCAAAACCCACCAAACTTGAGTTTTGGCTAAAACTGAGATGATTTGGTGTGTCCGTTGTGAAAAATTGAACTGTAAGTTTTTTGGTGCATCAGTGGAAAAAATGGCCATCCCGCGCGAGTTTTGTGGCACCATTCCTTAAGAAATTAAAGTGCCAAAACCCCACCAAATATGAGTTTTGTGTCAAACGGAGATGATTCATTGTGTCTATTGTGAAAAATTCAACTGCGAGTTTTTGGGTCCATCAGTGAATAAAACAGCCATCCCGCGCGAGTTTTGCGGCACCGTTCCTTCGGAAATGAAAGTGCGAAATACCCACTAAAAATGAGTTTTGGGTCAAACTAAGATCATTGGGTGCGTCCGTTGCCAAAAATTCAACTGCGAGTTCTTTGGTGCATCAGTGGAAAAAATGGCCATCCCGCGCGAGTTTTGCGGCACCGTTCCTTCAGAAATGAAAGTGCGAAAAACCCACCAAACATCAGTTTTGGGTCAAACTGAGATAATTGGGTGTGTTCATTGCAAAAAATTCAATGACGAGTTTATTGGTGCATCAGTAGAAAAATGGGCCAACCCGCGCGAGTTTTGCGGCATCTTTCCTTCAGAAATGAAAGTGGCAAAAACCCACCAAACTTGAATTTGGGTCAAACTGAGATCATTCGTTGCATCCGTTGTTAAAAATTCAATGACAAGTTTTTTGGTGCTTCAGTGGAAAAACGGCCATCCCGCGCGAGTTTTGTGGTGTCTTTCCTTCGGAACTGAAAGTGCCAAAAACCAAACAAACTTGAGTTTTGGGTTAAACTGAGATGATTGGGTGCGTTTGTTGCAAAAAAATTCAACTCCGAGTTTTTTGGTGCATCAGTGGAAAAATGGGCCATCCCGCGCGAATTATGCGGCATCTTTCCTTCAGAAATAAAAGTGCCAAAAACCCACAAAACTTGAGTTTGGATCAAACTAAGATGATTTGGTGTGTCCGTTGTGAAAAATTCAACTTCGAGTTTTTTGGTGCATCAGTGGAAAAATGGCCATCCCGCGTGAGTTTTGTGGCACCGTTCCATCGAAATTTAAAGTCCGAGAAACCCACCAAACATGAGTTTGGGTCAAAGTGAGATCATTGGGTGTGTTCGTTGCAAAAAATTCAATGACGAGTTTATTGGTGCATCAGTAGAAAAATGGGCCATCCCGCGCGAGTTTTGCGGCATCTTTCCTTCAGAAATGACAGTGCCAAAAACCCACCAAACTTGAGTTTGGGTCAAACTGAGATCATTCATTGCATCCGTTGTGAAAAATTCAATGACAAGTTTTTTGGTGCTTCAGTGGAAAAAACGGCCATCCCGCGCGAGTTTTGTGGCGTCTTTCCTTCGGAACTGAAAGTGCCAAAAACCAAACAAACTTGAGTTTTGGGTTAAACTGAGATGATTGGGTGCGTTTGTTGCAAAAAAATTCAACTCCGAGTTTTTTGGTGCATCAGTGGAAAAATGGGCCATCCCGCGCGAATTATGCGGCATCTTTCCTTCGGAAATAAAAGTGCCAAAAACCCACAAAACATGAGTTTGGATCAAACTAAGATGATTTGGTGTGTCCGTTGTGAAAAATTCAACTGCGAGTTTTTTGGTGCATCAGTGGAAAAATGGCCATCCCGCGTGAGTTTTGTGGCACCGTTCCATCGGAATTTAAAGTGCCAAAACCCCACCAAATATGAGTTTTGTGTCAAACTGAGATGATTCATTGTGTCTATTGGGAAAAATTCAACTGCGAGTTTTTGGGTCCATCAGTGGATAAAACAGCCATCCCGCGCGAGTTTTGCGACACCGTTCCTTCAGAAATGAAAGTGCAAAAAACCCACCAAAAATGAGTTTTGGCTCAAACTGAGATCATTGGGTGCGTCCGTTGCCAAAAATTCAACTGCGAGTTCTTTGGTGCATCAGTGGAAAAAATGGCCATCCCACGCGAGTTTTACGGCACCGTTCCATCGGAAATGAAAGTGCCAAAAACCCATCAAACTTGAGTTTTGGGTCAAACTGAGATGATTTGGTGTGTACGTTGTGAAAAATTCAACTGCGAGTTTTTTGGTGCATCAGTGGATAAAACAGCCATCCCGCGCGAGTTTTGCGACACCATTCCTTCAGAAATGAAAGTCCGAGAAACCCACCAAACATGAGTTTTGGATCAAAGTGAGATCATTGGGTGCGTCCGTTGCCAAAATTCAACTGCGAGTTTTTTGGTGCATCAGTGCAAAAATGGCCATCCCGCGCGAGTTTTGCGGCATCGTTGCTTCAGAAATGAAAGTGCGAAAAACCCACCAAACATCAGTTTTGGGTCAAATTGGGATGCTTGGGTGCGTCCGTGGCAAAAAATTCAATGATGAGTTTATTGGTGCATCAGTAGAAAAATGGGCCATCCTGCGCGAGTTTTGCGGCATCTTTCCTTCAGAAATTAAAGTGCCAAAAACCCACCAAACTTGAGTTTGGGACAAACTGAGATGATTTGGTGTGTCCATTGTGAAAAATTCAACTACGAGTTTTTCGGTGCATCAGTGGAAAAAAGGCCATCTTGTGCGAGTTTTGCGGCACTGTTCCTTGGGAAATGAAAGTGCCAAAAGCCAACCAAACATGAGTTTTGGGTCAAACTGAGATGATTGGGTGCGTCCATTGCAAAAAATTCAACTACGAGATTTTTGGTGCATCAGTGGATAAAATGGCCATCCCGTGCGAGTTTTGCGACACCATTCCTTCAGAAATGAAAGTGCTAGAAACCCACCAAACATGAGTTTTGGGTCAAACTGAGATCATTGGGTGCGTCCGTTGCCAAAATTCAATTGCGAGTTTTTTGGTGCATCAGTGGAAAAAATGGCCATCCCGCGCGAATTTTGCGGCACCATTCCTTCTGAAATGAAAGTGCGACAAACCCACGAAACATGAGTTTTGGCTCAAACTGAGATCATTGGGTGCGTCCGTTGCCAAAAATTCAACTGCGAGTTCTTTGGTGCATCAGTGGAAAAAATGGCCATCCCACGCGAGTTTTACGGCACCGTTCCATCGGAAATGAAAGTGCCAAAAACCCATCAAACTTGAGTTTTGGGTCAAACTGAGATGATTTGGTGTGTCCGTTGTGAAAAATTCAACTGCGAGTTTTTTGGTGCATCAGTGGATAAAACAGCCATCCCGCGCGAGTTTTGCGACACCATTCCTTCAGAAATGAAAGTCCGAGAAACCCACCAAACATGAGTTTTGGATCAAAGTGAGATCATTGGGTGCGTCCGTTGCCAAAATTCAACTGCGAGTTTTTTGGTGCATCAGTGGAAAAATGGCCATCCCGCGCGAGTTTTGCGGCATCGTTGCTTCAGAAATGAAAGTGCGAAAAACCCACCAAACATCAGTTTTGGGTCAAATTGGGATGCTTGGGTGCGTCCGTGGCAAAAAATTCAATGATGAGTTTATTGGTGCATCAGTAGAAAAATGGGCCATCCTGCGCGAGTTTTGCGGCATCTTTCCTTCAGAAATTAAAGTGCCAAAAACCCACCAAACTTGAGTTTGGGACAAACTGAGATGATTTGGTGTGTCCATTGTGAAAAATTCAACTACGAGTTTTTCGGTGCATCAGTGGAAAAAAGGCCATCTTGTGCGAGTTTTGCGGCACTGTTCCTTGGGAAATGAAAGTGCCAAAAGCCAACCAAACATGAGTTTTGGGTCAAACTGAGATGATTGGGTGCGTCCATTGCAAAAAATTCAACTACGAGATTTTTGGTGCATCAGTGGATAAAATGGCCATCCCGTGCGAGTTTTGCGACACCATTCCTTCAGAAATGAAAGTGCTAGAAACCCACCAAACATGAGTTTTGGGTCAAACTGAGATCATTGGGTGCGTCCGTTGCCAAAATTCAATTGCGAGTTTTTTGGTGCATCAGTGGAAAAAACGGCCATCCCGCGCAAGTTTTGCGGCATCCTTCCTTCGGAAATGAAAGTGCCCAAAACCCACCAAACTTGAGTTTTGGCTAAAACTGAGATGATTTGGTGTGTCCGTTGTGAAAAATTGAACTGTAAGTTTTTTGGTGCATCAGTGGAAAAAATGGCCATCCCGCGCAAGTTTTGTGGCACCATTCCTTAAGAAATTAAAGTGCCAAAACCCCACCAAATATGAGTTTTGTGTCAAACGGAGATGATTCATTGTGTCTATTGTGAAAAATTCAACTGCGAGTTTTTGGTGCATCAATGGATAAAACAGCCATCCCACGCGAGTTTTGTGGCACCGTTCCTTCAGAAATGAAAGTGCAAAAAACCAACCAAAAATGAGTTTTGGGTCAAACTAAAATCATTGGGTGCGTCCGTTGCCAAAAATTCAACTGCGAGTTCTTTGGTGCATCAGTGGAAAAAATGGCCATCCCGCGCGAGTTTTGCGGCACCGTTCCTTCGGAAATGAATGTGCCAAAAAACCCACCAAACATCAGTTTTGGGTCAAACTAAGATCATTCGTTGCATCCGTTGCAAAAAATTCAATGACATGTTTTTTGGTGCATCAGTGGAAAAAACGGCCATCCCGCGCGAGTTTTGCGGCATCTTTCCTTCGGAAATGAATGTGCCAAAAACCCACCAAACTTCAGTTTTGGGTCAAACTGAGATGATTTGGTGTGTCCGTTGTAAAAAATTTAACTGCGAGTTTTTTGGTGCATCAGTGGAAAAAATGGCCATCCCGCGCGAGTTTTGCGGCACCATTCCTTCTGAAATGAAAGTGCGACAAACCCACCAAACATGAGTTTTGGGTCAAACTGAGATCATTGGGTGCGTCCGTTGCCAAAATTTCAACTGCGAGTTCTTTGGTGCATCAGTGGAAAAATGGTCATCCCGCGCGAGTTTTGTGGCACCGTTCCATCGGAAATGAATGTGCCAAAAACCCATCAAACTTGAGTTTTGGGTTAAACTGAGATGATTTGGTGTGTCCGTTGTGAAAAATTCAACCGCGAGTTTTTTGGTGCATCAGTGGATAAAACAGCCATCCCGCGCGAGTTTTGCGACACCATTCCTTCAGAAATGAAAGGGCGACAAACCCACCAAACATGAGTTTTGGGTCAAACTGAGATCATTGGGTGCGTCCGTTGCCAAAAATTCAACTGCGAGTTCTTTGGTGCATCAGTGGAAAAATGGCCATCCCGCGCGAGTTTTGTGGCACGGTTCCATTGGAAATGAAAGTGCCAAAAACCCATCAAACTTGAGTTTTGGGTTAAACTGAGATGATTTGGTGTGTCCGTTGTGAAAAATTCAACTGCGAGTTTTTTGGTGCATCAGTGGATAAAACAGCCATCCCGCGCGAGTTTTGCGACACCATTACTTCAGAAATGAAAGTGCGAGAAACCCACCAAACATGAGTTTTGGGTCAAACTGAGATCATTGGGTGCGTCCGTTGCCAAAATTCAACTGTGATTTTTTTGGTGCATTAGTGGAAAAAATGGCCATCCCGCTCGAGTTTTGCAGCATCGTTCCTTTAGAAATGAAAGTGCGAAAAACCCACCAAACATGAGTTTTGGGTCAAACTGAGATCATTGGGTGCGTCCGTTGCAAGAAATTCAACTGCGAGTTCTTTGGTGCATCAGTAGAAAAAATGGCCATCCCGCGTGAGTTTTGCGGCACCGTTCCTTCAGAAATGAAAGTCCCAAAAAAACCCACCAAACATCAGTTTTGGGTCAAACTGAGATCATTCGTTGCATCCGTTGCAAAAAAATCAATGACGAGTTTTTTGGTGCATCAGTGGAAAAAACGGCCATCCCGCGCAAGTTTTGCGGCATCCTTCCTTCGGAAATGAAAGTGCCCAAAACCCACCAAACTTGAGTTTTGGGTAAAACTGAGATGATTTGGTGTGTCCGTTGTGAGAAATTCAACTGTAAGTTTTTTGGTGCATCAGTGGAAAAAATGGCCATCCCGCGCGAGTTTTGTGGCACCATTCCTTAAGAAATTAAAGTGCCAAAACCCCACCAAATATGAGTTTTGTGTCAAACGGAGATGATTCATTGTGTCTACTGTGAAAAATTCAACTGCGAGTTTTTGGTGCATCAGTGGATAAAACAGCCATCCCGCGCGAGTTTTGTGGCACCGTTCCTTCAGAAATGAAAGTGCGAAAAACCATCCAAAAATGAGTTTTGGGTCAAACTAAAATCATTGGGTGCGTCCGTTGCCAAAAATTCAACTGCGAGTTCTTTGGTGCATCAGTGGAAAAAATGGCCATCCCGCGCGAGTTTTGCGCCACCATTCCTTCCGAAATGAATCTGCCAAAAAAACCACCAAACATCAGTTTTGGGTCAAACTAAGATCATTCGTTGCATCCGTTGCAAAAAATTCAATGACATGTTTTTTGGTGCATCAGTGGAAAAAACGGTCATCTCGCACGAGTTTTGCGGTATCTTTCCTTCGGAAATGAAAGTGCCAAAAACCCACCAAACTAGAGTTTTGGGTCAAACTGAGATGATTTGGTGTGTCCGTTGTAAAAAATTTAACTGCGAGTTTTTTGGTGCATCAGTGGAAAAAATGGCCATCCCGCGCGAGTTTTGCGGCACCATTCCTTCTGAAATGAAAGTGCGACAAACCCACCAAACATGAGTTTTGGGTCAAACTTAGATCATTGGGTGCGTCCGTTGCCAAAAATTCAACTGCGAGTTCTTTGGTGCATCAGTGGAAAAAAAGGCCATTCAGCACGAGTTTTGCGGCACAATTCCTTCGGAAATGAATGTGCCGAAAACCAACCAAACTTGAGTTTTGGTTCAAACTAAGATGATTGGGTGCGTTTGTTGCAAAAAATTCAACTGCGAGTTTTTTGGTGCATCAGTGGAAAAATGGGCCATCCGCGCGAGTTTTGCGGCATCTTTCCTTCGGAAATAAAAGTGCCAAAAACCCACAAAACTTGAGTTTGGGTCAAACTGAGATGATTTGGTGTGTCCGTTGTGAAAAATTCAACTTCGAGTTTTTTGGTGCATCAGTGGAAAACAGGCCATCCCGCGTGAGTTTTGTGGCACCGTTCCTTGGGAATTTAAATTGCCAAAACCCCACCAAATATGAGTTTTGTGTCAAACTGAGATGATTCATTGTGTCAATTGGGAAAAATTCAACTGCGAGATTTTGGGTCCATCTTTGGATAAAACAGCCATCCCGCGCGAGTTTTGCGGCACCGTTCCTTCGGAAATGAAAGTGCGAAATACCCACCAAAAATGAGTTTTGGGTCAAACTGGGATCATTGGGTGCGTCCATTGCCAAAAATTCAACTGCGAGTTCTTTGGTGCATCAGTGGAAAAAATGGCCATCCCGCGCGAGTTTTGCGGCACCGTTCCTTCAGAAATGAAAGTGCGAAAAACCCACCAAACATCAGTTTTGGGTCAAACTGAGATAATTGGGTGTGTTCGTTGCAAAAAATTCAATGACGAGTTTATTGGTGCATCAGTAGAAAAATGGGCCATCCCGCGCGAGTTTTGCGGCATCTTTCCTTCAGAAATGATAGTGGCAAAAACCCACCAAACTTGAGTTTGGGTAAAACTGAGATCATTCGTTGCATCCGTTGTGAAAAATTCAATGACAAGTTTTTTGGTGCTTCAGTGGAAAAAACGGCCATCCCGCGCGAGTTTTGTGGCGTCTTTCCTTCGGAAATGAAAGTGCCAAAAACCAACCAAGCTTGAGTTTTGGGTTAAACTGAGATGATTGGGTGCGTTTGTTGCAAAAAATTCAACTCCGAGTTTTTTGGTGCATCATTGGAAAAATGGGCCATCCCGCGCGAATTTTGCGGTCTTTCCTTCGGAAATAAAAGTGCCAAAAACCAACAAAACTTGAGTTTGGGTCAAACTAAGATGATTTGGTGTGTCCGTTGTGAAAAATTCAACTGCGAGTTTTTTGGTGCATCAGTGGAAAAATGGCCATCCCGCGTAAGTTTTGTGGCACCGTTCCTTGGGAATTTAAAGTGCCAAAACCCCACCAAATATGAGTTTTGTGTCAAACTGAGATCATTCATTGTGTCTATTGGGAAAAATTAAACTGCGAGTTTTTGGGTCTATCAGTGGATAAAACAGCCATCCCGCGCGAGTTTTGCGGCACCGTTCCTTCCGAAATGAAAGTGCGAAAAACCCACCAAAAATGAGTTTTGGGTCAAACTAAGATCATTAGGTGCGCCCGTTGCCAAAAATTCAACTGCGATTTCTTTGGTGCATCAGTGGAAAAAATGGCCATCCCGCGCGCGTTTTGCGGCACCGTTCCTTCGGAAATGAATGTGCCAAAAACCCATCAAACTTGAGTTTTGGGTCAAACTGAGATGATTTGGTGTGTCCGTTGTGAAAAATTCAACTGCGAGTTTTTTGGTGCATCAGTGGATAAAACAGCCATCCTCCGCGAGTTTTGCGACACCATTCCTTCAGAAATGAAAGTCCGAGAAACCCACCAAACATGAATTTTGGGTCAAAGTGAGATCATTGGGTGCGTCCGTTGCCAAAATTCAACTGCGAGTTTTTTGGTGCATCAGTGGAAAAAATGACCATCCCGCGCGAGTTTTGCGGCATCGTTCCTTCAGAAATGAAAGTGCGAAAAACCCACCAAACATCAATTTTGGGTCAAATTGGGATGATTGGTTGCGTCCGTTGCAAAAAATTCAATGACGAGATTATTGGTGCATCAGTAGAAAAATGGGCCATCCCGCGCGAGTTTTGCGGCATCTTTCCTTCAGAAATGAAAGTGCCAAAAACCCACCAAACTTGAGTTTGGGACAAACTGAGATGATTTGTTGTGTCCGTTGTGAAAAATTCAACAACGAGTTTTACGGTGCATCAGTGGAAAATAGACCATCCCACGCGAGTTTTGCGGCACTGTTCCTTGGCAAATGAAAGTGCCAAAAGCCAACCAAACATGTGTTTTGGGTCAAACTGAGATGATTGGGTGCGTCCATTGCAAAAAATTCAACTACAAGATTTTTGGTGCATCAGTGGATAAAATGGCCATCCCGCGCGAGTTTTGCGACACCATTCCTTCATAAATGAAAGTGCTAGAAACACACCTAACATGAGATTTGGGTCAAACTGAGATCATTGGGTGGGTCCGTTGCCAAAATTCAATTGCGAGTTCTTTGGTGCATCAGTGGAAAAAATGACCATGCTGCGCGAGTTTTGCGGCACCATTCCTTCGGAAATAAAAGTGTCAAAAACCAACCAAACTTGAGTTTTAGGTCAAACTGAGATGATTGGGTGGGTTTGTTGCAAAAAATTCAACTGCGAATTTTTTGGTGCATCAGTGGAAAAATTGGCCATCCCGCGCGAGTTTTGCGGCATCTTTCCTTCGGAAATAAAAGTGCCAAAAACCCACAAAACTTGAGTTTGGGTCAAACTAAGATGACTTGGTGTGTCTGTTGTGAAAAATTCAACTGCGAGTTTTTTGGTGCATCAGTGGAAAAATGGCCATCCCGCGTGAGTTTTGTGGCACCGTTCCATCGGAATTTAAAGTGCCAAAACCCCACCAAATATGAGTTTTGTGTCAAACTGAGATGATTCATTGTGTCTATTGGGAAAAATTCAACTGCGAGTTTTTGGGTCCATCAGTGGATAAAACAGCCATCCCGTGCGAGTTTTGCGGCACCGTTCCTTCAGAAATGAAAGTGCAAAAAACCCACCAAAAATGAGTTTTGGCTCAAACTGAGATCATTGAGTGCGTCCGTTGCCAAAAATTCAACTGCGAGTTCTTTGGTGCATCAGTGGAAAAAATGGCCATCCCACGCGAGTTTTGCGGCACCGTTCCATCGGAAATGACAGTGCCAAAAACCCATCAAACATGAGTTTTGGGTCAAACTGAGATGACTTGATGTGTCCGTTGTGAAAAATTCAACTGCGAGTTTTTTGGTGCATCAGTGGATAAAACAGCCATCCCGCGCGAGTTTTGCGACACCATTCCTTCAGAAATGAAAGTGCGAGAAACCCACCAAACATGAGTTTTGGGTCAAATTGAGATCATTGGGTGCGTCCGTTGCCAAAATTGAACTGCGAGTTTTTTGGTGCATCAGTGGAAAAAATGGCCGTCCCGCGCGAGTTTTGCGGCATCGTTCCTTCAGAAATGAAAGTGCGAAAAACCCACCAAACATGAGTTTTGGGTCAAACTGAGATCATTTGGTGCGTCCGTGGCCAAAAATTCAACTGCGAGTTCTTTGGTGCATCAGTGGAAAAATGGCCATCCCGCGTGAGTTTTGCGGCACCATTCCTTCAGAAATGAAAGTGCGAAAAACCCACCAAACATCAGTTTTGGGTCAAACTGAGATGATTGGGTGTGTCCATTGTAAAAAATTCAATGACGAGTTTATTGGTGCATCAGTGGAAAAATGGGTCATCCCGCGCGAGTTTTGCGGCATCTTACCTTCAGAAATGAAAGGGCCAAAAACCCAGCAAACTTGAGTTTGGTTCAAACTAAGATGATTTGGTGTGTCCGTTTGGAAAAATTCAACTACGAGTTTTTCGGTGCATCAATGGAAAAATGGCCATCCCGCACGAGTTTTGCGGCACTGTTCCTTGGGAAATGAAAGTCCCAAAAAACCCACCAAACATCAGTTTTCGGTCAAACTGAGATGATTGGGTGGATCCGTTGCAAAAAATTCAATCACGAGTTTTTTGGTGCATCAGTGGAAAAAACGGCCATCCCGCGCAAGTTTTGCGGCATCTTTCCTTCGGAAATGAAAGTGCCCAAAACCCACCAAACTTGAGTTTTGGGTAAAATTGAGATGATTTGGTGTGTCTGTTGTGAAAAAATCAACTGTAAGTTTTTTGGTGCATCAGTGGAAAAAATGGCCATCCCGCGCAAGTTTTGCGGCACCGTTCCTTCAGAAATGAAAGTGCGAAACACCCACCAAACATCAGTTTTGGGTCAAACTGAGATGATTGGGTGCGTCCATTGCAAAAAATTCAATGACGAGTTTATTGGTGCATCAGTAGAAAAATGGGCCATCCCGCGCGAGTTTTGCGGCATCTTTCCTTCAGAAACGAAAGTGCCAAAAACCCACAAAACTTGAGTTTGGTTCAAACTGAGGTGATTTGGTGTGTCCGTTTGGAAAAATTCAACTACGAGTTTTTTGGTGCATCAGTGGAAAAATGGCCATCCCGCGTGAGTTTTGCGCCACTGTTCCTTGGGAAATGAAAGTGCCAAAACCCCACCAAACATGAGTTTTTGGTCAAACTGAGATGATTGGGTGCGTCCGTTGCAAAAAATTCAACTACGAGTTTCTTGGTGCATCAGTGGATAAAACGGTCATCCCGCGCAAGTTTTGCGACACCATTCCTTCAGAAATGAAAGTGCCACAAACCCACCAAACACGAGTTTTGGGTCAAACTGAGATCATTGGGTGCGTTCGTTGCCAAAATTCAACTGCGAGTTCTTTGGTGCATCAGTGGAAAAAATGGCCAACCCGCGCGAGTTTTGTGGCACCATTCCTTCCGAAATTAAAGTGCCAAAAACCAACCAAACATGAGTTTTGGGTCAAACTGAGATGATTGGGTGCATTCGTTGCAAAAAATTCAACTGCGAGTTTTTTGGTGCATCAGTGCAAAAATGGCCGTCTCGCGCGAGTTTTGCGGCATCTTTCCTTCGGAAATAAAAGTGCCAAAAACCCACAAAACTTGAGTATGGGTCAAACTGAGATGATTTGGTCTCTGCGTTGTCAAAAATTCAACTTCGAGTTTTTTGGTGCATCAGTGGAAAATGGTCATCCCGCGTGAGTTTTGTGGCACCGTTCATTTGGAAATTAAAGTGCCAAAACCCCACCAAACATGAGTTTTGTGTCAAACTGAGATGATTCATGGTGTCTATTGTGAAAAAATCAACTGCGAGTTTTTGGGTGCATCAGTGGATAAGACGGCCATCTCGAGTGAGTTTTGCGGCACCGTTCCTTCAGAAATGAAATTGCGAAAAACCCACCAAACATGAGTTTTTGGTCAAACTGAGATCATTAGGTGCGAGCGTTGCCAAAAATTCAACTGCGAGTTCTTTGGTGCATCAGTGGAAAAAATGGCCATCCCGCGTGAGTTTTCGGCACCGTTCCTTCGGAAATGAAAGTGTCAATAACCCATCAAACTTGAGTTTTGGGTAAAACTGAGATGATTTTGTGCATGAGTGGAAAAAATGGCCATCCCGCGCGTGTTTTGCGGCACCATTCCTTCGGAAATGAAATTGCCAAAAACCAACCAAACATGTGTTTTGGGTCAAACTGAGATGATTGGGTGCGTTCGTTGCAAAAAATTCAACTGCGAGTTTTTTGGTGCATCAGTGCAAAAATGGCCGTCTCGCGCGAGTTTTGCGGCATCTTTCCTTCGGAAATAAAAGTGCCAAAAACCCACAAAACTTGAGTTTGGGTCAAACTGAGATGATTTGGTGTGTCTGTTGTGAAAAATTCAACTGCGAGTTTTTTGGTGCATCAGTGGAAAAATCATGCGACGACCTCTTTAGTAAGCTCAAGTCTAGTGAGATTGACGCCATGTCGAGGGCTTCTTATGAGTTGTGTTTTGGAAAACAGCCCAAAGTGAGTTATTTTAGAGTTTGCGGTTGCCACTGTTTTTATACTCAAGAAAGGCAACTTGGACAAGTTTGAGTCTCGTTCTTCTAACGGTGTATTTTTGGGTTATGGCACTCACACTCGAGCATATCGTGTACTTAACCTTGATACTAACCGAGTCATGGAGACATCCGATGTCACCTTCGACGAGACCATGGTTTGTCCTTCTTCTCGTTTTGAGCGTGCAGGTGAACTTGAGGTCGGTGAACCTCTTTTTGATGATGAGGACGAGGATGCTGAAGGCATGGGTGACCCAGCATCACCTCCACCTGTTGTGCTGCAACGAGCGGCTTCTACTACGACTCACGGCCTCGATCCCTCTTCTTTGACTTGGGGGCCGTGGGATCCGCCATCCCGAGCGGTACCTTTTGTACCCGGGGAGGCACCAGCTGCTGTTGAGGGGGAGATATCTTCAGCTCGGGAGGCGCCACGACTCATTCAGCGCCAACACCCGCCTCAACAGATGATCGGCAGCATTGACGAACGTGTCACTCGGTCCAGGTCACAACAAATCACTCACTTTGCTCATTCTGCATTTGTTGCTGATTTTGAACCCCGGGATGTTGAACACGCTTTGACGGATCCGGTTTGGGTCAATGCCATGCATGAGGAGTTAGAGAATTTTCAGAGAAATCAGGTTTGGGTTTTGGTTCCACCTCCTCCAGACTGTAATCCTATTGGGACAAAATGGGTTTTCAAAAACAAACAAGGAGAGGATGGCCACATTGTGAGGAACAAGGCCAGACTTATAGCCAAGGGTTATAGTCAGAAGGAGGGGATAAACTATGAGGAGACTTTTGCTCCTGTAGCTCGTTAGGAGGGTATTAGGATACTCTTGGCTTTTGCTGCATCCAAAGGGTTTAAACTTTTTCAAATGGATGTCAAGAGTGCCTTCTTAAATGGCTACATAGAAGAGGAGGTGTATGTGAAACAACCCCTCGGTTTCGAAAATCCCAAGTTTCCAAACCTTGTTTTTAAACTTCACAAAGCTATGTATGGTTTGAAACAAGCCCCTAGAGCCTGGTTTGATAGGTTGAAAACCTTTTTGCTTGCTAAGGGTTTTAAAATGGGGTGTGTTGATAAAACGCTCTTTCTCCTCAAGCAAGGCAATGATACTCTCTTGGTCCAGATTTACGTGGATGATATCATTTTCGATGGTTCCTCTCATGCTTTGGTTGCCAAGTTTGCAGATACAATGAGCAGGGAGTTTGAGATGAGCATGATGGGCGAGTTGACGTTTTTCCTAGGGTTGCAAATCAAGCAATCCCGAGAGGGAACGTTCATGCACCAGGGCAAGTACACCAAGGATGTATTGAAGAAGTTCAATATGGGTGAGGCCAAGCCTCTTCCAACACCCATGTCGACCACGACGGCCCTGAATGCGGACAAGGATGGAGAAGCTGTGGACTAAAAGGAGTACTGGAGTATGATCGGGTCGCTGCTGTACCTGACGGCGACACGCCCGGACATCCAGTTCGCGGTATGTCTTTGCGCGCTATTTCAGTCGTCGCCGCGCACCTCTCACCATCAGGCGGTCAAGCGCATTATGAGGTACTTCTGCTTCACTCCAGAGTTTGGGATTTGGTATTCTGCTTCCTCCACCTTCTCCCTTTGTGGTTATTCTGATGCCGATTTTGCTGGTTGTCGCATTGAGCGCAAGTCCACTTCTGCGACTTGTCAGTTTATTGGTTCTTCTCTTGTATCGTGGTCTTCTCGCAAGCAGTCTAGTGTCGCTCAGTCTACCACGGAGGCTGAGTATGTTGCAGCGGCTAGCTGCTGTTCCCAGTTGCTTTGGATGATGGCCACTTTGCGTGATTTTGGTCTGAGGTTATCTCGTGTTCCTTTGCTTTGTGACAGCACGAGTGCTATTAGCGTTGCTAAGAACCCCGTGCTACATTCTAAGACCAAACACATTGATGTGCGCTTTCATTTTCTACAAGACCACTATTAGAAGGGTGATATCGACCTTCACCATGTCGATACTCATCATCAGTTAGCTGATATTTTCACCAAGCCTTTGGACCAATCAACTTTTGCTAGGTGGAGAGGCGAGCTTGGTGTGTGTTTCCCCTTTTTGATGGGGGAAACATTTTGGTTCTTGTATTATAGACTGACTCTTTTCCTTCCTTTTGGTTTCATCATGCATTCTTGCTTTTCATCTTGCATATTTACATTCAGAGCTTCATGTATATAATCTTTAGAATGTGACTATGATCTGTTTGGTGTATGCTCCGATGCTTTATGATGATGCTTGTGGCTTATGCTCCTTGTAATCACTGATACATTACATGTTATGAGCTGAGCTGTTTTATGAATGGTCAATTTGCTTAATAACCTTAAAACTTGAAACTGTTCACCATAGAGATATGCAACTAGCATGTGTAGGATGTGTTGAACTCACTCGTGCTTTTCATATATGCTAGGTTGCTATGTCTTTAGTTCTGAGTCATTCACTTGCTTGGTATGTTCATATTTTGTTTTAAATTTGAACTAAGTTAGGTAATTGGAAAGATCGAGATGGGTTTGCTTGTCAGCACATCACAATTTTGAGACTGTCTCTCATTGCACTTTGAGTTAAACTTGAGCAGTGAAGTGCATGACCGAAACTGTTGCTTTAAGCTTCTGATTGCTTCTGCATAGGCTTCGCACAGTTGGAAAGTTAGGCAATCACAAGCTTTCAACCTCTCGCAATCACTTGCTGAAATTTGAACTTGTGTAATTTAACGGCTGCAACTCCGATAAAATTTGAATACACAAGTCTATGTTTCATTCTATAGCATGATGATTGAACTTTGCTAGGGGTAGTTCACCTTGTATACATGTTTAGCACTTGTTTGACTTTTCTGTCTATACATGCTTAGTGCTATTTTGATGGTGAATACCTTTTTGGCTAAAAACTGCTCATTTTGCTCCCATGTTCAGATTTCATATTTGGTGATCAGTTTGAGCCCTTGCTAGCATTCTGTGCACATTATGAGTCATCGGATCAGCATTTTGTCGAGCATCTTCATATTCTATCGACTATATTCCTGAAGCTGCTAACCTGCATTTCATTCTCATATGCATTTGGAGGGGAGATGCCTGATGGTGCATTATCAACTAAGGAGGAGAAACTTGCCAAATCATAAGGGGGAGATTTGCACTATTGCAGGGGGAGTTTGATTTTTCGGATTTTGGATTTTCCAATTGATTCGGAGCATTTTTGGCAGCTAGTTGTGTTGAGCCTTTGCCTCTTTCTTGAGGGACTAGCGACTTTGCTTTTATGCTCTTCAGTTGGTATCGAGCTTTCTCGCTAGCGGTGTTGAGCCCCTTCTGCCTCTTCTTGAGGGCTAGCTCTGTTTTGCTTGAATTTCACTTGATTTTTCAGTTGGTATCGAGTTTTTCTCACTAGCGGTGTTGAGCCTGTTCTACCTCTTCTTGAGGGGTAGCTTTACTTTGCTTGGTTGCGTCGAGCCGTTGCCCATGTCTTTGGGGACCAAGCTGCTTTGATCTTTCCACTTGACCTTCTTTGGCTTTGTTATGCTTTTGGGTTATTTGGTCGAGTTTTTCTCTCTTCCTTCCTCCCTTCTTCTATTCCATTATGATTTGGGTTGGTAGTTGACAATGCACTCATCAAAGGGGAGATTGCGGATACATGGGTGTATGCCAAGTCTCTGAGTAATGAGTGATTGTCAACTGGGATAATGCGCATGTTCTTTGGCTTGTGTTGTGCAGGTGTCGAGCACGGATACAGTGATCAAAGGCAAGGTGATGGTCAAGTAGAGACGTGTTGTGCCGACGGACCGAGAGCGGTGAAGGGCGGACGTAAGGCTTGGACTGAGGGACCGGTGGCCTGAGGATCATCTGTGGTGGATGACAGCCTAGGACAGCGGCGAGCGAAGACTTGCGGGCACGGTGTTGCTTGGGTCGAGGACCTGGGGACACGTGTCAGTGGACGGGGTGCACGGGCGGTGCATCCCTTCTACGGCTCGGTTTGGTGGTTGAGCCACAGAAAAACCACTGAGTGGACGTTTTCCAGGTTTGGGCCTCAAAACCTGGGCGCTGATGGTTTCCGAGTATGGGCCACAAAACTCGGGCTGAGGACAGTTTTCAGGTTTGGGCCTCAAAACCTGGGTGCTGCGGGTTTCTGAGTTTGGGCCACAAAACTCACGCGATGGACGACTGGTTTCCCAGTTTGGGCCTCAAAACCGGGGTTGGTCGTGAAGGCTGGTTTCTTGGTTTGGGCCTCAAAACCAAGGGTGAAGTCCGGGAAAAGGACAAGCAGAGCGGTGGCGGCACGTGGCGGCAATCGGTGAGGTTGCGTCGAGGCAACGCTACCAGTTGTGCGGGCGTAGCCGTCGGATCACCACCTACCATGAGTTGGTCCAGAAAAACCTTAGGGTTTAGCTGGTTCACTCTGTAATTAGTTAGGGGTAGAGTAGGAATTAGAATAGGATAAGTAGAGGGAGACACCCACCTCCCAAAGCATCTCAGTCATTTGATCTTTGCCTTCTAGGTTTTCCTGCTCTCCCAATCCCCTGCTGTAGCAACTGAGATCCGCAGAGGACCATACCTTTGTGTACGTGAGATTTTGAGGAAGTGAGACTGTAATCTCACTATTGTAGCATGTGGTAGCCACACGGTTGCAAATTCGTGATTGTGATTCGCGTTTTGATGTTGTTCTTCGCGGGTTGCTTTTCTCCACGATTTTCCCGATGATCGATCTCTTTACTCGGTACATCTTTTGCGATTCCGTTTGAACTGAGTTGTTCTAGATCGTGAGGCACATCTTTCCACCGACGGAATTAGTCTCTAACCTCACGAGCTAGTAGATCGGTCGATTTTCATTTTGGATCGAGTTTTCGCTCCTTTGCTCCGAATTCTTTCGATTCACCGATTTGGAGTTAGGTTTGAGCCATGGTCTCCTTGGGATAGCTCACTAACCTCCTTGGAACTCCTCATACCAAGTCTAAGCCTTAGAGCTTTTGATTCGGAGGAGATCGATTTGAATCCGCGAAAGAACAGTGCAGTTTCAGGGGCATCGGACGCTGACGTCGGGAGCATCGGATGCTGTGTTCATCACATCGGATGCATCCAATGCCACGTGTCATCTGACAACATTTTTAAGGAGCATCAGACACTGATCATCGGCGCATCCATTGCCATCGGCGCGTCCGAGGGTCTAACATGCCATCGGCGCGTCCGAGGGTCTAGCATCGGACGCTGGGGCTTCACTATAGCCAGCATCCGATGCCAGTCCAGTAAGGTCCAGACTTGTTGTTTTTGCATCGGAAGCTTCCGATGCCTGACCATCGGACGCAGGCCAGCGTCTGATACAGGTTCTTCTGCGCTGATTCATCCGCAGTTCATTCGTCCGTTGTCGGTTTTGATTTCCGACTTTTGCGTTGGGTTTCTAGAGTTGTGTAGTGTCTTGCTGTGCTTCTTGGAAGCATCCACCCTACGTCTAGGGTCGTGGACACTCACAAGCTCTAGGTTTGCTTTGGGGTTGATTCTCGGGACAATGGTGACAAGTTTCTGAAAAGAAATTTGAAGCTCCCATTCACCCCCCCCTCTGGTCGCTTTCTGGTAGCACATTCGGTCCTTCAAAATGGCCATCCCACGCGAGTTTTGTGGCACCGTTCCTTCAGAAATTAAAGTGCAAAACCCCACCAAATATGAGTTTTGTGTCAAACTGAGATGATTCATTGTGTCTATTGTGAAAAATTCAACTGCGAGTTTTTGGGTGCATCAGTGGATAAAACAGCCATCCCGCGCGAGTTTTGCGGCACCGTTCCTTCAGAAATGAAAGTCCAAAAAACCCACCAAAAATGAGTTTTGGGTCAAACTAAGATCATTGGGTGTGTCTATTGCCAAAAATTCAACTACGAGTTCTTTGGAGCATCAGTGGAAAAAACGGCCGTCCCGCGCGAGTTTTGCGGCATCTTTCCTTCGGAAATGAAAGTGCCAAAAACCCACCAAACTGGAGTTTTGGGTCAAACTGAGATGATTTTGTGTGTCCGTTGTGAAAAACTCATCTGCGAGTTTTTTGGTGCATCAGTGGAAAAAATGGCCATCCCGCGCGAGTTTTGCGGCACCGTTCCTGCAGAAATGAAAGTACGAAAAACCCAACAAACATAAGTTTTGGGTCAAACTGAGATCATTGGGTGCATCCATTGCCAAAAATTCAACTGCGAGTTCTTTGGTGCACCGTTCCTTCAGAAATGAAAGTGCGAAAAACCCACCAAACATCTGTTTTGGGTCAAACTAAGTTGATTGGGTGCGTCCGTTGAAAAAAATTCAATGACGAGTTTATTGGTGCATCAGTTGAAAAATGGGCCATCCCGCGCGAGTTTTGCGGCATCTTTCATTCAGAAACAAAAGTGCCAAAAACCCACCAAACTTGAGTTTGGTTCAAACTGAGAAGATTTGGTGTGTCCATTGTGAAAAATTCAACTACAAGTTTTTCGATGCATTAGTGCAAAAATGGCCATCCCGCGCGAGTTTTGCGGCACTGTTCCTTGGGAAATGAAAGTGCCAAAACCCCACCAAACATGAGTTTTGGGTCAATCTGAGATGATTGGGTGTGTCCGTTGCAAAAAATTCAACTACGAGTTTTTTGGTGCATCAGTGGGTAAAATGGCCATCCCGCGTGAGTTTTGCAACACCATTCCTTCAAAAATGAAAGTGCCAGAAACCCACCAAACATGAGTTTTGGGTCAAACTGAGATCATTGGGTGCGTCCATTGCCAAAATTCAACTACGAGTTCTTTGGTGCATCAGTGGAAATAATGGCCATCCCGCGCGAGTTTTGCGGCACCATTCCTTTGGAAATGAAAGTGCCAAAAACCAACCAAACATGAGTTTTGGGTCAAACTGAGATGATTGGGTGGGTTCGTTGCAAAAAATTCAACTGCGAGTTTTTTGGTGCATCAGCGGAAAAATGCGCCATCCCGCGCGAGTTTTGCAGCATCTTTCCTTCGGAAATAAAAGTGTCAAAAACCCACAAAACTTGAGTTTGGGTCAAACTAAGATGATTTGGTTTGTCCGTTGTGAAAAAATCAACTGCAAGTTTTTTGGTGCATCAGTGGAAAAAAACGGTCATCCCGCGCGAGTTTTGCGGCACCGTTCCTTCTAAAATGAAAGTGCCAAAAACCCACCGAACATGAGTTTTGGGTCAAACAGAGATCATTGGGTGCATCCATTGCAAAAATTCAACTGTGACTTTTTTGGTTACATCAGTGGAAAAAACGGCCATCCCGTGAGTTTTGCTGCACCGTTCCTTCGAAAATCAATGTGCCAAAAACTCATCAAACAAGAGATTTGGGTCCAACTGAGATGATTGGGTATTTGGGTGTGTCTGTTTTGAAAAGTTCAACTACGAGTTTTTCAGTGCATCAGTGGAAAAAACGGTCATCCCATGGGAGTTTTGTGGCATCGTTCCTTCGGAAATGAAAGTGCCAAAACCCCACCAAACATGAGTTTTGGGTCAAAATAAGATGATTGGGTGCGTCCGTTGCAAAAAATTCAACTGCGACTTTTTTTGGTGCATCGGTGGAAAAATGGCCATCCCGCGCGACTTTTGTGGCACCATTCCTTCGGAAATTAAAGTGCCAAAACCCCACCAAATATGAGTTTTGTGTCAAACTGAGATGATTCATTGTGTCTATTGTGAAAAATTCAACTGCGAGTTTTTGGGTGCACTAGTGGATAAAGCAGCCATCCAGCGCGAGTTTTGCGGCACCGGTCCTGCAGAAATGAAAGTGCGAAAAACCCACCAAAAATGAGTTTTGGGTCAAACTGAGATCATTGGGTGCGTCAGTTGCCAAAAATTCAACTGCGAGTTCTTTGGTGCATCAGTGGACAAAATGGCCATCCCGCGCGAGTTTTGCGGCACCGTTCCTTCAGAAATGAAAGTGCGAAAAACCCACCAAACATCAGTTTTGGGTCAAACTAAGATGATTGGGTGCGTCCGTTGAAAAAAATTCAATGACGAGTTTATTGGTGCATCAGTGGAAAAATGGGCCATCCCGCGCGAGTTTTGCGGCATCTTTCCTTCTGAAACGAAAGTGCCAAAAACCCACCAACCTTGAGTTTGGTTCAAACTGAGATGATTTGGTGTGTCCGTTGTGAAAAATTCAACTACGAGTTTTTCGATGCATCATTGCAAAAATGGCCATCCCGCGTGAGTTTTGCGGCACTGTTCCTTGGGAAATGATAGTGCCAAAACCCCACCAAACATGAGTTTTGGGTCAAACTGAGATGATTGGGTGTGTCCATTGCAAAAATCTCAACTACGAGTTTTTTGGTGCATCAGTGGATAAAACGGCCATCTCGCGCGAGTTTTGCGACACCATTCTTTCAAAAATGAAAGTGCCAGAGACCCACCAAACTTGAGTTTTGGGTCACACTGAGATCATTGGGTGCGTCCATTGCAAAAATTCAACTGCGAGTTCTTTGGTGCATCAGTGGAAATAATGGCCACCCCGCGCGAGTTTTGCGGCACCATTCCTTCGGAAATGAAAGTGCCAAAAACCAACCAAACATGAGTTTTGGGTCAAACTGAGATGATTGGGTGGGTTCGTTGCAAAAAATTCAACTGCGAGTTTTTTGGTGCATCAGCGGAAAAATGCGCCATCCCGCGCGAGTTTTGCAGCATCTTTCCTTCGGAAATAAAAGTGTCAAAACCCCACAAAACTTGTGTTTGGGTCAAACTTAGATGATTTGGTGTGTCAGTTGTGAAAAAATCAACTGCAAGTTTTTTGGTGCATCAGTGGAAAAAACGGCCATCTCGCGCGAGTTTTGCGCCACCGTTCCTTCAAAAATGAAAGTGCCAAAAACCCAGCAACCGTGAGTTTTGGGTCAAACAGAGATCATTGGGTGCATCCATTGCAAAAATTCAACTGTGACTTTTTTTTACATCAGTGGAAAGAATGGCCATCCCGCGAGTTTTGCGGCACCATTCCTTCGAAAATCAATGTGCCAAAAACCCATCAAACAAGAGTTTTGGGTCAAACTGAGATGATTGGGTATTTGAGTGTGTCCCTTTTGAAAAATTCAAGTGCGAGTTTTTCAGTGCATCAGTGGAAAAAACGGTCATCCCACGGGAGTTTTGTGGCATTGTTCCTTCGGAAATGAAAGTGCCAAAAGCCAACCAAACTTGAGTTTTGGGTCAAACTAAGATGATTGGGTGCGTCCGTTGCAAAAAATTCAACTGCGAGTTTTTTGGTGCATCGGTGGAAAAATGGCCATCCCGCACGAGTTTTGTGGCACCGTTCCTTCGTAAATTAAAGTGCCAAAACCCCACCAAATATGAGTTTTGTGTCAAACTGAGATGATTCATTGTGTCTATTGTGAAAAATTCAACTGCGAGTTTTTGGGTGCACCAGTGGATAAAGCAGCCATCCAGCGTGAGTTTTGCGGCACCGGTCCTTCAGAAATGAAAGTGCGAAAAACCTACCAAAAATGAGTTTTGGGTCAAACTGAGATCATTGGGTGCGTCAGTTGCCAAAAATTCAACTGCGAGTTCTTTGGTGCATCAGTGGAAAAAATGGCCATCCCGCGCGAGTTTGGCGGCACCGTTCCTTCAGAAATGAAAGTGCGAAAAACCCACCAAACATCAGTTTTGGGTCAAACTAAGATGATTGGGTGCGTCCGTTGAAAAAAATTCAATGACGAGTTTATTGGTGCATCAGTGAAAAAATGGGCCATCCCGCGCGAGTTTTGCGGCATCTTTCCTTCAGAAATGAAAGTGCCAAAAACCCACCAAACTTGAGTTTGGTTCAAACTGAGATGATTTGGTGTGTCCGTTGTGAAAATTTCAACTATGAGTTTTTCGATGCATCAGTGCAAAAATGGCCATCCCACGTGAGTTTTGTGGCACCATTTCTTCGGAAATTAAAGTGCCTAAACCCCACCAAATATGAGTTTTGTGTCAAATTGAGATGATTCATTGTGTCTATTTTGAAAAATTCAACTGCAAGTTTTTGGGTGCATCAGTAGATAAAACGGCCATTCCGAGTGAGTTTTGCGGCACCGTTCCTTCAGAAATGAAAGTGCGAAAAACCCACCAAACATGAGTTTTGGGTCAAACTGAGATCATTCGTTGCATCCGTTGCAAAAAATTCAACTGTGACTTTTTTGGTTACATCAGTGGAAAAAATGGCCATCCCGCGAGTTTTGCGGCACCGTTCCTTCGAAAATCAATGTGCCAAAAACCCATCAAACAAGAGTTTTGGGTCAAACTGAGATGATTGGATATTTGGGTGCGTTCGTTGCAAAAAAATTCAACCGCGAGTTTTTCACTGCATCAGTGGAAAAATGGGCCATCCCGCGCGAGTTTTGCGGCATCTTTCCTTTGGAAATAAAAGTGCCAAAAACCCAGAAAACTTGAGTTTGGTTCAAACTGAGATGATTTGGTTTGTCCGTTGCAAAAAATTCAACTGCGAGTTTTTTGTTGCGTCGGTGGAAAAATGGCCATCCCGCGCGAGTTTTGTGGCACCATTGCTTCAGAAATTAAAATGCCAAAACCCCACCAAATATGAGTTTTGTGTCAAACTGAGATGATTCATTGTGTCTATTGTGAACAATTCAACTGCGAGTTTTTGGGTGCACCATTGTATAAAGCAGCCATCCAGCGCGAGTTTTGCGGCACCGGTCCTGCAGAAATGAAAGTGCGAAAACCCACCAAAAATGAGTTTTGTGTCAAACTGAGATCATTGGCTGCGTCAGTTGCCAAAAATTCAACTGCGAGTTCGTTGGTGCATCAGTCGAAAAAATGGCTATCCCGCGCGAGTTTTGCGGAACCGTTCCTTCAGAAATGAAAGTGCCAAAATCCCATCAAACATCAGTTTTGTGTCAAACTGAGATGATTTGGTGTGTCCGTTGAAAAAAATTCAATGACGAGTTTATTGGTGCATCAGTGGAAAAATGGGCCATCCCGCGCGAGTTTTGCGGCATCTTTCCTTGAGAAACGAAAGTGCCAAAAACCCACCAAACTTGAGTTTGGTTCAAACTGAGATGATTTGGTGTGTCCGTTGTGAAAAATTCAACTACGAGTTTTTCGATGCATCAGTGCAAAAATGGCCATCCGCGCGCGAGTTTTGCGGCACTGTTCCTTGGGAAATAAAAGTGCCAAAACCCCACCAAACTTGAGTTTTGGGTCAAACTGAGATGATTGGGTGCGTCCGTTGCAAAAAATTCAACTACGAGTTTTTTGGTGCATCAGTGGATAAAACGGCCATCCCGCACGAGTTTTGCGACACCATTCCTTCAAAAATGAATGTGCCAGAAACCCACCATACATGAGTTTTGGGTCACACTGATATCATTGGGTGCGTCCATTGCAAAAATTCAACTGCGAGTTCTTTGGTGCATTAGTGGAAATAATGGCCATCTCGCGCGTGTTTTGAGGCACCATTCCTTCGGAAATGAAAGTGCCAAAAACCAACCAAACATGAGTTTTGGGTCAAACTGAGATGATTGGGTGGGTTCGTTGCAAAAAAATTCAACTGCGAGTTTTTTGGTGCATCAGCGGAAAAATGCGCCATCCCGCGCGAGTTTTGCAGCATCTTTCCTTCGGGAATAAAAGTGTCAGAAACCCACAAAACTTGAGTTTGGATCAAACTGAGATGATTTGGTGTGTCAGTTGTGAAAAAATGAACTACAAGTTTTTTGTTGCATCAGTCGAAAAAACGGCCATCTCGCGCGAGTTTTGCGGCACCGTTGCTTCAAAAATGAAAGTGCCAAAAACCCACCAAATATGAGTTTTTGGTCAAACTGAGATGATTCCTTGTGTCTATTGTGAAAAATTCAACTGCGGGTTTTTGGGTGCATCAGTGGATAAAACAGCCATCCCGCGCGAGTTTTGCGCCACCGTTCCTTTAGAAATGAAAGTGCGAAAAACCCACCAAAAATGAGTTTTGGGTCAAACTGAGATCATTTGGTGCATCCGTTGCGAAAAAGTCAACTGCGAGTTCTTTGGTGCATCAGTGGAAAAATGGCCATTCCGCGCGAGTTTTGTGGCACCGTTCCTTCATAAATTAAAGTGGCAAAACCCCAGCAAACATGAGTTTTGTGTCAAGTTGAGATGATTCAATGTGTCTATTGTGAAAAATTCAACTGCAAGTTTTTGGGTGCATCAGTGGATAAAACGGCCATCGCGAGTGAGTTTGGCGGCACCGTTCCTTCAGAAATGAAAGTGCGAAAAACCCACCAAACATCAGTTTTGGGTCAAACTAAGATGATTGGGTGCGTCCGTTGAAAAAAATTCAATGACGAGTTTATTGGTGCATCAGTGGAAAAATGGGCCATCCCGCGCGAGTTTTGCGGCATCTTTCCTTCAGAAATGAAAGTGCCAAAAACCCACCAAACTTGAGTTTGGTTCAAAGTGAGATGATTTGGTGTGCCCGTTGTGAAAAATTCAACTACGAGTTTTTCGATGCATCAGTGCAAAAATGGCCATCCCGCGCGAGTTTTGTTGCACCATTCCTTCGGAAATTAAAGTGCCAAAACCGCACCAAATATGAGTTTTGTGTCAAATTGAGATGATTCATTGTGTCTATTGTGAAAAATTCAACTGCAAATTTTTCGGTGCATCAGTAGATAAAACGGCCATCCCGAGCGAGTTTTGCGGCACCGTTCCTTCAGAAATGAAAGTGCGAAAAACCCACCAAACATGAGTTTTGGGTCAAAGTGAGATCATTAGTTGCATCCGTTGCAAAAAATTCAACTGTGACTTTTTTGGTTACATCAGTGGAAAAAATGGCCATCCTGCGAGTTTTGCGGCACCGTTCCTTCAAAAATCAATGTGCCAAAAACCCCATCAAACAAGAGTTTTGGGTCAAACTGAGATGATTGGGTATTTGGGTGCGTTCGTTGCAAAAAAATTCAACCGCGAGTTTTTCACTGCATCAGTGGAAAAATGGGCCATCCCGCGCGAGTTTTGCGGCATCTTTCCTTTGGAAATAAAAGTGCCAAAAACCCACAAAACTTGAGTTTGGTTCAAACTGAGATGATTTGGTTTGTCCCTTGCAAAAAAATTCAACTGCGAGTTTTTTGTTGCATCGGTGGAAAAATGGCCATCCTGCGCGAGTTTTGCGGCACCAAATGTGAAAAATATGAGTTTTTGGTCAAACTGAGATGATTCTTTGTGTCTATTGTGAAAAATTCAACTGCGGGTTTTTGGGTGCATCAGTGGATAAAACAGCCATCCCGCGCGAGTTTTGCGCCACCGTTCCTTCAGAAATGAAAGTGCGAAAAACACACCAAAAATGAGTTTTGGGTCAAACTGAGATCATTTGGTGCGTCCGTTGCCAAAAAGTCAACTGCGAGTTCTTTGGTGCATCAGTGGAAAAATGGACATTCCGCGCGAGTTTTGTGGCACCGTTCCTTCATAAATTAAAGTGCCAAAACCCCAGCAAACATGAGTTTTGTGTCAAGTTGAGATGATTCATTGTGTCTATTGTGAAAAATTCAACTGCAAGTTTTTGGGTGCATCAGTGGATAAAACGGCCATCGCGAGCGAGTTTTGCGGCACCGTTCCTTCAGAAATGAAAGTGCGAAAAACCCACCAAACACGAGTTTTGGGTCAAACTGAGATCATACGTTGCATCCGTTGCAAAAAATTCAACTGCGAGTTTTTTGGTGCATCAGTGGAAAAAACGGCCATCCCGCGCGAGTTTTGCGGCATCTTTCCTTCGGAAATGAAAGTGCCAAAAACCACCAAACTTGAGTTTTGGGTCAAACTGAGATGATTTGGTGTATCCGTTGTGAAAAATTCAACTGCGAGTTTTTCATTGCATCAGTGGAAAAATGGCCATCCCGCGTGAGTTTTGTGGCACCGTTCCTTCAGAAATGAAAGTGCGAGAAGCCCACCAAACATGAGTTTTGGGTCAAACTGAGATCATTGGGTGCGTCCGTTGCCAAAATTCAACTGCAAGTTTTTGGGTGCATCAGTGGAAAAATGGCCATCCCGTGCGAGTTTTGCGGGACCGTTCCTTCAGAAATGAAAGTGCGAAAAACCCACCAAACATGAGTTTTGGGTCAAACAGAGATCATTGGGTGCATCCGTTGCAAAAAATTCAACTGTGACTTTTTTGTTACATCAGTGGAAAAAACGGCCATCCCGCGAGTTTTGCGACACCGTTCCTTCGAAAATCAATATGCCAAAACCCCACCAAACAAGAGTTTTGCGTCAAACTGAGATGATTGGGTATTTGCGTGTGTCCATTTTGAAAAATTCAACTGCGAGTTTTTCAGTGCATCAGTGGAAAAAACGGTCATCCCACGGGATTTTTGCGGCATCGTTCCTTCGGAAATGAATGTGCCAGAATCCCACCAAACATGAGTTTTGGGTCGAACTAAGATGATTGGGTGCATCCGTTGCAAAAAATTCAACTGCGAGTTTTTTGGTGCATCAGTGGAAAAATGGCCATCCCGCACGAGTTTTGTGGCATCGTTCCTTCGTAAATTAAAGTGCCAAAACCCCACCAAGCTTGAGTTTTGTGTCAAATTGAGATGATTCATTGTGTCTATTGTGAAAAATTCAACTGCAAGTTTTTGGGAGCATCAGTGGATAAAACGGCCATCCCGAGCGAGTTTTGCAGCACCGTTCCTTCAGAAATGAAAGTGCGAAAAACCCACCAAACATGAGTTTTGGGTCAAACTGAGATCATTCGTTGCATCCTTTGCAAAACATTCAACTGTGAGTTTTTTGGTGCATCAGTAGTAAAAACAGCCATCCCGCGCGAGTTTTGCGTCAGCTTTCCTTTGGAAATGAAAGTGCCAAAGCCACCAAACTTGAGTTTTGGGTCAAACTGAGATGATTTGGTGTGTCCGTTGTGAAAAATTCAACTGCGAGTTTTTGGGTGCATCAGTGGAGAAAACGGCCATCCCGTGCGAGTTTTGCGGCACCGTTCCTTCGAAACTGAAAGTGCCAAAAACCCACCAAACATGAGTTTTGGGTCAAACAGAGATCATTGGGTGCATCCGTTGCAAAAAATTCAATTGTGACTTTTTTGTTACATCAGTGGAAAAAACGGCCATCCCGTGAATTTTGCGGCACCGTTCCTTCGAAAATCAATGTGCCAAAAACCCACCAAACAAGAGTTTTGGGTCAAACTGAGATGATTGGGTATTTGGGTGTGTCCATTTTGAAAAATTCAACTGCAAGTTTTTCAGTGCATCAGTGGAAAAAACGGTCATCCCACGGGATTTTTGCGGCATCGTTCCTTCGGAAATGAAAGTGCCAAAACCCCACCAAACATGAGTTTTGGGTCAAACTAAGATGATAGGGTGCATCCGTTTCAAAAAATTCAACTGCGAGTTTTTTGGTGCATCAGTGGAAAAATGGCCATCCCGCGCGAGTTTTGTGGCACCGTTCCTTCATAAACTAAAGTGCCAAAACCCCACCAAACATGAGTTTTGTGTCAAATTGAGATGATTCATTGTGTCTATTGTGAAAAATTCAACTGCAAGTTTTTTGGTGCATCAGTGGTAAAACGGCCATCCCGAGCGAGTTTTGCGGCACCGTTCCTTCAGAAATGAAAGTGCGAAAACCCACCAAACATGAGTTTTGGGTCAAACTGAGATCATTCGTTGCATCCGTTGCAAAACATTCAACTGTGAGTTTTTTGGTGCATCAGTAGTAAAAACGGCCATCCCGCGCGAGTTTTGCGTCATCTTTCCTTCGGAAATGAAAGTGCCAAAACCACCAAACTTGAGTTTTGGGTCAAACTGAGATGATTTGCTGTGTCCGTTGTGAAAAATTCAACTGCGAGTTTTTGGGTGCATCAGTGGAGAAAACGGCCATCCCGTGCGAGTTTTGCGGCACCGTTCCTTCGAAACTGAAAGTGCCAAAAACCCACCAAACATGAGTTTTGGGTCAAACAGAGATCATTGGGTGCATCCGTTGCAAAAAATTCAACTGTGACATTTTTGTTACATCAGTGGAAAAAACGGCCATCCCGTGAATTTTGCGGCACCGTTCCTTCGAAAATCAATGTGCCAAAAACCCACCAAACAAGAGTTTTGGGTCAAACTGAGATGATTGGGTATTTGGGTGTGTCCATTTTGAAAGATTCAGCTGCATGTTTTTCAGTGCATCAGTGGAAAAAAATGTCATCCCACGGGATTTTTGCGGCATCGTTCCTTCGGAAATGAAAGTGCCAAAACCCCACCAAACATGAGTTTTGGGTCAAACTAAGATGATTGGGTGCATCCGTTTCAAAAAATTCAACTGCGAGTTTTTTGGTGCATCAGTGGAAAAATGGACATCCCACGCGAGTTTTGTGGCACCGTTCCTTCGTAAATTAAAGTGCCAAAACCCAACCAAGCATGAGTTTTGGGTCAAACTAAGATGATTGGCCGCGTACGTTGCAAAAAAATCAACTACGAGTTTTTTGGTGCATCAGTGGAAAAATGGCCATCCCGCGCGAGTTTTGTGGCACCTTTCCTTCAGAAATGAAAATGTCAGAATCCCACCAAACATGAGTTTTGGGTCAAACTGAGATCATTGGGTGCGTCCGTTGCCAAAATTCAACTGCGAGTTCTTTGGTGCATCAGTGGAAAAAATGGTCATCCCGCGCGAGTTTTGCGGCACCATTTCTTCGGAAATGAAAATGGCAAAAACCAACCAAACATGTGTTTTGGGTCAAACTAAGATGATTGGGTGCATCCGTTTCAAAAAATTCAACCGCGAGTTTTTTGGTGCATCAGTGGAAAAATGGCCATCCCACACGAGTTTTGTGGCACCGTTCCTTCGTAAATTAAAGTGCCAAAACCCCACCAAGCTTGAGTTTTGTGCCAAATTGAGATGATTCATTGTGTCTCTTGTGAAAATTTCAACTGCAAGTTTTTGGGTGCATCAGTGGATAAAACGGCCATCCCGAGCGAGTTTTGCAGCACCGTTCCTTCGGAAATGAAAGTGCGAAAAACCCACCAAACATGAGTTTTGGGTCAAACTCAGATCATTCATTGCATCCATTGCAAAAAATTCAACTGCGAGTTTTATGGTGCATCAGTGCTAAAAATGGCCATCCCGCGCGAGTTTTGCGGCACCTTTCCTTCGGAAATGAAAGTGCCAAAAACCACCAAACTTTAGTTTTGGGTCAAACTGAGATGATTTGGTGTGTCCGTTGTGAAAAATTCAACTGCGAGTTTTTCGGTGCATCAGTGGAAAAATGGCCATCCCACGTGAGTTTTGTGGCACCATTCCTTCAGAAATGAAAGTGCGAGAAACCCACCAAACATGAGTTTTGGGTCAAACTGAGATCATTGGGTGCGTCCATTGCCAAAATTCAACTGCGAGTTTTTTATTGCATCAGTGGAAAAAATGGCCATCCCACGCGAGTTTTGGGGCACCGTTCCTTCAGAAATGAAAGTGAGAAAAAACCCACCAAACATGAGTTTTGGGTCAAAGTGAGATCATTGGGTGCGTCCGTTGCCAAAAATTCAACTGCGAGTTCTTTGGTGCATCAGTTGAAAAAATGGCCATCCCGCGCGAGTTTTGCGGCACCGTTCGTTCAGAAATGAAAGTGCCAAAAAACCCACCAAACATCAGTTTTGGGTCAAACTGAGATCATTCGTTGCATCCGTTGCAAAAAAATTGAATGACGAGTTTTTTGGTGCATCAGTGGAAAAAACGGCCATCCCGCGCGAGTTTTGCGGCATCTTTCCTTCGGAAATGAAAATGCCAAAACCCACCAAACTTGAGTTTTGGATCAAACTGAGATGATTGGGTGCGTTCGTTGCAAAAAATTCAACTGCATGTTTTTTGGTGCATCAGTGGAAAAATGGGCAATCCTGCGTGAGTTTTGCGGCATCTTTCCTTCGGAAATAAAAGTGCCAAAAACCCACAAAACATGAGTTTGGTTCAAACTTAGATGATTTGGTGTGTACGTTGTGAAAAATTCAACTGCGAGTTTTTGGTGCATTAGTGGAAAAATGGCCATCCCACGCGAGTTTTGTGGCACGGTTCCTTCGTAAATTAAAGTGCCAAAACCCCAGCAAACATGAGTTTTGTGTCAAATTGAGATGATTCATTGTGTCTATGGAGAAAAATTCAACTGCGAGTTTTTGGATGCATCAGTGGATAAAACGGCCATCCCGCGCGAGTTTTGCGGCTCTGTTCCTTAGGAAATGAAAGTGCCAAAAAACCCACCAAACATCAGTTTTGGGTCAAACTGAGATCATTCGTTGCATCCGTTGCAAAAAATTCAATGACGAGTTTAGTGGTGCATCAGAAGAATAATGGGCCATCCTGCGTGAGTTTTGCGGCATCTTTTCTTTCGGAAATGAAAGTGCGAAAAACCAACCAAACTTGAGTTTTGGGTCAAACTGAGATGATTTGGTGTGTCCATTGTGAAAAATTCAACTGCGAGTTTTTTGGTTCATCAGTGGATAAAATGGCCATCGCGCGCGAGTTTTGCGGCACCATTCCTTCAGAAATGAAAGTGCGAAAAACCCACCAAACATGAGTTTTTTGGTGCATCAGTGGAAAAATGGCCATCCCGCGCGAGTTTTGCGGCACTGTTCCTTGGAAAATGAAAGTGCCAAAACCCCACCAAACATGAGTTTTGGGTCAAACTGTGATGATTGGGTGCGCCCGTTGCAAAAAAAATCAACTACGAGTTTTTTGGTGCATCAGTGGATAAAACGGCCATCCCGCGCGAGTTTTGCGACACAATTTCTCCATAAATTAAAGTGCCAGAAACCCACCAAACATGACTTTTGGGTCAAACTGAGATCATTGGGTGCGTCCGTTGCCAAAATTCAATTGCGAGTTCTTTGGTGCATCAGTGGAAAAAATGGCCATCCTGCGTGAGTTTTGTGGCACCATTCCTTCAGAAATGAAAGTGCCAAAAACCAACCAAACTTGAGTTTTGAGTCAAACTGAGATGATTTGGTGCATTTGTTGCAAAAACTTCAACTACGAGTTTTTTGGTGCATCAGTAGAAAATGGGCCATCCCGCGCGAGTTTTGCGGCATCTTTTCTTCGTAAATAAAAGTGCCAAAAACCCATAAAACTTGAGTTTGGGTCAAATTGAGATGATTTGGTGTGTCCGTTGTGAAAAATTCAACTGCGAGTTTTTTGGTGCATCAGTGGAAAAATGGTCATCCCACGTGAGTTTTGTGGTACCGTTCCTTCGAATTTAAAGTGCCAAAACCCGACCAAAAATGAGTTTTGTGTCAAACTGAGATGATTCATTGTGTCTATTGGGAAAAATTCAACTGCGAGTTTTTGGGTCCATCAGTGGATAAAACAGCCATCCCGCGCGAGTTTTGCGGCACCGTTCCTTAAGAAATGAAAGTGCGAAAAACCCACCAAAAATGAGTTTTGGGTCAAACTGAGATCATTGGGTGCGTCCGTTGCCAAAAATTCAACTATGAGTTCTTTGGTGCATTAGTTGAAAAAACAGCCACCCCGCGCGAGGTTTGCGGCACCGTTCCTTCAGAAATAAAAGTGCAAAAAACCCACCAAACTTGAGTTTTGGGTCAAACTGAGATCATTGAGTGCGTCTGTTGCCAAAAATTCAACTGCAATTTCTATGGTGCATCAGTGGAGAAAACGGCCATCCCATGCGAGTTTTGCGACACCGTTCCTTCGAAACTGAAAGTGCCAAAAACCCACCAAACATGAGTTTTGGGTCAAACAGAGATCATTGGGTGCATCCGTTGCAAAAAATTCAACTGTGACTTTTTTGTTACATCAGGGGAAAAAACGGCCATCCTGCGAGTTTTGCGACACCGTTCCTTCGAAAATCAATATGCCAAAACCCAACCAAACAAGAGTTTTGAGTCAAACTGAGATGATTGGGTATTTGGGTGTGTCCGTATTGAAAATTTCAACTACGAGTTTTTCAGTGTATCAGTGGACAAAACGGTCATCCTACGGGAGTTTTGCGTCATCGTTCCTTCGGAAATGAAAGTGCCAAAACCCCACCAAACATGAGTTTTGGGTCAAACTAAGATGATTGGGTGCATCCGTTGCAAAAAATTCAACTACGAGTTTTTTGGTGCATCAGTGGAAAAATGGCCATCCCGCGTGAGTTTTGTGGCACCGTTCCTTCATAAACTAAAGTGCCAAAACCCCACCAAACATGAGTTTTGTGTCAAATTGAGATGATTCATTGTGTCTATTGTGAAAAATTCAACTGCAAGTTTTTTGGTGCATCAGTGGTAAAACGGCCATCCCGAGCGAGTTTTGCGGCACCGTTCCTTCAGAAATGAAAGTGCGAAAACCCACCAAACATGAGTTTTGGGTCAAACTGAGATCATTCGTTGCATCCGTTGCAAAACATTCAACTGTGAGTTTTTTGGTGCATCAGTAGTAAAAACGGCCATCCCGCGCGAGTTTTGCGTCATCTTTCCTTCGGAAATGAAAGTGCCAAAACCACCAAACTTGAGTTTTGGGTCAAACTGAGATGATTTGCTGTGTCCGTTGTGAAAAATTCAACTACGAGTTTTTGGGTGCATCAGTGGAGAAAACGGCCATCCCGTGCGAGTTTTGCGGCACCGTTCCTTCGAAACTGAAAGTGCCAAAAACCCACCAAACATGAGTTTTGGGTCAAACAGAGATCATTGGGTGCATCCGTTGCAAAAAATTCAACTGTGACATTTTTGTTACATCAGTGGAAAAAACGGCCATCCCGTGAATTTTGCGGCACCGTTCCTTCGAAAATCAATGTGCCAAAAACCCACCAAACAAGAGTTTTGGGTCAAACTGAGATGATTGGGTATTTGGGTGTGTCCATTTTGAAAGATTCAGCTGCATGTTTTTCAGTGCATCAGTGGAAAAAACTGTCATCCCACGGGATTTTTGCGGCATCGTTCCTTCGGAAATGAAAGTGCCAAAACCCCACCAAACATGAGTTTTGGGTCAAACTAAGATGATTGGGTGCATCCGTTTCAAAAATTCAACTGCGAGTTTTTTGGTGCATCAGTGGAAAAATGGCCATCCCACGCGAGTTTTGTGGCACCGTTCCTTCGTAAATTAAAGTGCCAAAACCTCACCAAGCATGAGTTTTGGGTCAAACTAAGATGATTGGCCGCGTACGTTGCAAAAAAATCAACTACGAGTTTTTTGGTGCATCAGTGGAAAAATGGCCATCCCGCGCGAGTTTTGTGGCACCTTTCCTTCAGAAATGAAAATGTCAGAATCCCACCAAACATGAGTTTTGGGTCAAACTGAGATCATTGGGTGCGTCCGTTGCCAAAATTCAACTGCGAGTTCTTTGGTGCATCAGTGGAAAAAATGGTCATCCCACGCGAGTTTTGCGGCACCATTTCTTCGGAAATGAAAATGGCAAAAACCAACCAAACATGTGTTTTGGGTCAAACTAAGATGATTGGGTGCATCCGTTTCAAAAAATTCAACCGCGAGTTTTTTGGTGCATCAGTGGAAAAATGGCCATCCCACACGAGTTTTGTGGCACCGTTCCTTCGTAAATTAAAGTGCCAAAACCCCACCAAGCTTGAGTTTTGTGTCAAATTGAGATGATTCATTGTGTCTCTTGTGAAAATTTCAACTGCAAGTTTTTGGGTGCATCAGTGGAGAAAACGGCCATCCCATGCGAGTTTTGCGACATCATTCCTTCGAAACTGAAAGTGCCAAAAACCCACCAAACATGAGTTTTGGGTCAAACAGAGATCATTGGGTGCATCCGTTGCAAAAATTCAACTGTGACTTTTTTGTTACATCAGGGGAAAAAACGGCCATCCTGCGAGTTTTGCGACACCGTTCCTTCGAAAATCAATATGCCAAAACCCAACCAAACAAGAGTTTTGAGTCAAACTGAGATGATTGGGTATTTGGGTGTGTCCGTATTGAAAATTTCAACTACGAGTTTTTCAGTGTATCAGTGGACAAAACGGTCATCCTACGGGAGTTTTGCGTCATCGTTCCTTCGGAAATGAAAGTGCCAAAACCCCACCAAACATGAGTTTTGGGTCAAACTAAGATGATTGGGTGCATCCGTTGCAAAAAATTCAACTACGAGTTTTTTGGTGCATCAGTGGAAAAATGGCCATCCCGCGTGAGTTTTGTGGCACCGTTCCTTCATAAACTAAAGTGCCAAAACCCCACCAAACATGAGTTTTGTGTCAAATTGAGATGATTCATTGTGTCTATTGTGAAAAAAATTCAACTGCAAGTTTTTTGGTGCATCAGTGGTAAAACGGCCATCCCGAGCGAGTTTTGCGGCACCGTTCCTTCAGAAATGAAAGTGCGAAAACCCACCAAACATGAGTTTTGGGTCAAACTGAGATCATTCGTTGCATCCGTTGCAAAACATTCAACTGTGAGTTTTTTGGTGCATCAGTAGTAAAAACGGCCATCCCGCGCGAGTTTTGCGTCATCTTTCCTTCGGAAATGAAAGTGCCAAAACCACCAAACTTGAGTTTTGGGTCAAACTGAGATGATTTGCTGTGTCCGTTGTGAAAAATTCAACTACGAGTTTTTGGGTGCATCAGTGGAGAAAACGGCCATCCCGTGCGAGTTTTGCGGCACTGTTCCTTGGAAAATGAAAGTGCCAAAACCCCACCAAACATGAGTTTTGGGTCAAACTGTGATGATTGGGTGCGCCCGTTGCAAAAAAATCAACTACGAGTTTTTTGGTGCATCAGTGGATAAAACGGCCATCCCGCGCGAGTTTTGCGACACAATTTCTCCATAAATTAAAGTGCCAGAAACCCACCAAACATGACTTTTGGGTCAAACTGAGATCATTGGGTGCGTCCGTTGCCAAAATTCAATTGCGAGTTCTTTGGTGCATCAGTGGAAAAAATGGCCATCCTGTGTGAGTTTTGTGGCACCATTCCTTCAGAAATGAAAGTGCCAAAAACCAACCAAACTTGAGTTTTGAGTCAAACTGAGATGATTTGGTGCATTTGTTGCAAAAACTTCAACTACGAGTTTTTTGGTGCATCAGTAGAAAATGGGCCATCCCGCGCGAGTTTTGCGGCATCTTTTCTTCGTAAATAAAAGTGCCAAAAACCCATAAAACTTGAGTTTGGGTCAAATTGAGATGATTTGGTGTGTCCGTTGTGAAAAATTCAACTGCGAGTTTTTTGGTGCATCAGTGGAAAAATGGTCATCCCACGTGAGTTTTGTGGTACCGTTCCTTCGAATTTAAAGTGCCAAAACCCGACCAAAAATGAGTTTTGTGTCAAACTGAGATGATTCATTGTGTCTATTGGGAAAAATTCAACTGCGAGTTTTTGGGTCCATCAGTGGATAAAACAGCCATCCCGCGCGAGTTTTGCGGCACCGTTCCTTAAGAAATGAAAGTGCGAAAAACCCACCAAAAATGAGTTTTGGGTCAAACTGAGATCATTGGGTGCGTCCGTTGCCAAAAATTCAACTATGAGTTCTTTGGTGCATTAGTTGAAAAAACAGCCACCCCGCGCGAGGTTTGCGGCACCGTTCCTTCAGAAATAAAAGTGCAAAAAACCCACCAAACTTGAGTTTTGGGTCAAACTGAGATCATTGAGTGCGTCTGTTGCCAAAAATTCAACTGCAATTTCTATGGTGCATCAGTGGAGAAAACGGCCATCCCATGCGAGTTTTGCGACACCGTTCCTTCGAAACTGAAAGTGCCAAAAACCCACCAAACATGAGTTTTGGGTCAAACAGAGATCATTGGGTGCATCCGTTGCAAAAAATTCAACTGTGACTTTTTTGTTACATCAGGGGAAAAAACGGCCATCCTGCGAGTTTTGCGACACCGTTCCTTCGAAAATCAATATGCCAAAACCCAACCAAACAAGAGTTTTGAGTCAAACTGAGATGATTGGGTATTTGGGTGTGTCCGTATTGAAAATTTCAACTACGAGTTTTTCAGTGTATCAGTGGACAAAACGGTCATCCTACGGGAGTTTTGCGTCATCGTTCCTTCGGAAATGAAAGTGCCAAAACCCCACCAAACATGAGTTTTGGGTCAAACTAAGATGATTGGGTGCATCCGTTGCAAAAAATTCAACTACGAGTTTTTTGGTGCATCAGTGGAAAAATGGCCATCCCGCGTGAGTTTTGTGGCACCGTTCCTTCATAAACTAAAGTGCCAAAACCCCACCAAACATGAGTTTTGTGTCAAATTGAGATGATTCATTGTGTCTATTGTGAAAAATTCAACTGCAAGTTTTTTGGTGCATCAGTGGTAAAACGGCCATCCCGAGCGAGTTTTGCGGCACCGTTCCTTCAGAAATGAAAGTGCGAAAACCCACCAAACATGAGTTTTGGGTCAAACTGAGATCATTCGTTGCATCCGTTGCAAAACATTCAACTGTGAGTTTTTTGGTGCATCAGTAGTAAAAACGGCCATCCCGCGCGAGTTTTGCGTCATCTTTCCTTCGGAAATGAAAGTGCCAAAACCACCAAACTTGAGTTTTGGGTCAAACTGAGATGATTTGCTGTGTCCGTTGTGAAAAATTCAACTACGAGTTTTTGGGTGCATCAGTGGAGAAAACGGCCATCCCGTGCGAGTTTTGCGGCACCGTTCCTTCGAAACTGAAAGTGCCAAAAACCCACCAAACATGAGTTTTGGGTCAAACAGAGATCATTGGGTGCATCCGTTGCAAAAAATTCAACTGTGACATTTTTGTTACATCAGTGGAAAAAACGGCCATCCCGTGAATTTTGTGGCACCGTTCCTTCGAAAATCAATGTGCCAAAAACCCACCAAACAAGAGTTTTGGGTCAAACTGAGATGATTGGGTATTTGGGTGTGTCCATTTTGAAAGATTCAGCTGCATGTTTTTCAGTGCATCAGTGGAAAAAACTGTCATCCCACGGGATTTTTGCGGCATCGTTCCTTCGGAAATGAAAGTGCCAAAACCCCACCAAACATGAGTTTTGGGTCAAACTAAGATGATTGGGTGCATCCGTTTCAAAAAATTCAACTGCGAGTTTTTTGGTGCATCAGTGGAAAAATGGCCATCCCACGCGAGTTTTGTGGCACCGTTCCTTCGTAAATTAAAGTGCCAAAACCCCACCAAGCATGAGTTTTGGGTCAAACTAAGATGATTGGCCGCGTACGTTGCAAAAAAATCAACTACGAGTTTTTTGGTGCATCAGTGGAAAAATGGCCATCCCGCGCGAGTTTTGTGGCACCTTTCCTTCAGAAATGAAAATGTCAGAATCCCACCAAACATGAGTTCTGGGTCAAACTGAGATCATTGGGTGCGTCCGTTGCCAAAATTCAACTGCGAGTTCTTTGGTGCATCAGTGGAAAAAATGGTCATCCCGCGCGAGTTTTGCGGCACCATTTCTTCGGAAATGAAATTGGCAAAAACCAACCAAACATGTGTTTTGGGTCAAACTAAGATGATTGGGTGCATCCGTTTCAAAAAATTCAACCGCGAGTTTTTTGGTGCATCAGTGGAAAAATGGCCATCCCACACGAGTTTTGTGGCACCGTTCCTTCGTAAATTAAAGTGCCAAAACCCCACCAAGCTTGAGTTTTGTGTCAAATTGAGATGATTCATTGTGTCTCTTGTGAAAATTTCAACTGCAAGTTTTTGGGTGCATCAGTGGAGAAAACGGCCATCCCATGCGAGTTTTGCGACATCATTCCTTCGAAACTGAAAGTGCCAAAAACCCACCAAACATGAGTTTTGGGTCAAATAGAGATCATTGGGTGCATCCGTTGCAAAAATTCAACTGTGACTTTTTTGTTACATCAGGGGAAAAAACGGCCATCCTGCGAGTTTTGCGACACCGTTCCTTCGAAAATCAATATGCCAAAACCCAACCAAACAAGAGTTTTGAGTCAAACTGAGATGATTGGGTATTTGGGTGTGTCCGTATTGAAAATTTCAACTACGAGTTTTTCAGTGTATCAGTGGACAAAACGGTCATCCTACGGGAGTTTTGCGTCATCGTTCCTTCGGAAATGAAAGTGCCAAAACCCCACCAAACATGAGTTTTGGGTCAAACTAAGATGATTGGGTGCATCCGTTGCAAAAAATTCAACTACGAGTTTTTTGGTGCATCAGTGGAAAAATGGCCATCCCGCGTGAGTTTTGTGGCACCGTTCCTTCATAAACTAAAGTGCCAAAACCCCACCAAACATGAGTTTTGTGTCAAATTGAGATGATTCATTGTGTCTATTGTGAAAAATTCAACTGCAAGTTTTTTGGTGCATCAGTGGTAAAACGGCCATCCCGAGCGAGTTTTGCGGCACCGTTCCTTCAGAAATGAAAGTGCGAAAACCCACCAAACATGAGTTTTGGGTCAAACTGAGATCATTCGTTGCATCCGTTGCAAAACATTCAACTGTGAGTTTTTTGGTGCATCAGTAGTAAAAACGGCCATCCCGCGCGAGTTTTGCGTCATCTTTCCTTCGGAAATGAAAGTGCCAAAACCACCAAACTTGAGTTTTGGGTCAAACTGAGATGATTTGCTGTGTCCGTTGTGAAAAATTCAACTACGAGTTTTTGGGTGCATCAGTGGAGAAAACGGCCATCCCGTGCGAGTTTTGCGGCACCGTTCCTTCGAAACTGAAAGTGCCAAAAACCCACCAAACATGAGTTTTGGGTCAAACAGAGATCATTGGGTGCATCCGTTGCAAAAAATTCAACTGTGACATTTTTGTTACATCAGTGGAAAAAACGGCCATCCCGTGAATTTTGCGGCACCGTTCCTTCGAAAATCAATGTGCCAAAAACCAACCAAACAAGAGTTTTGGGTCAAACTGAGATGATTGGGTATTTGGGTGTGTCCATTTTGAAAGATTCAGCTGCATGTTTTTCAGTGCATCAGTGGAAAAAACTGTCATCCCACGGGATTTTTGCGGCATCGTTCCTTCGGAAATGAAAGTGCAAAAACCCCACCAAACATGAGTTTTGGGTCAAATTGAGATCATTGGGTGCGTCCGTTGCAAAAAATTCAACAGCGAGTTCTTTGGTGCATCAGTTGAAAAAATGGCCATCCCGCGCGAGTTTTGCGGCACCGTTCGTTCAGAAATGAAAGTGCCAAAAAACCCACCAAACATCAGTTTTGGGTCAAACTGAGATCATTCGTTGCATCCGTTGCAAAAAAATTGAATGACGAGTTTTTTGGTGCATCAGTGGAAAAAACGGCCATGCCGCGCGAGTTTTGCGGCATCTTTCCTTCGGAAATGAAAATGCCAAAAACCCACCAAACTTGAGTTTTGGATCAAACTGAGATGATTGGGTGCGTTCGTTGCAAAAAATTCAACTGCATGTTTTTTGGTGCATCAGTGGAAAAATGGGCAATCCTGCGTGAGTTTTGCGGCATCTTTCCTTCGGAAATAAAAGTGCCAAAAACCCACAAAACATGAGTTTGGGTCAAACTTAGATGATTTGGTGTGTACGTTGTGAAAAATTCAACTGCGAGTTTTTTGGTGCATTAGTGGAAAAATGGCCATCCCACGCGAGTTTTGTGGCACGGTTCCTTCGTAAATTAAAGTGCCAAAACCCCAGCAAACATGAGTTTTGTGTCAAATTGAGATGATTCATTGTGTCTATGGAGAAAAATTCAACTGCGAGTTTTTGGATGCATCAGTGGATAAAACGGCCATCCCGCGCGAGTTTTGCGGCTCTGTTCCTTAGGAAATGAAAGTGCCAAAAAACCCACCAAACATCAGTTTTGGGTCAAACTGAGATCATTCGTTGCATCCGTTGCAAAAAATTCAATGACGAGTTTAGTGGTGCATCAGAAGAATAATGGGCCATCCTGCGTGAGTTTTGCGGCATCTTTTCTTTCGGAAATGAAAGTGCGAAAAACCAACCAAACTTGAGTTTTGGGTCAAACTGAGATGATTTGGTGTGTCCATTGTGAAAAATTCAACTGCGAGTTTTTTGGTTCATCAGTGGATAAAATGGCCATCGCGCGCGAGTTTTGCGGCACCATTCCTTCAGAAATGAAAGTGCGAAAAACCCACCAAACATGAGTTTTTTGGTGCATCAGTGGAAAAATGGCCATCCCGCGCGAGTTTTGCGGCACTGTTCCTTGGAAAATGAAAGTGCCAAAACCCCACCAAACATGAGTTTTGGGTCAAACTGTGATGATTGGGTGCGCCCGTTGCAAAAAAATCAACTACGAGTTTTTTGGTGCATCAGTGGATAAAACGGCCATCCCGCGCGAGTTTTGCGACACAATTTCTCCATAAATTAAAGTGCCAGAAACCCACCAAACATGACTTTTGGGTCAAACTGAGATCATTGGGTGCGTCCGTTGCCAAAATTCAATTGCGAGTTCTTTGGTGCATCAGTGGAAAAAATGGCCATCCTGCGTGAGTTTTGTGGCACCATTCCTTCAGAAATGAAAGTGCCAAAAACCAACCAAACTTGAGTTTTGAGTCAAACTGAGATGATTTGGTGCATTTGTTGCAAAAACTTCAACTACGAGTTTTTTGGTGCATCAGTAGAAAATGGGCCATCCCGCGTGAGTTTTGCGGCATCTTTTCTTCGTAAATAAAAGTGCCAAAAACCCATAAAACTTGAGTTTGGGTCAAATTGAGATGATTTGGTGTGTCCGTTGTGAAAAATTCAACTGCGAGTTTTTTGGTGCATCAGTGGAAAAATGGTCATCCCACGTGAGTTTTGTGGTACCGTTCCTTCGAATTTAAAGTGCCAAAACCCGACCAAAAATGAGTTTTGTGTCAAACTGAGATGATTCATTGTGTCTATTGGGAAAAATTCAACTGCGAGTTTTTGGGTCCATCAGTGGATAAAACAGCCATCCCGCGCGAGTTTTGCGGCACCGTTCCTTAAGAAATGAAAGTGCGAAAAACCCACCAAAAATGAGTTTTGGGTCAAACTGAGATCATTGGGTGCGTCCGTTGCCAAAAATTCAACTATGAGTTCTTTGGTGCATTAGTTGAAAAAACAGCCACCCCGCGCGAGGTTTGCGGCACCGTTCCTTCAGAAATAAAAGTGCAAAAAACCCACCAAACATGAGTTTTGGGTCAAACTGAGATCATTGAGTGCGTCTGTTGCCAAAAATTCAACTGCAATTTCTTTGGTGCATCAGTGGAAAAAATGGCCATCCCGCGCGCGTTTTGCGGCACCGTTCGTTCAGAAATGAAAGTGCCAAAAAACCCACCAAACATCTGTTTTGGGTCAAACTGAGATCATTCGTTGCATCCGTTGCAAAAAATTCAATGACGAGTTTTTTGGTGTATCAGTGGAAAAAACGGCCATCCCGCGCGAGTTTTGAGGCATCGTTCCTTCGGAAATGAAAGAGCCAAAAACCCACCAAACTTGAGTTTTGGGTCAAACTGAGATGATTGGGTGCGTTCGTTGCAAAAAATTCAACTGCGAGTTTTTTGGTGCATCAGTGGAAAAATGGGCAATCCTGCGTGAGTTTTTCGGCATCTTTCCTTCGGAAATAAAAGTGCCAAAAACCCACAAAACATGAGTTTGGGTCAAACTGAGATGATTTGGTGTGTACGATGTGAAAAATTCAACTGCGAGTTTTTTGGTGCATTAGTGGAAAAATGGCCATCCCACGCGTGTTTTGTGGCACGGTTCCTTCATAAATTAAAGTGCCAAAACCCCAGCAAACATGAGTTTTGTGTCAAATTGAGATGATTCATTGTGTCTATTGTGAAAAATTCAACTGCGAGTTTTTGGATGCATCAGTGGATAAAACGGCCATCCCGCGCGAGTTTTGCGGCTCTGTTCCTTCAGAAATGAAAGTGCGAAAAACCCACCAAAAATGAGTTTTGGGTCAAACTAAGATCATTCGTTGCATCCGTTGCAAAAAACTCAACTGCTAGTTTTTTGGTGCATCAATGGTAAAAACGGTCATCCCGCGCGAGTTTTGCGGCATCTTTCCTTCGGAAATGAAAGTGCCAAAAACCCACCAAACTTGAGTTTTGGGTCAAACTGAGATCATTGGGTGCATCCGTTGCCAAAAATTCAATTGCGAGTTCTTTGGTGCATCAGTGGAAAAAATAGCCATCCCGCACGCGTTTTGCGGCACTGTTCGTTCAGAAATGAAAGTGCCAAAAAACCCACCAAACATCAGTTTTGGGTCAAACTGAGATCATTCGTTGCATCCGTTGCAAAAAATTCAACTGCGAGTTTTTTGGTGCATCAGTGGAAAAATTGGCAATCTTGCGTGACTTTTGCGGCATCTTTCCTTCGGAAATAAAAGTGCCCAAAACCCACAAAACATGAGTTTGGGTGAAACTGAGATGATTTGTTGTGTACGTTGTGAAAAATTCAACTGCGAGTTTTTTGGTGCATTAGTGGAAAAATGGCCACCCCACGCGAGTTTTGTGGCACCGTTCCTTCGTAAATTAAAGTGCCAAAACCCCAGCAAACATGAGTTTTGTGTCAAATTGAGATGATTCATTGTGTCTATTGTGAAAAATTCAACTGCAAGTTTTTGGGTGCATCAGTGGATAAAACGGTCATCCCGCGCGAGTTTTGCGGCACTGTTTCTTCAGAAATGAAAGTGCAAAAAACCCACCAAAAATGAGTTTTGGGTCAAACTGAGATCATTCGTTGCATCCGTTGCAAAAAATTCAACTGCGAGTTTTTTGGTGCATCAATGTTAAAAATTGTCATCCCGCGCGAGTTTTGCGGCATCTTTCCTTCGGAAATGAAAGTGCCAAAAACTACCAAACTTGAGTTTTGGGTCAAACTGGGATGATTTGGTGTATCCGTTGTGAAAAATTCAACTGCGAGTTTTTCGGTGCATCAGTGGAAAAATGGCCATCCCGTGTGAGTTTTATGCCACCGTTCCTTCAAAAATGAAAGTGCGAGAAACCCACCAAACATGAGTTTTGGGTCAAACTGAGATCACTGGGTGCGTCCGTTGCCAAAATTCAACTGCGAGTTTTTTGTTGCATTATTGGAAAAATAGCCATCCCACGCGAGTTTTGGGGCACCGTTCCTTCAGAAATGAAAGTGAGAAAAACCAACCAAACATGTGTTTTGGGTCAAATTGAGATCATTGGGTGCGTCCGATGCCAAAAATTCAACTGCGAGTTCTTTGGTGCATCAGTTGAAAAAATGGCCATACCGCGCGAGTTTTGCGGCACCGTTCGTTCAGAAATGAAAGTGCCAAAACACCCACCAAACATCAGTTTTGGGTCAAACTGAGATCATTCGTTGCATCCGTTGCAAAAAATTCAATGACGAGTTTTTTGGTGCATCAGTGGAAAAAACGGCCATCTCGCACGAGTTTTGCGGCATCTTTCCTTCGGAAATGAAAGTGCCAAAAACCCACCAAACTTGAGTTTTGGGTCAATTGCGGATACATGGGTGTATGCCGCGTCTCTGAGTGTTGAGTGATTGTCAACTGGGATGATGCGCATGTTCTTTGGCTTGTGTTGTGCAGGTGTCGAGCACGGATACAGTGATCGACGGCGAGGTGAAGGTCAAGTTGAGACGTGTCGTGCCGATGGACCGGGTGCGGTGAAGGATGGGCGTGCCGTGCGACGGACGTGCCATGCCGAGGTACCGAGCGGTGAAGGGCGGACGTGAGGCTTGGACTGAGGGACTAGAGGCCCGAGGATCAGCTGTGGTGGCTGGCAGCCTGTGACGACGACAAGTGAAGAAGTGCAGTCATGTGTTGCCTGAGTCGTGGACTCAGGGACACGTGTCGGTGGACGGTGTGCACGGGCTGTGCATCCCCTCTACGACGTCGGTTTGGTGGTAGAGCCAGAGAAAAACCATCGGATGGACGGTTTCCAGGTTTGGCCCTCAAAACCTGGGCATGGACGGTTTCCGAGTTTGGCCACAAAACTCAGGCTGAGGGTTTCCGAGTTTGGCCACAAAACTCGGGCTGAGGACGGTTTCCAAGTTTGGGCCTCAAAACCTGGGCGCTGAGGGTTTGCTGAGTTTGGCCTCAAAACTCAGAGGCTGATGGGCTGGTTTCCCGGTTTGGGCCTCAAAACCGGGGGTTGGCTGGAAAAGGCTGGTTTCCCGGTTTGGGCCACAAAACCGGGGGTGCAGAGCGAGGGTGGCATGTGGCGGCGATCCGGAGGTTGCGTCGAGGCAACGCTTCGGTTTGTGCGGGCGTGGCCGTCGGATACACCTACCACCGAGTTGGTCCAGAATAACCCTAGGGTTTAGCTGGTTCGCTCTGTAATTAGATTAGAGAGGGGTAGAGTAGGAAATAGACTTAGGCTAGTAGTAGGATAAGTAGTCGGGAGACACCCTCCTCCCAAACATCTCAGTCATTTTCTCTTTCGCACTTAGGGTTTCCTGCTCTCCCATCCCCTGCTGTAGCTAGCTGAGATCCGCAGAGAGACTTGCCTCTGTGTACTATTGATTCTGAGGAAGTGAGGTCGTATCCTCATTGTTGTAGCGTGTGGTAGCCACACGGTTGCAATTCGTGGTTGTGATTCGCGTTTTGTTCGTGTTCTTCGCGGAATCCTTTTTCTCCACGATTTTCTCTTCGCTTGATCTCTCTGCTCGGTTCATCTTTTGCAAAACCATTTGAACCAAGTTGTTCTAGATCGTGAGGCATTTCTTTCCACCGAAGGAATTCTCCTCTAACCTCACGGTCTAGGAGATCGATCGATTTCCGTTTCGGGTCAAGTTTTCTCCCCTCCCTCGAAATTCTTCGATTCATCGATTTGGAGATAGGTTCCAGCCATGATCTTTTAGAGATAGCTCACTATCCTCCTTGTGACTCTACTCACCAAGTTTGAACCCTAGAGGTTTCGTTTTGGGTGGGATTGAGTCGAATCGGTGGACGAACCGTGGATTCACGGGGTGACCGGACGCTTGATCGTGTCGACCGGACGCTCAGGCTGTGCGTCCGGTGGTTGAACACTCGCTGTGTCCCTTTTGGTCTTGACCGGACGCTCCATTCCCTGTGTGACCGTTCTCGACGGAGCTACTGTTCACGTGCGTTTTTGCTGTTCGACCGGACGCTCCCTTCAGTGAGTCCGATCAGGAACAGAGAGGTTCTAGAACTGTTTTTCTGTGACCGGACGCTCTACTGAGTCCGGTCAGTGCAGTCTTGCGTTGTTTCGTTCGTGGTTCGCTCGTTCGTTGACGGATTCGATTTCTGTCTTTTGCGTTGGCTTTCTAGAGTTGTGTAGTGTCCCGCTGTGCTTCTTGGAAGCATCCACCCTTCATCTAGGGTCGTGGACATTAGCAAGCTCTAGGGTTTGTCTTTTGGGGTAATTCTCGGGACAGTGGCTACTAGTTTCCAAAAGGAAATTTTGAAGCTCCCATTCACCCCCCCCCTCTGGTCGCTTTCTGGTTGCTTCTCGGTCCTTCAATTGGTATCGGAGTGGGTTAAGGATCTTCCACCTTAGCCGGTTCCAGATCCACGGAAGGCGACATGGATCGCGGCGTGGGCAAACCGCCGTTCTTTGATGGGATGAACTATGCGTATTGGAAGATACGCATGTCGGCCTATCTCCAGAGCATGGGCTCTTCTGTTTGGGAGATTTGCAACAGGGATGATTATGTTGTCTTGGCTGCTCGTGTCACTCAGCTCCAGATCGATGTGCACGAGGCCAATAGCCGGGCACGTAACGCCTTGTTCTCCTGTTTGAGCATGTCCGAGTTTGATCGCGTTTCTCATCTCCTCACGGCTCGCGAGATTTGGGCGACCCTCATGCGCTTCCATGAGGGAACCACTCAGGTCAAATCCTGCCTCTATGAGTCGCACAAGTGGGAGTATGAGAACTTTCGACATATGCCTGGCGAGAGCATAGAGAGTTTATTCGCTCGCTTTCAGGTTATTGTCAACAAGATGAGAGCGAACAAGGAGCTGTTGCCTTTTGACGATCATGAGAGGGCTTTGAAGCTTTTGCACACTCTTGATCGGTCAGTGTGGGACTCAAAGGTCCGGGCGATCATCGAATCGTCTAACTATGAGACCCTCACCAGCGACGAGCTCTTTAGTAAGCTCAAGTCTAGTGAGATTGACGCCATGTCGAGGGCTTCTTATGAGAATCCTTCTGGCCCGACTATGGCTTTGGTTTCTGGCTCTTCTAACCCCTCTGGAGGTTTTGCTCTTTCATCTCTCTTTTCTGTCACAGAGGACCAGCTTGAGTCATTGGGGATGACGAGCTAGCGATGCTCGCCAACCGGTTCTCGCGGTTTCACAACAACCGCATGAACCGTCGCCGCGGAGGAGGACGCTCAGGATGCTATGAGTGTGGCGACCCTGACCACTTCATCGCCAACTGCCCCAAGAAGAACAAGCATTCGGGAAAGGGCAATCATGGGCACAAGTATGACTCCGGCAAGCGCAAGGAGAAGTACGTTCCCCCGAGGCACAAGCGGAGGGGCGGCTTCGACAAGGAGTACATCAAGAAGAAGTACTTTGAGAAGGCCCAGGCTGAGCAGCGTGCGTTCTTCGCCACGCTCAGCGACGTCGACGGCTCGGATGACGACTCCGCTTGCTCAAGCGATGACGAGTCCGAGAAGAAGAAGAGGATCGAGGACATGCTGAACGGTCTCTGCTTCTTCGCCGACGACGACGGCTTCTGCACCATGGCGCTTGGTGATGAGGTCGACGGCAAGCTGGAGCACACCCCTCGGAACGATGACGACGACGACGACATCTCCCAGGTATCTCTCACCCATGACGAGCTTTCTGCTGAGGTCGAGAAGCTTACTGCCGCGCTCCTTAGTTAGGACAAGTTGCTTAGGCGTGCCGCTAGAGAGCGCAAGGAGTTTAGGCAGAAGTGTCAGGACACGGTGAGGGAGCTTGAGTTTGCCAAGTCCACCGTGGTCGTGTCGGAGGAGGTTGAGTGTGAGATGTGCACCACGCACATGACTGACCTTCTCACTTTGAGAGGTAAGTATGCTGCGTTGTTAGGAGAGGTGGATGAGCTCAAGGCTAGACCTTCTCAGTTGGGTGCGTGCAAGACTTGTCCTGTCTTGCAATCTGAGTTGGCAGAGAAGAATGCCAAGATTGTGTCTCTTGAGGAGGCCAACTCAGGTAGCACTTGTGTGGCTAAGTGTGCTTTGTGTGAGGGTTTGGAGATGGAGATTGCGAATGTCAAGCAAGGCAAGATGCAAACCGAGGAGGAAAACACATACCTTCGGACCATCTTGTCATGGGTCTCTTGTAGTGAGCCGCAGCTCGGGATGATCATCTCCCAATTTAAGCGAGCTGCTGGAGGTTCTGGTGTAGGTCTTGCTCAGGGTGTTGATGTTTCTGCTTTTGAGAAGATTGGAGAGTCGAGTGGTCTGAATCCTAGTGAGAAGCCCAACTCCACCACTACTCCCAACCTGACCAAACTTCCATCCAAAGAGCCAGTCAAGCCTATCACCAAGGATGGGGTGATTGAGGAATCTCCGAGAGCTCCACCCAAGAACCAAGTGTGGCATCCCAAACCCAACCACCTAAAGAACAAGCTGGATACAATGCCACCTATCCAGGAGGAGTTGCCACAGAAGGGCAAAGTGATCCACACCCACAGCCATTAGTACCAACAACCTCCTTTGCGTGCGGTGAGGTATCATTGTGATTTCTGTGGGAGAGATGGACACTTGAGCGAGTTCTGCTTTAGGCGCAAGAGAGAGGCGCGCCGTGCTAGGGAGATGAACAACACGGACATGTACCATCCTTTTCATGATGTACATGTGCCGAATGTTCAGAGGAGTGCTCCGAGGAGAGCAGCTAGGCCCAGAGGTCCAGAACCTCAAGTTCCCAGGCCTAGGCAGCAAAGAACTCCGAGGAGAGTCGCTAGGCCTAGAGGTGTTGAGCCTCAAGTCCCTAGGCCTAGGCCTCGTAGAGAGCGTGCCCGGCGGGAGCCTGCAGTTGTAGGCTATGGACCCCGTGCGGAGGCTTTGTAGTTGAGTGTTTTCCCCCACCGCGTTTTGAGTATCGCGATGGACGCTCCTCCCTTAGCGGACCACGTTTTCCTCTACGTGGTGATCGCTCCTCTCGTAGACGTGCTAGGAATGGTTTTTCTGCTAACCGTTCTTTTGAGCAGCCGACCCAACACTGGTATTCTTCCTACTTCACTAACCCCAGTGTTGGACCGTATGCTCACCCTATGTCTTTTTATTGATGTAGGTAAAACGGTTGGAGGACATTTGGTTGGTGGATTCCGGTTGCTCGAGGCACATGACCGGAAACGCCAAGTGGTTCTCCAGCCTTAGCCCTGTTGCCGGAAAGGAGTACATAACCTTCGGCGACAATAGCAAAGGTAAGGTACTGTATCGCGGGTCGGTGCGAGTTAATGAGCACTTTGTGTTGCACGATGTTGCACTTGTTTCTAACTTGCATTTTAACCTTCTTTCTGTTTCGCAACTCTTTGACGACGACTGAGATTCGTTTTAAACCGAATCTCAGTCGTATTTTGGATCCTCAGGGAAATCTTGTGTGTTTGATTTCGCCCTTTGGAAAAGTCTTTCGTGCGAATTTCTCGGAGTCTTTTGGCACTTCTCGGTGTCTTGTGGCTGGACCTTCTTCCTCTGATCATTGGAAGTGGCATAGGAGACTTGGACATTTGAGCTTCGACTTGCTTGCAAGGCTTAGTTCGCTTGGCCTAATCCGAGGATTGCCCAAGTTGCATATGGAGAAGGATCTTGTTTGCCACTCTTGTAGACACGGGAAGATGGTTGCCGCTCCCCACCATCCAGTGACTCAGGTCATGACCAAGCGCCCTGGAGAGCTTTTACACATGGACCTTGTTGGTCCAGCTCGGGTGAGCTCGGTTGGGGGGAAGTGGTATGTGCTTGTTGTTGTTGATGACTTTTCAAGATATTCGTGGGTCTTCTTTTTAGCTGAGAAGACCGAGACTTTCTCCTTTGCTCGTAATCTGATTTTGCGTCTTCAGAACGAGTTCCCTTTGAACTCGATGCGAGCAATTCGGAGTGATAATGGTTCCGAATTCAAGAATTCGGATTTTGAGAAGTTTTGTAACTCTTTGGGTTTAGAGCATCAGTTTTCTTCCCCCTACACACCCCCTTAGAATGGTGTTGTAGAGAGAAAGAATCGGACCCTTGTTGAGATGGCCAGGACGATGCTCGATGAGCATAGGACTCCTAGGCGTTATTGGGGCGAAGCTATGAACACTGCGTGCTATATTTCCAATCGCATTTTTCTAAGAGCGTTCTTGAAAAAGACTTCTTATGAGTTGCGTTTTGGTAGACAGCCCAAGGTGAGTTATTTTAGAGTCTTCGATTGCCATTGTTTTATATTGAAGAAAGGCAACCTGGACAAATTCGAGTCTCGTTCTTCTGACGGTGTGTTTTTGGGTTATGGCACTCACACTCGAGCCTATCGTGTACTTAACCTTGACACTAACCGAGTCATGGAGACATCAGTTGTCACCTTCGACGAGACCATGGTTTGTCCTTCTTCTCGTTTTGAGCGTGCAGGTGATCATGAGGTTGGTGAGCCTCTTTTCGATGATGAGGACGAGGATGCTGAAGATGACCCAGCACCACCTTCACCTGCAGTGCCGCAAAGAGCGGCTTCTACGACAACACACGACCCCGACACCTCTTCTTCCTGGGTGCCGTGGGATCCGCCACCCCGAGCGGTACCTTTTGTACCCGGGGAGGCACCAGCTGCTGTTGAGGGGGAGGCTACTTCAGCTCATGAGGCACCACGACACATCCAGCGCCAGCACCCGCCTCAGGAGATGATCGATAGCATCGACGAACGGGTTACTCGGTCCAGGTCACAGCACATCTCTCACTTCGCTCATTCTGCTTTTGTTGCTAAATTTGAGCCCCGAGATGTTGGACACGCTTTGACAGATCCGGACTGGGTCAATGCCATGCATGAGGAGCTAGAAAATTTTGAGAGAAATCGGGTTTGGGTTCTAGTTCCTCCTCCTCCTAACTGTAATCCTATTGGGACAAAATGGGTTTTCAAAAACAAACAAGGAGAGGATGGCCACATTGTGAGGAACAAAGCGCGTCTTGTGGCCAAGGGTTATAGTCAGAAGGAGGGGATAGACTTTGAGGAGACTTTTGCTCCTGTAGCTCGTTTGGAGGCTATTAGGATACTCTTGGCTTTTGCTGCATCCAAAGGTTTTAAACTCTTTCAAATGGATGTCAAGAGTGCCTTCTTAAACGGCTACATAGAAAAGGAAGTGTATGTTGAGCAACCCCCCGGTTTTGAAAATCCCAAGTTTCCAAACCATGTTTTTAAACTCCACAAAGCTTTATATGGTTTGAAACAAGCCCCTAGAGCCTGGTATGATAGGTTGAAAACCTTTTTGCTTGCCAAGGGTTTTAAAATGGGATGTGTAGATAAAACGCTCTTTCTCCTCAAGCAAGGCAAAGACACTCTCTTGGTCCAGATTTACGTGGATGATATCATTTTCGGTGGTTCTTCTCACGCTTTGGTTGCCAAGTTTGCAGATACTATGACCAGGGAGTTCGAGATGAGCATGATGGGCGAGCTGACATTCTTTCTCGGGTTGCAAATTAAGCAATCCCGAGAGGGCACATTTGTGCACCAGGGCAAGTACACCAAGGACTTGCTGAAGCGGTTCGATATGGGAGAGGCCAAGCCTCTTCCAACTCCCATGTCGACGACGACTGCCCTGGATGCGGATGTGGATGGAGAAGCAGTGGACCAGAAGGAGTACCGCAGCATGATCGGGTCGCTCCTCTACCTGACGGCGACACGCCCGGACATCCAGTTCGCGGTGTGTCTGTGTGCGCGCTTTCAGGCGTCGCCGCGCACCTCTCACCATCAGGCGGTGAAGCGGATTTTCAGGTACCTTCGTTTCACGCCTGAGTTCAGGATTTGGTATTCTGCTTCCTCCACCCTCTCCCTTTGTGGTTATTCGGATGCCGATTTTGCTGGTTGCCGTATTGAGCGCAAGTCCACTTCTGGGACTTGTCAGTTTATTGGTTCTTCTCTTGTTTCGTGGTCTTCTCGCAAGCAGTCTAGTGTCGCCCAGTCTACTACGGAGGCTGAGTATGTTGCTGCGGCTAGCTGCTGTTCCCAGTTGCTCTGGATGATGGCCACTTTGCGTGATTTTGGTCTGAACTTTTCTCGCGTGCCTTTGCTTTGCGACAGCACGAGTGCTATTAGCGTTGTTAAGAACCCCGTGCTTCACTCGAAGACCAAACACATTGATGTGCGCTTTCATTTCTTGCGAGACCACCAGGAGAAGGGTGATATCGACCTTCGCCATGTCGATACTCATCATCAACTGGCTGATATTTTCACCAAGCCTTTAGACGAATCAACCTTTAACCGGTTGAGGGGTGAGCTTGGTGTGTGTTTCCCTTTTTAGATGGGGGAACATTTTGGATCTTGTATATTTGACTGACTCTTTTGTCCTTCTTTTCTTTTGCATTTCAGCATATGCATTTACATTCTAAGCTTCATGTTTATATCACTAGAATGTAACTATGCTCTATGTAGTATGCTCTGATGCTTATTTTGATGCTTGTAGCTTATGCTCCTTCTGATCACTAGTACATGCTGTGAGCTGAGCTATTTTGAAATGGTGAATTTACTTAATAACTTACAATCTGAAAATGTTCACCATTGAGATATGCAACTAGCATGTGTAGGATATGTTGAGTTCACTCATGCTTTTCATATATGCTAGGTTGCTATGTCTCTAGTTCTGAGTCATTCACTTGCTTGGTCTGTTCATATCATGTATAAAATTTGAACCAAGTTTTAGTGAATTGAAAAGATCGAGATGGGATTGCTTGTCAACACATCACGGTATCGAGACGGTTTCTCATTGCACTTTGAGTTAAACTTGAGCCGTGTAGTGTATGACCGAAACCGTAGCTTTAAGCTTCTGATTGCTTTGGCATAGGCTTCGCTCGGTTGAAAAGTTAGGCAATGACAAGCTTTCAACCTCTCGCAATCACATGCTAATAATTGACCTTGTGTAATTTCACCGCTGCAACTCCGATCTAAAGTTGAATTCACAAGTGTATGTTTCATTCTTAAGCATGATGATTGAACTTTGCTAGGGGTAGTTCACCTTGTATACATGTTTAGCACTTGCTCAGACTCCTGTTTATACATTGCTAGTGCTATTTTGATGGTGAATACCTTTTGACTCAAAACGGCTCATATGTTCATATTTCATATCTGGTGATCAGTTTGAGCCTTTGCTGAGCTTGTATGCTGCTGTTGAGTCTTTGGAGTTATACTGTTTAGAGCATCTTTGCATTCTCCTGAATATATGCCTGAAGCTGCTAACTTGCATTTTGACTCATATGCATGTTGGAAGGGGCAGAATCTCCCATGTTCGCACTTTTTGTTGGTGCCTTTTCTGATGGGGAGAGTCCTTTACTTGATTAGTGCATTTTCAACTAAAGGGGAGAATTTGCAAATCATTTGTGCTTCCCGAGTGTCCATTTGAGGGGGAGGTCCCAGGAGGAGAGTTTGCATGTCTCCTGGATGTTCATCTAAGGGGGAGTTTTGTTGTCTCTTGCTGGCCGAAAGGCATTGGTATCGAGCTTTCTTTGCTAGTTGTGTTGAGCCTCTGTGCCTCTATCTTGAGGGACTAGCATTTTGCTTCGATTTTCCAATTGGTATTTGCTAGCGGTGTTGAGCTTGTTCTACCTCTTCTTGAGGGCTAGCTTTGCTTTGCTTGGTTGCATCGAGCCGTTGCCCATGTCTTTGGGGACCAAGTTCTTTCGCTCTTTCCACTTGACCTTCTTTGGCTTTGCTATGCTTTTGGGTCATTTGGTTGAGTTTTCTCCTTCTCCTTCCTCCTTCTTTCTTATTCTTCTTTTCATTATGATTTGTGTGAGTAGTTGACAATGCACTCATCAAGGGGGAGATTGCGGATACATGGGTGTATGCCGGGTCTCTGAGTGTTGAGTGATTGTCAACTGGGATGATGCACATGTTCTTTGGCTTGTGTTGTGCAGGTGTCGAGCACGGATACAGTGATCGACGGCGAGGTGAAGGTCAAGTTGAGACGTGCCATGCCGATGGACCGGGTGCGGTGAAGGATGGGCGTGCCGTGCGACGGACGTGCCATGCCGAGGTACCGAGCGGTGAAGGGCGGACGTGAGGCTTGGACTGAGGGACAAGAGGCCCGAGGATCAGCTGTGGTGGCTGGCAGCCTGTGACGACGACAAGTGAAGAAGTGCGGTCATGTGTTGCCCGAGTCGTGGACTCAGGGACACGTGTCGGTGGACGGGGTGCACGGGCTGTGCATCCCCTCTACGACGTCGGTTTGGTGGTAGAGCCAGAGAAAAACCATCGGATGGACGGTTTCCAGGTTTGGGCCTCAAAACTTGGCGTGGACGGTTTCTGAGTTTGGCCACAAAACTCGGGCTGAGGGTTTCCGAGTTTGGCCACAAAACTCGGGCTGAGGACGGTTTCCAGGTTTGGGCCTCAAAACCTGGGCGCTGAGGGTTTGGTGAGTTTGGCCTCAAAACTCAGAGGCTGATGGGCTGGTTTCCCGGTTTGGGCCTCAAAACCGGGGGTTGGCTGGAAAAGGCTGGTTTCCCGGTTTGGGCCACAAAACCGAGGGTGCAGAGCGAGGGCGGCACGTGGTGGCGATCCAGAGGTTGCATCGAGGCAATGCTTCGGTTTGTGCGGGCGTGGCCGTCGGATACACCTACCACCGAGTTGGTCCAGAATAACCCTAGGGTTTAGCTGGTTCGCTCTGTAATTAGATTAGAGAGGGGTAGAGTAGGAAATAGACTTAGGCTAGTAGTAGGATAAGTAGTCGGGAGACACCCTCCTCCCAAACATCTTAGTCATTTGCTCTTTCGCACTTAGGGTTTCCTGCTCTCCCATCCCCTGCTGTAGCTAGCTGAGATCCGCAGAGAGACTTGCCTCTGTGTACTGTTGATTCTGAGGAACTGAGGCCGTATCCTCATTGTTGTAGCGTGTGGTAGCCACACGGTTGCAATTCGTGGTTGTGATTCGCGTTTTGTTCGTGTTCTTCGCGGAATCCTTTTTCTCCATGATTTTCTCTTCGCTTGATCTCTTTGCTCGGTTCATCTTTTGCAAAACCGTTTGAACCAAGTTGTTCTAGATCGTGAGGCATTTCTTTCCACCGAAGGAACTCTCCTCTAACCTCACGGTCTAGGAGATCGATCGATTTCCGTTTCGGGTCAAGTTTTCTCCCCTCCCCCGAAATTCTTCGATTCATCGATTTGGAGATAGGTTCGAGCCATGATCTCTTAGAGATTGCTCACTATCCTCCTTGTGACTCTACTCACCAAGTTTGAACCCTAGAGGTTTCATTTTGGGTGGGATTGAGTCGAATCGGTGGAAGAACCGTGGATTCACGGGGTGACCGGACGCTTGATCGTGTCGACCGGACGCTCAGGCTGTGTGTCCAGTGGTTGAACACTCGCTGTGTCCCTTTTGGTCTTGACCGGACGCTCCATTCCCTGTGTGACCAGACTCGACGGAGCTACTGTTCACGTGCGTTTTTGCTGTTCGACCGGACGCTCTATACAAACGACCGGAGGCTCCCTTCAGTGAGTCCGATCTGGAACAGAGAGGTTCCAGAACAGTTTTTCTGTGACCGGATGCGTCCGGTGCCTAGTGACCGGACGCTCTGCTGAGTCCGGTCAGTGCAGTCTTGCATTGTTTCGTTCGTGGTTCGCTCGTTCGTTGACGGATTCGATTTCCGTCTTTTGCGTTGGCTTTCTAGAGTTGTGTAGTGTCCCGCTGTGCTTCTTGGAAGCATCCACCCTTCATCTAGGGTCGTGGACATTAGCAAGCTCTAGGGTTTGTCTTTTGGGGTGATTCTCGGGACAGAGGCTACTAGTTTCCGAAAGGAAATTTTGAAGCTCCCATTCACCCCCCCTCTGGTCGCTTTCTGGTTGCTTCTCGGTCCTTCATCAAACTGAGATCATTGGGTGCGTCCGTTGCCAAAAATTGAACTACGAGTTCTTTGGTGCATCTGTGGAAAAAATGGCCATCCCGCGCGTGTTTTGCGGCACCGTTCGTTCAGAAATCAAAGTGCCAAAAAACTCACCAAACATCAGTTTTGTGTCAAACTTAGATCATTCGTTGCATCCGTTGCAAAAAAATTCAACTGCTTGTTTTTTGGTGCATCAGTGGAAAAATGGGCAATCCTGCGTGAGTTTTGCGGCATCTTTCCTTCGGAAATAAAAGTGCCCAAAACCCACAAAACATGAGTTTGGGTCAAACTGAGATGATTTGGTGTGTACGTTGTGAAAAATTCAACTGCGAGTTTTTTGGTGCATCAGTGGAAAAAACAGCCATCCCGCGCGAGTTTTGCGGCACCGTTCCTTCGAAAATGAAAGTGCCAAAAACCACCAAACTTGAGTTTTGGGTCAAACTGCGATGATTTGGTGTATCCGTTGTGAAAAATTCAACTTCGAGTTTTTCGGTGCATCAGTGGAAAAATGGCCATACCGCGTGAGTTTTGTGGCACCGTTCCTTCAGAAATGAAAGTGCGAGAAGCCCACCAAACATGAGTTTTGGGTCAAACTGAGATCATTGGGTGGGTCCGTTGCCAAAATTCAACTGCAAATTTTTTGGTGCATTAGTGGAAAAATGGCCATCCCACGCGAGTTTTGCGGCACCGTTCCTTCAGAAATGAAAGTGCGAAAAACCCACCAAACATGAGTTTTGGGTCAAACTGAGATGATTGGGTGCGACCGTTGCCAAAATTGAACTGTGAGTTCTTTGGTGCATCCGTAGATAAAATGGCCATCCCGCGCGAGTTTTGTGGCACCGTTCCTTCAGAAATGAAAGTGCCAGAAACCCAGCAAACATGAGTTTTCGGGTCAAACTGAGATCATTGGGTGCGTCCATTGCCAAAATTCAACTGCGAGTTCTTTGGAGCATCAGTGGAAAAAATGGCCATCCCGCGCGAGTTTTGCGCCACCATTCCTTCGGAAATGAAAGTGCCAAAAACCAACCAAACATGAGTTTGGGTCAAACTGAGATGATTGAGTGCGTTCGTTGCAAAAAATTCAACTGCGAGTTTTTTGGTGCATCAGTGGAAAAATGGGCCATCCCGCGCGAGTTTTGCGGCATCCTTCCTTTGTAAATAAAAGTGCCAAAAACCCACAAAACTTGAGTATGGTTCAAACTGAGATGATTTGGTTTGTCCGTTGTGAAAAATTGAACTGCGAGTTTTTTGTTGCATCAGTGGAAAAATGGCCATCCCGCGCGAGTTTTGTGGCACCATTCCTTCGGAAATTAAAGTGCCAAAACCCCACCAAATATGAGTTCTTGGTCAAACTGAGATGATTCATTGTGTCTATTGTGCAAAATTCAACTGCGTGTTTTTGGGTGCATCAGTGGACTAAACAACCATCCCGCGTGAGTTTTGTGGCACCGTTCCTTCAGAAATGAAAGTGCGAAAAACCCACCAAAAATGAGTTTTGGGTCAAACTGAGGTCATTGGGTGCGTCCGTTGCCAAAAAGTCAACTGCGAGTTCTTTGGTGCATCAGTGGAAACAAATGGCCATCCCGCGCGAGTTTTGCGGCACCGTTCCTTCGGAAATGAATGTGCCAAAAACCCATCAAACATTAGTTTTGTGTCAAACTAAGATGATTTGGTGTGTCCGTTGTGAAAAATTCAACTGCGAGTTTTTGGGTGCATCAGTGGAGAAAACAGCCATCCTGCGCGAGTTTTGCGGCACCGTTCCTTCGAAACTGAAAGTGCCAAAAACCCACCAAACATGAGTTTTGGGTCAAACAGAGATCATTGGGTGCATCCGTTGCAAAAAATTCAACTATGACTTTTTTGTTACATCAGTGGAAAAAACGGCCATCCCGCTAGTTTTGCGGCACCGTTCCTTCGAAAATCAATGTGCCAAAAACCCACCAAACAAGAGTTTTGGGTCAAACTGAGATGATTGGGTATTTGGGTGTGTCCATTTTGAAAAATTCAACTGCGAGTTTTTCAGTGCATCGGTGGAAAAATGGTCATCCCACGGGATTTTTGCGGCATCGTTCCTTCGGAAATGAAAGTTCTACAACCCCACCAAACATGAGTTTTGGGTCAAACTAAGATGATTGAGTGCATCTGTTGCGAAAAATTCAACTGCGAGTTTTTTGGTGCATCAGTGGAAAAATGGCCATCTCGCGCGAGTTTTGTGGCACCGTTCCTTCGTAAATTAAAGTGCCAAAACCCCACCAAACTTGAGTTTTGTGTCAAATTGAAATGAATCATTGTGTCTATTGTGAAAAATTCAACTGCAACTTTTTGGGTGCATCACTGGATAAAACGGCCATCCCGAGTGAGTTTTGCGGCACCGTTCCTTCAGAAATGAAAGTGCGAAAAACCCACCAAACATGAGTTTTGGGTCAAACTGAGATCATTCGTTGCATCCGTTGCAAAACATTCAACTGTGAGTTTTTTGGTGCATCAGTAGTAAAAACGGCCATCCCGCACGAGTTTTGCGGCATCTTTCCTTCGGAAATGAAAGTGCCAAAACCACCAAACTTGAGTTTTGGGTCAAACTGAGATGATTTGGTGTGTCCGTTGTGAAAAATTCAACTGCGAGTTTTTGGGTGCATCAGTGGATAAAACGGCCATCCCGAGCGAGTTTTGCGGCACCGTTCCTTCAGAAATGAAAGTGCCAAAACCCCGCCAAACATGAGTTTTGGGTCAAACTAAGATGATTGGGTGCATCCGTTGCAAAAAATTCAACTGTGAGTTTTTTGGTGCATCAGTGGAAAAATGGCCATCCCGCGCGAGTTTTGTGGCACCGTTCCTTCGTAAATTAAAGTGCCAGAACCCCACCAAACATGAGTTTTGTGTCAAATTGAGATGATTCATTGTGTCTATTGTGAAAAATTCAACTGCAAGTTTTTGGGTGCATCAGTGGATAAAACGGCCATCCCGAGCGAGTTTTGCGGCACCGTTCCTTCAGAAATGAAAGTGCAAAAAACCCACAAAACATGAGTTTGGGTCAAACTGAGATGATTTGGTGTGTACGTTGTGAAAAATTCAACTACGTGTTTTTTGGTGCTTTAGTGGGAAAATGGCCATCCCGCGTGAGTTTTGTGGTATCTTTCCTTCGGAAATGAAAGTGCCAAAAACCACCAAACTTGAGTTTTGGGTCAAACTGAGATGATTTGGTGTATCCATTGTGAAAAATTCAACTTCGAGTTTTTCGGTGCATGAGTGGAAAAATGGCCATACCGCGTGAGTTTTGTGGCACCGTTCCTTCAGAAATGAAAGTGCGAGAAGCCCACCAAACATGAGTTTTGGGTCAAACTGAGATCATTGGGTGCGTCCGTTGCCAAAATTCAACTGCAAGTTTTTTGGTGCATCAGTGGAAAAATGGCCATCCCACGCGAGTTTTGCGGCACCGTTCCTTCAGAAATGAAAGTGCGAAAAACCCACCAAACATGAGTTTTGGGTCAAACAGAGATCATTGGGTGCATCCGTTGCAAAAAATTCAACTGTGACATTTTTGTTACATCAGTGGAAAAAACGGCCATCCCGTGAATTTTGCGGCACCGTTCCTTCGAAAATCAATGTGCCAAAAACCCACCAAACAAGAGTTTTGGGTCAAACTGAGATGATTGGGTATTTGGGTGTGTCCATTTTGAAAGATTCAGCTGCATGTTTTTCAGTGCATCAGTGGAAAAAACTGTCATCCCACGGGATTTTTGCGGCATCGTTCCTTCGGAAATGAAAGTGCCAAAACCCCACCAAACATGAGTTTTGGGTCAAACTAAGATGATTGGGTGCATCCGTTTCAAAAAATTCAACTGCGAGTTTTTTGGTGCATCAGTGGAAAAATGGCCATCCCACGCGAGTTTTGTGGCACCGTTCCTTCGTAAATTAAAGTGCCAAAACCCCACCAAGCATGAGTTTTGGGTCAAACTAAGATGATTGGCCGCGTACGTTGCAAAAAAATCAACTACGAGTTTTTTGGTGCATCAGTGGAAAAATGGCCATCCCGCGCGAGTTTTGTGGCACCTTTCCTTCAGAAATGAAAATGTCAGAATCCCACCAAACATGAGTTTTGGGTCAAACTGAGATCATTGGGTGCGTCCGTTGCCAAAATTCAACTGCGAGTTCTTTGGTGCATCAGTGGAAAAAATGGTCATCCCACGCGAGTTTTGCGGCACCATTTCTTCGGAAATGAAAATGGCAAAAACCAACCAAACATGAGTTTTGGGTCAAACTGAGATGATTGGGTGCGACCGTTGCCAAAATTGAACTGTGAGTTCTTTGGTGCATCAGTGGAAAAAATGGCCATCCCGCGCGAGTTTCGCTGCACCATTCCTTCAGAAATGAAAGTGCCAAAAACCAACCAAACATGAGTTTTGGGTCAAACTGAGATGATTGGGTGCGTCCGTTGCAAAAAATTCAACTACGAGTTTTTTGGTGCATCAGTAGATAAAACGGCCATCCCGCGCGAGTTTTGTGGCACCGTTCCATCATAAATGAAAGTGCCAGAAACCCAGCAAACATGAGTTTTCGGGTCAAACTGAGATCATTGGGTGCGTCCATTGCCAAAATTCAACTGCGAGTTCTTTGGAGCATCAGTGGAAAAAATGGCCATCCCGCGCGAGTTTTGCGCCACCATTCCTTCGGAAATGAAAGTGCCAAAAACCAACCAAACATGAGTTTGGGTCTAACTGAGATGATTGGGTGCGCTCGTTGCAAAAAATTCAACTGCAAGTTTTTTGGTGCATCAGTGGAAAAATGGGCCATCCCGCGCGAGTTTTGCGGCATCCTTCCTTTGGAAATAAAAGTGCCAAAAACCCACAAAACTTGAGTTTGGTTCAAACCGAGATGATTTGGTTTGTCCGTTGGGAAAAATTCAACTGCGAGTTTTTTGTTGCATCAGTGGAAAAATGACCATCCCGCGCGAGTTTTGTGGCACCATTCCTTCGGAAATTAAAGTGCCAAAACCCCACCAAATATGAGTTTTTGGTCAAACTGAGATGATTCATTGTGTCTATTGTGAAAAATTCAACTGCGTGTTTTTGGGTGCATCAGTGGATAAACCAACCATCCCGCGTGAGTTTTGCGGCACCGTTCCTTCAGAAATGAAAGTGCAAAAAACCCACCAAAAATGTGTTTTGGGTCAAACTGAGGTCATTGGGTGCGTTCGTTGCCAAAAAGTCAACTGCGAGTTCTTTGGTGGATCAGTGGAAACAAATGGCCATCCCGCGCGAGTTTTGCGGCACCGTTCCTTCGGAAATGAATGTGCCAAAAACCCATCAAACATTAGTTTTGTGTCAAACTAAGATGATTTGGTGTGTCCGTTGTGAAAAATTCAAATACGAGTTTTTGGGTGCATGAGTGGAGAAAACGGCCATCCTGCGCGAGTTTTGCGGCACCGTTCCTTCGAAACTGAAAGTGCCAAAAACCCACCAAACATTAGTTTTGGGTCAAACAGAGAACATTGGGTGCATCCATTTCAAAAAATTCAACTGTGACTTTTTTGTTACATCAGTGGAAAAAACGGCCATTCCGCTAGTTTTGCGGCACCGTTCCTTTGAAAATCAATGTGCCAAAAACCCACCAAACAAGAGTTTTGGGTCAAACTGAGATGATTGGGTATTTGGGTGTGTCCATTTTGAAAAATTCAAGTGCGAGTTTTTGAGTGCATCGGTGGAAAAAACGGTCATCCCACGGGATTTTTGCGGCATCGTTCCTTCGGAAATGAAAGTGCCAAAACCCCACCAAACATCAGTTTTGGGTCAAACTAAGATGATAGGGTGCATCCGTTGCAAAAAAATTCAACTGCGAGTTTTTTGGTGCATCAGTGGAAAAATGGCCATCCCGCGCGAGTTTTGTGGCACCGTTCCTTCGTAAATTAAAGTGCCAAAACCCCACCAAACTTGAGTTTTGTGTCAAATTGAAATGATTCATTGTGTCTATTGTGAAAAATTCAACTGCAACTTTTTGGTTGCATCAGTGGATACAACGGCCGTCCCGAGCGAGTTTTGCGGCACCGTTCCTTCATAAATGAAAGTGCAAAAAACCCACCAAACATGAGTTTTGGGTCAAACTGAGGTCATTCGTTGCATCCGTTGCAACACATTCAACTGTGAGTTTTTTGGTGCATCAGTAGTAAAAACGGCCATCCCGCGCGAGTTTTGCGGCATCTTTCCTTCGGAAATGAAAGTGCCAAAACCACCAAACTTGAGTTTTGGGTCAAACTGAGATGATTTGGTGTGTCCGTTGTGAAAAATTCAACTGCGAGTTTTTGGGTGCATCAGTGGAAAAAACAGCCATCCCGCGCGAGTTTTGCGGCACCGTTCCTTCGAAAATAAAAGTGCCAAAAACCCACCAAACATGAGTTTTGGGTCAAACAGAGATCATTGGGTGCATCCGTTGCAAAAATTCAACTATGACTTTTTTGTTACATCAGTGGAAAAATCGGCCATCCCGCGAGTTTTGCAACACTGTTCCTTCGAAAATCAACGTGCCAAAACCCCACCAAACAAGAGTTTCGAGTCAAACTGAGATGATTGGGTATTTGGGTGTGTCCGTTTTGAAAAATTCAACTGCGAGTTTTTCAGTGTATCAGTGGAAAAACGGTCATCCCACGGGAGTTTTGCGGCATCGTTCCTTCGGAAATGAAAGTGCCAAAACCCCGCCAAACAGGAGTTTTGGGTCAAACTAAGATGATTGGGTGCATCCATTGCAAAAAATTCAACTGTGAGTTTTTTGGTGCATCAGTGGAAAAATGGCCATCCCGCGCGAGTTTTGTGGCACCGTTCCTTCGTAAATTAAAGTGCCAAAACCCCACCAAACATGAGTTTTGTGTCAAATTGAGATGATTCATTGTGTCTATTGTGAAAAATTCAACTGCAAGTTTTTGGGTGCATCAGTGGATAAAACGGCCATCCCGAGCGAGTTTTGCGGCACCGTTCCTTCAGAAATGAAAGTGCGAAAAACCCACCAAACATGAGTTTTGGGTCAAACTGAGATCATTCGTTGCATCCGTTGCAAAAAATACAACTCTGACTTTTTTGATGCATTAGTAGTAAAAACAGCCATCCCGCGCGAGTTTTGCGGCATCTTTCCTTTGGAAATGAATGTGCCAAAACCACCAAACTTGAGTTTTTGGTGAAACTGAGATGATTTGGTGTGTCCGTTGTGAAAAATTCAACTGCGAGTTTTTGGGTGCATCAGTGGAAAAAAAGCCATCCCGCGCGAGTTTTGCGGTACCGTTCCTTCAAAAATGAAAGTGCCAAAAACCCACCAAACATGAGTTTTGGGTCAAACAGATATCATTGGGTGCATCCGTTGCAAAAATTCAACTGTGACTTTTTTGTTACAACAGTGAAAAAAACGGCCATCCCGCGAGTTTTGCGACACCGTTTTTTCGAAAATCAATGTGCCAAAACCCCACCAAACAAGAGTTTTGGGTCAAACTGAGATGATTGGGTATTTGGGTGTGTCCATTTTGAAAAATTCAAGTGCGATTTTTGCAGTGCATCAGTGAAAAAATGGTCATCCCACGGGATTTTGCGGCATCGTTCCTTCGGAAATGAAAGTGCCAAAACCCCACCAAACATGAGTTTTGGGTCAAACTAAGATGATTGGGTGCGTCCGTTGCAAAAAATTCAACTGTGAGTTTTTTGGTGCATCAGTGGAAAAATGGCCATCCCGTGCGAGTTCTGTGGCACCTTTCCTTCAAAAATGAAAGTGCCAGAAACCCACCAAACATGAGTTTTGGGTCAAACTGAGATCATTGGGTGCGTCCATTGCCAAAATTCAACTGCGAGTTCTTTGGTGCATCAGTGAAAAAAATGGCCATCCCGCGGAGTTTTGCGGCACCATTCCTTCGGAAATGAAAGTGGCAAAAAGCAACCAAACATGAGTTTGGGTCAAACTGAGATGATTGGGTGCGTCCGTTGCAAAAAATTCAACTGCGAGTTTTTTGGTGCATCAGTGGAAAAATGGGCCATCCCGCGCGAGTTTAGCGGCATTTTTCCTTTGGAAATAAAAGTGCCAAAACCCCACAAAACTTGAATTTGGGTCAAACTGAGATGATTTGGTTTGTCCGTTGTGAAAAATTCAACTGCAAGTTTTTTGTTGCATCAGTGAAAAAATGGCCATCCCGCGCGAGTTTTGTGGCACCATTCCTTCGGAAATTAAAGTGCAAAAACCCCATCAAATATGAGTTTTGGGTCAAACTGAGATGATTCATTGTGTCTATTGTGAAAAATTCAACTGCGAGTTTTTGGGTGCATCAGTGGATAAAACAACCATCCCACGCGAGTTTTGCGGCACCGTTCCTTCAGAAATGAAAGTGCGAAAAACCCACTAAAAATGAGTTTTGGGTCAAACTGAGGTCATTGGGTGCGTCCGTTGCCAAAAAGTCAACTGCGAGTTCTTTGGTGCATCAGTGGAAACAAATGGCCATCCCGCGCGAGTTTTGCGGCACCGTTCCTTCGGAAAAGAAAGTGCCAAAAACCCATCAAACATTAGTTTTGTGTCAAACTAAGATGATTTGGTGTGTCCGTTGTGAAAAATTCAACTACGAGTTTTTGGGTGCATCAGTGGAGAAAACCGCCATCCTGCGCGAGTTTTGCGGCACCGTTCCTTCAAAACTGAAAGTGCGAAAAACCCACCAAACATGAGTTTTGGGTCAAACTGAGGTCATTCGTTGCATCCGTTGCAAAACATTCAACTGTGAGTTTTTTTGTGCATCAGTAGTAAAAACGTTCATCCCGCGCGAGTTTTGCGGCATCTTTCCTTCGGAAATGAAAGTGCCAAAACCACCAAACTTGAGTTTTGGGTCAAACTGAGATGATTTGGTGTGTCCGTTGTGAAAAATTCAACTGCGAGTTTTTGGGTGCATCAGTGGAAAAAACAGCCATCCCGCGCGAGTTTTGCGGCACCGTTCCTTCGAAAATAAAAGTGCCAAAAACCCACCAAACATGAGTTTTGGGTCAAACAGAGATCATTGGGTGCATCCGTTGCAAAAATTCAACTGTGACTTTTTTGTTACATCAGTGGAAAAATCGGCCATCCCGCGAGTTTTGCAACACTGTTCCTTCGAAAATCAATGTGCCAAAACCCCACCAAACAAGAGTTTCGAGTCAAACTGAGATGATTGGGTATTTGGGTGTGTCCGTTTTGAAAAATTCAACTGTGAGTTTTTCAGTGTATCAGTGGAAAAACGGTCATCCCACGGGAGTTTTGCGGCATCGTTCCTTCGGAAATGAAAGTGCCAAAACCCCGCCAAACATGAGTTTTGGGTCAAACTAAGATGATTGGGTGCATCCGCTGCAAAAAATTCAACTGTGAGTTTTTTGGTGCATCAGTGGAAAAATGGCCATCCCGCGCGAGTTTTGTGGCACCGTTCCTTCGTAAATTAAAGTGCCAAAACCCCACCAAACATGAGTTTTGTGTCAAATTGAGATGATTCATTGTGTCTATTGTGAAAAATTCAACTGCAAGTTTTTGGGTGCATCAGTGGATAAAACGGCCATCCCGAGCGAGTTTTGCGGCACCGTTCCTTCAGAAATGAAAGTTCGAAAAACCCACCAAACATGAGTTTTGTGTTAAACTGAGATCATTCGTTGCATCCATTGCAAAAAATACAACTCTGACTTTTTTGATGCATTAGTAGTAAAAACGGTCATCCCGCGCGAGTTTTGCGGCATCTTTCCTTTGGAAATGAATGTGCCAAAACCACCAAACTTGAGTTTTTGGTGAAACTGAGATGATTTGGTCTGTCCGTTGTGAAAAATTCAACTGCGAGTTTTTGGGTGCATCAGTGGAAAAAACAACCATCCCGCGCGAGTTTTGCGGCACCGTTCCATCGAAAATGAAAGTGCCAAAAACCCACCAAACATGAGTTTTGGGTCAAACAGATATCATTGGGTGCATCCGTTGCAAAAATTCAACTGTGACTTTTTTGTTACATTAGTGAAAAAAACGGCCATCCCGTGAGTTTTGCGACATCGTTCCTTCGAAAATCAATGTTCCAAAACCCCACCAAACAAGAGTTTTGGGTCAAACTGAGATGATTGGGTATTTGGGTGTCTCCATTTTGAAAAATTCAACTGCGATTTTTTCAGTGCATCAGTGAAAAAATGGTCATCCCATGGGATTTTGCGGCATCGTTCCTTCGGAAATGAAAGTGCCAAAACCCCACCAAACATGAGTTTTGGGTCAAACTAAGATGATTGGGTGCGTCCGTTGCAAAAAATTCAACTGTGAGTTTTTTGGTGCATCAGTGGAAAAATGGCCATCCCGCGCGAGTTCTGTGGCACCTTTCCTTCAGAAATGAAAGTGCCAGAAACCCACCAAACATGAGTTTTGGGTCAAACTGAGATAATTGGGTGCGTCCATTGCCAAAATTCAACTGCGAGTTCTTTGGTGCATCAGTGAAAAAAATGGCCATCCCGCGGAGTTTTGCGGCACCATTCCTTCGGAAATGAAAGTGGCAAAAAGCAACCAAACATGAGTTTTTTGGTGCATCAGTGGAAAAAATGGGCCATCCCGCGCGAGTTTTGCGGCATCTTTCCTTTGGAAATAAAAGTGCCAAAACCCCACAAAACTTGAATTTGGGTCAAACTGAGATGATTTGGTTTGTCCGTTGTGAAAAATTCAACTGCGAGTTTTTCGGTGCATCAGTGGAAAAATGGCCATACGGCGCGAGTTTTGTGGCACCATTCCTTCGGAAATTAAAGTGCCAAAACCCCACCAAATAGGAGTTTTGTGTCGAATTGAGATGATTCATTGTGTCTATTGTGAAAAATTCAAATGCAAGTTTTTGGGTGCATCGGTGGATAAAACGGCCATCCCGAGCGAGTTTTGCGGCACCGTTCCTTCAGAAATGAAAGTGCGAAAAACCCACCAAACACGAGTTTTTGGTCAAACTGAGATCGTTCGTTGCATCCGTTGCAAAAAATTCAACTGCGAGTTTTTTGGTGCATCAGTGGAAAAAACGGCCATCCCGCGCGAGTTTTGCGGCATCTTTCGTTCGGAAATGAAAGTGCCAAAAACAACCAAACTTGAGTTTTAGGTCAAACTGAGATGATTTGGTGTACCCGTTGTGAAAAATTCAACTGCGGGTTTTTCGGTGCATCAGTGGAAAAATGGCCATCCCGCGTGAGTTTTGTGGCACCGTTCCTTCAGAAATGAAAGTACGAGAAACCCTCCAAACATGAGTTTTGGGTCAAACTAAGATCATTGGGTGCGTCCGTTGCCAACATTCAACTGCAAGTTTTTTAGTGCATTAGTGAAAAAATGGCCATCCCACGCGAGTTTTGCGGCATCGTTCCTTCAGAAATGGAAGTGCGAAAAACCCACCAAACATGAGTTTTGGGTCAAACTGAGATCATTGGGTGCGTCCGTTGCCAAAATTCAACTGCGAGTTCTTTGGTGCATCAGTGGAAAAAATGGCCATCCCGCGCGAGTTTTGCGGCGCCATTCCTTCAGAAATGAAAGTGCCAAAAACCAACCAAACATGAGTTTTGGGTCAAATTGAGATGATTGGGTGCGTCCGTTGCAAAAAATTCAACTACGAGTTTTTGGTGCATCAGTGGATAAAACGGCCATCTCGCGCTAGTTTTGTGGCACCATTCCTTCGGAAATGAAAGTGCCAGAAACCCACCAAACATGAGTTTTGGGTTCAACTGAGATCATTGGGTGCGTCCGTTGCCAAAATTCAACAACGAGTTCTTTGGTGCATCAGTGGAAAAAATGGCCTTCCCGCGCGAGTTTTGCGGCACCATTCCTTCGGAAATGAAAGTGCCAAAAACAAACCAAACATGACTTTGGGTCAAACTGAGATGATTGGGTGCGTTCGTTGCAAAAAATTTAACTGCGAGTTTTTTGGTGCATCAGTGGAAAAATGGGCCATCCCGCGCGAGTTTTGCGGCATCTTTCCTTTGGAAATAAAAGTGCCAAAACCCCACAAAACTTGAATTTGGGTCAAACTGAGATGATTTGGTTTGTCCATTGTGAAAATTTCAACTGCGAGTTTTTTGTTGCATCAGTGGAAAAATGGTCATCCTGCGTGAGTTTTGTGGCACCATTCCTTCGGAAATTAAAGTGCAAAAACCCCACCAAACATGAGTTTTGGGTCAAACTGAGATGATTCATTGTGTCTATTGTGAAAAATTCAACTGCGAGTTTTTGGGTGCATCAGTGGATAAAACAGCCATCCCGCGCGAGTTTTGCGGCACCGTTCCTTCAGAAATGAAACAGCAAAAAACCCACCAAAAATGAGTTTTGGGTTAAACTGAGATCATTGGGTGCGTCCGTTGCCAAAAATTCAACTGTGAGTTCTTTGGTGTATCAGTTGAAAAAACAGCCATACCGCGCGAGTTTTGCGGCACTGTTCCTTTAGAAATGAAAGTGCCAAAAACCAACGAAACATGAGTTTTGGGTCAAATTGAGATGATTGGGTGCATCCGTTGCAAAAAATTCAACTATGAGTTTTTTGGTGCATCAGTGGATAAAACGGTCATCTCGCGCGAGTTTTGTGGCACCATTCCTTCTTAGATGAAAGTGCGAAAAACCCACCAAACATGAGTTTTGGGTCAAACTGATATGATTGGGTGCGTCCGTTGCCAAAATTGAACAGCGAGTTCTTTGGTGCATTAGTGGAAAAAATGGCCTTCCCGCGCGAGTTTTGTGGCACCATTCCTTCGGAAATGAAAGTTCCAAAAACCAACCAAACATGAGTTTTGGTCAAACTAAGATGATTGGGTGCGTTTTTTTCAAAAAATTCAACTGTGAGTTTTTTGGTGCATCAGTGGAAAAATGGCCATACCGCGCGAGTTTTGCGGCACCGTTCCTTCAGAAATAAAAGTGCGAAAAACCCACCAAACATGAGTTTTGGGTCAAACTGAGATCATTAGGTGCATCCGTTGCCAAAAAGTCAACTGCGAGTTCTTTGGTGCATCAGTGGAAAAAATGGCCATCCCGCACGAGTTTTGCGGCACCGTTCCTTCGGAAATGAAAGTGCCAAAAACCCATGAAACATGAGTTTTGTGTCAAACTGAGATGATTTGGTGTGTCCGTTGTGAAAAATTCAACTACGAGTTTTTGGGTGCATCAGTGGAAAAAACGGTCATCCCGCGCGAGTTCTGCGGCACCGTTCCTTCGAAAATGAAAGTGCCAAAACCCCACCAAATATGAGTTTTGGGTCAAACTAAGATGATTGGGTGCATCCGTTGCAAAAAAATCAACTGCCAGTTTTTTGGTGCATCAGTGGAAAAATGGGCCATCCCGCAAGAGTTTTGCGGCATCTTTCCTTTGGAAATAAAAGTGCCAAAAACCCACAAAACATGAGTTTGGGTCAAACTGAGATGATTTGGTGTGTCCGTTGTGAAAAATTCAACTGCGAGTTTTTTGTTGCATCAGTGGAAAAATGGCCATCCCGCGCGAGTTTTATGGCACCATTCCTTCAAAAATTAAAGTGCCAAAACCCCACCAAATATGAGTTTTGTGTCAAATTAAGATGATTCTTTGTGTCTGTTGTGAAAAATTCAACTGCAAGTTTTTGGGTGCATCAGTGGATAAAATGGCCATCCCGAGCGAGTTTTGCGGCACCGTTCCTTCAGAAATGAAAGTGCAAAAAACCCACCAAACATGAGTTTTGGGTCAAACTGAGATCATTCGTTGCATCCGTTGCAAAAAATTCAACTGCGAGTTTCTTGGTGCATCAGTGGAAAAAACGCCCATCCCGTGCGAGTTTTGCGGCATCTTTCCTTCGGAAATGAAAGTGCCAAAAACAACCAACTTGAATTTTAGGTCAAACTGAGATGATTTGGTGTATCCGTTGTTAAAAATTCAACTATGAGTTTTTCGGTGCATCAGTGGAAAAATGGCCATCCCGCGTGAGTTTTGTGGCACCGTTCCTTCAGAAATGAAAGTGCGAGAAACCCACCAAACATGAGTTTTGGGTCAAACTAAGATCATTGGGTGCGTCCGGTGCCAACATTCAACTACAAGTTTTTTGGTGCATCAGTGGAAAAATGGCCATCCCACGCGAGTTTTGCAGCACCGTTCCTTCAGAAATGGAAGTGCGAAAAACCCACCAAACATGAGTTTTGGGTCAAACAGAGATCATTGGGTGCGTCCGTTGCCAAAATTCAACTGCGAGTTCTTTGGTGCATCAGTGGAAAAAATGGCCATCCCGCACGAGTTTTGCGGCACCATTCCTTCAGAAATGAAAGTGCCAAAAACCAACCAAACATGAGTTTTGGGTCAAATTGAGATGATTGGGTGCATCCGTTGCAAAAAATTCAACTATGAGTTTTTTTGTGCATCAGTGGATAAAACGGCCATCTCGCGCGAGTTTTGTGGCACCATTCCTTCGGAAATGAAAGTGCCAGAAACCCACCAAACATGAGTTTTGGGTCAAACTGAGATCATTGGGTGCGTCCGTTGCCAAAATTCAACAGCGAGTTCTTTGGTGCATCAGTGGAAAAAATGGCCTTCCCGCGCGAGTTTTGTGGCACCATTCCTTCGGAAATGAATGTTCCAAAAACCCACCAAACATGAGTTTTGGTCAAACTGAGATGATTGGGTGCGTTCGTTGCAAAAAATTCAACTGCGAGTTTTTTGGTGCATCAGTGGAAAAATGGGCCATCCCGCGCGAGTTTTGCGGCATCTTTCCTTTGGAAATAAAAGTGCCAAAACCCCACAAAACTTGAATTTGGGTCAAACTTAGATGATTTGGCTTGTCCATTGTGAAAAATTCAACTGCGAGTTTTTTGTTGCATCAGTGGAAAAATGGCCATCCCGCACGAGTTTTGTGGCACCATTCCTTCAGAAATTAAAGTGCGAAAACCCCACCAAATATAAGTTTTGTTGGGTCCAACTCAGATGATTCATTGTGTCTATTGTGAAAAATTCAACTGCGAGTTTTTGGGTGCATCAGTGGATAAAACAGCCATCCGGCGCGAGTTTTGCGGCACCGTTCCTTCAGAAATGAAAGTAAGAAAAACCAAACAAACATGAGTTTTGGGTCAAACTGAGATCATTCGTTGCATCCATTGCAAAAAATTCAACTGCGAGTTTTTTGGTGCAGCAGTGGTAAAAATGGCCATCCCGCGCGAGTTTTGCGGCATCTTTCCTTCCGAAATGAAAGTGCCAGAAACCACCAAACTTCAGTTTTTGGGTCAAACTGAGATGATTTTGTGTGTCTGTTGTGAAAAATTCAACTGCGAGTTTTGCGGTGCATCAGTGGAAAAATGGCCATCCCGCGTGAGTTTTGTGGCACCATTCCTTCAGAAATGAAAGGGCGAGAAACCCACCAAACATGTGTTTTGGGTCAAACTGAGATCATTGGTTGCGTCCGTTGCCAAAATTCAACTGCGAGTTTTTTGGTGCATCAGTGGAAAAAATGGCCATCCCACGCGAGTTTTGGGGCACGGTTCCTTCAGAAATGAAAGTGAGAAAAAACCCACCAAACATGAGTTTTGGGTCAAATTGAGATCATTGGGTGCGTTCGTTGCCAAAAATTCAACGGCGAGTTCTTTGGTGCATCAGTTGAAAAAATGGCCATCCCGCGCGAGTTTTTGCGGCACCGTTCGTTCAGAAATGAAAGTGCCAAAAAACCCACCAAACATCTGTTTTTGGTCAAACTGAGATCATTCGTTGCATCCGTTGCAGAAAAATTCAACTACGAGTTTTTTGGTGCATCAGTGGATAAAACGGCCATCCCGCGCGAGTTTTGCGGCATCCTTCCTTCGGAAATGAAAGTTCCAAAAACCCACCAAACTTGAGTTTTGGGTCAAACTTAGATGATTTGGTGTGTCCGTTGTGAAAAATTCAACTACGAGTTTTTCGGTGCATTAGTGGAAAAATGGCCATCCCGCTCGAGTTTTGCGGCAATGTTCCTTGGGAAATGAAAGTGCCTAAACCCCACCAAACATGAGTTTTGGGTCAAACTGAGATGATTGGGTGCGTCCATTGCAAAAAATTTAACTACGAATTTTTTGGTGCATCAGTGCAAAAATGGGCCATCTCGCGCGAGTTTTGCGGCATCTTTCATTCGGAAATAAAATTGCCAAAAACCCACAAAACTTGAGTTTGGGTCAAACTAAGATGATTTGGTGTGTGCGTTGTAAAAAATTCAACTGCGAGTTTGTTTGTGCATCAGTGGAAAAATGGCCATCCCGCGCGAGTTTTGTGGCACCGTTCCTTCAGAAATTAAATTGCCAAAACCCCACCAAACATGAGTTTTGTGTCGAACTGAGATGATTCATTGTGTCTATTGTGAAAAATTCAACTGCGAGTTTTTGGGTGCATCAGTGGATAAGACGGCCATCTCGAGTGAGTTTTGTGGCACCGTTCCTTCAGAAATGAAAGTGCGAAAAACCCACCAAACATGAGTTTTGGGTCAAACTGAGATCATTGGGTGCGTCCGTTGCCAAAAATTCAACTGTGAGTTCTTTGGTGCATCAGTTGAAAAAATGGCCATCCCGCGCGAGTTTTGCGGCACCGTTCGTTCAGAAATGAAAGTGCCAAAAAAACCCACCAAACATCAGTTTTGGGTCAAACTGAGATCATTCGTTGCATCCGTTGCAAAAAAATTCAATGACGAGTTTTTTGGTGCATCAGTGGAAAAAACGGCCATCTCGTGCGAGTTTTGCGGCATCTTTCCTTTGGAAATGAAAGTTCCAAAAACACACCAAACTTGTGTTTTGGGTCAAACTAAGATGATTGGGTGCGTTCGTTGCAAAAAATTCAACTGCGAGTTTTTTGGTGCATCAGTGGAAAAATGGGCAATCCTGCGTGAGTTTTGCGGCATCTTTCCTTCACAAATAAAAGTGCCAAAAACCCACAAAACATGAGTTTGGGTCAAACTGAGATGATTTGGTGTGTACGTTGTGAAAAATTCAACTGCGAGTTTTTTGGTGCATTAGTGGAAAAATGGCCATCCCACGCGAGTTTTGTGGCACCGTTCCTTCGGAAATTAAAGTGCCAAAACCCCACCAAATATGAGTTTTGTGTCAAACTGAGATGATTCATTGTGTCTATTGTGAAAAATTCAACTGCGAGTTTTTGGGTGCATCAGTGGATAAAACAGCCATCCCGCACGAGTTTTGCGGCACCGTTCCTTCACAAATGAAAGTGCGAAAAACCCACCAAAAATGAGTTTTGGGTCAAACTGAGATCATTGGGTGCGTCCGTTGCCAAAAAATCAACTGTGAGTTCTTTGGTGCATCAGTGGAAAAATGGCCATCCCGCGCGAGTTTTGCGGCACCGTTCCTTCGGAAATGAAAGTGCCAAAAAACCCACCAAACATCAGTTTTGGGTCAAACTGAGATCATTCGTTTCATCCGTTGCAAAAAATTCAATGACGAGTTTATTGGTGCATCAGTAGAAAAATGGGCCATCCTGCGCGAGTTTTGCGGCATCTTTCCTTCGGAAATGAAATTGCCAAAAACCAACCAAACTTGAGTTTTGGGTCAAACTGAGATGATTTGGTGTATCCGTTGTGAAAATTCAACTGCCAGTTTTTTGGTGCATCAGTGGATAAAATGGCCATCCCGCGCGAGTTTTGCGGCACCATTCCTTCAGAAATGAAACTGCGAAAAACCCACCAAACATGAGTTTTGGGTCAAACTGAGATCATTGGGTGCGTCCGTTGCCAAAAATTCAACTGCGAGTTCTTTGGTGCTTCAGTGGAAAAAATGGCCATCCCACGCGAGTTTTGCGGCACCGTTCCTTCAGAAATGAAAGTGCGAAAAACACACCAAACATCAGTTTTGGGTCAAACTGAGATGATTGGGTGTGTTCGTTGCAAAAAATTGAATGACGTGTTTATTGGTGCATCAGTAGAAAAATGGGCCATCCCGCGCGAGTTTTGCGGCACCGTTCCTTCGGAAATGAAAGTGCCAAAAAACCCACCAAACATCAGTTTTGGGTCAAACTGAGATCATTCGTTTCATCCGTTGCAAAAAATTCAATGACGAGTTTATTGGTGCATCAGTAGAAAAATGGGCCATCCTGCGCGAGTTTTGCGGCATCTTTCCTTCGGAAATGAAATTGCCAAAAACCAACCAAACTTGAGTTTTGGGTCAAACTGAGATGATTTGGTGTATCCGTTGTGAAAATTCAACTGCCAGTTTTTTGGTGCATCAGTGGATAAAATGGCCATCCCGCGCGAGTTTTGCGGCACCATTCCTTCAGAAATGAAACTGCGAAAAACCCACCAAACATGAGTTTTGGGTCAAACTGAGATCATTGGGTGCGTCCGTTGCCAAAAATTCAACTGCGAGTTCTTTGGTGCTTCAGTGGAAAAAATGGCCATCCCACGCGAGTTTTGCGGCACCGTTCCTTCAGAAATGAAAGTGCGAAAAACACACCAAACATCAGTTTTGGGTCAAACTGAGATGATTGGGTGTGTTCGTTGCAAAAAATTGAATGACGTGTTTATTGGTGCATCAGTAGAAAAATGGGCCATCCCGCGCGAGTTTTGCGGCATCTTTCCTTCAGAAATGAAAGTGCCAAAAACCCACCAAACTTGAGTTTGGGTCAAACTGAGATAATTTGGTGTGTCTGTTGTGAAAAATTCAACTACGAGTTTTTTAGTGCATCAGTGGAAAAATGGACATCCCGCGCGAGTTTTGCGGCACTGTTCCTTGGGAAATGAAAATGCCAAAACCCCACCAAACATGAGTTTTGGGTCAAACTGAGATGATTGGGTGCGTCCGTTGCCAAAAAATCAACTACGAGTTTTTTGGTGCATCAGTGGATAAAACGGCCATCCTGCGCGAGTTTTGTGACACCATTCCTTCAGAAATGAAAGTGCCAGAAACCCACCAAACATGAGTTTTGGGTCAAACTGAGATCATTGGGTGCGTCCGTTGCTAAAATTCAATTGCGAGTTCTTTGGTGCATCAGTGGAAAAAATGACCATCCTGCGCGAGTTTTACGGTACCATTCCTTCGGAAATGAAAGTGCCAAAAACCAACCAAACTTGAGTTTTGGGTCAAACTGAGATGATTGGGTGCGTTTGTTGCAAAAAATTCAACTGTGAGTTTTTTGGTGCATCAGTGGAAAATGGGCCATCCCGCGCGAGTTTTGCGGCATCTTTCCTTCGGAAATAAAAGTGCCAAAAACCCGCAAAACTTGAGTTTGGGTCAAACTGAGATCATTGGGTGCGTCCGTTGCCAAAAATTCAACTGCGAGTTTTTTGGTGCTTCAGTGAAAAAAACAGCCATCCCACGCGAGTTTTGGGGCACCGTTCCTTCAGAAATAATAGTGCGAAAACCCCACCAAAAATGAGTTTTGGGTCAAAGTGAGATCATTGGGTGCGTCCGTTGCCAAAAATTCAACTGCGAGTTCTTTGGTGCATCAGTTGAAAAAACAGCCATACCGCGCGAGTTTTGCGGCACCGTTCCTTCACAAATAAAAGTCCGAAAAACCAACCATACATGAGTTTTGGGTCAAACTGAGATCATTAGGTGCGTCCATTGCCAAAAATTCAACTGCGAGTTCTTTGGTGCATCAGTGGAAAAAATGGCCATCCCGCACGCGTTTTGCGGGACCATTCGTTCAGAAATGAAAGTGCCAAAAAACCCACCAAACATCAGTTTTGGGTCAAACTGAGATCATTCGTTGCATCCGTTACAAAAAATTCAATGACAAGTTTTTTGGTGCATCAGTGGAAAAAACGGTCATCCCGCGCGAGTTTTGCGGCATCTTTCCTTCGGAAATGAAAGTGCCAAAAACCAACGAATCTTGAGTTTTGGGTCAAACTGAGATGATTTGGTGTGTCCGTTGTGAAAAATTGAACTGCGGGTTTTTTGGTGCATCAGTGGAAAAAATGGTCATCCCGCGTGAGTTTTGCGACACCATTCCTTCAGAAATGAAAGTACGAAAAACCCACCAAACATGAGTTTTGGGCAAACTGAGATCATTGGGTGCGTCCGTTGCCAAAAATTCAACTCCGAGTTCTTTGGTGCATCAGTGGAAAAAATGGCCATCGCGCGCGAGTTTTGCGGCACTGTTTCTTCAGAAACGAAAGTGCGAAAAACCCACCAAACATCAGTTTTGGGTCAAACTAAGATGATTGGGTGCGTCCTTTGCAAAAAATTAAATGACGAGTTTATTGGTGCATCAGTAGAAAAAGGGGCCATCCCGCGCGAGTTTTGCGGCATCAATCCTTAAGAAATGAAAGTGCCAGAAACCCACCAAACATGAGTTTTGGGTCAAACTGAGATCATTGGGTGCGTCCGTTGCTAAAATTCAATTGCGAGTTCTTTGGTGCATCAGTGGAAAAAATGACCATCCTACGCGAGTTTTACGGTACCATTCCTTCGGAAATGAAAGTGCCAAAAACCAACCAAACTTGAGTTTTGGGTCAAACTGAGATGATTGGGTGCGTTTGTTGCAAAAAATTCAACTATGAGTTTTTTGGTGCATCAGTGGAAAATGGGCCATCCCGCGCGAGTTTTGCGGCATCTTTCCTTCGGAAATAAAAGTGCCAAAAACCCGCAAAACTTGAGTTTGGGTCAAACTGAGATCATTGGGTGCGTCCGTTGCCAAAAATTCAACTGCGAGTTTTTTGGTGCTTCAGTGAAAAAAACAGCCATCCCACGCGAGTTTTGGGGCACCGTTCCTTCAGAAATAATAGTGCGAAAACCCCACCAAAAATGAGTTTTGGGTCAAAGTGAGATCATTGGGTGCGTCCGTTGCCAAAAATTCAACTGCGAGTTCTTTGGTGCATCAGTTGAAAAAACAGCCATACCGCGCGAGTTTTGCGGCACCGTTCCTTCAGAAATAAAAGTCCGAAAAACCAACCAAACATGAGTTTTGGGTCAAACTGAGATCATTAGGTGCGTCCATTGCCAAAAATTCAACTGCGAGTTCTTTGGTGCATCACTGGAAAAAATGGCCATCCCGCACGCGTTTTGCGGGACCATTCGTTCAGAAATGAAAGTGCCAAAAAACCCACCAAACATCAGTTTTGGGTCAAACTGAGATCATTCGTTGCATCCGTTACAAAAAATTCAATGACAAGTTTTTTGGTGCATCAGTGGAAAAAACGGTCATCCCGCGCGAGTTTTGCGGCATCTTTCCTTCGGAAATGAAAGTGCCAAAAACCAACCAATCTTGAGTTTTGGGTCAAACTGAGATGATTTGGTGTGTCCGTTGTGAAAAATTGAACTGCGAGTTTTTTGGTGCATCAGTGGAAAAAATGGTCATCCCGCGTGAGTTTTGCGACACCATTCCTTCAGAAATGAAAGTGCGAAAAACCCACCAAACATGAGTTTTGGGTCAAACTGAGATCATTGGGTGCGTCCGTTGCCAAAAATTCAACTCCGAGTTCTTTGGTGCATCAGTGGAAAAAATGGCCATCGCGCGCGAGTTTTGCGGCACCGTCTCTTCAGAAACGAAAGTGCGAAAAACCCACCAAACATCAGTTTTGGGTCAAACTAAGATGATTGGGTGCGTCCTTTGCAAAAAATTAAATGACGAGTTTATTGGTGCATCAGTAGAAAAAGGGGCCATCCCGCGCGAGTTTTGCGGCATCTTTCCTTCAGAAATAAAAGTGCCAAAAACCCACCAAACTTGAGTTTGGGTCAAACTGAGATGATTTGGTGTGTCCGTTGTGAAAAATTGAACTACGAGTTTTTCGGTGCATTAGTGGAAAAATGGCCATCCCGCTCGAGTTTTGCGGCAATGTTCCTTGGGAAATGAAAGTGCCAAAACCCCACCAAACATGAGTTTTGGGTCAAACTGAGATGATTGGGTGCGTCCATTGCAAAAAATTTAACTACGAATTTTTTGGTGCATCAGTACAAAAATGGGCCATCTCGCGCGAGTTTTGCGGCATCTTTCATTCGGAAATAAAATTGCCCAAAACCCACAAAACTTGAGTTTGGGTCAAACTAAGATGATTTGGTGTGTGCGTTGTGAAAAATTCAACTGCGAGTTTTTTTGTGCATCAGTGGAAAAATGGCCATCCCGCGCGAGTTTTGTGGCACCGTTCCTTCAGAAATTAAATTGCCAAAACCCCACCAAACATGAGTTTTGTGTCAAACTGAGATGATTCATTGTGTCTATTGTGAAAAATTCAAATGCGAGTTTTTGGGTGCATCAGTGGATAAGACGGCCATCTCGAGTGAGTTTTGTGGCACCGTTCCTTCAGAAATGAAAGTGCGAAAAACCCACCAAACATGAGTTTTGGGTCAAACTGAGATCATTGGGTGCGTCCGTTGCCAAAAATTCAACTGTGAGTTCTTTGGTGCATCAGTTGAAAAAATGGCCATCCCGCGCGAGTTTTGCGGCACCGTTCGTTCAGAAATGAAAGTGCCAAAAAACCCACCAAACATCAGTTTTGGGTCAAACTGAGATCATTCGTTGCATCCGTTGCAAAAAAATTCAATGACGAGTTTTTTGGTGCATCAGTGGAAAAAACGGCCATCTCGTGCGAGTTTTGCGGCATCTTTCCTTTGGAAATGAAAGTTCCAAAAACACACCAAACTTGTGTTTTGGGTCAAACTGAGATGATTGGGTGCGTTCGTTGCAAAAAATTCAACTGCGAGTTTTTTGGTGCATCAGTGGAAAAATGGGCAATCCTGCGTGAGTTTTGCGGCATCTTTCCTTCAGAAATAAAAGTGCCAAAAACCCACAAAACATGAGTTTGGGTCAAACTGAGATGATTTGGTGTGTACGTTGTGAAAAATTCAACTGCGAGTTTTTTGGTGCATTAGTGGAAAAATGGCCATCCCACGCGAGTTTTGTGGCACCGTTCCTTCGGAAATTAAAGTGCCAAAACCCCACCAAATATGAGTTTTGTGTCAAACTGAGATGATTCATTGTGTCTATTGTGAAAAATTCAACTGCGAGTTTTTGGGTGCATCAGTGGATAAAACAGCCATCCCGCGCGAGTTTTGCGGCACCGTTCCTTAACAAATGAAAGTGCGAAAAACCCACCAAAAATGAGTTTTGGGTCAAACTGAGATCATTGGGTGCGTCCGTTGCCAAAAAATCAACTGCGAGTTCTTTGGTGCATCAGTGGAAAAATGGCCATCCCGCGCGAGTTTTGCGGCACCGTTCCTTCGGAAATGAAAGTGCCAAAAAACCCACCAAACATCAGTTTTGGGTCAAACTGAGATCATTCGTTGCATCCGTTGCAAAAAATTCAATGACGAGTTTATTGGTGCATCAGTAGAAAAATGGGCCATCCTGCGCGAGTTTTGCGGCATCTTTCCTTCGGAAATGAAATTGCCAAAAACCAACCAAACTTGAGTTTTGGGTCAAACTGAGATGATTTGGTGTGTCCGTTGTGAAAATTCAACTGCGAGTTTTTTGGTGCATCAGTGGATAAAATGGCCATCCCGCGCGAGTTTTGCGGCACCATTCCTTCAGAAATGAAACTGCGAAAAACCCACCAAACATGAGTTTTGGGTCAAACTGAGATCATTGGGTGCGTCCGTTGCCAAAAATTCAACTGCGAGTTCTTTGGTGCTTCAGTGGAAAAAATGGCCATCCCACGCGAGTTTTGCGGCACCGTTCCTTCAGAAATGAAAGTGCGAAAAACACACCAAACATCAGTTTTGGGTCAAACTGAGATGATTGGGTGCGTTCGTTGCAAAAAATTGAATGACGTGTTTATTGGTGCATCAGTAGAAAAAGGGGCCATCCCGCGCGAGTTTTGCGGCATCTTTCCTTCAGAAATAAAAGTGCGAAAAACCCACCAAACTTGAGTTTGGGTCAAACTGAGATGATTTGGTGTGTCCGTTGTGAAAAATTGAACTACGAGTTTTTCGGTGCATTAGTGGAAAAATGGCCATCCCGCTCGAGTTTTGCGGCAATGTTCCTTGGGAAATGAAAGTGCCAAAACCCCACCAAACATGAGTTTTGGGTCAAACTGAGATGATTGGGTGCGTCCATTGCAAAAAATTTAACTACGAATTTTTTGGTGCATCAGTACAAAAATGGGCCATCTCGCGCGAGTTTTGCGGCATCTTTCATTCGGAAATAAAATTGCCCAAAACCCACAAAACTTGAGTTTGGGTCAAACTAAGATGATTTGGTGTGTGCGTTGTGAAAAATTCAACTGCGAGTTTTTTTGTGCATCAGTGGAAAAATGGCCATCCCGCGCGAGTTTTGTGGCACCGTTCCTTCAGAAATTAAATTGCCAAAACCCCACCAAACATGAGTTTTGTGTCAAACTGAGATGATTCATTGTGTCTATTGTGAAAAATTCAAGTGCGAGTTTTTGGGTGCATCAGTGGATAAGACGGCCATCTCGAGTGAGTTTTGTGGCACCGTTCCTTCAGAAATGAAAGTGCGAAAAACCCACCAAACATGAGTTTTGGGTCAAACTGAGATCATTGGGTGCGTCCGTTGCCAAAAATTCAACTGTGAGTTCTTTGGTGCATCAGTTGAAAAAATGGCCATCCCGCGCGAGTTTTGCGGCACCGTTCGTTCAGAAATGAAAGTGCCAAAAAACCCACCAAACATCAGTTTTGGGTCAAACTGAGATCATTCGTTGCATCCGTTGCAAAAAAATTCAATGACGAGTTTTTTGGTGCATCAGTGGAAAAAACGGCCATCTCGTGCGAGTTTTGCGGCATCTTTCCTTTGGAAATGAAAGTTCCAAAAACACACCAAACTTGTGTTTTGGGTCAAACTGAGATGATTGGGTGCGTTCGTTGCAAAAAATTCAACTGCGAGTTTTTTGGTGCATCAGTGGAAAAATGGGCAATCCTGCGTGAGTTTTGCGGCATCTTTCCTTCAGAAATAAAAGTGCCAAAAACCCACAAAACATGAGTTTGGGTCAAACTGAGATGATTTGGTGTGTACGTTGTGAAAAATTCAACTGCGAGTTTTTTGGTGCATTAGTGGAAAAATGGCCATCCCACGCGAGTTTTGTGGCACCGTTCCTTCGGAAATTAAAGTGCCAAAACCCCACCAAATATGAGTTTTGTGTCAAACTGAGATGATTCATTGTGTCTATTGTGAAAAATTCAACTGCGAGTTTTTGGGTGCATCAGTGGATAAAACAGCCATCCCGCGCGAGTTTTGCGGCACCGTTCCTTCACAAATGAAAGTGCGAAAAACCCACCAAAAATGAGTTTTGGGTCAAACTGAGATCATTGGGTGCGTCCGTTGCCAAAAAATCAACTGCGAGTTCTTTGGTGCATCAGTGGAAAAATGGCCATCCCGCGCGAGTTTTGCGGCACCGTTCCTTCGGAAATGAAAGTGCCAAAAAACCCACCAAACATCAGTTTTGGGTCAAACTGAGATCATTCGTTGCATCCGTTGCAAAAAATTCAATGACGAGTTTATTGGTGCATCAGTAGAAAAATGGGCCATCCTGCGCGAGTTTTGCGGCATCTTTCCTTCGGAAATGAAATTGCCAAAAACCAACCAAACTTGAGTTTTGGGTCAAACTGAGATGATTTGGTGTGTCCGTTGTGAAAATTCAACTGCGAGTTTTTTGGTGCATCAGTGGATAAAATGGCCATCCCGCGCGAGTTTTGCGGCACCATTCCTTCAGAAATGAAACTGCGAAAAACCCACCAAACATGAGTTTTGGGTCAAACTGAGATCATTGGGTGCGTCCGTTGCCAAAAATTCAACTGCGAGTTCTTTGGTGCTTGAGTGGAAAAAATGGCCATCCCACGCGAGTTTTGCGGCACCGTTCCTTCAGAAATGAAAGTGCGAAAAACACACCAAACATCAGTTTTGGGTCAAACTGAGATGATTGGGTGCGTTCGTTGCAAAAAATTGAATGACGTGTTTATTGGTGCATCAGTAGAAAAATGGGCCATCCCGCGCGAGTTTTGCGGCATCTTTCCTTCAGAAATGAAAGTGCCAAAAACCCACCAAACTTGAGTTTGGGTCAAACTGAGATGATTTGGTGTGTCTGTTGTGAAAAATTCAACTACGAGTTTTTTGGTGCTTCAGTGGAAAAATGGACATCCCGCGCGAGTTTTGCGGCACTGTTCCTTGGGAAATGAAAATGCCAAAACCCCACCAAACATGAGTTTTGGGTCAAACTGAGATGATTGGGTGCGTCCGTTGCCAAAAAATCAACTACGAGTTTTTTGGTGCATCAGTGGATAAAACGGCCATCCCGCGCGAGTTTTGCGACACCATTCCTTCAGAAATGAAAGTGCCAGAAACCCACCAAACATGAGTTTTGGGTCAAACTGAGATCATTGGGTGCGTCCGTTGCTAAAATTCAATTGCGAGTTCTTTGGTGCATCAGTGGAAAAAATGACCATCCTGCGCGAGTTTTACGGTACCATTCCTTCGGAAATGAAAGTGCCAAAAACCAACCAAACTTGAGTTTGGGGTCAAACTGAGATGATTGGGTGCGTTTGTTGCAAAAAATTCAACTGTGAGTTTTTTGGTGCATCAGTGGAAAATGGGCCATCCCGCGCGAGTTTTGCGGCATCTTTCCTTCGGAAATAAAAGTGCCAAAAACCCACAAAACTTGAGTTTGGGTCAAACTGAGATCATTGGGTGCGTCCGTTGCCAAAAATTCAACTGCGAGTTTTTTGGTGCTTCAGTGAAAAAAACAGCCATCCCACGCGAGTTTTGGGGCACCGTTCCTTCAGAAATGAAAGTGCGAAAAACACACCAAACATCAGTTTTGGGTCAAACTGAGATGATTGTGTGCGTTCGTTGCAAAAAATTGAATGACGTGTTTATTGGTGCATCAGTAGAAAAATGGGCCATCCCGCGCGAGTTTTGCGGCATCTTTCCTTCAGAAATGAAACTGCCAAAAACCCACCAAACTTGAGTTTGGGTCAAACTGAGATGATTTGGTGTGTCTGTTGTGAAAAATTGAACTACGAGTTTTTTGGTGCTTCAGTGGAAAAATGGACATCCCGCGCGAGTTTTGCGGCACGGTTCCTTGGGAAATGAAAATGCCAAAACCGCACCAAACATGAGTTTTGGGTCAAACTGAGATGATTGGGTGCGTTTGTTGCAAAAAAATCAACTACGAGTTTTTTGGTGCATCAGTGGATAAAACGGCCATCCCGCGCGAGTTTTGCGACACCATTCCTTCAGAAATGAAAGTGCCAGAAACCCACCAAACATGAGTTTTGGGTCAAACTGAGATCATTGGGTGCGTCCGTTGCCAAAAATTCAACTGCGAGTTTTTTGGTGCTTCAGTGAAAAAAACAGCCATCCCACGCGAGTTTTGCGGCACCGTTCCTTCAGAAATGAAAGTGCGAAAAACACACCAAACATCAGTTTTGGGTCAAACTGAGATGATTGGGGTCGTTCGTTGCAAAAAATTGAATGACGTGTTTATTGGTGCATCAGTAGAAAAATGGGCCATCCCGCGCGAGTTTTGCGGCATCTTTCCTTCAGAAATGAAAGTGCCAAAAACCCACCAAACTTGAGTTTGGGTCAAACTGAGATGATTTGGTGTGTCTGTTGTGAAAAATTCAACTACGAGTTTTTTAGTGCTTCAGTGGAAAAATGGACATCCCGCGCGAGTTTTGCGGCACTGTTCCTTGGGAAATGAAAATGCCAAAACCCCACCAAACATGAGTTTTGGGTCAAACTGAGATGATTGGGTGCGTCCGTTGCCAAAAAATCAACTACGAGTTTTTTGGTGCATCAGTGGATAAAACGGCCATCCCGCGCGAGTTTTGCGACACCATTCCTTCAGAAATGAAAGTGCCAGAAACCCACCAAACATGAGTTTTGGGTCAAACTGAGATCATTGGGTGCGTCCGTTGCCAAAAATTCAACTGCGAGTTTTTTGGTGCTTCAGTGAAAAAAACAGCCATCCCACGCGAGTTTTGCGGCACCGTTCCTTCAGAAATGAAAGTGCGAAAAACACAACAAACATCAGTTTTGGGTCAAACTGAGATGATTGGGTGCGTTCGTTGCAAAAAATTGAATGACGTGTTTATTGGTGCATCAGTAGAAAAATGGGCCATCCCGCGCGAGTTTTGCGGCATCTTTCCTTCGGAAATGAAAGTGCCAAAAACCAACCAAACTTGAGTTTTGGGTCAAACTGAGATGATTGGGTGCGTTTGTTGCAAAAAATTCAACTGTGAGTTTTTTGGTGCATCAGTGGAAAATGGGCCATCCCGCGCGAGTTTTGCGGCATCTTTCCTTCGGAAATAAAAGTGCCAATAACCCACAAAACTTAAGTTTGGGTCAAACTGAGATCATTGGGTGCGTCCGTTGCCAAAAATTCAACTGCGAGTTTTTTGGTGCTTCAGTGAAAAAAACAGCCATCCCACGCGAGTTTTGGGGCACCGTTCCTTCAGAAATAATAGTCCGAAAACCCCACCAAAAATGAGTTTTGGGTCAAAGTGAGATCATTGGGTGCGTCCGTTGCCAAAAATTCAACTGCGAGTTCTTTGGTGCATCAGTTGAAAAAACAGCCATACCGCGCGAGTTTTGCGGCACCGTTCCTTCAGAAATAAAAGTGCGAAAAACCAACCAAACATGAGTTTTGGGTCAAACTGAGATCATTAGGTGCGTCCATTGCCAAAAATTCAACTGCGAGTTCTTTGGTGCATCAGTGGAAAAAATGGCCATCCCGCACGCGTTTTGCGGGACCATTCGTTCAGAAATGAAAGTGCCAAAAAACCCACCAAACATCAGTTTTGGGTCAAACTGAGATCATTCGTTGCATCCGTTACAAAAAATTCAATGACAAGTTTTTTGGTGCATCAGTGGAAAAAACGGTCATCCCGCGCGAGTTTTGCGGCATCTTTCCTTCGGAAATGAAAGTGCCAAAAACCAACCAATCTTGAGTTTTGGGTCAAACTGAGATGATTTGGTGTGTCCGTTGTGAAAAATTGAACTGCGAGTTTTTTGGTGCATCAGTGGAAAAAATGGTCATCCCGCGTGAGTTTTGCGGCACCATTCCTTCAGAAATGAAAGTGCGAAAAACCCACCAAACATGAGTTTTGGGTCAAACTGAGATCATTGGGTGCGTCCGTTGCCAAAAATTCAACTCCGAGTTCTTTGGTACATCAGTGGAAAAAATGGCCATCGCGCGCGAGTTTTGCGGCACCGTTTCTTCAGAAACGAAAGTGCGAAAAACCCACCAAACATCAGTTTTGGGTCAAACTAAGATGATTGGGTGCGTCCTTTGCAAAAAATTAAATGACGAGTTTATTGGTGCATCAGTAGAAAAAGGGGCCATCCCGCGCGAGTTTTGCGGCATCTTTCCTTCAGAAATAAAAGTGCCAAAAACCCACCAAACTTGAGTTTGGGTCAAACTGAGATGATTTGGTGTGTCCGTTGTGATAAATTCAACTACGAGTTTTTCGGTGCATCAGTGGAAAAATGGCCATCCCGCGCGAGTTTTGCGGCACTGTTCCTTGAGAAATGAAAGTGCCAAAACCCCACCAAACATGAGTTCTGGGTCAAACTGAGATTATTGGGTGCGTCCGTTGCAAAAAATCAACTACGAGTTTTTTGGTGCATCAGTGGATAAAACGGCCATCCCGCGCGAGTTTTGCGACACCATTCCTTCAGAAATGAAAGTGCCAGAAACCCACCAAACATGAGTTTTGGGTCAAACTGAGATCATTGGGTGCGTCCGTTGCCAAAAATTCAACTGCGAGTTTTTTGGTGCATTAGTGAAAAAAACAGCCATCCCACGCGAGTTTTGGGGCACCGTTCCTTCAGAAATAAAAGTGCGAGAAACCCACCAAACATGAGTTTTGGGTCAAACTGAGATCATTGGGTGCGTCCGTTGCCAAAAATTCAACTGCGAGTTCTTTGGTGTATCAGTTGAAAAAACAGCCATCCCGCGCGAGTTTTGCGGCACCGTTCCTTCAGAAATAAAAGTGCGAAAAACCCACCAAACATGAGTTTTGGGTCAAACTGAGATCATTAGGTGCGTCCGTTGCCAAAAATTCAACTACGAGTTCTTTGGTGCATCAGTGGAAAAAATGGCCATCCCGCACGCGTTAGCCGCCCCATTCATTCAGAAATGAAAGTGCCAAAAAACCCACCAAACATCAGTTTTGGGTCAAACTGAGATCATTCGTTCCATCCGTTACAAAAAATTCAATGACAAGTTTTTTGGTGCATCAGTGGAAAAAACGGTCTTCCCGCGCGAGTTTTGCGGCATCTTTCCTTCGGAAATGAAAGTGCCAAAAACCAACCAATCTTGAGTTTTGGGTCAAACTGAGATGATTTGGTGTGTCCGTTGTGAAAAATTGAACTGCGAGTTTTTTGGTGCATCAGTGGAAAAAATGGCCAACCCGCGCGAGTTTTGCGGCACCATTCCTTCAGAAATGAAAGTGCGAAAAACCCACCAAACATGAGTTTTGGGTCAAACTGAGATCATTGGGTGCGTCCGTTGCCAAAAATTCAACTGCGAGTTCTTTGGTGCATCTGTGGAAAAAATGGCCATCGCGCGCGAGTTTTGCGACACCGTTCCTTCAGAAATGAAAGTGCGAAAAACCCACCAAACATCAGTTTTGGGTCAAACTGAGATGATTGGGTGCGTCCTTTGCAAAAAATTAAATGACGAGTTTATTGGTGCATCAGTTGAAAAAACAGCCATCCCGCGCGAGTTTTGCGGCACCGTTCCTTCAGAAATAAAAGTGCGAAAAACCCACCAAACATGAGTTTTGGGTCAAACTGAGATCATTGGGTGCGTCCGCTGCCAAAAATTCAACAGCGAGTTCTTTGGTGCATCAGTGGAAAAAATGGCCATCCCGCGCGCGTTTTGCAGCACCGTTCGTTCAGAAATGAAAGTGCCAAAAAAACCCCCCAAACATCAGTTTTGGGTCAAACTGGGATCATTCGTTGCATCCGTTGGAAAAAATTCAATGACGAGTTTTTTGGTGTATCAGTGGAAAAAACGGTCATCCCGCGCGAGTTTTGCGGCATCTTTCTTTCGGAAATTAATGTGCCAAAACCCCACCAAACATGAGTTTTGGGTCAAACTGAGATGACTGGGTGCGTCCGTTGCAAAAAGTTCAACTACGAGTTTTTTGGTGCACCAGTGGATAAAACAGTCATCCCGCGTGAGTTTTGCGACACCATTCCTTCAGAAATGAAAGTTTCAGAAACCCACCAAACATGAGTTTTGGGTCAAACTGAGATCATTGGGTGCGTCCGTTGCCAAAAATTCAACAGCGAGTTCTTTGGTGCATTAGTGGAAAAAATGGCCATCCCGCGCGCGTTTTGCGGCACCGTTCGTTCAGAACTGAAAGTGCCAAAAAAACCCCCCAAACATCAGTTTTGGGTCAAACTGGGATCATTCGTTGCATCCGTTGCAAAAAATTCAATAACAAGTTTTTTGGTGTATCAGTGGAAAAAACGGTCATCCCGCGTGAGTTTTGCGGCATCTTTCTTTCGGAAATGAAACTGCCAATACCCCACCAAACATGAGTTTTGGGTCAAACTGAGATGATTGGGTGCGTCCGTTGCAAAAAAATTCAACTACGAATTTTTTGGTGCATCAGTGGATAAAACGGCCATCCCGCGCGAGTTTTGCGACACCATTCCTTCTGAAATGAAAGTGCGACAAACCCACCAAACAAGAGTTTTGGGTCAAACTGAGAACATTGGGTGCGTCCGTTGCCAAAAGTCAATTGCGAGTTCTTTGGTGCATCAGTGGAAAAAATGGCCATCCTGCGCGAGTTTTGCGGCACCATTCCTTCGGAAATGAATGTGCCAAATACCAACCAAACTTGAGTTTTGGCTCAAACTGAGATGATTGGGTGCGTTTGTTGCAAAAAATTCAACTGCGAGTTTTTGGTGCATCAGTGGAAAATGGGCCATCCCGCGCGAGTTTTGCGGCATCTTTCCTTCGGAAATAAATGTGCCAAAAACACACAAAACTTGAGTTTGGGTAAAATTGAGATGATTTGGTGTGTCCGTTGTGAAAAATTCAACTGCGAGTTTTTTGGTGCATCAGTGGAAAAATGGTCATCCCGCTTGAGTTTTGTGGCACCGTTTCTTCGGAATTTAATGTGCCAAAACCCCACCAAATATGAGTTTTGTGTCAAACTGAGATGATTCATTGTGTCTATTGGGAAAAATTCAACTGCGAGTTTTTGGGTCCATGAGTGGATAAAACAGCCATCCCGCGCGAGTTATGCGGCACCGTTCCTTCAATAATGAAAGTGCGAAAACCCACCAAAAATGAGTTTTGGGTCAAACTGAAATCATTGGGTGCGTCCGTTGCCAAAAATTCAACTACGAGTTCTTTGGTGCATCAGTTGAAAAAATAGCCATCCCGCGCGAGTTTTGCGGCATCGTTCCTTCAGAAATAAAAGTGCGAAAAACCCACCAAACATGAGTTTTGGGTCAAACTGAGATCATTGGGTGCGTCCGTTGCCAAAAATTCAACAGCGAGTTCTTTGGTGCATCAGTGGAAAAAATGGCCATCCCGCGCGTTTTGCGGCACCGTTCGATCACAAACGAAAGTGCCAAAAAAACCCCCCAAACATCAGTTTTGGGTCAAACTGGGATCATTCGTTGCATCCGTTGCAAAAAATTCAATGACAAGTTTTTTGGTGTATCAGTGGAAAAAACGGCCGTACCGCGCGAGTTTTGCGGCATCTTTCTTTCGGAAATGAAAGTCCCAAAACCCCACCAAACATGAGTTTTGGGTCAAACTGAGATGACTGGGTGCGTCCGTTGCAAAAAATTCAACTACATGTTTTTTGGTGCATCAGTGGATAAAACGGCCATCCCGCGTGAGTTTTGCGACACCATTCCTTCAGAAATGAAAGTGCCAGAAACCCACCAAACATGAGTTTTGTGTCAAATTGAGATCATTGGGTGCGTCCGTTGCCAAAATTCAATTGCGAGTTCTTTGGTGCATCAGTGGAAAAAATGGCCATCCTGCGCGAGTTTTGCGGCACCATTCCTTCGGAAATGAAAGTGCCAAAAACCCACCAAACTTGAGTTTTGGGTCAAACTGAGATGATTGGTTGCGTTTGTTGCAAAAAATTCAACTGCGAGTTTTTTGGTGCATCAGTGGAAAATGGGTCATCCCGCGCGAGTTTTGCGGCATCTTTCCTTCGGAAATAAATGTGCCAAAAACACACAAAACTTAAGTTTGGGTCAAATTGAGATGACTTGGTGTGTCCGTTGTGAAAAATTCAACTGCGAGTTTTTGGGTGCATCAGTGGAAAAAACAGCCATCCCGCGCGAGTTTTGCGGCAGCGTTCCTTCGAAAATGAAAGTGCCAAAAACCCACCAAACATGAGTTTTGGGTCAAACAAAGATCAATGGGTGCATCTGTTGCAAAAATTCAACTGTGACATTTTTGTTACATCAGTGGAAAAAACGGCCATACCGCGAGTTTTGCGACACCGTTCCTTCGAAAATCAATGTGCCAAAACCCCACCAAACAAGAGTTCTGAGTCAAATTGAGAGGATTGGGTATTTGGGTGTGTCCGTTTTGAAAAATTCAACTGCGATTTTTTCAGTGCATTAGTGAAAAAAACGGTCATCCCACGGGAGTTTTGCGGCATCGTTCCTTCCGAAATGAAAGTGCCAAAACCCCACCAAACATGAGTTTTGGTTCAAACTAAGATGATTGGGTGCGTCCGTTGCAAAAAATTCAACTGTGAGTTTTTTTGTGCATCAGTGGAAAAATGGCCATCCCGCGCGAATTTTCTGGCACCTTTCCTTCAGAAATGAAAGTGCCAGAAACCCACCAAACATGAGTTTTGGGTCAAACTGAGATCATTGGGTGCGTCCGTTGCCAAACTTCAACTCCGAGTTCTTTGGTGCATCAGTGGAAAAAATGGCCATCCCGCGCGAGTTTTGCGGCACCATTCCTTCGGAAATGAAAGTGGCAAAAACCAACCAAACATGTGTTTGGGTCAAACTGAGATGATTGGGTGCATTCATTGCAAAAAAATCAACTGCGAGTTTTTTGGTGCATCAGTGGTGTTGGGGATGAGGACCCTCGGCAGCGGCACCACACAGAGCGCAGGCAAAAACGACCTTCGCGTGATCCACACGTCCCCGCTCGACCCTTTTCCTCAAGGGACTGAACCCCTCGGACCCGTTTTCTAACCCTCGCCATGGATCCGACCCCCGAGGCTTTGTTGCAATTCTCTGCAGGTTAAGACTCGACGACAACCAGGCGGGTGACCCTCGCTCGCCTTGCGAGGCCACTTCGCTTGGAGCGAAGGGTTCGACGAGGTGACGGAAGGACGCTGGCTCGAGGGCAAGCGGAGTCGAAGCTCAAAGTTTTTATGTCTGCCCCCGAAGGTGGGCAAGACCGAGTGGCGGCGCACAGAGGGAAGGCTGATTACGGTTTCCCGCTGCAACAGTGTTTTTACTTCTTTGCCCCCCTCCCTGCGTGGAGGTAGGGAATCTTTGTTGTACCCTTTCGTAATTAGTCCTGTGACCCTTGGTATTCCCTATAAATACCAAGGGGTGAACAGTGTAAGACACGATTTTTTGGGGGGCAGAGCCATAGCAACTTTGTCTTCGTTTCCTTAACCTTCGCAATTGTTTCCGACGCTTGGTCACCTTCGCCACCCCCCTGCACAAGTGCGAAGGAGAGCAAGCGTGTTTCCAACAGTTTGGCGCCGTCCGTGGGGAGCGAAAGTTCGAGATGGCGGGGAACAAGTGAACCAACACCACCAGAGACCTTCGCACGGCTAGAGAGACAGCGACGGTGGTCCCACCTGCCGAGGAGATACCAGAACCCTCAAGGGCGCAGGATGTCACCCCGGACACGGAGGTCCCGGGCCCTCAAGCCCGGACCGTGTTGCACCCTCACACCGCCGGGGAGGGAGAGGGAGCTGACGAAGAGGAGTTGAGCCTCGAGGCCCTCGAAAGCCTTCAGGCTGAGCTGCAGGAGAAGAAAAGGCGTCTGGACCAGCTAGAGAAGCACAATCGGCTGCGCGCCATCAGGCAGAAGGCAGACCAGGCCAGGGAGCAGCTTCGCCGAATGGAAGAGTCCCTCGCCGCGGCTGAGGCCGAGGCAGAGGGCTGGAACGACAGGGATATGCCCCCACTGCAGGAGGGAAATGAGGAGCGAGATCGAGACAACCTTCGTCATCCACCACCCCCACCACCGCCACTCCAAGAGCATTACCCAATGTGAAGGACCGAGAAGCTATCCGAAAGCGACCAGAGGGGGGGTGAATGGGAGCTTAAAAATTTCCTTTCGGAACCTAGATGCCACTGTCCCAAAATCAACCCCAAGAGCAAACCCTAGAGCTTGCTAATGTCCACGACCCGAGATATAGGGTGGATGCTTCCTAGAAGCACAGCGGGACACTAGACAACCCTAGAAAGCCAACGCAAAAGACGGAACTCGATTCCGATCAAGAACGAACGAACCGCGAACGAAAACGTGCAAAACTGGATTGACCGGACTCTCGTCAGCGTCCGGTCAGCAGGGACCGGACGCGTCCGGTCAACAAAAATCGGCTCTGGAACCTTACTGTTCGCGACCGGACTCACGAGTACGGAGCGTCCGGTCGAGAGCAGTGCGTCCGGTCAGAAACGAACAAGCACGATGAACAGTGGAAGCGATGCGTCCGGTCAAAACGTGAACTGAGCGTCCAGTCAAAGTGAAGATCACGGCTACGTGCTGTTCATCGACCGGACTCACGCGCAGTGCGTCCGGTCACCCCGATGGAGCGTCCGGTCGATGCGCAGCAGCACTGTTCATCCACCGAATCGCCTCGATCTCACCCAAAACAAATCCTCTAGGAATCAAACTTGATGAGATGAGTCACAAGGAGTATATTGAGCTATCTCTAAGAGATCATGGCTCGAACCTATCTCCAAATCGGTGAATCGAAGAATTTCGGGGGAAGGGAGAAAACTTGACCCGAAACGAAAAATCGATCGATCTCCTAGACCGTGAGGTTAGAGGATGTTTCCTTCGGTGGAAAGAAGTGCCTCACGATCTAGAACAAACCAGTTCAAATGGAATTGCAAGAAATGAACCGAGCAAAGAGATCGAGCGACGGGAAAATCATGGGGAAAAAGGATTTCGCGAAGAACACGAACAAAACGCGAATCACGCCCACGAATTGCAAGCCGAGGCGCAAACACACGCTACGACAAGGAGGTTACGGCCTACTTTCCTCAAAATCAACAGTACACAGAGTTGCAAGTCTCTCTGCGGATCTCAGCTACAGCAGGGGATGGGAGAGCAGGAAACCCTAAGTGCAGGAAGCAAATGAGATGGCTAAAACTGAAATAACTGAGATAGGGAGGAGGGTGTCTCCCCTGAACTACTTATACTAACCTAGACTAAGTCTATTTCCTACTCTACCCCTCTCTAAACTAATTACAGAGCGAACCAGCTAAACCCTAAGGCTATTCTGGTCCAACCCGCGGTGGTAGGTAGATCCGACGGCCACGCCCGCTCGAACCGAAGCGTTGACTCGACGCAACCTCTGGATCGCCGCCACGTGTCGCCCTCGCTCTGCACCGCCGGTTTTGTGGCCCAAACCGGGAAACCAGCCTTTTCCATCAGCCCCCGGTTTTGAGGCCCAAACCGGGAAACCAGCCTCCAGCCTGAGTTTTGTGGCCCAAACTCAGAAACCCGCAGCGCCCGAGTTTTGAGGCCCAAACTCGGAAACCGGCCCACGCCCAGGTTTTGAGGCTCAACCTGGAAACCGTCGCGCCCAGGTTTTGTGGCTCAACCTGGAAACCGTCGCGCCCAGGTTTTGTGGCTCAACCTGGAAACCGTCGCGCCCAGGTTTTGTGGCTCAACCTGGAAACCCAGCACCCAGGTTTTGAGGCCCAAACCTGGAAACCGTCCACCCGTTGGTTTTTCTCTGGCTCAACCAACAAACCGGCGTCGTAGAGGGGATGCACCTCCGTGCACCCCGTCCATCGACAAGACCACATTTCTTCACTTGTCGTCGCCACAGGCTGCCAGCCACCACAGCTGATCCTCCGGCCTCTAGTCCCTCAGTCCAAGCCTCACGTCCGCCCTTCACTGTCCGATACATCGGCATGGCACGTCCGCCGCACGGCATGCCCATCCTTCATCGCGCCCAGTCCATCGGCACGACACGTCTCAACTTGACCTTCACCTGCCATCGATCACTGTCTCCGAGCTCGACACCTGCACAACACAAGCCAAAGAACATGCGATCAAACCCGTTGACAATCACTCATCACTCAGAGACTCGGCATACACCCATGTATCCGCAATCTCCCCCTTGATGAGTGCATTGTCAACTACACACACAAATCATAAAATGAAAGAAGAAGGTAGGAGGAAGGAGAGGAAGAAAACTCAACCAAATGACCCAAAAGCATAGCAAAGCCGAAGAAGGTCAAGTGGAAGAAGTGAAAACTTGGTCCCCAAAGACATGGGCAACGGCTCGACGCAACCAAGCAAAGCAAAGCTAGCCCTCAAGAAGAGGTAGAACAGGCTCAACACCGCTAGCAAAACACCAATTGAAAATCAGAGCTAAAAATGGCAAAAATGCTAGTCCCTCAAGATAGAGGCACAGAGGCTCAACACAACTAGCACGAAAACCACTCCGACCAATTGAAAAACAAACGAAAGGTCTCTGAACCAATCAAAATCCAACTCGACGACAAATGAGGAAAATGTTTGCTAGTCCATCAAGACAGAGGCAACGGCTCAACACAACTAGCAAAACTCCCCCTTAATTGAACGCCAGGAGACATATGATTTGCAAAAACTCTTCCCCTTAGTTGAAAATGCACTTATCAAGCACAAACTCTTCCCTTGAGTCAACACAACTCCTCCTTCCAAAATGCATATGAAGTCAGAAATGCAAGTTAGGAGCTTCAGGCATATAATCAAAAGAGTGCAAAGATGCTCTAATCGGTACATCTCCAATGGCACAACTAAGCACTCACATAGCGAAGGCTCAAACTGATCACACATACGAAATATGAAGCATATGAGCAAGTGAGCATTTTTTAGCCAAAAAGATAGTCACCATCAAAATAGCACTACACATGTATAGATAGGAATCCAGACTAGTGCTAAACACGTATACAAGGTGAACTACCCCTAGCAAAGTTCAATCATCATGCATAGGAATGAAGCATATACTTGCGATTTCAGTTTTATATCGGAGTTTGCAGCGGTGAAATTACACAAGTTCAATTTTAGCATGTGATTGCGAGAGGTTGAAAGCTTGTCATTGCCTAACTTTTCAACCGTGCGAAGCCTATGCATATGCAATCGGAAGCTTAAAGCAACGGTTTCGGTCATACACTACATGGCTCAAGTTTAACTCAAAGTGCAATGAGAAACAGTCTCGATACCGTGAGGTGTTGACAAGGAATCCCATCTCGATCTTTTCAATTCACTAAAGCTTGGTTCAAGTTTTAAACATGATATGAACAGACCAAGCAAGTGAATGACTCAGAACTAGAGACATAGCAACCTAGCATATATGAAAAGCAGGAATGGACTCAACACACCCTACACATGCTAGTTGCATACCTCAATGGTGATCATTTTCAGATTTATATACATTAGTCAAATTCACCATTCCGAAATTGCTCAGCTCATAACATGTACTAGTGATCAGAAGGAGCATAAGCTACAAGCATCAACATAAGCATCGGAGCATACTAAACAGAGCATATTTACATTCTAGTGATTATAAACATGAAGCTCAGCATGTAAATGCGTATGCTAAAAAGCAAAGAAAAGAAACTCAAAATAAAAAAGTCAGTCTATACAAGATCCAAAAGGTTTCCCCCATCTAAAAGGGGAAACACACACCAAGCTCACCCCTCAACCGATTAAAGGTTGATTCGTCTAAAGGTTTGGTGAAAATATCAGCCAGTTGGTGATGAGTATCGACATGGCGAAGGTCGATATCACCCTTCTCCTGGTGGTCTCGCAAGAAATGAAAGCGCACATCAATGTGTTTGGTTTTCGAGTGAAGCACGGGGTTCTTAGCAACGCTAATAGCACTCGTGCTGTCACAAAGCAAAGGCACGCGAGAAAAGCTCAAACCAAAATCACGCAAAGTGGCCATCATCCAGAGTAACTGGGAACAGCAGCTAGCCGCAGCAACATACTCCGCCTCCGTGGTAGACTGGGCGACACTAGACTGCTTGCGAGAAGACCACGATACAAGAGAAGATCCAATAAATTGGCAAGTCCCAGAAGTGGACTTGCGCTCAATACGACAACCAGCAAAATCGGCATCGGAATAACCGCAAAGCGAGAGGGTGGAGGAAGCAGAATACCAAATCCCGAACTCAGGTGTGAAACGAAGGTACCTGAAGATGCGCTTCACCGCCTGACGGTGAGAAGTGCGCGGCGACGCCTGAAAGCGCGCGCACAGACACACCGCGAACTGGATGTCCGGGCGTGTCGCCGTCAGGTAGAGGAGCGACCCGATCATACTGCGGTACTCCTTCTGGTCCACTGCTTCTCCGTCCACATCCGCATCCAGGGCAGTCGTCATCGACATGGGTGTTGGAAGAGGCTTGGCCTCACCCATATCGAACCGCTTCAGCAAGTTCTTCGTGTACTTGCCCTGGTGCACAAACGTCCCCTCTCGGGATTGCTTAATTTGCAACCCGAGAAAGAATGTCAGCTCGCCCATCATGCTCATCTCGAACTCCCTGCTCATAGTATCTGCAAACTTGGCAACCAAAGCGTGAGAAGAACCACAGAAAATGATATCATCCACGTAAATCTGGACCAAAAGTGTGTCTTTGCCTTGCCGGAGGAGAAAGAGCGTCTTATCTACACATCCCATTTTAAAACCCTTAGCAAGCAAAAAGGTTTTCAACCTATCATACCAGGCTCTAGGGGCTTGTTTCAAACCATACAAAGCTTTGTGAAGTTTAAAGACATGGTTTGGAAACTTGGGATTTTCAAAACCGGGGGGTTGCTCAACATAAACCTCCTCCTCTATGTAGCCGTTTAAAAAGGCACTCTTGACATCCATTTGAAAAAGTTTGAAACCCCTGGATGCAGCATAAGCCAAGAGTATCCTAATAGCCTCCAAACGTGCTACAGGAGCGAAGGTTTCCTCATAATCTATCCCTTCCTTCTGACTATAGCCTTTCGCTACAAGCCGGGCCTTGTTTCTAACAACGTGGCCATCCTCTCCTTGCTTGTTTTTAAATACCCATTTTGTCCCTATAGGCTTACAGTCAGGTGGAGGTGGAACTAGAACCCAAACCCGATTTCGCTCAAAGTTCTCTAACTCCTCATGCATGGCATTGACCCAATCCGGATCCGTCAATGCGTGTCCAACATCTCGGGGCTCAAAATTAGCAACAAAAGCAGAATGAGCGAAGTGAGAGATGTGCTGTGACCTGGAGCGAGTGACTCGCTCGCCGATGTCGCCGATCATCTGCTCAGGGGGGTGCTGGCGCTGGATATGTCGTGGCGCCTCCCGGGAAGAAGTGACCTCCCCCTCAACAGCAGCTGGTTCCACCCCGGGTACAAAAGGTACCGCGCGAGGTGGAGGATCCCACGGCCCCCAGGAAGAAGAAGTGTCGGGGCCGTGAGTCGTCGTCGAGGCCGCTCTTTGCGGCGCGGCAGGTGGAGGGGGTGCTGGATCATCCATACCTTCAGCACCCTCGTCCTCCTCATCAAAAAGAGGCTCTCCAACCTCATGATCACCTGCACGCTCAAAACGAGAAGAAGAAGAAACAAGAGTCTCGTCGAAGGTGACATCTGATGTCTCCATGACCCGGTTAGTATCAAGGTTAAGTACACGATATGCTCTAGTGTGAGTGCCATAACCCAAAAATACACCGTCAGAGGAGCGAGACTCAAATTTGTCCAAGTTGCCCTTTTTGAGTATAAAACAATGGCAACCAAAAACACGAAAATAACTCACCTTGGGCAGTTTGCCAAAACGCAACTCATAAGAAGTCTTTTTCAAGAAAGCTCTCAGAAAAATGCGATTGGAAATATAGCATGCAGTGTTCATAGCTTCGGCCCAATAGCGCCTAGGAGTCCTATGCTCATCAAGCATCGTCCTGGCCATCTCAACAAGGGTCCGATTCTTCCTCTCTACAACACCATTTTGGGGCGGTGTGTGGGGGGAAGAAAACTGATGCTCCAAGCCAAGGCGGTTACAAAACTTCTCAAAATCCGAATTTTTGAATTCGGAACCATTATCACTTCTAATAGCTCGCATCGAGTTCAAAGGGAACTCGTTCTGAAGACGCAAAATCAGATTGCGAGCGAAGGAGAAAGTCTCAGTCTTCTCAGTCAAAAAGAAGACCCACGAATATCTCGAAAAGTCGTCAACAACAACCAAAACATACCACTTGCCACCAACCGAGCTCACCCGAGCCGGACCAACAAGGTCCATGTGTAAAAGCTCTCCGGGGTGCGAGGTCATGACCTTAGTCACTGGATGGTGGGGAGCGGCAACCATCTTCCCATGTCTGCAAGAATGGCAAACTAGATCCTTCTCCATCGAAAGCTTGGACAATCCTCGGATTAGGCCAAGTGAGCTAAGTCTTGCAAGCAAGTCGAAGCTTAAATGACCGAGCCTCCTATGCCACTTCCAAAGATCGGAGGAAGAAGGACTAGCCAAAAGGCAGCGAGAAGAACCAAACGACTCCGAGAAATTCGCGCGAAAGACTTTCCCAAAGGGCGAAATCAGACATACAAGATCGCCCTGAGGATCTAAGATGCGACTAAGGTTCGGTTTAAAACGAATCTCATAGTCATCATCAAAAAGTTGCGAAACAGAAAGAAGGTTAAAATGCAAGTTAGAAACAAGAGCAACATCGCGCAACACAAAGTGCTCATTAACCCGCACTGTCCCACGAGACAATACCTTACCTTTACTATTGTCGCCGAAGGTTAAGTACTCCTTTCCGGCGACCGGGCTAAGGCTGGAGAACCACTTGGCGTTTCCGGTCATGTGCCTCGAGCAACCAGAATCCACCAACCAAATGTCCTCCAACCGTCTCACCTACATCAATAAAAAGACATAGGGTGAGCATACGGTCCAACACTGGGGTTAGTGAAATAAGGGGAAAACCAGTGTTGGGCCGGCTGCTCAAAAGAAGGGTTAGTGTAAAAACCATTCCTAGCACGTCTACGAGGGAAGCGATCACCACGCTGAGGAAAACGTGGTCCGCTAGGGAAGAAGCGCTCACCGCGGTACTCAAACTGCGGTGGGGGAAAGCGCTCAACTAAGCCTCCGCCACGGGGTCCAAAACCTGCAACTGCAGGCTCCCGTCGGGCACGCTCTCTATGAGATCTACGCCTAGGAGCCTGGGGCTCAACTGCTCTAGCGTCTCTCCTCGGAGCTCTCTCCTGCCTAGGCCTAACAAACTGAGGTGCTGGACCTCTAGGCCTAGTTTCCCTCCTAGGGGCTCTCATCTCCTGCCTAGGCCGGGGACCTTGACGTCCGGACCTAGCAGCTCTCCCCTGAGCCTTCGGCACATGTCCACCATGAGCTGGATGGTACATGTCCGGGTTCTCCATCTCCCGAGCACGGCGCGCCTCCCGCTTGCGCCGGAAACAGAACTCGATCAAGTGACCATCCCTCCCACAAAAATCACACTGGTACCTCACCGCACGCAAAGGGGTTGTTGGTGACCAGGGTTGTGGGTGTGGCTCACTTTGCCTTTGCCCTTCTGTGGCAACTCCTCACGAATGGGTGGCATAGCGTCAAGCTTGTTTCTGAGGTGGTTTGGCTTGGGTGCCCAAACTGGGTTCTTGGGAGGAGCTCTCGGGGGTTCCTCAACCACACCATCTTTGGTGATAGGCTTGGCTGGCTCTTTGAGTGGAAGCTTGGCAAGTTTGGGAGTAGTGGTGGAATTGGGCTTCTCACATGGGTTCAGACCACTAGACTCTCCAATCTTCCCAAAAACTGAGAGATCAACACTCTGAGCAAAACCTACACCAGGGGCACCAACAGCTCGCTTGAATTGGGAGATCATCATCCCGAGCTGTGGCTCACTACTGGAGACCCATGACAAGATGGACCGAAGGTATGTGTTTTCTTCCTCGGTTTGCATCTTGCCATGCTTCACATTGGCAATCTCCATCTCCAGGCCCTCACACAAAGCACACCTCGAGACACAAGTGCTATCTGAGCTGGCCTTCTCTAAAGACTCAAGCTTGGCATTTTTCTCTGCCAACTCAGATTGCAAGACAGGACAAGTCTTGCACGCACCCAACAGCTGCGACCTAGCACGGAGCTCATCCACCTCTCCAACCAACGCAGCATACTTACCTCTCAGAGTGAGAAGGTCAGTCATGTGCGCGGTGCACGACTCGCACTCCACCTCCTCCGACACTACCACGGTGGACCGAGCGAACTCAAGCTCCTTCACCGTGTCCTCCCACTTCTGCCTAAACTCCTTGCGCTCTCTAGCGGCACGCCTAAGCAACTTATCTTGGCTAAGGAGGGCAGCAGTCAACTTCTCAACCTCGGAGGAAAGCTCGTCGTAGGTGAGAGATACCTGGGAGGTGTCGTCGTCGTCGTCGTTCTGAGGGGTACGCTCCGGCTCGCCGTCGACCTCATCTCCGAGCGCCATGGTGCACAGGCCTCCGTCGCCGGCGAAGAAGCACAAGCCGTTGAACTTGTCTTCCAGCTTCTTCTTCACGGACTCGTCATCGCTGGAGCCAGCGGAGTCGTCATCCGAGCCGTCGACGTCGCTGAGTGTGGCGAAGAATGCACGCTGCTCAGCTTGCTGCTTCTCCAAGTACTTCTTCTTGATGTACTCTTTGTCGAAGCCGCCCCGTTTCTTGTGCCTTCGGGGGACGTGCTTCTCCTTGTACTTGGAGTCGTGCTTGCGCCCATGTTCGCCCTTGCCCGAGTGCTTGTTCTTTTTCTTGGGGCAGTCGGCGATGAAGTGGTCGGGGTCGCCGCACTCATAGCATCCCGTGCGTCCTCCTCCTCGACGACGGTTCATGCGGTTGTTGTGGAACCGCGGGAACCGGTTGGCAAACAAAGCCAACTCGTCGTCTCCCAAAGACTCCAGCTGGTCCTCTGTCACAGAAAAGAGAGAAGAAAGCGCAAAGCCAGCTGAGGGGTTAGAGGAAGAGCCGGAAACCAAAGCCATGGACGGGCGAGAAGGATTTTCAAAAGAAGCCCTCGCCATAGCATCAATCTCATTGGACTTTAGCTTACTGAAGAGCTCGTCGCAGGTGAGGGTCTCATAGTTCGGCGATTCGATGATTGCCTGAACCTTGGAGTCCCACACGGAACGGTCAAGAGTGTGCAAAAGCTTCAAAGCACGCTCATGATCGTCAAATGGCAACTGCTCTCTGTTAGCCCTCATCCTGTTGACAATCACCTGAAAGCGAGCGAATAAACTTTCTATGCTCTCGCCAGGTTGATGTCTAAAGTTCTCATACTCACGCTTGAACGACTCGTAGAGTCGGGTTTTGACTTGAGAGGTGCCCTCATGGAAACGCATGAGGGTGTCCCAGATCTCCCGAGCCGTAGCGAGGTGAGAAACACGATCAAACTCACCCATGCTCAAACAAGAAAAGAGAGCATTACGGGCTCGGCTATTGGCATCGTGCTCATCGATCTGTTGCTGAGAAACACGAGCAGCCAAGACCACGTAATCAGCAGAGTTGCAAATATCCCAAATAGACGCACCCAAACTCTGCAGATAGGCCGACATGCGTATTTTCCAATACGCATAGTTCGTCCCATCAAAGAACGGCGGTTTGCCCACGCCGCGATCCATGTCGCCTTCGGTGGATCTGGAACCGGCTAAGGTGGAAGATCCTTAACCTGCTCCGATACCAATTGAAGGACCGAGAAGCTATCCGAAAGCGACCAGAGGGGGGGTGAATGGGAGCTTAAAAATTTCCTTTCAGAACCTAGATGCCACTGTCCCAAAATCAACCCCAAGAGCAAACCCTAGAGCTTGCTAATGTCCACGACCCGAGATATAGGGTGGATGCTTCCTAGAAGCACAGCGGGACACTAGACAACCCTAGAAAGCCAACGCAAAAGACGGAACTCGATTCCGATCAAGAACGAACGAACCGCGAACGAAAACGCGCAAAACTGGATTGACCGGACTCTGGTCAGCGTCCGGTCAGCAGGGACCGGACGCGTCAGGTCAACAAAAATCGGCTCTGGAACCTTACTGTTCGCGACCGGACTCACGAGTACGGAGCGTCCGGTCGAGAGCAGTGCGTCCGGTCAGAAACAAACAAGCACGATGAACAGTGGAAGCGATGCGTCCGGTCAAAACGTGAACTGAGCGTCCGGTCAAAGTGAAGATCACGGCTACGTGCTGTTCATCGACCGGACTCACGCGCAGTGCGTCCGGTCACCCCGATGGAGCGTCCGGTCGATGCGCAGCAGCACTGTTCGTCCACCGAATCGCCTCGATCTCACCCAAAACAAATCCTCTAGGAATCAAACTTGATGAGATGAGTCACAAGGAGTATAGTGAGCTATCTCTAAGAGATCATGGCTCGAACCTATCTCCAAATCGGTGAATCGAAGAATTTCGGGGGAAGGGAGAAAACTTGACCCGAAACGAAAAATCGATCGATCTCCTAGACCGTGAGGTTAGAGGATGTTTCCTTCGGTGGAAAGAAGTGCCTCACGATCTAGAACAAACCAGTTCAAACGGAATTGCAAGAAATGAACCGAGCAAAGAGATCGAGCGACGGGAAAATCGTGGGGAAAAAGGATTCCGCAAAGAACACGAACAAAACGCGAATCACGACCACGAATTGCAAGCCGAGGCGCAAACACACGCTACGACAAGGAGGTTACGGCCTCCTTTCCTCAAAATCAGCAGTACACAGAGTTGCAAGTCTCTCTGCGGATCTCAGCTACAACAGGGGATGGGAGAGCAGGAAACCCTAAGTGCAGGAAGCAAATGAGATGGCTAAAACTGAAATAACTGAGATAGGGAGGAGGGTGTCTCCCCTGAACTACTTATACTAACCTAGACTAAGTCTATTTCCTACTCTACCCCTCTCTAAACTAATTACAGAGCGAACCAGCTAAACCCTAAGGCTATTCTGGTCCAACCCGCGGTGGTAGGTAGATCCGACGGCCACGCCCGCTCGAACCGAAGCGTTGCCTCGACGCAACCTCTGGATCGCCGCCACGTGCCGCCCTCGCTCTTCACCCCCGGTTTTGTGGCCCAAACCGGGAAACCAGCCTTTTCCATCAGCCCCGGTTTTGAGGCCCAAACCGGGAAACCAGCCTCCAGCCTGAGTTTTGTGGCCCAAACTCAGAAACCCGCAGCGCCTGAGTTTTGAGGCCCAAACTCGGAAACCGGCCCACGCCCAGGTTTTGAGGCTCAACCTGGAAACCGTTGCGCCCAGGTTTTGTGGCTCAACCTGGAAACCGTCGCGCCCAGGTTTTGTGGCTCAACCTGGAAACCGTCGCGCCCAGGTTTTGTGGCTCAACATGGAAACCCAGCACCCAGGTTTTGAGGCCCAAACCTGGAAACCGTCCACCCGTTGGTTTTTCTCTGGCTCAACCAACAAACCGGCGTCGTAGAGGGGATGCACCTCCGTGCACCCCGTCCATCGACAAGACCGCATTTCTTCACTTGTCGTCGCCACAGGCTGCCAGCCACCACAGCTGATCCTCCGGCCTCTAGTCCCTCAGTCCAAGCCTCACGTCTGCCCTTCACTGTCCGATACATCGGCATGGCACGTCCGCCGCACGGCACGCCCATCCTTCATCGCGCCCAGTCCATCGACACGACACGTCTCAACTTGACCTTCACCTGCCATCGATCACTGTCTCCGAGCTCGACACCTGCACAACACAAGCCAAAGAACATGCGATCAAACCCATTGACAATCACTCATCACTCAGAGACTCGGCATACACCCATGTATCCGCACAATGAGACAACAAAACTTTCACCAACTTTGCCCAGATGAGAGAGAGCCAAACCTCCGCATCCAAAGAACACCTCAACAACATCAAATGCCCTATGACCCGCAGTCACCCCTCTCCCAGATACTCCAAACTCAACCCTGGCCTCCGTGCTACAACCCACAAAACTTACCTCGTTACGACGGGCTTTCCGACCCTCGCTAGTTCATAATGAGCTATGAGGCGGCAGTCGCCGTGGCAGGTGGAGACGAAGCAACAATGGCAAAATCTTTTGTCATTATCTTGCGCGACATCGCGCAAACTTGGTACAGCAACCTTCGCCCCGGGACCGTGGATTCCTGGGCCAACCTCAGAGACAGGCTCTGCACAAACTTCAAAGGCATCACACCAGCCCCTTCGAACCCCATCGACTTGTTCAATTGCAAGTAAGAGGAGTGAGAACCGCTTCAAGACTACTGACGAAGGTTCATCCAAATCAGAGCAAGAACTCCGGGGATATCCGACGAAGCTATAATCCTCGCCGCAGTGAGTGGCCTGCGTCCAGGCCCATGCTCATCAAAGTTTGCCAGGAAGCCAGCGAATTCAATCGAGGAGTTACACGAAACAATGGAACGATATTGCAGAGCAGACATGGACTTCAGAGCGAAGTCTGACGCTTGGCGCTGACAACTGAAGCCACAGCCGAGGCCTCAAACAAGGGAAAGCAACCTTCGCCAAGAGCAAAGCAACGTTGGTGCAATCAACAAAGCAACAAATTACAAGGATCAAAGACGGGACGCTCAACCTCCGAGCAACCAAGCCTCTCAGGGTTTGCCACCCCCGCCGAATCAGCGGAACCCGCAACGAGATCCCGCTAAAATGTATTGTCACTTCTGTGGTCTCGGAAAGGGACACACAACAAAGCAATGCGAATGCTTCGCCAAGGGAAAAGAATACCTGGAATCCAGGAAAGCTGCTTCGTCAGACACCCGAACCATCAACCACACCAGGAAACCAAGCTTCCACCCTTCAAATACCCAATTCAGTTACACCCCCATAAACTATGGCCTACCCTCGCAACAACCCATTTACCCCCACCACCCACACTTCAGCCAAGCCTCCTACCAGGCAACAACAATCCCACAACGCCAAAACACTCCATACACAGTCACATACCCAACAACCCCCAAAAACCAAATTCCAACAACCCACCAAGCCAGCAACGCTCTGCCACGACCACCGCCAATTCCCGCTTTACCAGCACCCCAGCTTGTCAAAGCCGAAGCCCAGAGCCAAACGACCATCAACAATCCAACATCAACCTTCGGTGTGATTCTAGCTATCACCGGAGCTTCAAATGAAGACCATGGTAACAAACGGCAGAGGAAGGAACATGCCAGACGAGTTCACCACGTGGCCATCGAAGGACCCCACAGATTCGGTCGTTGGTCTCACATCCCCATAACCTTCGATTCCAGCGACATGAAGCTGAGAGATTACCCTCACACCGATGCTATGGTGATCGAAACCAACCTCGCTGGTTGGACTGTCACCAAAATCTTGGTTGATACAGGAAGCTCCGCTGACATCCTATTCGCCTCAACCTTCGACAGCATGAAGCTCAATAGAAACCTCCTGCAACCCGCTGACAACCCTCTATACGGCTTCGGCGGTCAACAAGTGAGAGCGGTTGGCAAAATATCCTTGCCTGTGACTTTCGGCGACCAAACGAACTGCAGAACTGAGCACATAACCTTTGATGTCGTCGACATGTTCTATCCATACAATGCCATTTTTGGCCGAGGGGTCACAAACGCATTCAATGCTGTCATCCATCCCGCTTACCTATGCATGAAGCTTCCTGCTCCGAAGGGTGTGGTTGCAGTATTTGGGGACCAAGACATTGCAAGGGCAGCTGAACGAAACGTAGCCCCAGGGCAACGTAATGTACACAATTTGTCAAAACCTCAAACCCCCGGCATCAGCGACGAGGGTGAAGTCTGCAATGACAGAGTGAAGGCAGCGCCAAAGGAGGAAACCAAACAAGTCCAACTCTTCGAGGGTAACGCCGAAAGAAAGGTGCTCATCTCAGCCAATCTAGACCCCCAATCAGAAGGCAACCTCGTTACCTTCCTCAGAGAAAATTCCGACACCTTCGCCTGGTCCGTAGAGGACCTAAAAGGAGTCAACAGATCAATGATTGAGCATAGCCTGAACATCAAAACAGGCTATCGCCCAATCAAACAAAAGCTTCGCAAGATGTCAGAAGAAAGAAAGGAGGCAGCGAAGGCTGAGGTAAAAAGGCTTTTGGACGCAGGCGTCATTCGCTCGGTCAAATACCCAACTTGGCTCTCAAATGTGGTCCTAGTACAAAAGAAGAACAAAAAATGGCGAATGTGCGTGGATTTCACTTGCTTGAACAAAGCTTTCCGAAGGATGATTTCCCTCTCCCAAACATAAGCACCCTGGTCGACAGAGCGGCAGGTTGCCAAACGCTGTCCCTCCTTGATTGCTTTTCAGGCTATCACTAGATTTGGGTGAATGAAGAAGACGAGGAAAAAACAAGCTTTATCACACCCTCGGGCACCTTTTGCTTCCGAAGAATGGCAGAAGGCTTGAAAAATATAGGCTCAACCTTTGCTCGCATGACCTCTGAAGTTTTCAAGGATGAGCATGCTGTCTCTGCCTATGTCGATGACCTGGTTGTCCAGAGTGAACTAAAAGAAAACCACATATCATACTTATCGAGGGTGTTCAGCAACCTCCGGTCCGCCGGATTGAAACTAAACCCAGAAAAATGCGTTTTCGGGGTAAGCGAAGGTAAATTGCTAGGTTGCATCGTCTCGGCCAGAGGAATCGAAGCTAACCCTGAGAAGATCGACGCTATCATGAACATGGAACCTCCGGCGACCAAAAAAGCAGCTCAGCGTCTGTCTGGTCATTTAGCAGCACTTAGCAGATTCATCTCAAGATCCGCAGAGCGAGGGTTACCTTTCTTTCAAACACTCAGAAGCAATGCTCCATTTAATTGGCGTCCCCAGCAGCAAAAAGCCTTCGAGGAGTTGAAAAAGTATCTGACCAGCTTGACTGCCCTAACCAGCCCAAGCAAGGGAGATCTATTGTTACTCTACGTCGCAGCTTCGCCTCATGCAGCAAGCGCAGTTCTCATCAAGGAGCTCCGCGAAAACAACAAGACCAGACAAGCCCCAATCTACTATGTTTTAGAAACCCTCGAAGGCCCAAAGAGAAATTATTCGGAGCTTGAGAAAATAGCATACGCCGTCGTTATGGCATCAAGAAAGCTCAAGCACTATTTCCAGGTGCACGAGATTTATGTACCTTCGTCGTACCCCCTCGAGAACATTTTCAAAAACAACGAAGCAGTTAGAAGAATAGCAAAATGGGCAGTCGAGCTTAACAGTTACGCTGTGACCTTCGTCGGCATAACAGCAGTCAAATCACAGGTACTGGCTGATTTCATAGCAGAATGGACACCCGACCCTCGTGCTGGTGAGCTGCGACATGACCAGTTTTGGATCGTTTACGTCGACGGAGCCTGTGGTGCAACTGGAGCCGGTGCCTCGGCCATTCTAATCTCGCCTTCTGGGTCGAAGCTGAGTTACACACGAAGGCTTGACTTCAAATGCACAAACAACTCCGCTGAATATGAAGTTGTAATTCTGGCACTTTCAAGACTACGGTCGTTGTCAGTCCGAAGGGCACTCATCAACACAGACTCTCAAGTCATTGCGGGGCACATTGAGAAGTACTACAAAGCAAAAGATCCAGAGCTTCAAAAGTATTTTCAATATGTCCGAAGGTTAGAATCTTTCTTCCTCGGCATAACTGTAAAAGCAATATCAAGGACTGAAAACAGCGAGGCAGATTGCCTAGCTAAAGCAGCCGCACAGCAGTTACAGCTTCCACCAGATGTGTTCTACGAGGTTACCACTCGGTCAGCTTTCGAAGCTTCCGAAATCAGCCTCAAGCTGATCAGCGCAATTCAGTGCGAGGATTGGAGAGCACCTATCATGGCCTACATCAAGGGGCTCCATGAATCAAACAACAGAGAAGAAGAAAACAGACTAAAGCAAAGAGTGCGAGGGTACAAGATTGTTGACAACACCTTGTACAAAGCTTCGGTAACCTCGCCATGGCTCAAATGTGTGTCACAGTCCGAAGGCAATGACATTCTCAAGCTAATCCACGAGGGCATCTGTGGTTCTCACAACGGCCCGAGGGCTCTGGTCGGCAAAGCGTTCCGGCAAGGTTTCTACTGGCCAACAGCATTAAGAGATGCGCAAACCACTGTCAAGCATTGCGAGGGTTGTCAACTGATGGCAAAGAACCAAAACGCTCCAGGGGCACCTACAACTCTCATATGCCCAACCTGGCCTCTGCAAAGGTGGGCGATGGACCTCGTAGGCCCACTACCGACGGCTCCAGGGAACCTTCGCTATGCGGTGGTAGCTGTGGAATACTTCACAAAGTGGATTGAAACAAGGCCATTGTCCTCCATCACTACCATCGCAGTAAAAAAGTTTTTCTGGCAACAAATAGTCTGTCGCTTTGGAGTTCCTCAACATCTAACCGTCGACAATGGCACTCAGTTTGACAGCGAGGTCTTCAAAGAATTCTATGCGCAAATTGGGACAATGTTATGCTTCGCCTTCGTCCGGCACCCGCAATCCAACGGCCTGGTTGAAAGAGCCAATGCGACAATATTCCAAGCTATATCCAAAAAGTTGCAGGGTAGACCTAAGGGTAAATGGGCCGATGAACTACCTTCGGTCACCTGGCCTCACAACACCTCAGAATGCAGAGCAACAAAATTCACTCCTTTCAAACTTTTGTTCGGCGAAGAAGCGGTGCTTCCAGAAGAACTAAAATATGGGTCGCTCAGAACAACCCTCGCACCTGACGAGCAAGCCCAACCGCTTGATAAAGACCTACTCGAAGAAGCAAGATGCAACGCAGTGCACAACCTTCGTAAGTACCAAGAAGAAACCAAAAAATGGAGAGATAAAAAGATCAGAATCAAAGATTTGTAGAAGGGTGACCTCGTCCTCATCAGAAAACAAAACGCCAGCTTGGCGGGAAAATTTCAGCCCAAGTGGACAGGTCCATACTTGATTGTGGAAAGCAATCGCCCCGGTTCTTTCCACCTCTCCGACAGCGAAGGAAACATCCTGCCTCACACCTGGAACATTGACAACCTTCGCCAATTCTACCCATAGCGGAGCCTTAGCGAGCCCTCGCACTATGTAATCTTTTGTTTCACTTTTGTTTTCTTCCATTTCTGTGCATGTAACAAAAACAGAAGGAGCTGCACTCTTTTTCCTTACGAAGGGGCGTAAGGTTTTTGAACAAGGTAGCATCCACAACCTTAATGCAGGTTAGAACCCCCGAAAAAAGAAGAGTCATCAAACCTCTACATTTACTAGAAACATCGAAAAAGCACCTCTTCTTCAAAGAGTGCTATCATCGATGCAACCTTTTTTAAGATTGCTTCAAAAATGAACGTTTTCTAAAAGAAAACTTCACCTCTGCCTAAGATAAGGGGAGGCGCAAAGTCCAAAAAGACGAGCACCCTCGCAAAACACGCCAGGGGCTCGCAAAAAGCAAACTTCACCTCTACCTAAGATAAGGGCAGGCGCGAAGTCCAAAAAGCCGAGCACCCTCGCAAAACACGGCAGGGGCTCCCAAAAGCAAACTTCACCTCTACCTAAGATAAGGGGAGGCGCGAAGACCAAAAAGCCGAGCACCCACGCAAATCACGCTAGGGGCTCGCAAAAAGAAAACTTCACCTCTACCTAAGATAAGGGGAGGCGCGAAGTCCAAAAAGCCGAGCACCCTCGCAAAACACGCCAGGGGCTCGCAAAAAGCAAACTTCACCTCTACCTAAGATAAGGGGAGGCGCGAAGTCCAAAAACCCGAGCACCCTCACAAATCACTCCAGGGGCTCGCAAAAGCAAACTTCACCTCTACCTAAGATAAGGGGAGGCGCGAAGACCAAAAAGCCGAGCACCCTCGCAAATCACGCCAGGGGCTCGCAAAAAGCAAACTTCACCTCTACCTAAGATAAGGGGAGGCGCGAAGTCCAAAAAGCCAAGCACCCTCGCAAAACACGCCAGGGGCTCGCAAAAAGCAAAGTTCACCTCTACCTAAGATAAGGGCAGGCACGAAGTCCAAAAAGCCGAGCACCCTCGCAAAACAAGCCAGGGGCTCGCAAAAAGCAAACTTCACCTCTACCTAAGATAAGGGGAGGCGCGAAGTCCAAAAAGCCGAGCACCCTCGCAAATCACGCCAGGGGCTCGCAAAAAGCAAACTTCACCTCTACCTAAGATAAGGGGAGGCGCGAAGTCCAAAAAGCCGAGCACCCTCGCTGCAAATGCCAGGGGCTCACCAAAAAAGCAAACCCCGCCGCCCGTGATAACAGTATACGCGAAGTCCAAAACCAGCTTGTCGAAAAGCATCACGCGAGCCTCGATAAAAGAAAGTGGGGGTGTCGCTATTTTTTCAAATCAGCTTGTCGAAAAGCATCATGCGAGCCTCGCTAAAAGAAAGTGGGGGCGTCATTGTTTTTTCAAATCAGCTTATCAAAAGCGTTGCACGAGACTCGCTAAAAGAAAGTGGGGGCGTCGCTGTTTTTTCAAATAAGCCTATCAAAAGTGTTGCGCGAGCCTCGCTAAAAGAAAGTGGGGGCGTCGCTGGTTTTTCAAATCAGCTTATCAAAAGCGTTGAGCGAGACTCGCTAAAAGAAAGTGGGGGTGTCGCTGTTTTTTCAAATCAACCTATCAAAAGTGTTGCGCGAGCCTCGCTAAAAGAAAGTGGGGCCATCACTGTTTTTTTCAAATCAGCTTATCAAAAGCGTTGCGCGAGACCCGCTAAAAGAAAGTCGGGGCGTCGCTGTTTTTTCAAATCAGCTTATCAAAAGCGTTGCGCGAGCCTCGCTAAAAGAAAGCAGGGGGCGCGGCTGTTTTTCCAAAATCATCCCATCAAAAGCGTAACGTAAAGCTTCACAATCACTTTACTTAAACCACTACAAACCAATTCAGATAAATTGCAGAATTTACTTGCCTCAACCAATAATGCGGCTTACAATTTAAAAGGGAAAAAGTCACAGTTACAAGGGTTCACCCCCACATTCAACTACTGCCAAGTCATTGAAACCCTCGACCACCTCCTCAAACCCCCCCTCCACTGGAATCAGAGGTCCCCACAACAAAGGAGTTGTAGGGACAATTGGCAGTTCCCCGGGTAAAACCCTCGCCCTATACATGTATCTATGCCTTGTCTCACTAACTTCTGAAGGTTCTTCCTTCGGAATCACAAGCGTCCCATCCGAACTTATACCAAGCTCCCTTTGCCAAACAAATATTCCAAAGCTGTGTTCTCGTCAATATCATTATCTCCGCTAGCTTGCGAGATTGAAGAAGATCCAAACAAATAACGGTCGGCCTGATGGTCCGTATAATCTGCTTCACGACAAAAACGACCCGACCTACTATTCTTTAAATCATACCTTCGCACCTTTGACCACCAAAAGCGTTCAAAGGAAAGTGAAGGATGTTTAAACCTAGCGTGAGCCCACGATTCACCAGTTATAAAAACATCTTGGTAATTTAACATCAGCGGAGTCACGTCGAATACGTCTAGCACGGTTCCGTCAGGAACCTGCATGTTTCACAAAAATACGAAGATGCTTCAGCCTCATCAAGTCTTTACAACCACAATCTCTACAAAAGGGCTACCTCGCCACAACAATCCCAGGGATCACACCTAACCAGCTTCCCTATGGGCTCCACTCGCAGCTCCGTCCTTGATAGCTTCCGAACCTTCGCCAATGGCGATGGTCGAGGCTCCAGCAGGCGCCTTCTCCGCCGTGGATTCCTCCACGGCAGCCTCGACGATCGAAGCAGGCTCCTCTTCCGTCGCCGCTTTTTGCACCACGGCTTCTTCAGTGCTCGGGACGTCCCCAGCCAAGGCCTCGATCTCGGCGAGCGTAACCCCCGCAGCACTTGACTCAGGGGCAGCTTCGGAGCCACCTCCTACTTCAACTTCCGTGGGCGGCGAGGGCATCGCATCTTTTCGAGCCTATAAGCAAAACAAAGGCAAACCACGCCAAGGTCAATAATAACCCCTCTGAAACAGTTCAACAAAATCGAAAAATCCGAAAAAGTACGCAAACCTGACGTGTAGCCTCGGCAGCTTCTTCGAAGGCAAGAGCTCGGCCGCCTCCGGAGATCCAAAACCTGCGGAGCAGACGCATCGCGCAGTTCCGAACTTCAACATCATCAACCTTCATACGGCGCACTTCATCGACCGACGGAAAGGCATGGTTTGGCCTCTTGATTTTGCGAAGATGATCACAATCCGCCAGTCGAAGCGTGCTCGCCATTGCCAAAGCCCCGGCGTAGCCTCCGAAATCGGCTGCATTGACAACTAGCAAACTAAATACATCAAGTTCATTACTCAGCCAACCCTCGAAGGCTTCCACGCTAGCTGCATGCAATGGCTCTCCGGCAGAGCCTCCGGCCTCAGTCAGGCAACAATCAAGCTTACGCTGGATGTTCTCCATACTCATCCGCCAGGATTCGCTCAAATCCCCTAAGCGACCCTCGACATCGGCCAACGCCTTGTCCTTCGCCTTTCCCTCGGCAATCAAATTAGCATTACGCTTCGCCAGTTCAACTGCCTCCTCTCGAGCCTTCGCGGCCTTCTCCGAAGCATTCTTCAGTTCAATTTCCTTATTTTCCAAGCTCCGGGCAAGTCTGCTATTCTCCTTCTCAAGCTCAGTAATTTGGCTTCTCATAAATTCCATGTCGGAGCCAACCTTCCGTCTCGCCGCGCGGTTCAAGAGCATTAGCTCCGCCAACTTGACGTCAACATCGGCAAAAGTATCACCAACCGCCTGGTCCGCAAGTCGAACCTCTGCCTCCGGCACACAAATGCGGCCGAAGATTCGGCCTAAAAAATGCCTTTCCTCCGGGCCACATTGCAAGTGACAATCCCGAAGGTCCGGACTAGTGAACAGCTCAGTTGCCGGATCAGAAATCCCAAGCTTCTTAGCATACTCCGGGAGGCTCGACCGATTCGCCTCGCCGTACGGTCTCTTTCCCCGGGCTCGGTCGGGCTCGAGTACTCCATCAAACTCAAAACCCTCTACCCACAGGTGCGAGCCCGCAAAGCTAGGAATCGACCCTCGTCGAGGACTATCTGGCTCAATGTCTCGAGCGATGTCGTCCATGCTCCGGGCAACCATCACACCAGCGCTTGGCAAGGCTGCCCCTCTTCCGTGGGTGTCATCGATGGACACCTCCTCATCAGTGTCATGTCCTTCACTGGAAGCTTCGCTGCTTTCATCAGACGAACCCTCGTCCGTTCCCCGCTCTTTTCCATCCTTCTCTTCCTCCACCTCATCATCATCAGACTCATCCTCGTCATCCGAAATCTGAATCAAAGCACAGATCCCTCCAACTCGGGGCACCCGCCCTGCAGCCCTACCGACACCTCGGCCGGAAGCAACAATAGCTGACGAAGAGGTACCAGCCGAAACGGCCGCGACCTTCGTCGCAAGTGTTTTCACCCGGCCACCGGCACCACCACGGCCTTGCCCACGGCCTCGTTTCGGCCGAGAGACAATTCCCCTCTCCCCCGAAGCTTCGCGCTTCCTCTTCTTCGGCGCATCCTCGCTCGAAGGAGCTGGCCAGTCCGCATACCGGACCCCAAGAATATCAAACATTCTGTTCACCCGACCTCCGCTACCCACCGAGCTATGGATCGCCTTAGTCTCCAGTGTGGACAGTTTCCCGACAAGTTCCACAGTCCACTGCTGAACACGCTTGTAGATGACCTCGATCCCATCTCCGTGTGAGGGAAACTTTTGGAGAGTTCTCTCCAAAATCTTGTCAAGATCCAGGCTCGGCCTCTTTAAACCCCTACCTTCATACATGGGATCATCCTCCACTTTGAACCATGCCTGCCGTCGCCCAAGAGGCCAAATCTTGGCACAACAATACTCCTCCACCAGGTCACGCGCGCACTGCGAGCGGGCAACAACCCTCAGGCAGTCAACAGAGGCGTGAGCCTCGGCGCTCATCCTAGCTTCGGCGCTTACTTCTCCAAGCAACGGAAGCTCACCACAAAGCTCAACATCATCACTGAGTTTGCAGTAGAACCAGAACTCTTGCCATCCACTGCTCCACTTGTTCTTCTGTGCTTGTACCGGTAGCTCCGCGCCGGCGCGATGGCAGAAAGTGTAGACGGTGAACTGACCGAGACCGGATCTGCCCTCGCCGTCAGTGAACTTCCGAGGCTGCATATGGACGCGATGAGTGCATACAAACCCTTCGACATGAGGGACAATCCCCTGAGATCGGCAGGCCCAAACATAAACAGACATCTTCGTGAAGCACGAAGGTGTAAGCTGATGAAAGCGCAAATTAAACCTTCGCAGAACTGAAGTCATGAAGGAGTCAGCAGGAAAGCGAAGTCCGGCTGAAAAGAATTCCTCAAATACAACAACCTCGTCTACACCTGGCTTCGGCACCGTCTCCCCAGCACTGGCCCTCGCCTTGCCCTCCTCAATCCAGCCCCACCTAACATAGGATGCAAGATCAGTGGCGCAAACCCGACTAAGCCCGAACTCGAAGGTAGTCCCCTCATCCGCAGCGGCTGGAGATACAGCGCGAGCCGTTTGTTTCAACCTCGCCATCTCTAAAAACTAAGCCTCGCTAGACGCAAGCAGTCTAAGCCTTCGCAACTGTGCGAAAAGCAACCTCCGCAACAACAAACGAGCAGCAGCAGGATGGCAAGCGTGTTTGAAGGCACAAGACGAAAGCCCCTCACCTACCCCTCCTATTTATAGGACAAGAAGCGGGAGCATCCGCCCGACAAAATCAGCACGGTAGCCGAAAAACTTGGCACGAAAAATGGAGCGGGCCTAAACAGTACAAAAGCAAACAGTACTACGGCCCGACCGAGAGCAGTCGCGGGCGTCGCTGCCTAGGATCTTTTCACGTCTCCCATCGAAAGGCGCTGCTTGGGCCTAAGCTCTGCTCCTTAGATCCAAAGCAACGAGGGGCTACTGTTGGGGATGAGGACCCTCGGCAGCGGCACCACACAGACCGCAGGCAAAAACGACCTTCACGTGATCCACACGTCCCCGCTCGACCCTTTTCCTCAAGGGACTGAACCCCTCGGACCCGTTTTCTAACCCTCGCCATGGATCCGACCCCCGAGGCTTTGTTGCAATTCTCTGCAGGGTAAGACTCGACGACAACCAGGCGGGTGACCCTCGCTCGCCTTGCGAGGCCACTTCGCTTGGAGCGAAGGGTTCGACGAGGCGACGGAAGGACGCTGGCTCGAGGGCAACCGGAGTCGAAGGTCAAAGTTTTTACGTCTGCCTCCGAAGGTGGGCAAGACCGAGTGGCGGCGCACAGAGGGAAGGCTGATTAGGGTTTCCCGCTGCAACAGTGTTTTTACTTCTTTGCCACCCCTCCCTGCGTGGAGGCAGGGAATCTTTGTTGTACCCTTTCGTAATTAGTCCTGTGACCCTTGGTATTCCCTATAAATACCAAGGGGTGAACAGTGTAAGACACGATTTTTTGGGGGGCAGAGCCATAGCAACTTTGTCTTCGTTTCCTTAACCTTCGCAATTGTTTCCGATGCTTGGTCACCTTCGCCACCCCCCTGCACAAGTGCGAAGGAGAGCAAGCGTGTTTCCAACAAGTGGAAAAATGGGCCATCCCGCGCGAGTTTTGCGGCATCTTTCCTTTGGAAATAAAAGTGCCAAAAACCCACAAAACATGAGTTTGGGTCAAACTGAGATGATTTGGTGTGTCCGTTGTGAAAAATTCAACTGCGAGTTTTTTGTTGCATCAGTGGAAAAATGGCCATCCCACGCGAGTTTTGTGGCACCATTCCTTCGGAAATTAAAGTGCCAAAACCCCACCAAATATGAGTTTTGTGTCAAATTGAGATGATTCATTGTGTCTATTGTGAAAAATTCAACTACAAGTTTTTGGGTGCATCAGTGGATAAAATGGCCATCCTGAGCGAGTTTTGCGGCACTGTTCCTTCAGAAATGAAAGTGCAAAAAACCCACCAAACATGAGTTTTGGGTCAAACTAAGATCATTCATTGCATCTGTTGCAAAAAATTCAACTGCGAGTTTTTTGGTGCATCAATGGAAAAACGGCCATTCCGCGTGAGTTTTGTGGCATCTTTCCTTCGGAAACAAAAGTGCCAAAAACCACCAAACATGAGTTTTGGGTCAAACTGAGGTGATTTGGTGTATCCATGTGAAAAATTCAACTGCGAGTTTTTCGGTGCATCAGTGGAAAAATGGCCATCCCGCGTGAGTTTTGTGGCACCGTTCCTTCAGAAATGAAAGTGCGAGAAACCCCCCAAACATGAGTTTTGTGTAAAACTGAGATCATTGCGTGTGTCCGTTGCCAAAATTCAACTGCAAGTTTTTTGGTGCATTAGTGGAAAAATGGCCATCCCACGCGAGTTTTGCGGCACCGTTCCTTCAGAAATGAAAGTGCGAAAAACCCACCAAACATGAGTTTTGGGTCAAACTGAGATCATTGGGTGCGTCTGTTGCCAAAATTCAACTGCGAGTTCTTTGGTGCATCAGTGGAAAAAATGGCCATCCCGCGCGAGTTTTGCGGCACCATTCCTTTAGAAATGAAAGTGCCAAAAACAAACCAAACATGAGTTTTGCGTCAAACTGAGATGATTGGGTGCGTCCGTTGCAAAAAATTGAAGGACCGAGAATGCAACCAGAAAGCGACCAGAGGGGGGGTGAATGGGAGCTTTAAATTTCCTTTCAGAAACTTTAAGCCTCTGTCCCGAAAATCAACCCCAAGAGCAAAACCGATGCGCATGATGTCCACGACCCAAGAGAATGGGTGGATGTTCCCTAGGAACACAGCGGGGCACCACAAAAGTTCCCTCGCCCAAGTTCACGCAGGTCAACTAGTGACAGGATGAACTTTGGGTAACCTCAACCCGATTTAGGCTATTTTGTAAAACGAGAAACCCAATTTCTGTAGAGCACGAAGTCAGGAATCCAACGCAACAAGCAGATCTCAAATCGAACGTTAAACGAACAAACTGCGGACGAAACTACGCGAAAACATTTGCATCAGACGCTGGCCTGCATCCGATGTCTTAGCACCGGACGCGTCCGATGCAAACAGGACCTCTCTGGAACCTTACTGGACTGGCATAGGACGTTGCTATAGTGAAACTCTAGCGTCTGATGCTTGACCCCCGGCGCGTCCGATGGCAACGGAAGCTCCGATGGTGAAGGACCGAGAAAGCACTAGCAAGGCGACCAGAGGGGGGGTGAATGGGAGCCTACAAAATTTCTCTCGAAACTTTGGCCAAATGTCCCAAGATCAACCCCCAAAAGCTACGACCGAAACCGTGATGCCCACGACCCTTGGAAGAGGGTGGATGATCCCTAGGATCACAACGAGGCACCACAAAGCGATAGCAAACCAAACGGCAAAAGCACCCAGTCGAGTTCGACCCTCAAAAACCATGTCCCGGATGTAGATAGACGGCTACGTCGAGAAATCCCCAAATACCGATGCTAACAAGTAGCAAAGATACCTAGAGAGCTTCCTTGGTCAACTACAAGGCCAAACGAGAAGTCTGGAAACCAAGCGAACAAGCCGGGAGAGCAAACGCACTAAACCGGAGGCTACAGCAGGATCCCAGACTGTCCGCCGGCCAAAAGAGCAAAACGGCACTGCTGCTGAAGTCCCCTGGACAGTTCCCGGACTGTCCGCGAAAACAAACGGTGGACTGTCCGCCGGTCAAACTTCGGCACTGTTCACCGAGACACACAGCCAGTACTCGGCTGAGTCCCAACGTGCGAACTGTCCGCTGGTCAAAACCACGAACTGTCCGCCAACGTGCAGAGAGGGCGATTTCAGTCGCCTCCTCTGCAAATCTCTCCAAATTCGATCCAAATCAAAATCCCACGTTCCCAAACTTGGAGAAGATGATCACAGGGTAGTTAGGAGACTATCCCCAAGAAATCATCCGCTCAAAACGATTCAATCACCGAGAAATCGAAAGAGGAAGATCAAGAACGAAAAAGCGCCACGAAAACGAAATCAACCCGATCTACTTGTTCGTGAGGATCTAGATGAATTCCTTCAGTGGAAATGATCTCCTCACTATAAAGAACAAGTTGATTCAAACGGATTTAGCAAAGACGCACTAGAGAGGGAGATCGAGTGATGGGAAAATTGCAGAGAAACGAAGAACGCGAAGAACACGAACCAAAACGCGAATCAAGTTATCGATCTGCAACCGTGTGGCTACCACACGCTACAACAGTGAGGTTACGGCCTCACTTCCTCAAAATCTCCAGTACACAGAGGTATGGTTCTCTATGGATCTCAGCTAGCTACAGCAGGGGATTGGGAGAGCAGGAAACCCTAGAAGCAAAGAGCTAATGAATGAGATAGATGGGGAGGTGGGTGTCTCCCCCTACTTATCCTAATTCTAACTATTCCTAATTCCCACTCTACCCCTAACTACTTACAGAGCGAACCAGCTAAACCCTAAGGTTATTCTGGACCAACTCGATGGTAGGTGGATCCGACGGCCACGCCCGCACAACTCGTAGCGTTGCCTCGACGCAACCTCCCGATTGCCGCCACATGCCGCCACCTCTGTGCGTCCTTTTCACGGACTCCGCCCCCGGTTTTGTGGCCGAAACCCGGAAACCAGGCCTTTACGTCCACCCCCGGTTTTGAGGCCCAAACCGGGAAACCAGCCTCGAAGTCCATCCCCTGGTTTTGAGGCCAAAACCAGGAAACCCGCCAGCGCCCAGGTTTTGAGGCCCAAACCTGGAAACCGTCCTCAGCCCGAGTTTTGTGGCCCAAACTCAGAAACCCTCAGCACCCAGGTTTTGAGGCTCAAACCTGGAAACCGTCCACCCGATGGTTTTTCTCTGGCTCTACCACCAAACCGAGCCTATAGAGGGGATGCACCGCTCGTCCACCACGTCCACCGACACGTGTTCCCAGGTCCTCGACCCAAGCAACACCATGTCCCACAAGTCATCGCTCGTCGCTGTCCCAGGCTGCCAGCCACCACAGCTAATCCTCCGGCCACCGGTCCCTCAGTCCAAGCCTCACGTCCGCCCTTCACCGCTCCCGGTCCGTCGGCACAGCACGTCTCTACTTGACCTTCACCTTGCCCTCAATCACTGTCTCTGTGCTCGAGACCTGCACAACACAAGCCAAAGAACCTGCGATCAAACCCGTTGACAATCACTCATCACTCGAGACTCGGCATACACCCATGTATCCACAATCTCCCCCTTGATGAGTGCATTGTCAACTACACAAACAAATCATAATGGAAATAGAAGGAGGAAGAAGGAGAAGAGAGAACTCAACCAAATGACCCAAAAGCATGGCAAAGCCGAAGAAGGTCAAGTGGAAAGAGCAAGACAACTTGGTCCCCAAAGACATGGGCAACGGCTCGACGCGACCAAGCAAAGCAAAGCTAGCCCTCAAGAAGAGGTAGAATAGGCTCAACACCGCTAGCAAATACCAATTGAAAAATCAAAGCAAAATGCTAGTCCCTCAAGACAGAAGCACAGAGGCTCAACACAACTAGCAGAAAGCTCGACATCAACTGAAAAACTCGATACCAACTGAAACCAAAGATGCGACTGCTAGTCCCTCAAGACAGAGGCAAAAGCTCAACAAAACTAGCAAAGCGCTCTGAACCAATTGGAAATTTCAAAAATTCAGCACGAGCAAACTCCCCTTTGCATGGTGCACTCAACTGATTCCTCTCCCCTTTGAACATGGGAGGCATGATTTGTCCAAATTCTCCCCCTTAGTTGAAAATACACCATCAAGCAAAAGGAACCGAAAGTAATTTTCTCCCCCTCAGAAAATGCTCCATCAAAAGTGCCAACAAAAGAAGTTCTCCCCCTTCCATCATGCATATGAGTCAAAATGCAAGTTAGCAACTTCAGGAATATAGTCAAGAAAATGCAAAGAAGCTCTAAACAGTATAGCTCCAACGACTCACTGGAAAGCATACAAGCTAGCAAAGGCTCAAACTGAACACCAAATATGAAATATGAACATATGAGCAGTTTTTAGCCAAAAAGGTATTCGCCATCAAAATAGCACAAAACATGTATAGACAGGAGAACAGACAAGTGCTAATCATGTATACAAGGTGAACTACCCCTAGCAAAGTTCAATCATCATGCTATAGAATGAAACATAGTCTTGTGGATCCAAAATTTATCTGAGTTGCAGCGGTTAAGATTACACAAGTTCAGAATTTAGCATGTGATTGCGAGAGGTTCAAAGCTTGTCATTGCCTAACTTTTCAACTGTGCGAAGCCTATGCAGAAGCAATCAGAAGCTTAAAGCAACAGTTTCGGTCATACACTACACAGCTCAAGTTTAACTCAAAGTACAATGAGAAACAATCTCAAAACTGTGATGTGTTGACAAGCAATCCCATCTCGATCTTTTCAATTTACTTAAAACTTGGTTCAGACTTTATTGACAGAATATGAACAGACCAAGCAAGTGACAAACTCAGAACTAGAGACATAGCAACCTAGCATATATGAAAAGCACGAGTGAATTCAACACATCCTACACATGCTAGTTGCATATCTCAATGGTGAACAGTTTCAAGTTTTATGTTTGTTAAGTAGATTCACCATTCAAAAATAGCTCAGCTCAAAACATGTATTAGTGATCAGAAAGAGCATAAGCTACTAGCATCAACAAATAACATCGGAGCATACTAAACAGAGCATAATTACATTTTAAAGATTATATGCATGAAGCTCAGAATGTAAAAGCGTATGTTGAAAATCAAAAGAAAAGCAAAGCAAACGAGAAAATAGTCAGACTATGATACAAGATCAAAATGTTTCCCCCATCTAAAAGGAGAAACACACACCAAGCTCACCCCTCAACCGATTAAAGGTTGATTCATCCAAAGGCTTGGTGAAAATATCAGCCAACTGATGATGAGTATCGACATGGCGAAGGTCGATATCACCCTTCTCATAGTGGTCTCGCAGAAAATGAAAGCGCACATCAATGTGTTTGGTCTTCGAGTGAAGCACGGGGTTCTTAGAAACGCTAATCGCACTCGTGCTGTCACAAAGCAAAGGAACACGAGAAAAGCTCAGACCAAAATCACGCAAAGTGGCCATCATCTAAAGCAACTGGGAACAACAGCTAGCCGCAGCAGCATACTCAGCCTCCGTGGTAGACTGGGCGACACTAGACTGCTAGCGAGAAGACCACGATACAAGAGAAGAACCGATAAATTGGCAAGTCTCAGAAGTGGACTTGCGCTCAATGCGACAACCAGCAAAATCGGCATCGGAATAACCGCAAAGGGAAAGGGTGGAGGAAGCTGAATACCAAATCCTGAACTCAGGTGTGAAACGAAGGTACCTGAAAATGCGCTTAACCACCTGATGGTGGGAAGTGCGCGGCGACGCCTGAAAGCGCGCACATAGACACACCGCGAACTGGATGTCCGGGCATGTCGACGTCAAGTAGAGCAACGACCCGATCATGCTTCGGTACTCCTTCTGGTCCCCAGCTTCTCCATCCTTGTCCGCATTCAGGGTCTTCGTGGTCGACATGGGTGTTGGAAGAGGCTTGGCCTCACCCATATCGAACCTCTTCAGCAAGTCCTTGGTATACTTGCCCTGGTGCACAAACGTCCCTTCTCGGGATTGCTTAATTTGCAATCCGAGAAAGAAAGTCAGCTCGCCCATCATACTCATCTCAAACTCCCTACTCATAGTATCTGCAAACTTGGCAACCAAAGCGTGAGAAGAACCACCAAAAATGATATCATCCACGTAAATCTGGACCAAGAAAGTGTCTTTGCCTTGCTTGAGGAGAAAGAGCGTTTTATCCACACATCCCATTTTAAAACCCTTAGCAAGCAAAAAGGTTTTCAACCTATCATACCACGCTCTAGGGGCTTGTTTCAAACCATATAAAGCTTTGTGGAGTTTGAAAACATGGTTTGGAAACTTGGGATTTTCAAAACCGGGGGGTTGTTCAACATAAACCTCTTCATCTATGTAGCCGTTTAAGAAGGCACTCTTGACATCCATTTGAAAAAGTTTGAAACCTTTGGATGTTGCAAAAGCCAATAGTATCCTAATAGCCTCCAAACGAGCTATAGGACCAAAAGTCTCCTCATAGTCTATCCCCTACTTCTGACTATAACCCTTCGCTACAAGCCTGGCCTTGTTTCTAACAACGTGGCCATCCTCTCCTTGCTTGTTTTTGAAAACCCATTTTGTCCCAATAGGTTTACAGTCTGGAGGAGGTGGAACTAAAACCCAAACCTGATTTCGCTCAAAGTTCTCTAACTCCTCATGCATGTCATTGACCCAATCCAGATCCGTCAAAGCGTGTCCAACATCTCGGGGCTCAAAATCAGCAACAAAAGCAGAATGAGCAAAGTGAGAGATTTGTGACCTGGACCGAGTGACACGTTCGTCGATGTTGCTGATCATTTGCTGAGGGGGGTGTTGGCGCTGGATGTGTCATGGCGCCTCCCAAGCAGACGTGATCTCCCCCTCAACAGCAGCTGGTGCCTCCCCGGGTACAAAAGGTACCGCTCGGGGTGGCGGATCCCATGGCCCCCAAGAAGAAGAAGTGTCGGGGCCGTGAGTCATAGTAGAAGCCGCTCCTTGCGGCACAGCAGGTGGAGGGGGTGCTGGATCATCTATACCTTCAGCACCCTCGTCCTCGTCATCAAAATGAGAAGAAGGACAAACCATGGTCTCGTCAAAGGTGACATCGGATGTCTCCATGACTTGATTAGTGTCAAGGTTAAGTACACGATAAGCTTGAGTGTGAGTGCCATAACCCAAAAACACACCATCAGAAGAACGAGACTCAAACTTGTCCAAGTTGCCCTTTTTGAGTATAAAACAATGGCAACCAAAAACTCGAAAATAACTCACCTTGGGCAATTTTCCAAAACGCAACACATAAGAGGTCTTTTTCAAGAAAGCTCGGAGAAAAATGTGATTTGAAATGTAGCATGTAGTGCTCATGGCTTCGGCCCAATATCGCCTAGGAGTCCAATGCTCATCGAGCATCGTCCTGGCCATCTCTACAAGTGTCCGATTCTTCCTATCTACAACACCATTCTATGGCGGTGTGTAGGGGGAAGAAAACTGATGCTCTAAACCCAAAGAGTTACAAAACTTCTCAAAATCCGAATTCTTGAATTCGGAACCATTATCACTCCTAATAGCTCGCATCGAGTTCAAAGGGAACACATTCTGAAGATGCAAAATCAGATTGCGAGTAAAGGAGAAAGTCTCGGTCTTCTTAGCTAAAAAGAAGACCCACGAATATCTCGAAAAATCGTCAACAACAACAAGCACATACCACTTCCCCCGAACCGAGCTCACCCGAGCCGGACTAACAAGGTCCATGTGCAAAATCTCTCTAGGGCGCTTGGTCACGACCTGAGTCACTGGATGGTGGGGAGGGACAACCATCTTCCCATGTCTTCAAGAATGGCAAACAAGATCATTCTCCATATGCAACTTGGGCAATCCTCGGATTAGGCCAAGTGAACTAAGCTTTGCAAGCAAGTCGAAGCTCAAATGTCCAAGTCTCCTATGACACTTCCAAAGATCAGAGGAGGAAGGTCCAGCCAAAAGACAACGAGAAACTCCAAATGACTCCGAGAAATCCGCACGAAAGACTTTCCCAAAGGGCGAAATCACACAAACAAGATTGCCCTGGGGATCCAAAATACGACTGAGATTCGGCTTAAATCGAATCTCATAGTCGTCGTCAAAGAGTTGCGAAACAGAAAGAAGGTTAAAATGCAAGTTAGAAACAACAGCAACATCGCGCAACACAAAGTGCTCATTATTTCGCACCGACCCACGAGACAACACTCTACCTTTGCTATTGTCGCCGAAGGTGATAAACTCCTTTCCGGCGACAGGGCTAAGACTGGAGAACCACTTGGCGTTTCCGGTCATGTGCCTCAAGCAACCGGAATCCACCAACCAAATGTCCTCCAATCGTTTTACCTACATCAATAAAAAGACATAGGGTGAGCATACGGTCCAATACTGGGTTAGTGCAGTAGGAAGAATACCAGTGTTGGGCCGGCTGCTCAAAAGAACGGTTAGCAGAAAAACCATTCCTAGTACGCCTACGGGGGAAGCGATCACCACGTTGAGGAAAACGTGGTCTGCTAAGAGAAGAGCGTCCATCGCGATACTCAAAACGCGGTGGGGGAAAACGCTCTACAACAAAGCCACCGCCACGGGGTTCATAGCCTACAACTGCAGGCTCCCGCCGGGCACGACCTCCTCGCGGCCTAGGCCTAGGAACTTGAGGTTCTGGACCTCTAGGCCTAGCAGCTCTCCTCGGAGCTCTCCTCTGAACATTCGGCACATGTATATCATGGGAAGGATGGTACATGTCCGCATTGTTCATCTCCCTAGCACGGCGCGCCTCTCTCTTGCGCCGAAAGCAAAACTCACACAAGTGTCCATCTCTCCCACAGTGCTCACAATGGTACCTCACCGCTCTCAAAGGGGGTTGTTGGTACTCACGGTAGTGGGTGTGGATCACTTTGCCCTTCTGTGGCATAAGCTCCTCCTGGATGGGTGGCATGGTGTCCAGCTTGTTCTTGAGGTGGTTTGGTTTGGGAGCCCATGATTGTTTCTTGGGTGGAGCTCTCGGAGGCTCAACAAAGACCCCATCCTTGGTGTTAGGCTTGAGTGGCTCTTTGGGTGGAATCTTGGTAAGCTTGGGAGTAGTGGTGGAGATGGGCTTCTCACATGGGTTAAGACCACTCGACTCTCCAATCTTCCCAAAAGATGAAACATCAACACCCGGAGCAAAACCTACACCAGGACCTCCAGCAGCTCGCTTGAATTGGGAGATCATCATCCCGAGCTGTGGCTCACCACTAGACACCCATGACAAGATGGTCCGAAGGTATGTGTTTTCTTCCTCAGTTTGCATCTTGTCATGTTTCACGTTTGCGATCTCCATCTCCAAACCCTCACAAAGAACACACCTAGCCACACATGTGCTACCTGAGTTGGCCCCTTCAAGAGATAGAATCTTGGCATTCTTCTCTGCCAACTCAGATTGCAAGACAGGACAAGTCTTGCACGCACCCAACAGCATGGGTCTAGCCTGGAGCTCATCCACCTCTCCTACCAAAGCAGCATACTTACCTCTCAAAGTGAGAAGGTCAGTCATGTGCTTGGTGCACATCTCACACTCCACCTTCTCAGAAATGACCACGGTGGACTTAGCAAACTCAAGCTCCTTCACCGTGTCCTCCCACTTCTGCCTAAACTCCTTGCGCTCTCTAGCAGCACGCCTAAGCAACTTGTCCTGACTAAGCAAGGCGGCAGTAAGCTTCTCAACCTCAGCAGAAAGCTCGTTGTGGGTGAGGGATACCTGGGAGGTGTCGTCGTCGTCATTCCGAGGGGGGTCCTCGAGCTTGCCGTCGACCTCATCACCAAGGGCCATGGTGCAGAGGCCATCGTCGTCGGCGAAGAAGCAGAGACCGTTCAGCTTGTCCTCGATCCTCTTCTTCTTCTCGGACTCATCATCGCTTGAGCAAGCGGAGTCGTCATCCGAGCCGTCGACGTCGCTGAGCGTGGTGAAGAACGCACGCTGCTCAACCTGGGCCTTCTCCAAGTACTTCTTCTTGATGTACTCCTTGTTGAAGCCGCCCCTCCGCTTGTGCCTCGCGGGGACGTACTTCTCCTTGCGCTTGCCGGAGTTGTACTTGTGCCCATGATCGCCCTTCCCAGATGTGTTCTTCTTCTTGGGATAGTCGGCGATGAAGTGGTCGGGGTCGCCGCACTCAAAGCATCCTGAGCGTCCTCCTCCGCGGCGATGGTTCATGCGGTTGTTGTGGAACCGCAAGAACCGGTTGGCGAGCATCGCCAACTCGTCATCCCCCAAAGACTCCAGCTGGTCCTCTGTGATAGAAAAGAGTGAAGAGAGTGGAAATCCTCCAGAGGGGTTAGCAGAAGAGCCAGAAACCAAAGCCATAGTCGGGCCAGAAGGATTTTCATAAGAAGCCCTCGACATGGCGTTAATCTCACTAGACTTTAGCTTACTAAATAGCTCCTTGCAAGTGAGGGTCTCATAGTTAGGCGATTTGATGATCGCCTGGACCTTTGAGTCCCACACCGACCGATCAAGAGTGTGCAAAAGCTTCAAAGCCCTCTCATGATCGTCAAAAGGCAACAGCTCCTTGTTTGCTCTCATCTTGTTAACAATGACCTGAAAGCGAGCGAATAAACTCTTTATGCTCTCGCCAGGCATATGTCGAAAGTTCTCGTACACCCGCTTGTGCGACTCGTAGAGACAAGATTTGACTTGAGAGGTTCCCTCATGGAAGCACATGAGGGTAGCCCAAATCTCACGAGCCATGGGGAGGTGAGAAATGCGATCAAACTCGGACATGCTCAAACAGGAGAAAAGAGCGTTACGCGCTCGGCTATTGGCATCGTGCTCATCCATCTGAAGCTGAGTAACACGAGCAGCCAAGAAAACGTAATCGTCCCTGTTGCAAATCTCCCAAACAGAAGAGCCCATGCTCTGGAGACTGGCCGACAGGCGTATCTTCCAATACGCATAGTTCGTCCCATCGAGAAACGGCGGTTTGGCCACGCTGCGATCCATGTCGCCTTCTGTGGATCTGAAACCGGCTAAGGTGGAAGATCCTTAACCCGCTCCGATACCAATTGAAGGACCGAGAAACTTTGGCCAAATGTCCCAAGATCAACCCCCGAAAGCTACGATCGAAACCATGATGCCCACAACCCTTGAAAGAGGGTGGATGATCCCTAGAATCACAGCGAGGCACCACAAAAGCGATAGCAAACCAAACGGCAAAAGCACCCGGTCGAGTTCGACCCTCAAAAACCAAGTCCCGAACGTAGATAGACGGCTACATCGAGAAATCCCCAAATACCGATGCTAACAAGTAGCAGAGATACCTAGAGAGGTTCCTTGGTCAACTACAAGGCCAAACGAGAAGTCCGGAAACCAAGCGAACAAGCCGGGAGAGCAAACGCACTAAACCGGAGGCTACAGCAGGATCCCTGACTGTCCGCCGGCCAAAAGAGCAAAACCGCACTGCTGCTGAAGTCCCCTGGACAGTTCCCGAACTGTCCGCGAAAACCAACGGCGGACTGTTCGCCGGTCAAACTTCGACACTGTTCACCGAGACACACAGCCACTGCTCGGCTGAGTCCCGACGCGCGGACTGTCCGCCGGTCAAAACCGCGGACTGTCCGCCAACGTGCAGAGAGGGCGATTTCAGTCGCCTCCTCTCCAAATCTCTCCAAATTTGATCCAAATCAAAATCCCACGTTCCCAAACTTGGCGAAGATGATCACGTGGTAGTTAGGAGACTATCCCTAAGAAATCATCCGCTCAAAACGATTCAATCACCGGGAAATCGAAAGGGGAAGCTCAAGAACGAAAAAGCGCCACGAAAATGAAATCAACCCGATCTACTTGTTCGTGAGGAGCTAGATGAATTCCTTCGGTGGAAATGATCTCCTCACTATAAAGAACAAGTTGATTCAAACGAATTTCGCAAAGACGCACTAGAGAGGGAGATCGAGTGACGGGAAAATCGTGGAGAAACGAAGAACGTGAAGAACACGAACCAAAACGCGAATCAAGTCATCGATCTGCAACCGTGTGGCTACCACATGCTACAATAGTGAGGTTACGGCCTCACTTCCTCAAAATCTCCAGTACACAGAGGTATGGTTCTCTGCGGATCTCAGCTAGCTACAGCAGGGGATTGGTTGAGCAGGAAACCCTAGAAGCAAAGAGCAAATGACTGAGATAGATGGGGAGGTGGGTGTCTCCCCCTACTTATCCTAATTCTAAGTATTCCTAATTCCCACTCTACCCCTAACTACTTACAGAGTGAACCAGCTAAACCCTAAGGTTATTCTAGACCAACTCGATGGTAGGTGGATCCGACGGCCACGCCCGCACAACTCGTAGCATTGCCTCGACACAACCTCCCGATTGCCGCCACGTGCCGCCACCGCTCTGCGTCCTTTTCATGGACTCCGCCCCCGGTTTTGTGGCCGAAACTGGGAAACCAAGCCTTTACGTCCACCCCAGGTTTTGAGGCCCAAACCGGGAAACTAGCCTCAAAGTCCATCCCCTGGTTTTGAGGCCAAAACTAGGAAACCCGCCAGCACCCAGGTTTTGAGGCCCAAACCTGGAAACCGTCCTCAGCCCGAGTTTTGTGGCCCAAACTCGGAAACCCTCAACACCCATGTTTTGAAGCTCAAACCTGGAAACCGTCGACCCGATGGTTTTTCACTGGCTCTACCACCAAACCGAGGCTGTAGAGGGGATGCACCGCCCGTGCACCCCGTCCACCGACACGTGTCCCCAGGTCCTCGACCCAAGCAACACCATGTCCCACAAGTCTTTGCTCGTCGCTGTCCCAGGCTGCCAGCCACCACAGCTGATCCTCAGGCCACTGGTCCCTCAGTCCAAGCCTCACGTCCGCCCTTCACCGCTCCCGGTCCGTCGGCACGACACGTCTCTACTTGACCTTCACCTTGCCCTAGATCACTGTCTCTGTGCTCGACACCTGCACAACACAAGCGAAATAACCTGCGATCAAACCCGTTGACAATCACTCATCACTCGAGACTCGGCATACACCCATGTATCCGCAGATGGTCAGCGTCCGATGCTCCTTCAAAAGAGCTGTCAGATGACACGTGGCACCGGACGCTCCGATGGAAAAGACTCAGCGTCCGATGGTCCCGATACTGCACTGTTCTTTCGCGAAGATCACCCAATCTCCTCTGAATCAAAAGCACTAAGGCTTAGACTTGGTAAGAGGAGTTCCAAGGACGTTAGTGAGCTATCCCGATAGAATCATGGCTCGAGCCTGACTCCAAATTGGTGAATCGGTAGAAATCGAGACCAAAGGAGAAAAAACTGATCCAAGACAAAAATCGACCGATCTACTAGCTCGTGAGGTTGGAGATGATTTTCTTCAGTGGAAAGAAGTGCCTCACGATCTAGAACAACTTGGTTCAAATGGATTTGCAAAAGACACACCAAGTAGAGAGATCGATCAACGGGAAAAACGTGGAGAAAAGCAACCCGCGATGAACAAGAACAAAACGCGAATCACAACCACGAATTTGCAACCGTGTGGCTACCACACGCTACAATGGTGAGATTACGGTCTCACTTCCTCAAAAACTCACGGGCACAGAGGTATGATTGTCTTCTCTGTGGATCTCAGTTTGCTACAGCAGGGGAGAGGGAGAGCAGGAAAACCTAGAAGCAAAGAGCAAATGACTGAGATAGATGGGGAGGTGGGTGTCTCCCCCTACTTATCCTAATTCTAACTATTCCTAATTCCCACTCTACCCCTAACTACTTACAGAGCGAACCAGCTAAACCCTAAGGTTATTCTGGACCAACTTGATGGTAGGTGGTGATCCGACGGCCACGCCCGCACAACTCGTAGCGTTGCCTCGATGCAACCTCCCGATTGCCGCCACGTGCCGCAACTGCTTTGCGTCCTCTTCACGGACTCTGCCCCCGGTTTTGTGGCCGAAACTGGGAAAGCAGGCCTTCACGTCCACCCCCGGTTTTGAGGCCCAAACTGGGAAACCAGCCTCGAAGTCCATCCCCTGGTTTTGAGGTCGAAACCAGGAAACCCGCCAGCGCCCAGGTTTTGAGGCCCAAACCTGGAAACCGTCCTCAGCCCGAGTTTTGTGGCCCAAACTCGGAAACCCGCAGCACGCCCAGGTTTTGTGGCCCAAACCTGGAAACCGTCCACCCGATGGTTTTTTTCTGGCTCTACCACCAAACCGAAGCTGTAGAAGGGATGCACCGCCCGTGCACCCCATCCACCGACACATGTCCCCAGGTCCTAGACCCAGGCAACACCATGTCCCACAAGTCTTTGCTCGTCGCTGTCCCAGGCTGCCAGCCACCACAGCTGATCCTCAGGCCACCGGTCCCTCAGTCCAAGCCTCACGTCCGCCCTGCACCGCTCCCGGTCCGTCGGCACGGCACGTCTCTACTTGACCTTCACCTTGCCCTCGATCACTGTCTCTGTGCTCGACACCTGCACAACACAAGCCACAGAACATGCGATCAAACCCGTTGACAATCACTCATCACACGAGACTCGGCATACACCCATGTATCCGCAATCTCCCCCTTGATGAGTGCATTGTCAACTACTCACACAAATCATAATAGAAATAGAAGGAGGAAGAAGGAGAAGAGAGAACTCGACTAAATGACCCAAAAGCATAGCAAGGCCGAAGAAGGTCAAGTGGAAAGAGCAAGACAACTTGGTCCCCAAAGACATGGGCAATGGCTCGACGCAACCAAGCAAAGCAAAGCTAGCCCTCAAGAAGAGGTAGAACAGACTCAACACCGTCAGCAAATATCAATTGAAAAATCAAAGAAAAATGCTAGTCCCTCAAGACAGAGGCACAGAGGCTCAACACAACTAGCAGAAAGCTCGACATCAACTGAAAAGCTCGAAACCAACTGAACCCAACTGATTCAAAGATGCGACTGCTAGTCCCTCAAGATAGAGGTAAAAGCTCAGCACAACTAGCAAAGCGCTCCGAACCAATTGGAAATTTCGGAAAACTTATCACGAGCAAACTCCCCCTTGCATGGTGCACACAACCGATTCCTCTCCCCTTTGAACATGGGAGGCATGATTTGTCCAAATTCTCCCCCTTAGATGAAAATGCACCATCAAGCAAGAGGAACCGAAAACAATTTTCTCCCCCTCAGAAAATGCACCATCAAAAGTGCTAACAAGAGAAGTTCTCCCCCTTCCAAAATGCATATGAGTCACAATGCAAGTTAGCAGCTTCAGGAATATAGTCAAGAAAATGCGAAGATGCTCAAAACAGTATAGCTCCAACGACTCACTGGACAACACACAAGCTAGCGATGGCTCAAACTGATCACCAAATATGAAATATGAACATATGAGCAAAGTGAGGAGTTTTTGGCCAAAAAGGTATTCACCATCAAAATAGCACTACACATGTATAGACAGGAAATCAGACAAGTGCTAACCATGTATACAAGGTGAACTACCCCTAGCAAAGTTCAACCATCATGCTATAGAATGAAACATAGACTTGTGTATCTAAATTTTATCGGAGTTGCAGCGGTTGAATTACACAAGTTCCAATTTCAGCACGTGATTGCGAGAGGTTGAAAGCTTGTCATTGCCTAACTTTTCAACTGT